>CM065053.1:259043964-259728964 GCA_032883995.1 Coronaproctus castanopsis
TAATTTATATCGCTATAATCAAAAATATAATTTGAATTTATAAAAGCTCTTTCGAATTCGATAAAGCTGTTTTATTAAAAATCTTAAAATCTATCGAACAAATTGATACGTCCAATGGTGTTCTAATCTATGTTATGGCTAAATCATTAATTTTGCGTACCCTAGATTCCATTCACCGTTTAGCTATTAGACTAAATGATGTTTAATGTGTTTGTGTTTATATTTAGTATCATCACCATCAGTGTATCATAGGCTGGTTCGCACCATGTATCAACCGCTTCCATTCTAGCCTGTCGCGAGTTTTCTTCTTTAATTCCGGATAAGTCGGTATTCCACTTTCCTTTAGAAATGTGTCACTAAGTGTTGTTCGTGCTCTTCCACGTGACTTTCCCCATGAAACATCATTCAGGATATTTTGATTTTGACGTAATGCATGACCTAGCCACTTAAGTCGCCTGCTTCTTATACTGCATAATGTGCTCTTTTTTTCATTTATTCTTTCTAATAGAATTGTGTTCTTATATTTAGAGTATACATAAATTAATATTTATTGGAATCGTAATTGCCGATAGATGAAAAACAAGCGCCGTTATCGTCATACAAAAGAGTTTATTGAGAAAGTCACTGGATATTTTTTTTAAAAATAAAATCCTTAATATAGGGTAATTTTAATTTCATCGACTCGAACATCTAGTTTGAATAATTAATTACGCGTACAAAGATACCGTCGTGGAATATTTTGTTGATTTAAATAACATAAATAACGCGATTTTGAAACAATAGACCTAATAATACAATACCGTCGCATTTTTCGGTAAATTTTAAAGATGTTTCGACAAAATTTTTCAAAATTTAGATATGTTCCCGGAACTGCCCGTGTAACGAATTGATGACGAATTGCTACTACGATATAACACGAAGATCCAGCCACTGCGTAGGTAATTTCGCGCTGATATTAACAACGAATACATTACGTAATTATAACGACTGATGTTATCTAATACTCTCCAAATTATCAGTGGCCGAAACGTAATTATCTACTTTAGATTTATTATATATATATATATATATATATATTTACTATATTATTATAATTACGTTTATGATGATGATTATAACATCGCCGTCCACAAATTATAAGCGCCATATTTGCAGGTTCCGAGGGAAATTTCGGATAATTCGACCGATACGCGTAATGAAGAATTTACTGAACCGAAAACGTCCGTAGAAAATATCAAACACAGTTTTATTTTCTTGTTTTTATATATAATAGTTTTGATTACGGTAATTACCTATCGTGATGTTAAGCCGATTGAACAATATGGCAGACCACTCAGATCAGTGATGGTTTCCATCCGTCATGGTTGTACGTTTGTATTCTAACATTATAACGTAAAATTATGATTAATTTTCATACATATGTAGATATATATATATATAAAATATGTATATCTTATTAAACGAGCACTCGGCTATCCCGGAAACTAGTCATTCGATGAAATTTTGTACATACGTGCAATTTACTAATCGGTAATTTCGAAATTTTGGGTCGCAAAACTGAGTCCACAAAGATATTGGAAATTTCGATTTTTTTTTCCTTTTATATTTAAATGTACTTTAAAAATTTCTGCTCGATCGCATTAATCGTTCGAATAATTATAGGCTTAGAAATTTGTTTTTTACCGCATATGTGTGGGTAAATTGGAAATTTTGATATTTCGGGTAACGCCATTTCGAATATTGCGAAAATTATTTTTTAATCTACAAAACGATTATTATAAGTAAACAATTCAATGAGAAAAATTCCAAAACTTCATTAAAAAAATATACCTATATAAAATTCAAAGGTGACTCTTAATATTTGTAAAACCGAACATTTTAAATTAAACTTCATTTTACGTATTCCGATGCAATGTTTACGCGCCATAATTTCGTACAATTTAAGACGTGTTCGCACGAAGCGTGTTAATGTGATAAAGATGAAAATTAAAGGAAGGCTTCTTGCGTTGTATGCGAAAGAAATCATACACCGCGGTATAAAAAATGCGCTGTTTATCAGGAAATATTGAACAGAAGAAATAAAACACGGAGCATAAAAATTTTACCCACCATAATTGCAAGCTGAGGAGAAATGACGCGAGAAGTTTAACAAAACGAAAAATTAATTCCCGCAAATTAGTCCAATTACGAATTCACACCTAAACTTAATCCTAATTATGCCCAGGTTGTAGATGAAAATAAAATCTGTAATATTATAATAATCGCGATAATTTTTCGAATACGGAGGATAGTATGAAGAAAATCAAGGATTTATTATTCACCAAATTGTTCCATCAACAAAATAACACGATAAATGGGCAGATCCTCAAAAATTTTTAGGTTTTTTAGTTATTTGTAATTTATAACTGTGCGAATCAGATAGAGGATAGATAAACGCATAAATATCTGTAAACAAAACACTAAATGATTTTTATAAAATTTGACGTGAAAATACCACAATTTAGTATTAGACAAAAGTAAACCGTAATAACAAATATATTATTACATTAAAAAAAAAATCTCAATCGGGTATTCGTAATTCGCGGTAAAAAAACAATTTGTACACTTCAAACCACTTTCTGAATGACATACAAATATGTTTTTGACACGAATCAAATTTTCTCGTAGCGCTCGAATTTTTCTTTCGGCCACAAAGTATGGTTCGTGCTTTCTTCTTGTACCGATGAGTAAGTTTGATAAAAAAAAAAAAAAATAGACCTTTCTACGAGATGATCTTTCATTATTTGTAATGCCTTCAAGAACATTCTCCTGCACAGTTGTTTCTGTTGGGGTTTGGCTAATATATAAATTATTGCAGCATTTATTGCTGCTAGATTCAACGAGGTGAAAAATATTGCCAAGAGCCACCGCTTAAGTTATTCTGCATATATTGTGCAACCTGCGCACAATTTGTCAATATCAACATAATCGACTATAATTTGTGACTTTTTAGTTTCGTTATATACGAAATTAATGTCTTACCCTTTTGGAATCCAAGTTTCCCTACTTTCGTTTGGTTTAAATTCGGACGGAATTTATTTTTTATTTTGCCCGATAGTTTCAAGAAGTGTTATTTTTTTATTAGTAAATAATCCGCTAAAGGTACGCTGTCTTCTAGAACTGGAAACCTCATATGGACCTGAGCGTTATTTTCAAAAATAAATCCGCAAATTTCCACAGTAAAATATCTGCGCGACTGCATCGATGCAAACATTTTTATCCCTTACTTTGTAGGTTTTGAAAGGATATATGGTATCCAAGAGTCATTCATCGTTACATATTCACCCACAGATATGCATATGATCTTTACAAATGAAATCTTAAAATTTCACATATTGCTGCTAAGTTATCTATTTCGCTTCTATTGATTCTTGCGGACAAATCATCACATCATAGACATCTCAAGAGAAATAAAAATCGTTGTTGATAACTCATAGCAGATTTTATGCACACGCATATACCGTCAGTTGCCTACTAAACACTGGTAATATGTCCTTTTTTTTTTCAAACCAACCTGTTATATAAAATGCCAAATAGTGCCAGTAGTAATTCAATTCGTGAGCTAAATTTACAAACCGTATTCAGGCTAAAATCTTTTTTTTTTTTTTTATTCTGAATATATCTATTTGTATAGAAAACTAACAGGTACAAAATTCTCGCATCAATAATTTCTGAGAATCCTTCGATTGTACTGTTCACACTTTTAGGTGACCCTTGGGGCCGGCCGGTATTATTTTTATTTTATTATTTTTTTTTTTGGGCTGTTTAGATATTATCCTTGTTAATGTATGATTCTATTATTGCAGAATATTCCTTCCGTTTCTTCTTATATGTTACTTGTACGTTCACTTGATAATAGCTTAATAGCCGAAAAGCTTCGTGATTTTTTAAAAAAAAAAAAACGTTTATTAATTTTAATTCCTTCTGGTTGTTTATATGATTAATATTATCGATCAAATTGAGCATCATTATGTTTCGTTACTGAATATGAAAATACTTCAATCCGTTTACGGTTGAAAGGATACAATTCGTATACATAATACCCGTTAAAAATTATACACGTGAAAAACGCATCGATGTTCATAATTGATTTTATTCTCGTTACGGTATAGTAAACGAATCGTTATTTTAATTATTATTATTAGTTTAGTCATATTTACAAATACTATAGTATAGCGATTGTATAGTAGTGTTTCAGAAGTCATTCTAGATCTAGATAGTAGTATCTTCGACGTAGTGACTAGTATCAATAATAGCGAGGATAATGGTAACAACGACGTGACTAGGACGATTATAGAATCTTCGCTACTCCCACTATAAGAAAATTCGGTCGATTTCCTCTTGTTTCTATCGTAACACCACCAAGAATCGTCCTATTGTTATAATAATAATAATTATTATTATTATTATTATTATCATTATTATTACGACGGTGTAATATAATAAACTGGTTATTAACCCGAACCGGTAAATAAAGAAAGACTCTATTTAATCATCAACTTTAGCCGCTGGTTTGAACGGTGTTCCGCAGACGTAGTGGTGGAGGTTCTATTACATTCGTCCAATAGTATAGGCGGTCGCCGGGTTCGGTTGAAGGTAAATGAACTGCTATTATAAAACGGACTAAGTTACCGATACCAGAGTCAGTGTTTTTATACGGCCCACGACGAGATCTGCTCGTTGCGACGATAACCGGACACATTCTTTTCTTATACAAGTTTTGTTTATAATAATAATAATTATTAAAGATATTTATACTATATAGGACCGTGTTGCGTCATTATACATCTCGTCTATTTTAATATCTTCCGGGATCTCGCTTATGGATTATACCTATATATTATAATAGAAACGTATATGGTATAATAATATACATGGATTTATGCGGCGCGGTAGATAAATATATTAATAAGTAAATTATTATTTACCGTTGGAACGAATAATTGAATTGAAACAGATCGATCGGTATCGTATAAATTATTTTTTTAATATCTCGTTATTATTATTTAATTATCGTTACAAAATACCGGAGAAATGTTTACCTGAACCGCTGGAAAAGGTATGTCGTCGATTTGGGAATGCATTTAATTAAGGTAAATATCAATGATTTCATCGCGTATTTTTTAAAAAAATATTATCCTTAATACCGGATATATTCTGACTATATAGTATATAGAATTTAATAAAAAGTAAATGGAATATGTAGAAAATAGACGCGTCGTGCTGGAGGCCACTGATACGCGTTTCGTAAACCGAGAAAAGAACTAACGACTCTATTCTGTCGGAAGTCGGCATACAGAGCAGATTATCAACAGTTGTCGGCAAACGGATGTGAAATATTTCGGTCACAGTATCAGAGCAGGAACGATCGAAATAGCTATCATGCAAGACGAGGTGAGCTGAACTGACATGGTCCGTAAATTTCTTCAATACGTTCGCTGTGCGCAAAACAGTGATCTGTGGGGCAGACTTGTGTTTTAAATGGCAGAAAATAATGGTCACGATGTCCTCAACGGAGATGAAATGGATGATTATTAATATATGTGCACACATACACGTATATATATGTTTTTTTATTAAACGAGAAATTCTTGAATATATATATACATATATTTCGCTATCTGGGATATGAATCTAATAACGGTTGTGTCCGACCCCGTGTACAGCTTCTATAAAATTTTGTAAATTTCGATTCTTCCGACATCTTTTTCTGGATATCTATCTAAATGCACGTTAAAAATTTCGACTCGATCGTATTAACCGTGGGAATGTTAAAAGTTTAAAAATTTAATTTTAATGCATATATGTTAGATTTAGTATCGTATCTTCCGGAAATATTTTTTAAACTATGAAAGAAAATCGCATAGAAAATTTTTAATTATAACTCCGGAAATTTATGAAGCGATATTATACAAAATTAAAATAGTCGTGTATGTAACGATTTTTAATAGCATATGATCGTTATATGAATATATTTTTCGAAGAAACATGATTTTGCAAAAAAACAAAAAAAAAAGAAAAAAAAATATACAGCAAAAGCTCGGTCACCCGGATACTATATATACATACATACATACATACATATATATATATATATGCACACACACACGCGCACATATATATACGTGCTTTTATACATAGTGATGTCATTTTCATGAGTAATTAGATAAGATGAAAAAGAATGGTATATCCTAAGAGATGTGTTTATTTTTCAGATTGGTTAGTTCAGTATATTTTCCAGAGACGAGTTCTTCAAAGTATGTTTAAATATCTACATAATTCACGTCTGCTCGATTATATCAAACAAATTTATATATATATATATATATATATATATATATATATATATATATAGGGTGAAATTTAAGTGAGTCCCTGCCCACTGTGGCGTCCTTGGAAATGAGAAAGCGGATGGAATTACTCGATCGGATCTAACTCCGATCATTGGGAAGCATATTAAACTACAATGTGGACAGTTAATACCGAAGCTTTAGGAAATGTTTTACCATTCGCTTCAATCGTAATTCAAATTCAAAAACTTGTTAAAAGGTAAAATATATGCGACTATTCAAAAGACAATTCTAAAATAGGCCTGGTTTAAACATGGAGATCTCCGTAATCATTAGGTGGTCAATACACCTAGCAATCTCGTCGTCAGGTTATGTATCGTCAAAAGTGGAGTATGCGAGGTATGTAATATCGAAGATAACGTCGAACATCGGATCCGGTTATGCCTCAAATACAAAAATAGACATAGCTTTTTCTGTCTGAACTTTTACCGACAAGACACACGTTACCGATAGAACTTGAAGAGTTTAATTACAGATGCTACTCCTTTGGATGCTCGTAAATTATATTATTTTATTAAGGCTAATAATATTAGTTTATAGTCCGAAACAGTCCACACTTAAACTGGCTAAAGGGTAAAACCTGAGCCAAATAAAAAAAAAATCTTATATTGTGTCTGTGTGTGTGATACCGATTAATAAATTGGTATGACCAGTATAATAAGATGTCATTAACGAAATTTTTACACAAATTGGATGTCGATATAATTAAAAATTACGTTTCGGTTTACGTACTCCCCCTTATTAACGAATAGATAATCGCGAGACGCTTATTGAGAATGTAACGATATATTTACATATATATATATATAATGTACGTGTATTGTAACGAGATTTTGTCTTTGCAGATTTGAACACGACGTCATACAACGGCTATAGATTTTCCTTTTTTTCCTTTCTTCTGCGCATAAAAATATCGACATGTCGCGTCGTTATAATGCGATAACGTTCGTCGGATTAATTGTTCGGTTGATGGTCGCTTTGAACCTGGTCAAGGCTAATAATAACAAAGACGACGATAATTTCATCATTACTCATTACGGAACCGAACGTTACACGCCGGTTAAACGGGAAGATATGCGAATTTATAACGACGGCTATTTTAAATCGGAAGTAATAGCGGTCGACCCGATTTCCGGAGATGAATTAAAATCATCGAAAGACGACGAAGCAGACCAAAGTCAACAACGGCAACACCATTATTCGCGCAATCCCGACGGCGATAATATATTCGTGCCGGTACATACGGGATACTCTATTAACGTTGCTCAACAGCAACAGCCAGAGCAGCAACAACAACAGGATTATCACGATACATTTAAAGACGAACAAGAGGAAACTGCGGAGACAAATGTACCGACGACTAGTAGCCGCGCGGAACAATTATCGCCGGTCGTGGTGAAAATCGAAAAATCTAAACGAAAAAAATACAAAGATAAAAACCATTACGATAACGATAAAGCGACGAAGGAATTGCATCAACATCGTGATCGCTATTCGGACAAGTCGAAAACTGATCGAAAAAAATCGGATAAAAGTCAGAACCCGATCGAAAAAAGGCACATCATATATTCCGGATAATTTTTTTTTTTATAACCAAACTAAAAACAACGATCGTTATATATTAAGAATTTAAACCGTTAACATATAATATAATTCACAGTTCTACGTGATATTATTATAAAATGTTAAAAATTACGTCAGATCGCGTCTATTAAAATTATGTTTATTCTCGTGTTTAAAAAAAATGACGTAATTTAAAATAGTTCCTTAGTAAACGTCATAACGCATAACCTCCATATTAATTATAAACACAATTACTCCTTTTCGAAATATTTATATTTAAAAAATTAAATTAATTTTTATATCTACGATAGACACCTTTGACTACGTTATGAATAGGCTCTTCCTGAAGTCCATCTTATTTTAGCCGGGGTACTGCAGGATTCGCGATGCTGTATATATATATATATATATCGTATACCGCTGATTTCCTACTAACTGAGAACATACGTATGATACAGATTCTAATACCGCCTGTAGCAACTTACAGAAAGCGCTAAAATAAAGTGGAGATGATAACTCGTTCGAAATGTGTGAAAATAACTGTTTAAATAAATCCGTCAACGCGCAATTTACTAATAGGAAAGTTGTAGTTTTAAAATCGATAATGGAGTAACGCCAATTCGGTTTAGTATTACAAATTTAGGTATGCGTTTGGAATGACATGGCGTCATCGTATAGTTAAAAAATGAAACGAACTTAATATCTCTCCTAGACAGACTTAAGCCGGCTGATATATGCTGTTCGACTAATCCGGACCTACACAAGTGAACTGCGGGATTTACGAATATTATATAAACAGCCCGAAATAAAATCTTAAGGAAAATTACGAACGCACTCTGGTACGTAGCCACTATGAAGATCTAAACATTCCGTATCTGATATTACAAAGCAGTATGCCCGAAGACTAGTGTAGATCGGAAGGCCATCTTAACAGGTTGACTAAATACGTGTTGAACCACTTCCAACGATGTGAGAATATTAAAGCGTACTAAACCACCGGACCTATTATAGGGATGGTAACATAGCACCGCTGGGTGATTCTCCTCATCATCGTGACCGATAGTAAACACCAAAATATCGCTAAATAAATGAAATATTATTTAATTGTTTTTTCAGTATACCACCCAGGAAACACTATTACTACATATATATACTTTTTGATATAATTGATATTTTTAAAGTTTTAGATGTAGATAATCATTAAACTTTCAGTCTCATATGTATAATATATATGTGTGTGTCGGCGAAGTATTCGGCTAGTCAAATCTGGACTGTAAACGCTGAATAACAAATTGGAGTCAATGGCAGACAAAATGCGGTTATATAATATCATTTTCCGGCACCCCTTAGTACTTTTCATCTGTTACATTTCCCTTATTATTATTATTATTTAAAGTGTTTCAAAATAGTAGTAATTGTGATAATAGTAATAGTTCTTACACGTATTAAATCTCAATTCTTATATATTAGGCGAAAAACTATTCTTAACTAATTCCGTTAAAATGCATCTACGTATTTAATTAAAGTTTGTCATAACGTTAATGTTAAAAAAAAAAGCAACTTAATATACGGTATGTTTTAAAACTCGGACACACATATAGATATATAAACGTTTTTCTTAGGTTTTAACATTTTATTAATAAGAACAACCGGAGCAGTATAAAATGATTGAAACATTGGTTACTATTTAACCACTAAATACGCATTTATTCCATAAATATTTCTTGTTTTATTTTTATGTAGATATATACTTGCTGTTATATTTTATGTTGTAGATAACTTCACTTGTAACGTAAAATTTGTGAAATATATAATTTAGTTAATTTATCGAGCTTATTTTGTATAATTAATGTATATATAATATATGCACGTGTTTTGTATATATATCCAATATTAAGGTCAAGTTAATCACATTAGAAAAAATAATAAACGAGATCAATTTTTCGATTACATCATTTACATACTTCATTGAAATGTACAAAAAAAAACACAAACTACAAATATTTTAAGAAAACTATATTAATTGCTGATTAGTGATTAATACGACATAATTAATTTTAAAATTTTGTATTTATTTATTTACTCGGAACATTTTTGAAATAGGAAATAATTACAGTAATCTATTATGTTAATTAGATGAAATAAGATCATTTTTTATTTAAATCAGTTATATTTTAGCTTTGCGAAGGAATTCCTCCACTTTTTTTGTAAATTTGAAATTTAAAGAATTGCGATCGTAAAATTACATTATTCATTTAGATTTTATTTTCGCATATTTGTGACTATTTTTTTTCTCAATAATTAATTTCATCTTAAGATGATCTATTATTTTAAAAACGACGTTTGTAATAAAAATACAAATTACTTTTTTTACCGTTCGAATTATTTTGGCAGATCAACCGAATTAAAAAAAAAAATGTAAAAGCAGTTGATAAAAATAATTAGGCCGTGTGCCCTATATATAATTAAAAATGATGCACTTTAGTTTCTCCGACTTTATGTCAAATCTTTAGTCGATCAATGATGCGAAGCAACCGTAAGATTATCTGGGACATCAACGATAGCAACACAAGTCGATCGTTATAAAACGTCATTAGCTTCGTAAACAGACTTGCGTTTTCACAGCTGTTGATTTTAATTAATGAGACTCCCGCTTTGCATTGACACACATACACACAACACACATTAAGAATGTGTATTCTTACTATAATTAAAACTTTTTTTTTTTTTTTATGACGACCGGGTAAAGACAATTCATATGTATCGAATAAATCCACTGTTTTTTAAATTTAAATTCAAATAAGCGCAAAATCCTAATTTAATATACATCGAACGGAAAAACGAGTTTCTCTTGGAAATAAATTATGACTTAAGTAATACGACATAAGTTTAAGCATAACGCATATTTTAAAAAAAAACTCACGTCGACAAAAAAAAAAATGATTTTTCAAAAAGGAGTTATTGATAATTTTTTCTCAGTGAAAATCAAAACATATGTACACGTAGTAGAAATTGTTCGTAATTAGACTTGAGAATGATTAGCACTTTTACGTAAATCAAAATTGTGTTAAACTTTTTAGAATTTTTTTGAAGTTGACTACTTGATCCATCAGCATCAACAAGATAATCTTGCGTAACTAATCATGAATTAATTCAAATAGCGTATATGCTCTAGTTTTATGGGACAAAATTAGGTAAATAATTATAATCGAATGCCATACAAGAAAGTATTTGATACATCAAATTTTGAATAAAAAAAAAAAACAAAAAAAATACCACTTAGGATGTTAGACGCGTATTATACTTATACCACACGTATATATTTATACATATAAAATATTAATTATCTAACTCACTCGTTGCTGCCGAGTACATGTGCTTTATTTATGTTTGTGAGGTGGATGGGACTATCACACATTGATTGATCGTAAGGTTCACACAAATAAAAAAAAAACAGATGCAGCACGTGGTTAACTATTTAAAATGGAAATATGGCCTTGAAGTTTACGGTACATCAGCTACATCAAATCTAAATCGAATTCAGCAGCTACAGTCAAAGATACTTCGCTACAACGCTCCATACTTTGATTTGGAGATCGAGTATGTGCGTGAGTACTATACATCAACACCTATACAGGAAGTTTTTCAGCGAATTAAAAAGTAACCGAAACATGGAAATAATATCGAGTATGTATCAGTGTTGCCTGGTAATTCACGTAGATGACTAAAAAGAACATGGACGCGAGATATCTTTGATTCTACATAACTATGGCATGTATATGGCAACGTACTTCGGTTGTGGATTTAATGGTCGAAATGAATACTTTGTTTGGAATTTACTCTCCCCTAGCCTGTATATACGGTGTGTAGTGGGTATCAATGATGCTTACATTGTTATCGGAAGCAAAAAATAAACATAAAGTATTCAATATTATTAATACTTGCGCTCTCCACACCCTGACTCGTGTATATGGGCTAGGAAGGTGGTATCAACTGTGCATACATAGTTGTTTAAAGTAGTAGGGATAATGTAATAAGTTAATAAAAATATGATAGTACGTTATCAATGTCAATTGTGGTCAAAAGACCGGTGTGACACATTAATATATATATATATATATATATATATATATATAAAAAATAAAAAATAAAAGATGAGTATTTCAGAACGGAAATTTAACAATTAAAAAAAAAAAAAAAAGATAGCGATATCTAAAATATCGTCAATGATGCCGTATGACAACGAAACGTGATCGATTATGAAAAATATCTTACGAGTCACGAAGTATGACATTTAATTATAATCGGGAAAATACTAAAAAATAACTGAAGGGCTTCATGTCGGTTGTATCAGCTTTGACAAATCAATCCATTAGTCAAATGTTGACTACAAGACACATTATATATAGTACGTCGACATTGTATGATACGCTAGCAAGTGCTAATAGAACAACGTGTATTTCAGGACATGTACGAGCTAAAAATTGCGAGACGGTTTAAAAAAATACAACATTAACAAGTGTAAAATATGAGATAAATTACTTGAACATATCTATAGATAATTATTCAATTATAGGATAGCTTATTATTCAACATGATAATAACGTATATTTTCTAATTTTGTTCTTATTCAGTAAAAAAATTCTATTACTTATATAAAATTTTTATTTGATATTTTGAAATCTGATAGGTGTTAATCGAGAAACACGCAATTTGACAGAAATCATCGTCAAATTTTCCCCGCGTTAAAATTACTCCTTACAAACAACTCACTGAAATCCTAAATTTGATGTATATCATTTTATCGCCAATATACCAACTAAGTACGTCTACAAGATCTCCACTTGTGAACTTACACCTCAACATAGATATTAAGTTACAGAAATTCTCGATAAAATGATAACGTTCTAGCGCTTTTCATACTGTATATATGATCGAGAAATATAACAGTTGCAAAATACTCTTTACCGATGGTTCCAAATCACTTCCAGGAAGAGGCCGTTGAATAGCATCCGCCAAAAAAATTATTTTTCGCTACTTTCTGCCGATTTTATTTACCATTCTTTCGGCAGAAATATTTGATGTTGTATAATATACAATAAATTCTGATTTGCACATCTCTTTCTTTACGTGTACGGATTCGTTAGCCGCAATTACACCTATTCGAAAATATAACTCTCCTAAAAAATATCAAATTATTCGTTTTCCTTTTTGCAGAACCAATGTTCGCGTGGATTTGATCACGTTGAAATTAAGAGAAAAGGCTCACTGTTTCTTCCAATACCGATTCATATAACGGGGGACAGTGGGTCGGTATTTCAAACATGAACAAGCGACGCAAAACCCGAGACACCAGCTAACCATGGAAAATTCATTATTCTCTAACCAAAGAAACAAAGTTGTCATCATAATCCAGGTCACTCCAAAAATCACATGTAGTCACCTCCTACCGGATAACTTATTCTCCTGTGTTCAAACTACAATTTTACACGCAGAATAATAAACGACGTAGAAAAACTTTACCTAGCATGCGGCATTACTCCTTCATCTAGAAGAAGAGAAGTCTCTCTGTGGAAATAGAAAAACTGAAAGCAACAAACGATACGCGCCATTCATCGTTCTGTTATGTACCTCCGTCTGAGATTTCCTGAATAACACAACAGCTATTAGTGGTAAACCGAAGAATGCTCAACTGACTAAATGGAAAGAAATTATTACAATTGACAGAAATTAAGCTGGTGTCAATGGGAAAACATAGATTACGAACTGGATGTAACAATACTAAGAGAAATCTAAAATATAAAATACCGGTAAACAGGACAAAATATGGTGAGCAAACAAGTAAATATATTATAACAAAAAATTTTGAACCAGTTACCAGATGAAATACTGCAGGAAAAAAATTTAAGAAAATTGAAGGGAAAAATTAAAACCTGGCTCCTGGCTGGAGATATTATGAGCAAAATTAAATAGGTAGGGATAGACATATAGCACATGACCGAAGTGCTGCTACTATATGTATACATTTTGTTTAAAATGATATTGTATGTGTATTGGGAGAGATAAATGAGGGTAAAAATGTGAGCAAATGGGACAAAGTGTATATGAGTGAGTGTGCGAATATGAAAACTGTGAATTAATATATAAAATATAATAAACGCGCGATAAATGTTAGCGAACTAAACCCGTCGACAAGCTTATAGCTTGACGGAAGTAATTGTAAAAATTAATCTATAAGGAATGTGTGTGAGTGAAATTGTGCATGTATTTTTATATGTTATATACAAATATACGATTAAAAAAAAAAAAATCAAGTCAAATGGTGTTTCTTGAACAGTAGTCTATGCCAATGAGGTCAAGAACAAGATCAAAAACATCTATTTCGATGCCCAAGAAAAAAAACTGATCTAACGGAGTCTCATTTGTGGATTAATAGAATCGATAGCAATCACTAATCGATAGTTGGAGGGGGAAGACTGCGCCATGGTTCACGAAGAGGAAGAGGATCGAGCACAATTTCTCCAATTATCTAACCTCCTCGAAATCTTATATGACTATCATGAAAAAATTGTATACCTCCTTAGTTTTCTTAAGATCACCAATTCTTATTCCTTTCTTTGGCTTAAGCGACAGTACACGACACGTTAAAAGAAAAATAAATAAAATTTTATAATATCGATTTCGCTATTTTATTGAAGACAATACGATAAAATCAACTTGCCTTTTTGATTAATTATAATTAAATGTATAGTTAATGTAATAGATCGTACAATCATTAACGTCATTGTTACAATATTTTATCTATCTAATATAATATTTTGTTTCAAATAACCTAAACCGAATATCTGAAAAATATCACTCTACTTTCCTATTGTTATAAATGCGGGATGTATTTCCATTCTGAACTCTTCGCAATAAAAGTTTTTAAACGCATTTTTTTATTTTGATAATGAAACCTCTTCAATTTTCATTATGTAAACAAACATTTACTCCATTATTGTAGCAAATAATATTACGCGCGGTTGACACGTGTGTATACCTTCTAAAAATATAATTTTTAAAATAGTAATTGCCATTGAACGTTAAATATAAATTTGGTCCACGTTTAAACGTAAACATCGAATTAACCACAGTACAGACTAAACGGAATAAAATATGAGCAAAATTAACTAATGGCGATATAATCTGTGAGAAGTGATTAAGAGTATTTTATAACGATAAACCTAATTAATTATTTCAGTCACAACGCCCATTCTATGGTACATGAAATTTTAATGCTAGCGAGAAATTTTTTTTTGTGGTTGACGTGAAATGTCTTAATTTTAAGAATTGAAAATTGTCTACAGTTTACCTACGATTGTATAGTAAACACCTATTTAAAATTTGGTGTTAAAATTTTATAATGTATGACTGAAAGGGTTAATGTCATCTATAGTATACTCTCACGGGGGAAACAAAAGGAAGCCAACGGTATGAAAAATGAAATTTCCAGTAAATAAATATTTAATCGACATTTAAACCACATATAAACACAATTAATCACAACTTATTAAAAATACACAAAAAGTATCGTAAAAAATTTTTTAAGTACGTTTAAAAATTAGTTAATAATCCAGGACGTAAGTTAGGTTAAATAACATGAGGCTTAACCAAATAACGCATAGCGTATTATTTTAATTTAGACTAGATATTTTATACAAATCTAAATTAACTGGACGGATCCTGATTTAACCAAACTTGATATAGCGCTATATGGTAATATGTGTTGAGAATTTTCAGTTAACTTAATTTCTTCTTCCTTATTCTCAAACAAATCTTTAATAACCACATTATCAATGTTATGATTACTCCTCAAAAATACATATGTATCATTATCCGGTTTTATACGTTTATTTGAAATTTCTAACGTTTGCAGATTCCACGGCATTTCTTTCAGCACAGTATCAAGATGATTATCCATATTTTGAACATATTCTCTAGCAAATTTTAATTCTGCCTCCGAAAGGTATAAATTTTCTGCAGTACGTTGCGACTCTTGTTCGAGAATATAAAGCGCAAATTTTTCAATTTTCTTAATTCTACATCTCAAATAACTAGTTATAATGTATCTGATGCGGTCAAGTTCTATTCTGTGCATATCAATCTTTATATCGTCTTTAGGTAAAGATGCGATGTTTGATTCCATATATTTTATCTGTTCTAACATACATTCAACATATTCTAATTTATGAGGTAAAATTTCTGGACTAAACTTTTCATTTAACCAAGCTTGTTCAATAATCTGCAAAACTTTTTGAGCGGTAATTTCTTCTTCCTCAGATTGCCTCAACGTATCTTCAATAAATGAATCATTGAGAGTATCTCCATCCATTCTATTATTATAAAAATACTTAATTACAAAACATTATACATTTTATATAAATTAATCCCTATTAACACATATACGAACATATACTACATCGATTAAAATAGATTATGCATTTTATCAGAGTGAATATATAAAAAATATACGACACGGTATAAAATGTAATTTTAAAAATATTTTAATAAAACACGTTTACCAAATCTTATGGCCTGTTATTTCAACTGGTTCATGAAGAAAATTCAACTTTTACAACACATTAAACTTTATTTCAGACGATCTAATTATACATATATTGTACACATAGTTCAATTTAGTAATGAACTCGCAAATTTGAAATATATCAAAATTTAGATAAATTACAAATTAACGTAATACATTGCAAATAAAAATTTATACAATACAAATTTCCCGCCATATAAAATTTTTAAGCCTTCACACTCTTCCTAGTTATTATCCCATATTTATAATTTGGTTCATTGGCATTGTGTTGACACAAAAATACTTAACTTCGTCATTTAAACGACTTAATTTTCGATCTGATTACAAATATCAACAGTTTAAAAACACTATTGAAGTTGATTTGCATAATTTAAACAGCATTTAAATAGTTTAAAAATTATCTGTTTCGGAATTCTGGAGAAAGTAATATTATCATTTATATGCAATATTGATACACTAAATGAAGCTACACTGAATTTGTTTATCAATAAGCCAGGTGATTAGTTTAATATAGTTTATATTACAAATTTAAAATTTTTAAGTAACTACTTTTTTTTTTTTTTTATAGATCATGTCCACAATGGATAAACTTGGACGAACACTAAGTGCTCTTAAGTTGTTACATTCAAAGCCGGAAAATTTTAAACCCAGGTTTGTTAACTTTGACATACTTTTTTTCTATAATTTTATTAAGTTATCGTGAGACACTTTAAACTAGTACTTAGTAAATCTTTCTTTTGAGGTATTAAAATTCCACATTAAATATATTGTGTACACGAGTATAAATATTTTTGTTTTTGAAAAAATCCAGCTTTTTGGGACATATTTTGAATTTTTCCTGCATTTGCTGATTTAAATTTGTTAAATTGTGTAAATCATAGATTTTTATTTTATCACAAATAAAACTTTTAGCATGTTATTTAAAATATAGTTTGATTATTAAAAGCAACTTTTAATTGCGATAATGTGTATTTTAATTTATAAATTATTGGAACCTTAGAAGGCTTCTAAGCTTAATTTAAATTGTTACTTATTGATCAGCAAAAATCGCGAGAAAGTTGCGCTGTGTTTGACTGTCGCTGATTTAATAAGTTCGTCAAACGTGAGGAACACGGAAAATTTTTTATCTGTGTTATCATTTACAATATCATCGTTATTAGAATCGTTAGAAGATGCTGATTCTAACACACGTCTTATTATTGATGAAAGCTTAAACAGAATTATAAGGGTAAGTTATGATTTCATATAAAATGTGTCTGATTAATTATTTAAAAAACATAATTCATATGATTTAATTTTGAAAATGTATGCAGTTTTATTCAAAATATTTCCGTATTTATATTACATATTATCAATTTTCTTCTATTATTTGTATTCTATTTTAAATATTAATTATTTACACTTAAATTTAATGGAAAACTGTATTCGCAAAAAATGATAATCATAAGTTCATTAACTTATTAATTTAAAACTTTAAAATTATACATATTATTGTATGAAATAAAGAAAGTGACTGACGGATATGATATTAAGCATTATTTGTGTATATATAATTATTCGAATTAAAATTCTTTATGTCAACCAAATGCCCCTTATTATGAATTATGAAAGTAGACGGTTATTTGCGCGGTAAAAGTTTATGTGCCGTATAGAGAGCATTGCGACTGAAATGGTTAAATAAAAACACAGTTTAGTTAAAATAAGACTAGAAACAACAGTTTTTCAAAAAAATTCCCTAAATTTTCATGAGTTTTTGTAAATCGTATTAAATCATATGTAATCGTTTTGTAGAAATTTAGTGTACCGCATAGTTTTAATCAGTTATAAAGGATTACATTTCAGTTGGCACATGAATCAAATTTTGATGAGCTGAATAAATTATTTATGTTCTTAAACATCAGTATTGAATTTTTGTCATTCTAAAATCACAAATCGTCAAGCTTACGGTGCAAATTATTGATTATCAACATTCAGTATTCACTACGTGTAAAATTCCAAGCAGAGTTTTTAAACGGTTCAAGTATTGTCAAAAACTGTTAATGTAATTTGTCTGGAATATACAATTATCTGAATAGAGATAGATAATTTGATAATAAAGTTTTTTTTTTATATTTTATACAGGTTGTTAGCGATAATCACATTCAAACGATAAAGGTATTGAACGCATTGTTAACTGTAATGAAGAAAAGTAATAATGGAAGAAGTGTAAAAGCAGCTCTTTGGCGATTTGGAGAATTATCTCATTTTATTAGGTGATATAATATATTTAATAATGATATTTGACGTATAAATCGTTGTTTCGAAAACTTTGTAACACTTCATTTGAAAATGAAGCTGGGATTTCTGTTTAAAAAATATAGCGAATAAAAAATCTGTCCTTTTTGTCATTGTTATTAATATCTTCGTAGACATGTTCACTATAGACTTTTTATGTGATTTCTGAAAAATAAAATTTGTATTTTGAATTATTATTGTGTAATCTGTTTGGCGTTTGCAACCTCGGTTTTGAGGAGCTTTGAAAGATATCTAATGTATTATTTAATAATTACAAGTTTTATTACACATTTTCCTTACATTTATTATCATTTTATATCAATTTTTTTTTGTTTGCAGACCTCAAAAAGCTAAATTGTACGTGCAATATTTAGTTCCCGTTTTAATAAAAATATCTGAAATGAAAGATGAAATGGTTTTGGAAACACTAGGGAATGCGCTTTCTAATATTTTTCTTTCTATTGGATTATATTCGTCCGAGAATGAAATAAAGGTAAAGGTTGCCGTTTGATATAATTAATTAACGTGTCATTTATTACTGTATTTGCGTACTTAATTTTTGAGTTTGATCTGAATTTGACACATGACAATTAGTTCATACATCTGGGTACAGTCTACTGTTAAATATATAATATTAGTTTTCGTTTATTTACATTATTAATTAATCGATATTAGCTTGGTATTATATTTTCAGTGTGTATCTGATTTTGATTGAATTTGTCTTTATTTGAAGGTAAGCTATATTCTTATTTAATGTTTTATCATTGATACCATTCGATGTGTCTACCACGTTGATAACTTATCTTAAAATCGCTGAACACTGTTGGTCAATGATTAATTTCTTACATTTGATTAAGATCACAAATGTATAAACTTTAAATCTAGTTGATTTTTAGGTCTCACATGGTTTTTCAATGATGTCTAAATTGCGTTCGAATTTCTATGTGACTTCTTCAATTGTTTTGTTCGAATAACTTATATGAGTATATGAATGTTTACATTTATTGTCATACCTGCGTAAGTATAGGGACAATGTTTTGTCTCCTCATTAGATTTGAAACATTACTACGAAGAACTAAGACGATCATGTGCATTTTATAATAATAATAATGAAATTTACACTTTAAACTTTAATTTTATTAATATTGCGCATAACGAATTTCAGACTATTTTATGTAGTTGTTTAAAAATAGGAAAGAATTGAATCCACACGGAAAGCATCAAAGACGTGTGCTTAAGGTTAATCCTAAAACTGTTATTTTCTAACCGTTCTTTTCAATTGGTATGCAGGACCAAATATTTAAGTGTTGATCGAAATAATGTTTTGTATACTTTAAAAAAAAAAAATCATATAATATACTACATAAAAAAGTATACACAATAATGATAAGTTTTTTTTATATCAGTAGAATGATTATATTTATTTTCATGAAATAATTTATTTAGTTTAATGTATGTATCTGTATTTTTTTAGATTCTTTTAAGGGCATTTTTGAGAAATCTGTATTCAGATTCAGCTTATATTCGGAGGTCGAGTGCCGAAAGCATAGTATCTATCTGTCGTTATTGCAGACAGCCGACTGTTTTTTTTATGTATGCTACTCGTATAATTTTAGGTTAGTATATAAATATAATATACACACGTATATCAATATATAAAATTAATTAATTATTAAGTGCACCAATAAATGAAAATGATATATTTTAGTTAAAAAAATAGAAACCAAATTTAAAAACAAATGTTTAGTAATTAACTTTAAAAGTTGAATTAAATTGATAAAAGGTATTATTATTGTCTTTTTAGTCTCCAGCCTGAATTCTGCACTAAACAACTTTTCACTAGGAAAACTGGTTGGCAGGTTTTTTCTTCTTTTTTTTTTTTTTTAAATTATTATTGCAATAAATGAGTAATCATTTCTTGAAAAGAGCATCGAGCTACCGTTATTTTTTTTTTTTACTGCCATCTTCCACGATGTATCTTACATTTTAGTAAGATTGACTTTTATGCATGTCTGTTGACTACATGGGATGTCCTTGGTTGTTCCGTATCGAAAGATTTTTTTTTTCTTTTTGTTTTATCGAATTTTGAAGACAATATTGAAAAACCCGGGACAACATGATCATTATTCACGTTCTTTAATATTTAATTTTTTTTTATCACTGATTTAAAAAAATATGCTTACAACAAAGATCTAAGTAGGTTATATAAATGTTTACCTTTTATGGAAGAAATTAGATGAAAACTTAGTTTTTAAAGTTGTGACTGATCAGAACCCCATGTTCTTAATATATAGTGATAAGGTTTTTTCATAAGCATTTGAATTATTATGGATCATAGGTTGTATGAGTGCCTGAGAGGTACTTACTTCTTGGGTAGCTTCTTCAAAGAAAGTTTCAATAGTTCAAAACAACTTATTGTGAATTTCCACTGTTTTCACAAGATTTGGTCAGTGATATATAATGTCGTTACTGTAAACGCACCTTTTGTCTTTAAAGAGCGCTCAAACATGTAAAATGTATTGTTCTATGGTAAACGTTAGGCCGGTCCTGAATTTTGTGGCGTGGGTTATTTTGAAGCAATGGTTGAATTGTTAAAGTGAGTCGAAATTCCCTTACACTTGTGTGTTTAATGTCTTATATTTTCCTGTGACCATAAGCCGCTTTGAACACCAACTTGCTTGTTATTTGATAATACTAATTGCAGAGCTATTTTTATTATAGAACTGTCCTTTCGTATCGTGACGTGCACTTGTTTAATTTGAAATATTCCACTGAGTATCACATTAAATTTTTCTGAGATCATATCACTTGTATGGAGGTCGTCAAAAGTTTCTCAATTTAGTACATTTTTCTGATAATCTGTGACAAGGCGGACTATGCAAAGGAGATCATTTGAGTTCGAATCTATACAAATGCAGTAGTAAACCAAAATTATTTCTTTAACTTGGCCAGCAATTTTTCATATAGTTTCTTGCGCATGAAATCTGTTTAAGAATTATATTTTGGCGTTAATATCAGTTCTATGTTTGTCAGTCTTTTTCAAATTCTGATTATTCATATCCTATTTATTTTCTCTGAGCTTCTTTCTCAAGAGGATCTGCTTTTTGAGTCTTGTAGTAGAGTATAATGCAATAATACGAATTTCCTCTTTGTTGATTTGCTTAAAAAGTACCGGATTAAATTGGATAAAACGATTTGTGATCAGCTTGTTGTGAACTTCCTTCTGTTTTTTTTTTTTTTTAAGTCTATTAAATTAATTTATGTTTATTGATTTTTAAACATACAGAAAATTTTCAAGCTTAGGGACAAGTAATTTTTAAATTTCATTCATTTTCCGAAAGAGTGAGGTTCAGTTAATCAAAGAAAAATTCTGTGTTATATTTTGATCGTGTCTGACATAATTTTCTTGTGATAAAGTTAAGTAGTCATGTTATACAGACCGAGTTAAATCAGATTTATAAAATAAGAATGAAATTACAATTTATCTGTATCATCCTTTTGTTTTGTTTTTTTGTTATTTGAGCTTCCGAACAAACTCAACTTTTCAGGGTGTATATATTTTAATTGTTCTTTTTAAAGAAGTTGTGGTACATTTTGATTTATCATATATGCATTGGGACTTATCTCCGCGTACATTCGTCTAATTTAAATAAGTTCATTATTTTCGACTCAGTTTTTCATTATTTGTAGAGAAATATTCATTGAACACACAATAAACACAGTAAACACTTTGTGATATTAATTTTCGTGTCGTGCCTTTCTCCACATTCGCATTCACAAATGGTGTGGGTTGATTACTGCAAATGCGTTTATCTAAATAAATGTGAATGTTACGTATTTACACGTGTAAATGCGAATATTTTATATATATAAGAAGCATTTACTCAGAGGTGGTAAACAGAGAAACTGTGCAGGGTCTAACAATGAACAAAAAAGATTAAACGATCCAATTGCAGAATGAAAGATCATAAGAAGAATGCTTCAACCAGTCAAATAAGGTGAAGAATATATAAAGCGGAGTAACCAATAATTATATTAACATGTGGAAAAAATTACTACAGCGTTAGGTTCGCCCGAAATTGTTTAATTACGTATCAATACTAAAAAAAACTGCTCGTGGTAAATGGATACTAAAAATGATATGGAGGAGCTGAAGATTATGCCTGAAGGTACAGAACAACAATTAATATTAAAGAAAAAACTATTTCACTGTAGTGGATCCGTAGAGAAACATGAATACAGATCTGGAACTTTGTGGGCCTAAGAAAGGGAAAAAACAGAGAAAGAATGAAAGTAGTTTGAAAAGAAAGGAAAAAGAATCATAAGACTAGTTAACAACGTAATCTATCACTGGTTGACTTGAAATAATAATAATATACATATATATGCGTTGTGTGTATGTGTGTGTGTTGTGAAAAGAACATTTACGTATCTGTTTATGTTGACATTTAAAAATTTCAAGACAGTTAATTATTTTTTGACTTTATTGGTAGCAACTAAATAAAATTTATACACAGCGTAAGTGTGGTGATATAGTTTAAGTATCATGATTCTTGATTTATCATTTTGTAATCGTCCCTTTGATGTTGTGAACCACTTTAGCGCTTTAAGGAAAGCTTTCGTTATTCATCTAGGTTCTAAGTTTGGTGAATAATTTGTAGGATAGTCGAGGTATAAATTATTTTTATAAGTTGGGCGATAAACCGTTTGTCGGCTTATATGCTGTTCATTCAGTAGTTGCTTCTGGATGACATTTTCAATTGTATTAGCTCGAATGCGTGAAAAAATTAATAATCCTAGTACCAATCATAGGCAGTTCTTAACCGGATCCATAGTATTGCATTCTTCTATGTGTCATCATTTTTATTGCTTTGAGTCTTCTTCGAAATTATTTGTTTTCACTTGTTCTATCGATAAACTGCCAAAGCGAATATTATAATTTTATTTGGTTTTGTTTTTTTTATTTTTTTTTTGTTTTTTGTATATTTTTATTACTTTAGTTGTTGCTAATTTTGCCTTACTATACAGTATGGTGAAGACATAAGATTTATACTAAAACGTGGCCGGCAAATAGTTATAAGAAAACGGAGTGATGAAAGCGCATGATTATAAGCGGTTATACTATAAATAAACTGATTATTCTTAGTGAGATGTTTTGATAGTAAACATAAGATCTAGGCAGGGTATATAAGAAGCAAATAACTTTGGCAGGGGAATTTTTAATGATATCAGCGTGCTCATAAATCCAAGCAAACTCACTGAGAATCCCATAATTGTATAATGAGATTATTAATTCGATGTATAGGAATTAAAAATGAAAATTTCAAAGTTGTAAGGCAACTTCTAGGGTAAGGTAAAATAATTATATGCAGTAGGTTGTAAAATAAATATCTAAGAACATGAATTTTGCTTGTGTAGAAATAGACGCTATTCAATGTAAAATAAATTTTTGTGCGATTTTAAGAGAAGGTAAGACGAAAATCAATATGAACATGACTGCAAGTTTTGCATCTATCCGTGTAAACTGATAAATAATTAGACCACTTTTGGGTGACAAAGGGTATAAAAGAAGAGGGATGTTTGAAAATTGTTATTTAAAAAAAAAAAAAAAACGAGTCCAAGTCAATATTAAGAATTATTATGATTATAAGGTAGATAAAAGTAGAGTGAAGGAAATGAGGCAATAAGTATGTTTATACTTCAATTATAGTTTTCATAATTCTTAAATAGTTTATTGAAGCTTCTTATGGATTTTAAATAAAATTTTTTGTGTTAATTTTATTGCTTTACAGATGCATTGTTACGTATACAAAATGATGGGATAGCTGAAGACGGGCCACTTTTAGGATTATTTACTTGTATGCGCCAGATTTTGCCTTATATATCGAATACAATTGATGATAATAATAAATCAGCGAAATTTGACTATTTATCACGTGATATTTATTTCGTGCGTTTGGAGTACTACTGGCAGGTAAATGCAATACTACATTGTTTCAATTGTTAAAATAAAATTCCTGTACGTCATTTTTTATAACAGTCTATTTATGTTAACTCTTATGTGAATGATATTAATCTAATATTTGATGTGCTCATTTGAAAGTATTTAATCGAACTATTTTTTTTTAATTTTTTTAATCAGTTAGTATAATTTTATTTATTTTTATTCAAATCATAACTTTTTAAGTCGATTTTCGCCATTTTCTAATTGTTTTGATAAGTTTAAAAAGGGGGACACTAGTTGTTTGGTGTCTAAATGATCTTGTTTTTAATAAATGGTGGTGAATATGAATTAGAATTGAACAATGGAATAAACATTGAGTTATAGTACATGAATATACCTGATACTAAATAACATATTTGTGTTTTATTAATGGTTATTTGTAATTTATTCAATTATAAAAGTTTCAGTTGCTTTTTTGCTTTTTTGAGTTCAACTTATCAAAATATATTCAAATTTTATAAAAAAAATAACATAAATTTTATCTCGGTGGAAAAGTATGCATATATATATATATATATATATATATATATATATATATATATATATATATATATATATATATATAATTATTTAAGGTCTTCTAAAACAAGATAGATGTTGAAGTTAATTCATAGATCAGCACAATATTAAAACAACGAGACAAAGAATTTTAGTACACACTTACTATAGCCTTAAAACAACAACATAAAAAAATATATTCTGTGCATTTTTGGGTTTTAAAAATGTATTGTTTTAATTAAAATTGTAAGCTCTTATTAGATTATTTTTTATTTTGAAAATATGCTGTCATTTTTAAAAAATTTATTTTGTAGGTTTACAGATTGTGTTTGCATTATTGTATGTCGTATGATCAAAATATTTGCGCGACTGCATTGGAAACGTTACATCAGTTGTTGCAGGTTGCTCCATTAAATTTAATATCGTGTCTTACAACTCAAAAAGGATTTTCTGAACTGATATTGGACTACGTAAACATGCATGCATCTACATTGTCTCTCTTTGCTTTTAGTAAGACGAATACATAGTATATTATTAGAATATTCTATTGAACATGAATTGTTTATTTGGTGTATTTTTTAAATCTTACAAAGTAACTTTGCCGATAAAAGCAAGGGGTTTAATTATCATTTTGTCTAATATTTATTTCATATTTATGCATTTTTTTAAAATATAATAATTATTAATCTGAGCATCATGTATTTTAATCAGGACCCAGGACTGGTAGTTATGTTTTGTTATGGTTTGATTTTACTGTTGATTTTGTTGCAAGTTAGAGGATGAGTAATGTAGATTACGTGGTAAAATATTTTCAGACGACTTACAAAAAAAAAAATTGTAATAAATTCTACACTCTTAAATAGTGTAAATATAAAAACTACGTCGGGAGTATATTGCCTATCAATAGCGGATCTTCGTACAGATAAAACTCTTAAACCACTTCCTGCGTATATTTCATCATTTAACCATTTCCCTTAGGCCGGTATTGTACGTTTACACGATTGATTATAATTCCTCGATGAGAACTCGTAAAATCTGAACACGAAAACAGCGCCGAATAAACAACGATTATCGCTTTATGCAAAGTCCAGTAAATTGTCGGAATAAAAATTGGCACCGCGTAATGTCACCCTTCAACCGACAGGATAAAATCATCCTTAAATATAACAACTCAACTTTTTGGTTCATTTCGAAGATGCCCACAGTTCACGATCTACATCTTGACTTAAGATTCAAAAATTTAAAATTTTATGTACGATCAGTGTTGTTATATGGTGTAAAAACGTGAATACCGACGTCCAGAACATTCAGCCGACTAGAAGATTTCGAGTTTTGGCGCTATCGCCGTTTACTCAAGATCACGTAGACTAAAAAGATGACAAATGTCGAATAATGAAGAAAAATTGGATATTTCTGTGAAATTTCAGGAAGTGATGTACACGATAATTTTAAGAAATATTATTGGTGTGAAGTTATACCAGTATTTCAGAGTAATGTTACAAGATATAGTGATATTTTTGAGTAATATTGTAAAAATTATGTTATGTGTTGAATGTTTTTGTTATTTTACAAAAGTGATATGTCAATTTTATGTTATAAAATATGTTGCGAAATTATGTTACAGAAAAATGTTTTTGAATGATGTGGGCCATGTTACAGAGTAAATGTTACCTTGTAATATTGTGGAAAATGTTAGTAATGTATAAGATCATACCCGAGGAATAATTTTTATAGTCAACACGAATGCTAATTGTAACATTAAATATTAACAACCTTATTTATCTCTCTTCTTTCCTACCACATGGATAACTTGTGTAATAATCATCAGGTCAATGCTGATAATTTTCTTACTGTGAATGTAATAAGTAGCATTTACTATTTCTCTTATTATTTTTTCCTTTCAATTAGTACAACATATATTTATTTTATTTTTTTTACAGAGATGCCACTCAAATTATACACTTTTTTGCACTTTCATAAATAAATACACATCTTCCGAATGAAATCTTTATTATATTTTTATAACATTTTATCAACATTATAATATCATGAATAATATCTATAGTTTCTATTACATTATGTTATGGCGGTTATTTCGAAGCATGTCATCATTTTTTAACAAGTTTATAAGTTTATAGGTATCTAATACTTCAATTATTTTTGTATTATGATTAAACAAAAAGTATATCCTCAAAGATCTTCTCTTCTCTATTAGAATATTTTCCATTGTCTACTTACTCATATTATAGCCCCATATTCCGCTAACAACCACCCACAATCGTATGTCCAATGACTACAGTATACTTATGGTGAACTGATTTTTAATCATGCTATTTTGGAATCGAAATGAGCTAAATATGTTTCACATAGCTCTTATATTGAAAAATAAAATATTTTTATTTGCAATTTTTTCTTATATAATTAAAGTTTTATCTGAAAATTTGGTCTTTGAAATGACAAATTTTATGTTAAAAAGTTTTTGACATGGATAAGTTTAGTATTTATACAAATATAAATGTGATATTGATATTTTTATACTTTTTTGTTCATAATTATTTTATATATGGTATATTATAAGTGAGACCGCCATAACTTAGATTAAAATGTATAAATATACATGTAAATACATATTTAATGTATACACATTAACGTGTATTATTTATTTTATATTACTTTCCCTTTTTCTGAATAATCAATATATGTTAAGTAACTAAATTTCGTTCATAATATTGTTGAATGTGTCCTGTGTAACTTTGCAATGTTTTAATATAACATTATTTAATATCAATTTATAGTGTATTTTCAAATGCCATATAATGACTAATAGTAATCATAGTTTTGATATTTACAAAGCACTTTTCTGGTGCTACAAATATTTGAATCGAAAAACAATAAAGTGTATAATATTTTACATTAAGAAGCTCTTGACGTGACTTGATTCTTTTTACATGCCATGTGCTGTGTGGGACCAAATGCACGATTCGGAAGGACTACAGCTGATTAAACAAGCCAGAAACGAGTACAAAACAAGCTTTAGCTTTATTTGGACTTAATGTTTCTTTGAATCTTGATAAAAGATGGAAATTTACGTGCTGGTTGATATATTTGCACACTCAAGCAGATGTTTGACAGTTATCCATTCATCGTTGCTGTATTCGTCTTCCTTAAAAAGTGGTGTTTTAGATGCAGTCTGCCGGAAAACAATTTCTTCTTTATGTCAGCATGCCAAAATGTAAAATTAATTGTAATTCTGCGTAATTTGTTAATGGCATCTGCTGCCACGGGGATTTCAATTTAGATAATAAACATGATTTGATGTGTTTACCAAAATCATTACTTTTGGAAGTCGGTTGCGATATCGCAAATATGTACAAGTTTTCTTAGCTGTCAAGTTTTAGTTAATTACTTTTTATACTATTCAAGTTTTTATGGTTGTACTCTAGTTTTGAGAGTGGTAGCATAATTTCCTTTGCAGTGGGGTGCTGCTTAATGCTTGTACCACCCCATATTGCTTAATATGAGTTTGTAAGGACCGGTGGTCACATTAAAGTATTAAAAGTATTATTTGTGTACTTACTAATATATATTTCGTCGACCGGAACGAGAGGTGTTCAAATAAATGGTTCTTCCTCAGATGCAATTTTGCACACTACTCTAAGGCATGATTTAGAGCTACCTTTGAAGAGTCTCTTACATCTATTGAACTAGTGTATTCGTGAGAAGATTGATTCCCATTATAATAAAGACACTGTGTAGTTCTGATATATTTTATATATATATCTCCTGTGCGATACTATTCAAATTGGCTTCATGTAAGTTGATATACTAATATTTGAGATAATCTTTAAAATAAATAATTTATAAATAACTAATCTACCTCCTAATTCAATTCGTTATCTATTTATCAAGTTATTTGTTAATTTCTTGCTACAACTAATAAATTTTTAAATCGAAATTTTTTAAACTGATAAATGAATTCTTTTTTTTTTATCTTTTACGTTAATTTCTGCCATACGAATTGTTTGAGGGACAACCAGTATTTTGGTTCAATATATTTATTTGTAAAAAATTATTATTTTTTATAGAAACTTGTAACAATTTATATTTCTGAAGGTTGTGAAAAACATTTTTTAATAGTACAGTATTTCTACGAGAGAAGAGAAAAGTACATATAAGAAATATTTGTTCATTCAATATTAAAAGCTTGTTTTATGTAAGCAATTTTGATCTTACTATTTGTTTTTAACAAATATGTAAAATGAACAATTTTAGAAGTTTTACTGCAAAAACTTTTTTATTTGTCTAATATATGTTGTTTTTAATATGTAATGCCTCGTGTTAATTATTTATAAAAAATTTTCTAGAAATATTACTAATAACTGACGGATAATTTTTATGATATTACGTCCTTTATTTAGTACACTATAATACATGATCCTTTTTACTTATTATTGAATTAAACATAGTAATAATTATTATTGAAATATTAGTTTCTGTTTCATTATTTGCGTTATTATAGTTGGCCGCTTTACGGAATGACCCTTGTGACACTATTTTTTTCACTGTGTAACTATAAACGTTTTTTAAATTATTGAAGTCTACTGAAAATTTTACAACTTTATTAACGTCGACGTTAACAGTATGCTACAACATTCCGGACATAAAAAAACAGCAGACTGTACGTTGTGAACATATTAGTTTACCGTCACTGATGACGTAGTTTAATGCACTGTTTTTTTTTTTTTTAATTGCGATTTCGTGAGTCTAATTGAATGGGAAAATCTAATTAAAAATAAATGTGTACATGTTACAGACGATGCTACCAGCGTTTCTACCATGCATGCAACTGATGAGATACCCTCTACTAATAATCGTAAGCTAATGCCAGGAATAAGCATCACATCATTGATTTCCGTTGGTAGTACATTGGATTGGAATCTGGTTGAATTTCAAGACGATAGTCACATGCATAATCAGAATGACGTTTCAATTTCATCGTCTTTAATTAATATTCACACTTCTCATTTTGGGAACAGTGATGATGAAGGTATTTTTATTTTTTTTCCTCTTTGAATAATTTATTCTCGATTCGATTGTTTCTCAATATATAGTTTCACGTTGGTATAAAAATGCTATTAATTTGCCTGCAAGTTTGGAATGCTTATGGCAGTTTTAAATAATTGAATGACGAAGTAACTTATAATACCTAACTCAAGCACACTGGTACACACTTTGTACCATACTTTTAATTACAGTGGCTGCATGGTGGTACGAGCGGATAGCAAAAAAAAAAAATGCAATCGGCGGCTCACGTAGCTCGAAGGAATGATAACAGGGAGGATCAAACAAGTCATATAATGGTAGTCGATAAACAAAAAATTAAATCAGGGAAGACCGTAACATCAAAAGTTGCCGGGAACCAATGATTGTGTAAAGCGTAGGGGAGAAATGAACAGAAATAATTGTGGAAAACATTCGTCCGGGAGTGGATAGACAAAGGCATACCGCGATATCATGAAATTTTATTACAGACTTGTAATATGAAATAAAACATGTTGAAGTATATGACTTTGGAGTTTCCCTGGTTACAAAAATTCTATTTGAAAATATCTGCTTTTGATTGAGTTTTCGTGTACTTGAAAATTATTTTGTGTGTGTGTGGTATACATTTACCTCGTTCAACATCCAAATTATTTTATTACACGTTATATAGAAGATGAAGTAAAATCATATTCGAATCAAATCATCTTTGATAATTTTACAATATTTAACATGCTTTAAAGAAAAAATTTTATTTGAAAATAAATAAAAAATATCGGTAAGAATAATGGAATAAACGTTATTATTATTATTATTATTATTATTATTATTATTATTATACAGAAGGGAACGCGGATGAGTTTGGTTCAACGCATTTATCAGCTGCTAATCGTGCAATATCTGTGGACAATATTTTACGTTGCAACGATCAAAATGACTACAATGATTGTCTTACAAAACAGAAGTTTTCCACACCATCGTCGGAACATATGATTTTACAGTGTTATACCGCAGATTTTCTTCGTATAGTATGTGTAACTTTCGTTTATGTAATAATTAGATTTTAACATTCTAAACAAATTAAGGTAATGTTTTAATACTTCCGATATTAATCGCTGCAGTATCTAATTAAAACTCGATTGCATTGGTTTATTTTATTGAATTATAAATTCTTCGTGTATATAGATTTGGAATTTTCACGAATGTAATCTCAGCCGATCCAGTTGTAAAAAGTGCTGCTCATTTTATCAGAAACGATTTCTGATGATGAGCAAGTCTCTCGAAGTGTTAATTTCTAATTATTTGTATGTTCATTATTTTAGGAGCTGGATATAGGTAGCGTAGATGATGTTGAGGATGTTCCATTGAACTATTGTATTCGAAATTTAGTCTGCGCATTTTTGATGCAGCATAAAGTATCGAAGAAAATTCGTGTCAGCGTAATTTCATTGACGTTACAAACAGTTTGTCAAATATTCAAATTGTATCCCAACGCCGCATTTCTTACTATTGAAAAAAATAAGCATCAATGTGACGGTAATAATTTAATTATCGACCGGTAATTTTTTTGCCGTTATGAATTTTAAATTTAGCACGGTAGTAACAAAGTTGATGAAAAATAAAATATTTATATTCATCTTTTATTAATTTATTTTTATTTATTTAATAAACGTAAATATCGTGGAAATCTGATAATCGCAACATTTAAATTATCAATTTGCATGTAATAGTTGATAACATTCACGATGTGTGAACGAAATGAAATTAATTTACTTAATATTTTTTGATTATTTTCAATTTAGTTTCGGTAAAGAATAACGTGAACATAAATCACGAATTGATTAATGCGCAGTATCATCGTCCGTATTACTTATGTAAAGGAAAAAAAAAACACATTAAAACAGTGTGGGATGATTACTCGTAAACTGTGAAAAATTATGAGTTCAATATAATAATGGTTTAGAATTTTTTCCAAGTATAAACAGCCGACTAAACAACGTAGTATTTATGACTAATTATTATAACACGGATGGGGTCTGTTCAGTTTATTAATTATAAAACATTTGCGTCACAGTTGTAAATAAAATTATCGTACAGTGTGTATTATAAATTGATAAAAAATAAATTTAATATATATATATATATTTTTTTAAATTTTAATAACAAATTTGTTTAGTTCACGAAAATATCCTATTACATTTATGATGCTTCGTTGTATGACGGCGTGTGGATTTTGAATTAAGTTAATTTATTATTAGTGATAATTTTCTTAAATTTTGGTTTAATTATCAGATTACTCAGGCGTAATTTTGGAAGAAGTATTACCGTACACTAAACATGAAGATCATCAAATACGAGGGTTGACTTGTGTTATTATCGGGGTGTTGATAAAAACTATTTTAATCAGGAATGATTACAATTTTCGCCTTAATTTCTGTTCACATCCCCAAACAGTCCTAATACCTCGATTGGTGAATTTGCTCGTTGAGGTAATAAATAATTTGTTTTTAATTTATAATATTTCTTAATATGACGTTTTCCTGAAAACGGAATTAAGTAATAAAATTAATAAATTGAGGTTATTATTGTTTGATTGGAACATTTGACACCGTTTTTCTCTTTTTTTTTTTTTTTTTTTTTTTTTTTTTATTTCCACCTTCTTTGTAAGTGGCTTAGTCGAATGATCTGAACACGTTATCCGAGCAATCATCATTTGAATCAAACACGAAATTAATCTCCGGATTTGGGCTCGTCTGTGTAATCTTCTTCAGTATGTTTCTTTGTTCGTCAATCCTGTCCAGTACCGAGTTATTGCTGACTTAGTCCATTTAATTTTCTGTAACTTTCTGCTAGGTAATTTTTTTCAGTGAGCAATGTGTAAAATTATTTAGTGTTACTACCTACGTTTATTCCATTAAAATCATAAATATTTCCATTTTCGATTCATGAGGCTGGTGTGGGGTACGTTGGTTTGTTATAGTTGCCTCTACTTTGCCATTTCTGTTATTTCTGGTACTGTCTTTCTCCTATTAATACCGTGTATATACACAATCCTTCTTCCTTCTTTTGAATTTTTCCCAGGATTTTTCTTTCTATCGCAAAAAGATCCTCTTTTCGGATTTTGTATTCAAAATATTTCTTTTTTGTTTCGTTAATTCTACTTAATAGTGTTAATTTACTGACTTTACATTTATTCAATGCTTCCGTATTGGTTATCTTTTCCTTCCGTCATATTCTGCGCATTCTTCTATAGCACCACGTCTCGAAGGCGCTTATTTTCTTTTTGTTCGTCTCCTAAATTGTCCGTATTTCCGAATCATGTCGCACTGTGGATCATACAAAGCATTGAAGAACTCTCATTTTTAAGTCTATGGACAGTTTTTCTATCTTTAAGTATCTAGATTATTAAATACACTTTATTCTCCTTATTTCTTTATCGTCTTTCCCGTTTTCTGCTACTAACCTATTCGATAACGTCACTAGCAAATTCATAAATAATAACTTCTAACATTTAATATATAATGAAGATATTTATTTTAAGAGATATGTTTATGCGTTTTGTGCGACTGTTGAAATTTTTTACGTTGGATTTAATATGTTTTTGCGATTTCAGATAATTTTTAGATTTTCGATATTTTAAGACACATTGTTTTATTTATTATTCAGGATTAAGAAAAGGTAAACATATTTACTTTAACGATACTATATTTATTTTTAGGGCATTGAAGATGAATCGTCTATATGTGTTCGGCATTCGCTTTCTGGTATTTCTTTGTGTCTGGAAGCGGTATTAAGAAGTAGCGGCACTAAATTTGTGAAATCGATGTTTAATTATTTATTCAGATTGAAAAATAACTCCTATTGGCTGGTTAAGGTGATTAAATATTTTACTTACTTTAATGAATGCCTGCGACATAAAGAAGTTATGCTCGATGTACATAGTGAAAATTAAAATTAATTATACACATATATATATATATATATATATATATTTAAAAGTACGAACACTGTTTGAACCGACTTTATAATTTAACGTTATAAAAAACGTTTATTTATTTATTTATTTGTTTTTATCAGAATTGTAGTGTGACTTTTATTACGTTCGTATCAATCTATTTGCAAAAAATACTTAGTGATCTATAATGTTACAGGTTTATATTAAAAATTGCAGTCACAATCGAATTTTACGGATGCTATTTATTAATTAATGTTGCGGTCTAATATTGATAAATCGATATTGCTGAATTAAATAATTATATTTTTGTGTGTATCGCGAATTTTAACGTTTTGTATTAAAGTATGAAGTGTTCGATTTTTTTTTTTTACAAATTAAAGAGCCGGTATATTATCAAAGTGTTATTTTATTATCCGTTTGATACAGTTTTCATGTAACGTGTTGGCGGTATTCCTTCAGTTCTGTTACCTTCTACTATGCCTTGAATAATTTGTTTCTCTACACCGTTTCGTCTTACAATATTATTTAATAATCGTTTAATTCGTGTAAAATGGAATTGTTTGTTCGAAAAGATTTCCACGAAATTCTCATCATTCTTCTATAAACCGTCAAAAGGTATTTATTTTTCATAGAGTGGATGTCTTCAGTGTCGCCCGATTCTGAGCCGTTATTAGGAACACTAATGTTTTCATTATATATTTTTTGGTCTCTATTGATACAATGCGGCGTCTCAATGTTTTATTTAACCTTGTTACTGCCATTTTCGCCATTTCCAGTCTTCTTTTTATTTCATCTCATCTTCCTTTATTTGTAAGGAGTACTTCAAAGTATATTACTTTTACTTTTTTATTGCATTCTATGTCCGTTATCGAATTAAAGACAATTGGGAGCTTTTGGATCCTGTAACATTTGGATCTATTCAGTTGTAAGTTTACTTGCGCGCTCATTGTTTCCACTCTATTTAAGTAAGGTATCGACAGACGTGGAGGAAATTAAGGACATTAACAACTAGTTTTTTCATTGCATGTGATAATCACGATATTCGAAATAAGATACACAATGATTATTATTATATATATTATCAAACTGGATTGGGTGTTTTGTAGAAGAATGCAATCTCGAAAAAAATAACCGCTAATTAGTATATCGATTTTCGCGACGCAGGTGAAGTTATTGGAACTGTTTGGTGAGTTACCGTATCAGTTGCTGAGATTTGTTGATGATTCCGGAATAAATATTTGCGATCAAATTTTGAACGAAATTATTTCGTTTCTCGGCAATAAAGATGGCCGTATACGACAAGCTGCTGGGAAAAGTATTTTTATGTAAGTATTACATCTATTGTCGAACTATTTAATAATTATTTTGTTTGTAAAGAATGTTAAAGAGTTCCAGGAGTGCGATTTTAATAATTAACTTTCTAATATTGTTAATGGTATGATTGAAGAATTTATTAAATGTAATGTTATACGCAGTGTCCTTTTCCAGAATAATATTTTAATTCGGTTAGAGTATAACGGAATAATCGCGTTTTCAAAATGAGGCAAAGTTCAAAACGATGTAGAATAATATTAAGTTGAAACTTTTTCTATAATACGAATGATAAACTAAATATTTAGGACAATCTAATATAGAATAAAATGTTTAGAACTTTTAAATGTCAAATCTTGTAGTTGTGTCGTTTGATTTAAATGACTTGTAATATAAAACAATCTAAAAAGTGTGTTGTAAATATTAATTAATCATTAAATAGTATGTCGCGGTGGCCTAGTTGCTAAAATGCTCGACTGTTAACTCGACGGTCGGGGGTTCGACTCCAACACGCGACATAGAAAGTTTTCATCATTATTTAATTCTTTATTATCACGGAGAAGGCAGTGACATCCCACTCCGTATAACATCATATGTTCGCGCGTCTGCGTCGCATATAAATAGTGCCTTGAATGCTAGCCATTTTATACGTAAAAATAAACGTACAAATAGCTAGTCACAACGTTCGGCAACGAACAATAGATGATATTAAATAGTATCTAACAACAACGTGTAATAGTTATTGAAAATTAATTTTTTAGTAATGTTACGTTAAAACATCACATTTATTTTCTCGAAATACGATTTTAAAATATTAAATAAACAAATATTTTTTAAGCTGAGAACGAACAATGCATATTTTATTAGCTTTACACGCAATCTATTCAACAATATTTTTGTTAATCATTTAGTTACCTAAAAACATATTAATGATTATATTAGAAAGGAAATAAGAATAAATAAATGATATATGTATAAATGTATATATATATATATATATATATATATATATTAAATATTGTTTGTAATTTGCGTGTCTATGTATGTTTATATATCTTAAAGCAAGTTTATCGGTGTTATATTATACATACAAGCAAAAAAACATGAAAACTTGTATATATATATATATATATATATATATATCATCGTATTGTTCGTTGCCAAACGTCCTGACTCGTTATTGTACGTTTATTTTTACGACAAAATGAACTAATATTCAAGGCACTATATGCGACGCAGATGCGCGTGCATATGATGTTATACGGAGTGGGGTGCAGTGGTTCTCCGTGATAATTAAAAATTAAATAATGATGAAAACTTTCTACTATGTCGCGTTATAGTTTCGAACGTCGAGTTGACAGTCGAGCACTTCAGCAACTACGCCACCCGCCACATTATATATATGTTTAAAACGCATATTTATTTGTAATATATAATGTATATGTGCATTTACGCTCTCAATGCATTCCGTAATTAATATAATTACAATTAGTTTTGTCAAGCTATAAGTTTTCGACGGACTTAGTTGGATTACACCATTTGCGTTTATATGTTTTTTTTTTTTTTTTTTTTTTTTAAATAAATGTATATACATATATCTTAATTGATGTGTTCGCTCACTCCCACATTTCCACTCTCTCATTTGCTTACATTTCTACTTTCATACATCTCTCCCAATTACACGACAATTCTTATTTTACTATTTAACGCAATTTGTGTACCAGAATTTCGGTCATATGTTGTGATTATCCCCTTTCTCCTTTTCGCCCATGATGGTTTCATTTCTTAGCCTGTTTTTGATTGTTGAAGTTTCTTTATGTTTTTTTTTTTGTAGTATTTCATCTGAAAATCGTTTTAGTATTCCTGTTAAAATATGCTTGGCTGTTCTCCGTATTTAATCCTTCTTTACCGGTATTTTATATTTTAACGTGTTTTTTTCTTCAGCGTTTTAAGTAGTTTGGATTTTCTCGTGCTATTAAGTAGCGCAATATTTTCGTCATTTAACACAAACTCTCTCGCGTTTAACACTTTATTCGTTAATCCGTAAAAATTTTTTGTTTCTTCCTTCGTAATTGGTTTTAAACATTTTTTTTTAATATATTTATTTTTTCTATATATGTTTTATACTAGCCGATCCCCATTTCTGTATGTCATACCTTAGTCTCAATTTAACTAATGCGTATTTTTTTCCTAAATATTTATGTGCTTCTATCATTTCCATTTCTTCGCAATTAAAATTTCTGCATGCTTGTGTTTTAGTCGTGTGTTGTACGCATTCATTTAAATGTCTTACGATTTTGGTTTTCTATGGTTTGAATTCTGCCATCGGTTCCAATAGTGTTTACTGTCAGATTATTATCACGGTGCTCGTTTAAACAGATCGGTTTGAATGTTTATTTCATTTTTTTTTTTTAAATATTTCTATGTGTTGTCATTATCGCCAGGTTATCTACGAAAGCTGATGCTTTGCTATACTTCGGCATATTTTTCAAACCGTTCGTATATATAATAAAAATTACAGGCACCAAGTTACGGTGTTCCGATCTTTATATTTTGTTCTTCTAATGCTTCCTTTATGCTGACTACTACTATTTTTCTATTTTTTACATAACTCTCGAACCGTTTATTTGCTCTTACTTTAACGCCTATGTCACTTAATTTACGTAACAGCTTTTTATATTTCACGATCTCGAAACGCTCTCATGAAGTCGACATATGTCACAGTTACTCAAAATTTTCTTTTATCTCATTCACAAAATTTCTCAGAGCCTTGGTTGTAGATTTTCCTTTTTTAAATCCATATTATATTCTATATCTATTATTTTCTTCTCTTCAATATACTTCGTTAGGTATCTTGCTAATGATTGTCTGCTAATCCATTAATAGACTGAAGAATTAAGAACAAGACAACATGTTAATCATATGTTTCGTTATATGATTATAATAATTACTACAATCTGTACCAAAAAATATGTTTGCTAATATTATTTTATCGCATTTTTACTTAATTTTTCTTTATAAAATCATGTAGAATATTTGAACATTTACATGTGTCGTTAGCGCGCACATACACACACACGCATATATGTTTGTATGTCTTAGAGAATATTGTAACGAATAATTAAAAATATTCATTTTCTCTAGGTATATTTCCAAAGCGTATTATACAAAAGATCTTAATAAACGTTCGATTATTCCTTTTTACATGAACACACTCGCTAAAGAACTCGATTTAGGTTTAATTCCGGAAGTCGGTCATGTGTTTACTCAGTTTTTAGATAACGGTAAGATATTACAACTTCGTATTTTTTCATTTGGTATATGCTTATCGAATATATAAAACATTAATTGCATTTTCGTGATACCGACACGTCTTTTGTAGAAACTACGTCAAATTTTGTGAAATATACTTTTCGTTATGTATATATAATATAATATATAGTGCCCTAATTTTCTTTGAATAGGTGTGGAATACGATCCTATTATTGAAAATCTATTGTCGAAAGTTGTTTATCGTCTTAATGATATGATGTTAAATTCGTCGTCCAAGTATGTAATTGTAAGTATTTATTATTTAAATACACTTTTGTTACTTTTTCTTTGCTGGAAGGAATATTTAAGTAATTATTATGTGTTAATTTAAAATTTTATATATAGATTATAATAGTATATTTATTTAAAAATTACAAATTTATCCTATTAAAATTTTAAAATGGCAATCTAATTAAGTTTCAGCAGCTTAATAGGACAGGAAAAGAATTGTGGATGGAAATAAACATAAAACGCAACTAATGATGATTAGTAAGAAACCGGGTTTCTTCCATGTAGAGATTGATAAAAAAGAAATTGAACAAAAAAGAAACAATTTAAATATGTAAATAGTGTTGGATGCCTCATATTATAACCAGGAAATAAGTTCACGTATTGTACAAAGCTGACGTACAAGATATATGAAGGCTAAAAATCAATGCCAATGGACTTGAGAAAACGCTTGCTGAAAGCGTATGTATATATAGCGTTATATGGTGCCGAAACTTGGACTATAAATAAACGAGATGTGGACAATAAACGCTCGAAATGTGGTACTGGAGAAGAATGGAGAAGATAAGATGGACGGATAAGATAAAAAATCGAGAAATTATGTATAGAATAAACGACAAAAGGGTATTAACTGATGGAATAAGGAAAATTCGGTTAACCTAGATTGGCCATGTTTACAGTGCATGGAGGAATACTTCGAAATGTTTTCGAGAGCAAAATGGAAGCGAAACGAGGACGTGAAAGATCCAGAAATTCATTCATAGTAACCTTACTATACGAGACACCGGTAGCCTATAAGGGGTTAAAAAGAGCTGCGGAAAATCGGAAAAATATCATCGTGGAAAAAATCACTTAGGACTGAGCTAATAGAATAGAATTAAGTTGATTACCGCGTTAAATTTTATATATCGTCGAAACGAAGTTTATGAACCTATCTCTAGGTGACGATTGTTCTTAAAACTATGGTAAAATTTGTAATAACAAGTTCTTATACTTTATAATGTTATTAAATTAATGAGAAATTATGAATTACACCATTGAAGTAACTCAGGTGATTTCATTTGATATAATTACATGACAAATTATCGTTTTTGTAAAATTTACAGAATTCATTACGAATAACTTTTGATCAATAATGTATTTTGTTCCCGCATGGGCGCAATTTAGATGAATAATCGAGAATTCTTTTCATATCGTTAAAATCGCAATTGTAAAATAATTTTATGCGTACTAAATGAAAAATGTCGATTTTTCAAATCGGCTTTGAATTAATATTTCGTTTGACATTTTAAATTAATTCCGATGCTATTCCATTCGATGATATATTATTACTTAATATAATTACATTTCAGGCTGGTCTCTCAGAAGTATTTTGTTTATTGTCTGAAAAGTATTCGCCGCTAGTTTATACAAGAGGTTGGCATTTGTTTTGTGCCGCTGCAACGTCAGATACGGATGTTGAGTAAGTAACTTTATATAATTCAATTGTTTGAGCTGAAAATCTGTTACGCTTTTCTTTATTATCAAAAACGGTAGTTGTAGTAGTTATAATCTTCATCGTCGTTACGCATCTTCTTCTGCGTGGGAACAAATGACGAAATAATAAAAACGCAAAATAAATGAACGCTGAAATACATAACTGTTCTTGCTACATGCGCGATTTTAATTAATGCTAGGAGAAGCGTGATATAGAATTTTAATATTAGAACCGTAGACGTTTGACAATAATTAACCAGTTAAACTATCGCTTACCAGGGTGGTTGTATTTTACCATAATATTTATTAGTATAATATTTTCATATAGAATGTGTGCCGTGCTTATTGCTGGGATATATGAATGAAATATTTAGATTTAGACGAATAAACGCTGATGTAAAATTCAAAATGGAGATTTATTATGCGTGAGAGAGTGACTTGTTTTTCGGAAATATATTTACTTTATATATATATTTTTTTTTATTAAAATTGTGTTGTTTTTTTTTTAGTTATAAACTTCATTTCGTATTTTCAAATTACGATCAATCCTTTAAAATTTTAATTTACTGTCGATAATGAATATTTAACGTATTGATAATTAATTATAAATTTCTAAATTTATGCAATACACTTTAAATATGAATATTTCGATATAATTTTATTGCATCGCGTTTTATTTGCAGTCGGTCGTATTATAACTCGTTTGAGTTACTGATTTGTTTATTGACGTGTAATCCGGTTGCTTTGGATATGGATGTTCATTTAAATTTGTTACAAACTGCTGTCAGATTATTTAGCGGTAAATTCAATAGAGTAATATGTAGTTTGTGTTTTTCGAATATTAAATTAGTATTGTTTTCAATTAGACCGCTCGGCGAAATCTAATTAAGTTGTTTGAAATAATTTCATTATCGTATAAGTCATTTAATTGTTATTTATATTCTTAGTTATCAGCCTAGCGTTTTCTAACGAATCTCCGACATTGTTTACATACATAATTTGTAAAAAAAAAAAAACTTAGTTTGCTCTACGTAAAATTTAAAATTATTTTTGACGGACAAATGTCTATAGTAATTGTGTACGGTACTTAAAAAAAAAAATTGATTAAATTTGTCCGTTATTAATTCAAATAGCGTTGAATATCGTGGATATGAAGAAAAGTAAATTATCCAGTCCGAGCATGAATAAACCACCGTGGCATTACGTTTCTTGTAAGAAGGTATATTTTTTTTTTTCTTATTGTTATTAATTTTTTTTAAAAAAATAGTACATATACAAAACAATTTTTATACATTTTTTCGTTCGTTGTAGGTATCTACGCTTTTCGAAATATTGTTACAGCATATGGTGCGTTTAGCAACCGTAGTCGTTCACGTATTACAAAATATTCCGGTTATATCTAGTTCCGGAATTTTATCGTCATCTTTAATTAAATCCCCGTCGATCGAAAATTCCGTCGCAAATTGGAAACCATTTGAATCGTTGTCACAAAAATGTAGTAATCTCGTTATCGTCTCTAATTGTTTAAATCTCGCAATATTATTTATATTTTTTAATTAATATTTCGATAATTATTTTCGTCTCTATCGTGGTATTATATTGTTTTAGCAAAATTGTCTGAAGCAAAATCGACCGAAGAAAAGTCGCGCACGTTCGGTTATTACGCTAATATTTCATTTTACTTGAAGCTACGCGAGTCGTTGCAGTCTGTATATAATAATTACAAGGTTCGTTCGAACAAGTTGCTTTTAATTTGAAAAGTTTGCGATGCGGTGTAAAGAAATAAACGACAAAAATGAGTTAAAATCAGTAAACATTTTTCTTTTATAAAAAATCACAAAGGGGTTTTTATAAGCCATTATCTAGTGAATATAGTAAATTATAAAAATATATGCAACGACATATTATTTAGAAACACAATTTACAAAAATTATCATCATTTTTAAATAATTCAGTTGTATAAAATTTAAACACGAACAATAACACGATAGCGAGTTAAAAATTAAAATTAATATTTATACATAAACAATATACAATTAAAAAATTTATGAAAAATCTCAAAGCTTTTCGGCTGTTATTCCATTTTCATAAAATGAAAAAATATTAATATTACAATTCACAAACAACAGCGAAATGTAGAACAGTATTAATGAAACAATCGGAAAAAAGAACACAATAGCAAGTAAAATAAAAAATAAAAATATCAACTTTAAATTATCTTATTTTTTACTACGAATATGACTGTGCTTTGGGAATATAAACATTAAAAAATAGCACACACGACGATGTATAAATATAAAATCATGCCTATATTTCTCTTTAATATTAATTTTGTTAATTTCAGTTTCAGAACGACTAACACAAATGATAATTGAAAAATATTCTATTTTTCATTATCATTGAAAAGTAAAACTCGATTCATTATCAATTGTTTTCCCGCTTAATATGGTTTTAGGTAACGTTACAGGTGGATTCTAGCGATAAATTTATAAAGTTTCTACGAGTGTTACTTCGTTGTTTTTCTCAAGTTTTAGATTTTATAACATTATCCGAATCGGATAGGATTTGTGAAGAATTGTTATCTTTATTCAAAATATTCGTGTTGTTTAATCCTACGGAAGCTATCCGATGTGTTTTAAAGGTAATACGCGTGATTTATTATTATTATTATTATTATTATTATCTTTTTTAAACAAGTAATTAATGCTCCGTGGACACTACTCGACTCTTATTCGAAGGAACATGCAGTCTCAGCATCAATTGGCGTAGAGACTACCTTGAGGAATCTGCTGTATTCCAACAGCAGATTTGCCCACAAGTAATCAAACGATTCTAGCCACATTCGCGGATAATATAGTCATTCTCGCGTCGAATTCGGATGTCAAATATGCAAACTTTGCTGTTCGGAACCATCTGAATCGAATTGTTCAATGGGCTCAATATTGACGAATACAGTTTAATCCACAAAGTGTCAACATATGTTTACTAATAGATCCGGCTGAACATATATCTATAACAATTTATAATGACATAATACCAGAAGTTGATTATTTGGCTCGAGGTCTCACGTGGCGCAAATTAGAAAGACCAACGTGTTATATCCGCTGCTGAGTCGTCAGTCAACCTTGAATTTAAAAACTAAAAGACGCATTTATCTCACAATGATTGCGCCGATTTGGCGTTATGGTATTGAATTATATGGATCAACTAGCGCAAGTAATAAAGATACTCCGTATAATCACGTCCGCGCCATTCTACGTTTCTAAACCCTGCATAATGATTTGAATATTTCATTTATTCAGGATAAATTATCTAACAAACTCAATAGCAGTAATCCCAATATTTTCAGAATGCACTCATTAGAACTTCCAGAGGCAATCCAGCTAGGAGACTGAGAAGGAATTGGCGCCGGAATGTTCTCCCGATTACCTAGTAACCGGAATTATTACATTTCTTTACTATATTACGTTAATTCAATACTTCTAAAAGGCGTTCTTTAATCAATATTTATCTCACATATTACTCTCCCGTTATAATATCTTAATTATTATCCGTACTTATTAATTATTTTATTGTATTGCAATCTAATGTCTCATTGGAGACGTTAGTTTAATATGCCAAATTTATCGTGATCACCGTTGTTTATAGTTCTCGTTACCGGTACAATGAAAAGAAAAAAAATTATTATTAAAAGTTATTAATAATGATTTAACTTCCATAAGAAAATCTATAAAGAGTTTCAGATTGTTTACATTAGAAATAGCCGTATGTATTTCTTTAATACGATTTTGAGCGTATTTTTGGCAACCTGTAATAACACGGTGAAATACACTTTATACGTGATGGTTGACTGTTGAGCAAGCACGAGTGAGTGCTTAGAGTGTACCCCAAATATATTTTATTTACAGTTGTTTTAAATTTTGATAGGACTCGATTTACTAAATTGTAACAGTCACATTCCGGATTGAGGTGTTTATTGACGGGTTTCTTTTTTATTCGTAAACGAACGTTGCTACCTATTTCACGTTTGTAATTTACTACCGCGATCAAACGGAAAGATTTGCCATTTTTTTTTTTTTTAGCGAAAGGTATTGTTAGTAGCCATTTATAAAATAACTCGATGTTGTCGCGTATAAAGTTTTTCATTTCTTAATTAATTTTTACTCTAATATCGATATTATTTTTACAATTTGTAATTAGTTCGACATAAATAAATCGAATTCACGTATTAGGGGTTTTAACTTTGATTTAGATTTATAAGTCGTTATATTAGCGGATGTATAATTTCATTTAGATTGAATTTTAATTAAATAATATACTGTCAAGTTGGTTCCTATTCACAAGAAAGTTGATGCCAAAAAAATGTAGTAATTATCGAACAGCGACATTAATTCCTCGTGCGAGTAAACTAATGCTGAAAATAGTCAATAATAGATTACTTGCATTTTTGAGAAGACAAATTCCTCAAGAGCAAACAGGTTTTGTTGCTGGTAGGCAAACAGTACAACAGATATTTAATCTAACACAGATAGGTAGTAAAAAGCAGAAAATTCAACATAGCGGCGTATATTTGCTTGATCGGTTACAGCAAAGTACTGTGTAAATTGGAAAAAAAATGTTTAAAATTAATAAGAACCACCATAAAAGTTCGGCTGGGTACAATAAAAAGGGCTATATCGGTGGCACAGGACCGAACACAATGGATATGTACACGGGTCACAACGGTCATACTGACTAGAACGAAGAAGAAGAAGAGACTGTTAAGTAAAGTAATTATAGTTTTCGTATGTACGAGTATAATTTTCTTATTTTTAACGGTTATCCGATTGTATTTTGTTTAGTTATAAATTTTTTATCTTTATCGTTCGTATTGCAGCTATTAAAAAGTATATTTGGTACGAATTGCGTGGGAGACTACGTTGAAGAATACAACTCTGAAATGGGATACGTTTTTTCTAATTCGGAGCAAACTGTAGAATCGGTCAATGATATATCTGGTTCCTGTTTTTATGAGCCGTTACAGAACGTTTCTCGATTCATCAGTGAACGTACTCGGCATTTAGATAATACGACTCAATCGTCCGCAAGAAGGTAATATTGCTAAGTTGTTTTCGATTCTCTTTTGAATAATTCTTTTCGTTAGTAATGCTTATTTATAATTTGCGGTTGAATATTTATATTTTTCGATGTGTCTTGTTGCGAAATTTGACTCGTCGTTTTCGTATTTTGTACAGAATTATTTACTTATTTATATTATTGGGAAGCATTATTGTACAATAAATTTTGATTTTAATTTTTAAATATATATCTAGATTCGATTTTTCTTCAATAATAATTTAAGTTTGAATCGAATTTTCAAAATTTAATCGCATCTAACATTAAATTTTAACTAATTAACGGCGTTTTTTTTGTAGACGAAAACGTGATTGTATTCAAAAACAAATTACTTAAATCGCTAGGTGTATGCTTTATTAATTTTTTCGAATTGTCGATTATAATTAGATATAAAAATGTTTTAAAATTGAAATAAGAATTTGGTTTACGATTATTTTAGTGTAAATCGATTATAATTTCAAATTATATAATCGCAGTTTGTAATAAAAATATTCATTTCTGGAATGTATTCTTAAACAATTGATAGTTTAAATAATTAATGTTTGTAGTTTAAATAGCGAGTAGAAAAATTATTAGCGATTTATACTATAAATTCCGTTCTTCGCAGCTGGGAAGATTACGAAAACGAACGACATCGATGTATAAATAAATACTCAAAATGGAGCGTTCATAATGTATTACCGTCATACATCAAACAGTTCGAACCCATGGTTATTTTGTCGTTAAAGGTAAAATTGTATTTTTATAATATGTTATATATTTATCAATTCGGTATGAAAATATTTTCTATTAAATATTTTATTAATACAAGTAAATATAAATGGTATTCGAACGAAATATAACACAGTTTAATCACTATTAAGTTTTTTTATTACGCAAAGCTTTTCGACAATTACGTCATTTTCACGTGTTTATTGTGTACGCTTGAAAATGACGTAATATTCGAAAAGCTTTGCGCAATAAAAAAACTTAATAGTTATTAAACTGTGTTATATTTTGTTTGTGGTTTATAATTTATAAAATCACTACTCTCCAATATATTCAACATAACTGGTATTCGATTGACGCGTAGGTAAAATTACGTTTAACGTGTACATTCAGATTTTTTTTTTTTTTTTTTGCAGTAAAAAACGTTAAGTGGTTCAATGCCTCTTTTATTAAATAAGTTTTCAATAAAGTAACAATTCCTGTACATGTATGTTTCATATCTAACGCGTAGTAAATCATAAGGCTGTACTTGGATATTTCTGACAATTCTGCTCTCTTACTCGCGCTTCGACTGTACTTAGGTATGTGAAATGTAAGGGTGGTATTAATCGACGGGTGTTTATATTTAATATTTAGTTTTTGTGCTTAATGAAATGAACATGTTAATGTTTTATACATAGAGATGGAATTGAATATGCTAAATTGAAACGTATTAAAATAAAGTTCTTTTTTATAAATTTTGAGATACCAGCTGAAAATACGATAAAACATGACTATTGAATCTAATTTGAATAAATATCGTATTAAAATATATTTTATAAATTTTGAGATACTAAATAAAGTGATTTATTTAAAGTGCGGAGAAACATCTCTAGTATATTAAATCTGTCTTATAGAACTAAAATTAGAATATGATACTTTTCGAAATTAATTTGGAAATTTAGTAAGATAGTCTATCTTTTTTTTTTTTTTTTTCAGATTCACTACAAGAAGCCGTATTATTTATTTGCTTAATATTGACGTTTACTATTTTATTTTGCAGCAATATACTATTACCAGCGATACCATTCTACAAGGGGTCATTTTATCTCTACTCACGGAGCTTATTCAATTAAAAGTAAATTTTTGCTTATTAGATCCAGAGCAAGCGTTTATTTCCTATGTTCTTTCGCAGTTCCAGTATATCGAAGAAATTCAATTAAGGTACGGTAGATGTGTTTCAAATGTTCTTTATTGCACGTTGTAATTACTAGCGTGTTAAATAATATATATATATCGTCATCATTTCTCCTCAACAGGTTGATGGGCAACATGGCCTGCAGCTAAACAAATAATTTCCCGGAAAGAGCAGCTTCTTTTATCTTCACATAATTCTGTTCTTTTATTATGGCGTCCATAAATCGGGTTCTTGGTCTTCCTCTTTTTAATTTTCCGTTTGCTTTTTCTTATATTTTTAATCATTTACAATGTCTGATTTGATGACCGATCATGCTCTTCTCTTTTCAACCGTGTTTATTATCTCCGGTTGTTCTATTCTTTTGAAAAGTTTGAAGTTTTAATCTTTCTTTTTTCCGTAAAGTCCGTGTTTCACAGCCGTACAGTGCAACGCTCCGTACAAAAGTTTTAACGAACAGCTTCCTTATGCGTAATGAGATATAATAAGCGTTCTTTTTTTAATAAAAGCGTTTTTATATTCTTTTTCTATTCTTTCGTTGGACGTAATTAAACTGGAAAGATAAGAAAATTCTTTTACTTGAGATATTCGTTTTCCATTGAAGACTATGTCTATATCTTTTGCACATCATTACTTTTGTTTTATCTGCATTTATTTTCATTTTATATTTTTCTATTAGCGCATTCAAGTAATTAAGATGTTGCAATTTTTCCTCTTCTTCTGCTATCAAAACAATATTATCGGCATACCGTATAGTGCTACATTGGACTCTATTAATTTTAGTACCAATGTTTTCCTTTTCTGCAAAAGCTTTTATTGCTTCCTCTATCATATATATATATATATATATATATATATATATATATATATATATATATATATATATATAATGTTGATGTATTGGAGAGTAATGATTTTATGAATTAACAAAACAAAGTAAAAACAATGTTAATTACTATAAAATTTATTTTATTTTAGCAAAGCTTTTCGACTTTCACGTCATTTTCAAGCCATACAAAACTTCAAAGCAATTTTTTGTAAAGTTTTTGTATGACTTGAAAATGACGCGAAAGTCGAAAAGCTTTGCTAAAATAAAATAAATTTTATAGTAATTAACATTGTTTTTATTCTGTTTTATTTAATATATATAATATTCGTTTCAGTTTATTCTATTATTTTATATCGCATATTTATTTTTTTAATAATTATTTTTATGAAATATTTATTTAATCGATTGCGGAATTCCAAGTTGTTTTACTTATATCGTATTTTGCGTTACATTAACGTATAATTGTCACTTTTTAGTGTAAACTTGTCATTAAAAAAGAAATATATATAAATAGATTTTGAAATGCAAAAAAGAAAAGTCAAAATTTAAAAATTTGAATTTTTGTGCCTCTCTCTTAAATTCGATCTTTGTGTATCGACGATAGCAGTATGTAAATGCGGAATTTCAAGAAAATCGTACTATTTTTACATTGTGAGTGTGTGTATAATGAAAATTAATTTATATGGTAGGTAGTAAGATATTTAAGTTTGAAATAGGAAAAACAAATTTTACATTACGTGAAATGAAATTTGTAATTAACGTTATTAACGATTTGCGGGATTTATTAAAAAAAAATGCTAAATTTTTGGAACTTCGGTGGGATTAAATATTAATTATGAGAATCGTGAAAAAAGGAATACTAAGCTTTTTTCTGAGAATTTTAAAACCCTGGCAGGATCAACTAAAGAAATGCAGATGATACTAAGTAGGCTAAACAAAGCAAGGGAAAAATGTGGCGTGAAAATAAACGTTAGGAAAATATAGGCCATAAAATTCACGGAGCCGATTGACAACATAGATCTCTAGTTAAAAATCAGAAAAGGAATGTTGGAAACTGTGCGAGAATTTCGATATGTAGACGTATTACTAACAAGTGTGGTCGAGATATAAAAGAAATTAAAAACTGTCGGAATAGCCAAATAAGCGTTCAGAAATTTAGAAACCGTTCTGAAAGACAGGAAACTAAAAATGAATATAAAGATGAAAGTCAACCAGAGTGTTATCTCATGTCGGTCCTGAAATACGCTGGTGAAACGTGAACATTAAACGCGGAAAGTATAAAAAGGTTAAAAGCTTTTAAAATGTGTACGCTTAGAAGAGTATGACGGATACCGTGGACGGCAAAAGTAACGAATTAGGAGGTATTACAATGGAGGATCGGTATGAAAGAAATGAACGTCGTCAAAGACATCGAGTATGGAAAGAAAAAATACCTTGCGCATAAAATAAGAGAAAACGGAATATTTACTGTTGTTGTTCGAGGAAAAATACTGGGGGAAAGACAATGCGAGGGAGGAAAAGAATCGAAATGAGTACAGCTTTAAATGGACGAAAATTGACGAAATAATAAAATCAGCCAGTGAACGAGAAATATAAAACATGTGGATGTATGGTCATGTTCTGACAAGAAGAAGCTACTAAATGCAGTGGAAATGACTATACGCTATCATATAAAAAAGGAGAGATGGACAACTGAAACAAAAATATTTTCGACGTTTAATGATACATAAACTCGCGATATTGTTGCGCGGTTCTGAAAATTGAGGGTTATCGCAAAATTAACGGAGCAAAAATCCCTTTGAAGCGTGGTTGTATACCGTACAATACTTCGCATAAAGTGGGCAGATAAAGTACATGCAACGTATGAATAAATACGAGGAACTTTGTAAAAGAAGTCAAATATCGTAAACTGAAGTATTCCGGTCGTCCTCCGTAGCTTAATAGCTTAATGCAGCGGAAAATTGCAGGAAGAATGCCACGTAGAAGGAAAAAGACAACCTAGTTACATAATTTGTCGGATTGGTACAGTTTACCAGTGATAAGTGCGTTCCGAGCTGCCAACGTTTGATAACGAACACGACGCTCTGATGGTGACGATGATGTTTAATTTTATAATAACTTTTTATTTATATATATATTTTTATTTATTATTTATGGATATTGTGTTTTTAATGTGCGTAGTAAAAGGAAAATTTACGTACTTGTAAATCTGTCTAGTTGTGTAATGAATATTTTTGTTTTTAGATTGTTTTCAGTTGCGACCGACAACTTTTTTTTAATTCGTTTATTTTTTAACAAGCAATGAATATCGACATCGTATTTTTCCAGGAATGTTGACGTGTTAATACCGCCGTTATTTAATTTTTTGACAAAGCTTTCTAATGATAAACAATCGCCATCTTTAATATACATTCCGCGCATAATTCAATTATGCGATTGTTTAATGGCTAGCGAAAATACCGCTCTCAATTGTTAGTTAGTATTTCGTTTATAATTATTTTTTAGTTTTATTTAATTGCCTACTTGTTCTTATATCGCGGTCAGTATTGATTCGAAAAGTACGGACATAATAATACGATTCGTATTATAGGGCGACTCAGAGAAGATGGACGGTTTTGTTTTTCGAATAGCGCAGTTGGTAACACTGCTACAACACAAATCGTGTGCTTCACGTTTAGTGTACGCATGAGAAATTCCCAATTTCGGTTATCACGTCATCCTATAACGACGAGAAGGAGCGCGCGTTTCGCGTGGAACGTTATTTTCAGCGTGAATCGATCACGACGGTGCAAAGAGAGTAAAAGAATTCAAAGTTAGGCGATTTTTTTTTGTGGGGATACTTTAAGAGCTTACGAAACACGTCTGCGAGATCTGGACGGTCCGAAAACTCGGATTTCTGAAGAAATTAAGTAATTCGGCGATCTACGTTCGAAATTGTCTTCGAAAATTTCGTTAAAACTGAATGAATGTATTGTTGCAAATGGCGGTCATCTAAACGAAATTGTGTTCCACAGATGATTGTAAGCTAATCTATCGTTTTTCTATTTTTAAATAAAGTTTCATTTAAACATTTTGCTCGAATAGTTTTTGAGTTATTCAAAAAACAACAAAGCCGTCCGTCTTCTCTGGGTCACCTTATATTGTTAATTTTTAATTTTTGACGTAATTAAACGGATAACATCGTTAGTTTAGAAAGTGTTGTGCAATTCGCGAATTTTTCAAACTTGTTAAAAATTAATAAATTCGCGAATTCTGAATTGAAAATTACAAAGATTATTTATACTTATAAATTAATTTTGTTTAGGTATTCGGGCATTAACGCCTGTGATTGATTATATCTTTGTTTCGAGATTAACCCATAATTTCAGTTCTACAGAAGTAAAGGAAATAGAAACACAAAGGGACGTTTTATTCGCGATGTTACTGCGATTAATTTCATATCCGCAGGTACGTTTAAAATTGATCATTATATATATATTTAAAATTGATCATTATATATATATTATTATATTATAATATACCAAAATTACCTATTGTCAACGCTATTTTTATATAAATATACGATACGTAAAATAACAAATAGGATTAAAAACAAAAAAACGGAGCTTAATTTTAGATATATACACATAGGTGACCAAAGCTGCGAGGGTATTGTTATTCATAGCCAATAAGTAGGCAACCGAGAAGGGGATAAATATTTAATTGTAAAATTTTATTAATAAAGACAATAATAAAATGTCATTCCTCTGGTCATCTTTCGAGGTACAGTGATATTCCATCCTACCCGTCTCCCTTCTATACGATTCCTTTCGAGTATAATACCGTCAGCCTTAATATTAACATACAACTGTTTTCCTCATTTAAGAATAATGCTCTACCACTAGCCGCCAATTATAATTTTTACTCCTTGATTAATTAGAAACTATATCCTAACTCTCTTCTAATTTTCACTGATGGCTCGAAGTGCTCTTTTTCAGTCGGAGCTGCATTCGTAATCCCCGCTCTCAACATTTATAAAAAAATTACCCTCAATAAAATATGCTCCATTTTTACTACAGAAGCTACAGCTATTCTTCAATCTCTTCGATATGTATCTGTAAATCGCCCATCTACTAATACTCTCGTTTACCATCAATTATTTACAAAATTTCTAATTACATATACCGATTAAACTCTCTCGATGTAAGAGTTAAATTTGTTTGGATCCCCGGCTTAATCCATGGCAATAATCTAGCTGATCATTTAGTCACTTCAACGGTTACATTAGGGACTTTTTTGTTTTATACTCCTATAGATCTCCTAGCGTACATTAAATATGCGCATAAGGAATACTGGAAAAATCTGTGGTCCGATCCATTTACTGAAAAGCATTATAAATCCATTCAACCCGACATACCTTCTAATCCATGGTTCTATAATATTAAAGTTGAAACGATCAAATTGCGGAATTTTATTACTACTATTTATCGACTGAGACTCGGTCGTAGTCGCCTTCCTGACACAAGTTCAAAGTTATTATTTCTCCTAATTGCTCTCATCCTATGGATACCCATTTAGTGGCCGATGCAGACCATGTTATCTTAGAGTGTTCTTAACAGAGTAATTTTCGTGTTGCATTTTATCAAGCTCTTCACAGCTTTAAAGTTCTGTTTCCTATAAATATTGCATTTCTCTTAGCTCTTCAAAATGTTGAAGTATATACGGCCCTATACTCCTATATTTTAGATTCTGGTATTATTATTTAATTTTACATATCCCTACATTACTCCTTACTCTGTCTAATTTATAAGTAGCCCTTTCTTATTCATTCTATAATATACAGACACGGGTAAACTGTACGGAAGCCCCCACCCAAAAAAAAAAAAAGAAAAAAAAAAGGTCTTTCTATCAGCTAAGCGGGGTTTTCTTCACCAATACCGGTTAATGCGACTGAAAAGAATAAAAATAGGTGCTCTAGAATTATCAACTCGTTTAAGTAAGAATCGATTTGCCAGCAAGGTATATGTTAATTGCAAGAGTGGAAGAAAAGTTTTTGCCTCTAGTACAAAAGTTGGAGTTGATACGAAAGCTCCTTCTGCGACTATCATACGGTACGAAAAGTATTTTAATTTTATTCCGTTAAATTAAATTTGTATCGCAAAGGAAGCACTTGCTAGAATAAGGTCTATTTCTTAAGCATTTTTAGGGCGTAGTTTTTGGTAATGTATAATTTTATCTTTTACTCTTCGTTTGAAGCTATCATGTTGTCTTAGTAATTGTATGTTTCTCGGTGTATAAAATTTTATAAACGAAAGACCTGTCTAGTTTTTAATTTGATCCGTCTTAGAGTTGTTAAATTTCTCCTCATTTTCTCGTGGGAAAATTAGGCATATGCTTACACATACATGTATATACACACATACACGTATATACACACATACACATATACTTATTGTGTAACTAATACGACGAGAAAGCAACAGAAAGGTTAATAAACCTTGTGTGTCATCTTAACTTACTATTGACCCTTTAACATAACTATTTTCTCTCTCCAACCTCGTATTCACTGTTACTCTTTTACTAACGATATATACATAATGTATATATATACACATACAACCACTCTTATATAACGTGCTTAGTAAGATATGACCATGAACCATACATCTAATAATACAAACACGCTATTAAACCATCGTCATTATCATCATTCTTTTTACTTATTTTTTAATTCTCAAACTCATTTATTTATTTTATTTATTTATTTAATCATTAACATGTAACAATATGGTTGTTACATAATATATGAACAAACATTGAAAATCATCTAGAGTTATCTAAAAAGTAACGTTATATAATAAACAGTTTGTATAAGATGTATAATTTTCTGTCAAAATTTCATGTGTAACTAATGAATTCAGCAATTAAAAATAGACCGTATGGAAATAGCGCATTTTAAAATTTTGGGTCCCGACAGTATGCTATAAAGTTTTGTAAGTTCGATTTCCACATCGTTCTTTATCTATGCGTTAAAAATTCCAGCTCGATCGCATTTACCGTTCGAATGTTACAAGCTTAGAAATTTTATTTTTTACTGCACACCTTCTGATATTCGTCAAAACTGAAATTTTTGATTCCGGAAAATTATGAAACGAGATTCCACACGATTAAGTCAGTTATGTATGCAACGATTTTTATTAGTACGTGATTCTTATCTAAGTATATTTTTGTAAAAACTCTAAGTCGTATCACAAATTTAACTATGTATTAATTACTATTGTCTTATAGTCTTTTTTTCAGACCACGTGTTTAATTTTTTTTTTTTGGCCAGTTTAAGTGGATTGTTCAGACTATAACCTTATATTATTAGCCTTAATAAAATTATATAATCTATGCGCATCCAAGGAGATAAGATCTACCATAAGTTCTTATTGGAAGCGTATTCCGTGTCGATAAAAGTTCAGACATAAAGCTGTCTCTATTTTTGTATTTTGGGTAAGGACCAGATCTGATGTTCGACGCTATCTTTGATATTACATATCTCACAAACTCCCATTCTGATGATCCCCACTTTGGCAAGATGACTAGGTGAACAGTTATGACCACTCCTTAGTCTAACAAACACAGATACAAAAACATTATGGAGAAAATCCCCATGTTTAAACCAGGGCTCTTTTGGAATTGTATTTTGAATATTGGCGTATTTTTTACCTTTTAACAAGCTTTTCAAAATTTGATTGAAAAGAACGGTACAACATTTCCTTAAGATTCAGTATTAACTGTCTCCATTGTAGTTTAACGTGCTCCTCAATAGCCGGAATTAGATCCGATCGAGTAATCGCATCCGCTATCTCATTTCCACGGACGCCGCAGTGGCCAGGGACCCACTTAAACTTCACCTTAGTTCTACGCTTGTGAAGTTGCCAAACCCACTGTCGTAGTGATATCTCTAATATACTCATTGAAAATTCCGGGAGTCTAGATAGTTGTAAAAGAACACTCATGGAGTCGGTGAGTATTAGGATATTTTTTTCTTGTATAATCTAATAAAAGAAACAGCCTCGTATATGGCATACATTTCCATAAAAAATGATGAGCTTGCATATGATATGCGGAACAACTTAGATATGTTTCTATTGTGGTAAAAAACTGTATATCTCTTTTTAGAATGTTCGATAGAGCCATCGGTATAAATAATTTCATAATCGTTGTACTCCTTCTCCAATACTGACTCGACAATGGAATAACGCCGTTTAGGAGACCCTTCAATGTATTGAAAAAGCTCTAGTATCAACAATTAATCTAAACTTCGACAAGTTTTCGTATAACGATATTTAGTGGTCTTTTAAAATTTGCGTGTCTGTCTGTTTATTAGGCTATAACGGAGAAATAACGCGCATAAATTTATGAAATAAAATATTCGTGCGATATTTTTAACGCTGATTTATTATATTTGCACTTTTTATTTTGATCATTTTGTTTTTAGTCATTGCGGCTCTTGTACGTGATAATTTTAGAAACCAAAAACGATGAAAAAAAGTTGGCTAATTCGAAACAGATTGTAGACGTGCTTTTTCCTGCATTTGTAGATAGTGAAGTGGATTTCGCTTCTGAAGATGTTTTTCTGACGACGATAGAGTTGCTTTTGTCGCTACATCCCACGTCATATACGATTATCGATCTGTTGAATACGATTTTTAGCATTTATATGTCTAAGAAGGTAATGCGTTTAATTATATTTCGGAAGAAAATTCAATTTTTGTAACAACAAACTTTTTTTTTTTATACATATATATTTAAGAGCGTTAAAAATCTTGGGTACTAAATTCATAAATAAATTAGGTTACAAATCAAATTTCATCAGGGTAAAAAATTATACAATCTACTGATATGTATAATATAATGAGTAAAAAAAAAATATAATATATAATATACTTTGTATTTCGTAATTTCTACTCTAAAATAATCTCTATTCTATCATTTTAAAATAGTACATATAGGTAGGGAGGAGCGAAATCAAAATATACGGTTTATTATATTATATTGACGTATGCGTGCTTACATTTAAAAACATATTTGTACGGCTGTAGTTTTGTTATTTAGGAAACAATATTTACAAAATGGCAGTTGAATATTGTGGCTTGCTTAACCGTTGTGTTTTGCAAATGTGAAGAAAAAATTTTATTAGAAAATATTAGGTTATTGTATTCTCATAAATATTTCCTTCACGAATATAAAGACTTTGTGATTTCGGATCCATTAAATGCTATTCTTCCTAATACAGATTGCATTTTACCGGATAAAGCGTTCGTACGGTATGTTATTTTTAATCGCACTTATTTTATTCTATTTATTAAAGTATATAAGAAATAATTTAAAAAATATATATATACAAGAGATCTTGCGTCTATGCAATATCTGTTGCATTTTTTTTTTAATGTATTAATTAATATTTCAGATCAATATCTAAAAAAAAATGCTTTTTTAGTTCTCGTTTTGGCAGGTATGGATAGTTTGATTAAAAATTTTATTTGATAGGTGTTTTAAAAGTTTAAAATAAAATTTCATAAATTGTTATTATTATGAATATTTTTGTTATTTTATACAATAATAAATTATGTTCGAACGTCAGTAATCGATACTTTTTATTAGGAAACGACATAAGGAATCATGTATTTTGCGAATTTAATAACGGAATTTGTTATTAACATTTTTTCCTATGATAACAGAGTTAAAAAATTTAAAAAGTGGTCATATGAAACGTGATCAAAATAAGACTATAAAATATATAACTAGTTTTAGATATTGTTTTATTGAGGATATTAAGAACCGTATATATATAATATTTTTTATATATATATATATAAAAAATTACAAAATATTTTTCTGGTATACCCGTTAGAAATTTTACCATTTTCATTACATTTGCATATGTGTATGTAGATTCTTGTTTCAGGTACTAAATGCATCTATTCATCGTGCCTTAGAAAATAAATATGAAAGGAATCTGAAATTTGAATCACTGACGCAGAAACTTCTATCTCATTTGCTCGGTTTGTTGCATCATATCATTGCCGGTACGATTATTAATTTTTTAATATCTTAATCGTATAAAATCGGATTTTATACTGATAACGACGTTATTTGCGCAACTTTTTCTCGTATGAATAAATAAAGCTGATTGAGTCGAATTTATTTACAAATTTTAAAAGGACTTGAGTATATAATGTTTATATAAATTGTAAACCGAATAATCAATTGTCAGTTCGTTGATAAATTAAAAATCCGAACGTACATTTTAGCCATATTTAATTAGGATGGAATGTTAAATTATGTTTTCTATAAATAATTAATGAATATATTCGCATGATACTTTTAAGTATATTTTCTTTTTATTACAGGATCGTTTTGTAAATTAAAGTTGGAAATTACGAAACAAGCCGAGGACATTGCAGAGAATAGTTTATTACGTCGGATAACTTACGGTTTTAATAGTTTAATCGTTATTAATCCTGTATTGGTTCTTAGATGGTATGCACTATTGATGAAATTGGATTATTCAGCTCCGGATATCGATAAAATGGAATATTTAATTAAAAACAAGTAAGATTCGTCCCGTATAGATTTATTTCTATTTTGTTTTTTGATGTTTCGTTGTTTTTATTATCGCATTACTTTCGAGAATGCGATTTATAATTTCTTTTATGTTTGTAATTTATAATTGTGATATTTAAAGAACAATATGTACTGCCCCTAAGTTTTAATTTTTGTTAACTAGTAATAAATCCGATTATTATTATATTTTATTTTCTTATTTGCAAACATTCTTCTTCTTATCGTATGCGTCAAGAGAGTTAAATATGTACCTCCGAATTGGAAAGCCAATTGACAGTTCCTTCAGTTAGGTCGTGAATATCTTCAGTCCTCCAGAGTATATATCTGACAATCATCTACAATGTGTTCCAGTGTCTGCTGAGGTTCTCCACATGAACAGGTTGTTGTTTCCGTCAATCCCAGAATTGGTCCATTCCTTGCATTTCCTCAGTAGGGTCCTTCACAAATCGTGAATTTTTGACGTTAGAACTAAGATCTTTCCAGATGCATTGCCATTTGTTAAAACCATGTGTTGTCATTTAGAGTAGGGAAAAGGTGACTTTCTTGATTTTAACCGTTGTTTCGGCGCATTTTTAATTACATCAGTAATAGGCAGGTGGTTTTCTTATTTCTGATCAACGCTACTTCTCGGCGTATGTTGGCGGGAACGATATTACCTAGCACTGGCAACCATGGAAGTGGAGTGGTTTTTAAAGTTCTAGAGATTATCCGTAGTGATTCATTTATTACGGTGTCAGTTTTGCTAATGTGAGTACTATTAATCCACACCCATGATCAATACTTTGCTGCGGAGAATACTAATGCCAGAAAATGCGTTCTTGACTGCTTATCAGGTTTACTCTAGTTTTAAGTTTTTTAGCGCGACCGCTTAAATGTTTATACGTGAGTGACCGGTCCAATATTACCCCAAGATATTTAGGATGGCTTGAATTTTTTGGAAGTTTCTCGTCGACGTTCACTGTAACCTGCGCATTTGCCATTCTATTATTTAAGTAAAATACATCTATCTCCGACTTATCTGGGTTAGGTCGTAATTTCAATTTTCTAAAGTATATGCTCATCGCTTTAATATCTTGCTCTAGAATTTGTTCACATTCTTCCAAACTTCTATCTTGAATTGTCAGCGCAATGTCATCGGCATATTTAAACTTTTTACATATGGTAGCAGGCATATCATGAAGGTATACATTAAATAAAAGAGGTGCTAATATAGAACCCTGAGGTAGTCAATTGCTTGTTCTTATTATCTACTGCTTAGATCTCCTATGAAAACTCGGAAATATCGGTCCGCTAACATATTGTTAATTCGATTATACATGGAGTTATTTTACATAGCTTTAATAGTATACCTTCTCGTCATACTGTGTCATATGCTGGCGTTAGATCAATGAATGCTTTGCGAACATTAAAATGTTCTTAAAAAGGACAATCGAAATATTTTTAAAAAATGTTGAAAAATTAATACAATAAAAGATTCGGTAAATTATTGATGAAAATAAGGCAATCCTAAATCATCGGTTCGGATTTCGTACTGGGCACTTAATGATCCGTCGGGTTCATCGAGTTATAAACCAAATAGTGCGTAAAAGACAAAAAGGTTTCTTCCGCTATATTTCTCGATATAAAACACGCATTCGATGTAGTTGGACACCCAAATTTCTCTATACATGTAAATAAATCTTTCTATTGGAATATTATAATAATCGTACATAGGGTATTTCCGAGTAATAATTAACAACGGTCAATCATCCCCATATAAAATTCAGTCGGACATACCTCAAACATTACTCGAGCTACAATATTTACGAGTGATATTCCGGGAAATACATTTGTAGCAATCTTTCTTGTTGATACGACAATATCGGTTATACATGAGTGTCCAATTACGTCTACTCTACATCTCCAGGTTAAAATTGACCAGACCATCGAGTGGTTTCATACACGGAATTAACGAGAACAAATATGAGTAAGTAATCAAAAGACAAATAAATTGTAAAAATATTAAGTTTCGATAGGTGGAAAAATAATAGTACAAAACCCTTCAGTTATGAATGCATCTTTATCAGACATTGTTTATCGTATATAACAGCAAAAAGAACAAAATTAAACATCGAGACAACTCAGTTTCAAACAAATAACATACAAAAAAAAAAAAAAGTCCACAGCACCGGAGCAAAATACTACAGAGGACATAAAGCGCTTTGTGCATTACACGAAGATCTTCAGATAAAACATGCGGAAAATGAAATTCGTAGTTGTCTGTCGAGATTAAAAATCCATGAAAATCAGCTTACAAAAGTTACGCAAGCTCAAGCGACGATCAAAAGTCTAAGAAGATAACGTGTTACCGACTTCAGATAACAGCTGTCGGGTCGTCATTTAAAACTTGTAAGTTCTACCGTTGGATGAACTTCTTGTAAAGTTTCCTACAATCGTAACATTTGGTTGGTGACGGAACAGTTGTCGTCAGTTCCGGATAGAAAGGAAAAAAAAATTCTGAAGCCTATATTTGACGTTTAATATAATTTCTACACGTACACTAACGTGATACTCTATAATTGATAGTTTTGATTATATGTACAAGGTAAACTGCACTTATTAAAAGTTCATAAATGCATACGATTCTCGCATGAATGTAGTTAGAAAATGTTTTGTTTCTATTAATTATTTTGTAATAATTTATTTTTTATTGCCCGTTTATAGTAATTTAATCTGTTCAGAGAATCAGCCAGTGGGTGAAATATGCGAGGATTGTTTAAATAATGCTGCAATGAAATTTGGACTGTTTTATTTATCATGCGTAAGTTTTATGACAATTATTTCGAGAAATATACTTATTATTATGTGAACTTTATAAATAGTAAAAGTCGATAATTTATGTTTGATATAATTTGAGTTTTTCCACATAGAGAAATTATTTATAATGCTTTCGTAACTTTCGTAATTAATCCGAATCGACCAATTTTTCTACTACTATCAGATCTAAAACGAATATAGAATTTGCTTACTTAACTATATATATTGTTAATTTCAAGTGTGTGAATATCTGATATGGTTTTAAAATGTTTAACATTTCTATATGCTTTACATAATTTCCTTAACTTTACAAAATTTGTCGTGTAATAAATTGATTTGAAATTTGTTTACCGAGTTTTTTTTTTTTTTAGATTTTTTCCAATTGTGATGTTATGAGTCAAACAAGATTGGAGTTATTTTTGGAAAATAATTTGAATGAAATTGCAGAAAATATCGAGGAAAACCCGGTTCATGAATTTTTGCAAAACATTCAATTTTCTCAAAAGGCCAGTGAAACCTTTATTGATTTCGTGAATAAAAAGTTACCTGATCTACTTGAAAAAGTATATTTTTGTATTATTTCGTTATTTTTATTCTAGATGTTACCTTTTACTTTGATTACTTGATTACATAATGTTTTTTAGATTTCTTCGCCGATTCCTAATATTTAATGTAAATCTTAGGAAGAGTTTTCATTGCCCCCTCGCATGTACATGCATAGCATACACACACACACATGTGTGTGTGTAATATAGGTTTATATGTTTTTGAATATTCCATTACAATAAAATGCGAATTATTTGTTGGCTAAATAAACGTATGAAAAATTATTCTTGATTCACGGTTAACATGGCGGCCACAAGATATTAACAAAACTATCAGTTGCGCTATTAGCATTGAATAATACACGAAGGGTTGTTCACCCCCTTTATTCTATTACTACAATACAAATCTAAACTGGAGTATGGTTCCGTCGTTAAGTAAGTTAAATCGTTTGCAAAATGAATGCATTAAGCTGTGTATTGATTGTTTTATAAGCACTCCAATATCAGTACTAATGGCAGATTGCAAAATTTCCCCCTTACAGCTTAGATCGAGTTATTTAGCGCTGAAACTGTTGGGTTGTCGCTTTCTTTTGTTTAATACGTTCAGTCAAATTCATTCCAACTTATGTTTTTCAAATAGCAAAATGCCCTTGCTCTCTTCGGTTATAACTAGATTGGAGGAATTTTTCATACGATGGTACCATTTATCTTTACAACAAACAGAATTCATTTCGCCTAAAACTAGTCTGTATCGTTCTGCACTAACCCTTGCCACTCTCAATAATATTATCTCCAAAAGGTTTCCTCTCCATGACCTTATTTATACAGATGGATCAAAGTCAGTTCCAAGGAACAGGAGCAGCAGTGTTCATTCTCAATATTAGTAACATGTACAATCTAAGCTAACATTGTTCAGTATTTATTGCTGAATGTGCAACAGTACTACGAGCCTTATCTATTCTAATGAACTTGAATCTTTGACGGCATTACCTTATTATTACCGGCTTGAAAAGTATGATGAAGACTAATAAATAAATATATCAGATACATTAATTGGATTAGTTTTGCTGAAGCTTAAAAATTTGGAATGTGTGGGAATATTTGTATTTTTCTTGTGGGTGCCGTGTCATAAAGGTATTCCAATTAATTTGTTGACTCAGTACCTAAAGACGCGTCATCTAGTGGCGTAGAACTCTCCTTAATTTCCTACAAGGATATCATTCACTTTGTTCAGCTGAAGATTAAGGATTATTGGGAACTGATGTACACTGAGAGCATTAGTCGATCACCTATTACTATCAACTTCAACCGTCTCCCCCCAAACATTCGTGGTGGAATTTATACTCATTAATAGATTACGATTAGGACATTACCTGACCGTCTTTTCAATGTGCAACTGAGAAAAGTCTTTGTCCACTTCATTCTGAACAGGCAGTCTGTAATCCCGATCATGTTTTTTTTTTTTTAATTCTGCGCTGTGGCATCGTTAGTTCTGAGCTTCAATACGGATAATCTAATTATTCCCTTGTATAGCAACATTTTTAGAGAAGTCAGCATTTTTTTATTGAAATGTAAATAGTTCCCATAGTATCACGTTGGGTATGCGGTGAAGGCATTCCCGTTTGGAAAAAAAATACTAGTGGAGCACATTAAATGGTTTTCTAATATGTAAATGAATGGATTTTCAATATTGGATACGCAATTTTCAATCAGTCCTACGAGTTTTATATAGAAACTTACCTGTTTTTTCGCAGGCACAGACAATATTATCATCAATGTCAACACGTGTAAATATATAAATGAGTTTCGTCTTTGATTTTTTTTTGAAAGCAATACAGTAAACATATGGCTCTCTTTTGCAAACTTTTCCAGAATTTGTCCTGCTTTAGGTACCACCGATACGTGTCATTATAGACACACAACATACACACATACATGCGTGTATCTATGTACCGTTATCGTTTGTATCTGTTAAGTGATTTCCGCTATTACCAATAATATTTAAATTTTCGTTGTGTCATTTTATACATATATTATATATTGCTAGCTCATTTTGTATATAAAAATAAACGTACAATAGTCACAACGTTCGCCACGAATAATACGATGATGATTATATATATATATATATATATATATATATATATATATATATATATATGTAATATGTTGTTAACGTTTTTACGTATTAACTGATTTTAATTATTATCAATGATATTTAAATTTATTATCAAAGTACGTTTTAAATTTCCTCTTTTTCATCTTAATAATTTTGTCAAAAAATCACCTACTCGACGTGGATGACTTATTTACTTGAATTATAAAATCTATACATAATGAAGTGATTTTATTATTATTATTATTATTATTATTATTATTATTATTGTATTTATTTTGTATCAGTTTTCATTCAATACATGTTATAGGATGCATTTGTTGCATTTCGTATTCTTCAATGTTTAGAATATGTTCATTCGGACATGAGCGGACGTATATTACGATTATGTATTCAACCTCGTATTATAAATAATGCGTTCATACCAATTACTAAGATTAGTTCCACTTTATCGTTGAGGTTAGTGTAATAATTATTTAATGGAATTTATTTCGTTTTTTTTTTTTAATGCTAGGTGCTAGCTCGAACATGGTAAAGAATGTCGACTACTAGGAATTGTAAATATAATCTTAATCTAAGACGTTTTTAGCATGGTTAAAAGTCTTATTGTATTGAAATTATAATGTTGTGTTTTTCCCTTACATATAAGAAACTTCGATTTATATAATTTTTATAATCTTGAGATTGGAAACCAATTGACAGTGATCATTTTTAAAACGGAGCATTAAAAATTAAAGCAAATCGGAAATATTAAATTATAGTTGTTTTAAACGAAAACGTTTAATATTCGATTATTTGTTTATTATTGACATTTTTTTTTTTTTTACTTCTGTTCCATTACCTTAGCTGAAATATATAATTTGATGTCGTAAATCAAATAAAACGTCTTTATAGTGGTTTATTAATTTATAAATATTACATGCTTCTTATTCACGATTATTATTCGATTGTATAGATATCCAATATTTTCGAATTAAACTTATAATTATAATTACAGTAGTTGCATAATAATGGAAAATTTTAAAATGAATTAGACTAAACATGTAGAAACGGTAAGAAACACTTGTCAGCGGTTCTTGTTATGGATATTTTCCAATTGTGCGTATATTTATTTTCGTTTTAAAATTAATTACCATAAAAATAGCAGTATATCGTTAAGGAATTATCATGTTTGAAACTTACACATTTTTTTAATATATTCTTTTTAAAAATCGTCTTTTTTATATCGTTTGCGATGGTAGTACATTGTTGTGAAAATTGTTTAACGTGATGTAACAATTTTATTACCTGTATTTATTTTAAGCAATGAGAAATGTACGTATTGTAATAAGTATCTCCCTCGTCGGTGACAACATTTTCCGTGCTAATTAACGTTCTGAATTAATAATTATAGTTGAGTTTATAAATTTACACGGTAAGTTATTTTCGAGTACGGGCGTGTATATGTGTAAGTGGGATCGCAATATTAATATGATTTTTGTGTATCAGCAGGTTATAAGTTAAATGTATTAATTTTTTCGATAAACATTAAAAAATTTCTGATGAGAGATAAATAATACAATAATATAAATAATTTCGTTAAAAGGTGTATAAATTTAAGTTTTGATAATTTTGTCGTTGCTAAATGTAATTAAAATTTTATGAAATTACGGAGAACGTAAATGTTGTCTGTCGGGTGTTTTATTTTTAATTGCGATATTTAATAGTTTTCGTCTGTAACTATATTTGTGCAAATTAGAGCGAATTACTTTTTAATTATCATTCATATTATTTTTACTTTAGAAACGCGGAATACTTATTAACATTAAAGAATACGCGTGAAATTGAGCAACATTTAACCTTGAGACAGTTGCAGTCTCTGATACATGGGCTGACGGAGTTTGAAAGTTATTCTCGCAAGTAAATATTTAAAATAATTATTTGTTCGTAAATAAAAATTTTCGGTATATTATTCAACAAAAATATTACGACAGGTTTCGAATATGGCTAACGAATCTGGTGGTTGATGATAAAAGCAAAATCCGAATGTAGCCGATTGCAGAGAGATGTTGGTATCTCATTTTTGACCTAAAATTTTTCTACGAGCTTAGAAAATAAACGAGTGAATTCATTAATGCTAACAAAAAACAGAATTATGTTTAAACATAAACTACCTGCTTAAGGGTTTCACTATATGTAATTGGTTATCATTATTTTCATAAATACGTGTAATATTTAAAATGATACGCGGGCATAACTTTTGTTTTATACGGTAGAAACAAAATATGAAGCGATTGATAATACATACGCAGTCTCCACCGAGTCGTTTTCAATGCACTAACTTCAGCATATTTTAATAAAACTAATCTAGATTTTATGAATATATTTAACGTGTGAATTTATTACAGTATTTTTTTAAAAACATATTTACATTTCTGTTCTAGTTTAATAACACTTTTGACGAAAATTATGATGAAATATTTCCACTGTAGTAGCATTAATTCCTTTGCGACATCGATTCAACTGAAAGATATTTGTCAGGTAGACGTGAATAAAGAATGGTTTTTGAATCAAGTTAAAAGAAAGTAAGGATTTACCGTTTTTAACTGCTTTATTTTTTATTTAAATTATATATATATATATATATATATATATATATATATATATTACACTAGGAAAAGAATTTGTATGTATATGTTGCGGTGACGTAGTTGCCAGAGTGCTCGACGATTGAGGGTTTAAAACCAACTCGCGACATAGAAAGTTTTCAATCATTATATAATTCTTAATTATCACGGAGAAGTAGTGACACCTCACTCCGTATAACATCATATGCGCGTATTTGGGTTGCATATAAATGGTACCTTGAGTACTAGCTCATTTTGTACGTAAATACAAATGTACAATGGCTACTTACCAAGTATGTCAACGAACAATACAATATATAATTAAAGTTCGAATTTTATGGCATGTAATAAATTATTTTAAAACATCCTCCTGTTTTTTTTATGGTTGTATTATTGCTTAGGGATTTAGATCTCTCTTTCTTTAAACCTACTGCCTATTATGGCTATTATTTGAATTATCATTACTTAAAGATAATTACAAAGTTTAGCATTTATTGGTGAGAAGATGGGATACTTGTTTTCAACTGATTGCAACAATGTTGAGTATATTTCTGGCAGATTACAACAATATTGTACGGCAAACTTCACATATTGGTGGTGGTTGGACACTCAGTAGATAGAAGTATGTACTCAGCGTGTGACAAATATATATTCTGTTGACAGCTGTTTCCAGCCTCGATGAACAGATTTTACCAATTTTTAAAGGCCAAATTGCTAAATCCTTCTTTATATTTTGGCCGAATATGGAACAACTGGTTCCACGAGTTCAAGATTTTCTGGCTATAATATTTTGTATTGTCTTCTTCTAGCTTTAGATGATTTGAAGACTTATTCTTTGTTAATAATTTTAAAAATAACAGAAATTTTTTTTTTTGCTAATTTGTACCTAGCCCTGTCAACAAAAGTTTAAAAGGAGACTCATATATGGGAAGTACACCCATGAGCCTATTTAGTTACATTGTCTAGTGAGACGTCTTGTCACCGGTTTGTTTGGAATCGTTGATCATCTTGAGTTCGCCTGTCGATAGTATGAATCCCCAGATCTCGATGGATCCGTTCATTGGTGACATATGGTATATCGATCTGCGGTCTTTATTTTAAAAAGCTGGAGAAAAAATTTATAAATACAAAATTTTATTATTTAGTCCTTTTATATACGAATGTCTTGAATTGTAATTTCCTACGTCTTTAATATATCTTTCGATTAAAATTTATGCATCTTCTATTATTTCTATACGAAATGTTTCGTACTAAATTATCAAACATGTATTAGTTTTTTCAAAACACAGAAATAATAATAGTTTATTAAGAAAATAAGAAACTGAACATTAAATTTTTTTAAGTGCGACAATTTAAATGTAACATATCGAACTGAGAGCAAATATTTGTCAATATCGAAAACCGTATTTTACAGGCTATTTTTTGTCATTTACATTTCATTTGTAGTCTGAACGCGAAGTAATCATGATGTTATTTGCTTAATTATTTTGCCTTTTATTCACTGCGTAATGTAACGCTTCCGAGTAAATGTCTAATCATTCATAACGCTTCGCAGTATTAACGGCGACAATCTTTTTGATTATTTAGATATACAAATTTACTCTCTCACATAGATATATTTAGGTAAATCGAAAGTAATACGAAATTCTGAACAACGTGGCTTAACAATCGTATCAGATACATTACTGCATACATTATTCGGTAGATATTCATCGATGTAGCAGAGAAGTAAAATATTAATTGCAGCCGAGGTGTAATATTTAAGATTGCTTAAATAGACATTAAATTGACGTAATTATTTATTTGTTACAGTTTATTTTTAAAACGAAGAAATATATCACAATTCGAAACATTTCTGTCTCCCACACACACACATATACCTATATAATAATTTTATTATCATCATCATGTATAGTCGTCACCCTAAATAGGGTATCGTGATTAACAAACGGTCCGTTTTTGTTTTTCCGCCACTCATCTCTATCTACTGCTTGGTGTACGCATTCGACGAAAGACAGGCCTGTCGTTTTCAGTATAATATCCGTCCATCTCATAGGTGTACGTCCTTTAACTTAACTTTTCCCATAATCATGGTACTTCCCATACCTTTTCGGTTATGTATTAAATGACCGAAGAATTTCAGCACTCTATTTACGACAATCGCTGACAGCCTTACCGGAACGCCAATTTCTTTTAACACCGATTCGTTTGTACGCCTTGCCGTCCAAGGAATTCGAAGGAGTCTTCAATGTTTCGAAGCTGTCAGTTCTTCTTCTGTCCCGGTTTTTTTTTTATTGTCTATGTCTCCGCCGCATATAACATGATAGAAAATATAAGCGTTTGGACAAGCTGTATTTTCACGTTTTTCGTAATGGAGTTATCCTTCCCCGGATGTTGTTCAGTTTCGTCATGGCACTTTTGGCAATTTCGATCCGCCGTTTTATTTCGGCCTGAGAGCCATCTTTATTCTGTTTAAGTGACCCCAGATACACAAAGCTTCCAACAATTTCATAGTCGGTTAGTGTTCCTTTATCGTATGTTATTACGTTTGCTCGATCAATTATAATTTTGTTTTATTTTCATTTATACTTAATCCGTATTCTGCGCTAATATCTTACAGTTTATTTAAAAGTTTTTCCATTTCATCCATATTGTTGTATCATCTGCAAATCTAAGGTTTGTTATTCTTCGTCCTCTTACCAATATTCCACCATTCCATGCTTCTGTTTAGCGTATAAATTAAAGATCATAGGTGACAATTATATCATAATTAATTTTATATTTATACGCTAAAAGTTACGAGTAGTTTAAGTTCTGACGATTTAAACATATTTATAAACTATTAAATGCAAACTCTCATTTACTTACAGTTCTTTTATTCCGGTCTGTTCATCGATTGTTTGTGCTCGGTTATTGGGCAAACTTCCACCGTCGGATATTGAAGCGGTATTGAAAAGTTTTCTGTTCAACGCTAGCATGCTTAAATATTGTTTCAAAGTTGGAACCGAACTTACTATACAGGTATCTCATTTGTAACCGGGATATACGGGATACGAATTTTGTTTTTCACAATTATGGGTTTAATTTATTCGTTTTACTTATTACATATTTCGTAGAGTATCAAAATGAACAACTCGAAAAGCGAAGAATGTTTATCAAGCTTGTATATTTGTACCAAATCTCGTACGATGTGGTATATCGATTTAATAAATATGAAATTGCCGGAAGAACAACAGGTAATATATTTTATATAATTATATACAAGTCTAAAAAAAAAACAAACAAAAAACATTGTTTATAGTATCTTATGATAAAAAGAGAAAGCCTGTTTTATTATTTATATATATGTATATAATTTTATTTAAAGGTCTATATTCTCCGTCACCGGGAAATGAGTTTAGAAGAACGGAAATATTTTCAAATTTTGAACGAAATATTTCGTAATAAGTTATATACGAATTTTTTGTTTAAAGTAATACCCATTGTCGCGGAATATGTGAAAACTGTAAAGCAATTATCCTCTCACGTGGACGTCAAATTTTTAATGCCTGGAAAAATCTCCTCTAAATTAGCTTTTTTTTCGGTTCATTGTGCGGAGGTAATAATTTTTTATTCAGACTTACTTATCGGATTTAATGTTTTTTCTCGTTTTAATTAGGATATACAGATCTTTTACGTCGAACTAAGGAAATAATTTTGATGATAATATTTGATTTTTTATTTAAATAGAATCTAGATTTTTTTTTTTAAACTTAAATAACTATTAGGCCGGTAACGATTGTGTTGAAATCGTTCTGTATTTCGCGCGACTAATGCGTGGATGCAAAAAGTTTCAATTCAAAATATTACTTTATATGGTTTCTCTAAAGTTGAGACAAATTATTTATTTTACAACTCGTTGCCATATTTTATTTTTATATTCCCGTTAATAGGTCCCGTAAGATTTAAAGATTTTTTTTTTTTAATTTATATTCTTAATTGTATTATTTATTAGTATACGTTTTATTTTGTATATTCATAGCTGGTGACATACTTGCTTTCGGCGAGTAGTCCAGAATTTCTTTGCAATAATCTACTTGTCCAGATAATGAAGTGTTTGCTATCTATTGCCGAAATGGATTCAATCTCGGCATCATATACGATACCTCAAATCGGATCTTTTGTTTCATTGCTGTATTCGTTGATTGAAAAACTCAATAACGAACAGTTGAATTATTCGTCTAGTAAATGTAAGTGATTTTTAAAATTAATAAATAATTTAAATAATTCTGAGAAAACTTGTTTTTAATATTGGGATTTTTAATTGTTGTAATTTATATTAATTTGCTAGTAAAACTGTCAAAGTTTTGTTCAGAAATATACGTTGATAGATAAATTAGTTTTGCGTGTAATAAAATTATCTTTTTTTTTTTTTAATTATCGGTAGTTTGTTAAGTTATTAACGTGACATAGTTTGTTCAATGAGATGTATATTTTTGATGACTGTCGCTAATGCCATTTTGGTTCGTTTTATTTGCATTGTATTTAGGCACAATTAGGTTGTATATGAAGAATTTTGATAAAACACCTATTAATTCGATTCACTATATGAAGTTATTATATTTCGTCCTCTATTGCTCCGGCATGTTAAGTGGTTTTGTAAAACCTAAGTTAAAATATTGGGGTTTTTTTTTGGACACAAACGGAAATCTATTTTAAATATTTAATATTTGCTTATTTTTCTGTTGCGATTGCTGAGGAGATACGTACAGTTTTTTATTTTTCGAGTGGTACTGTTATGTTTTTGATTATATTTTAATTATTTATTTACTAAAATAATTTAAATCGCTTTAACCCTTTATACGTCATGTGATAAATCTTTAACGTCTTTATGTAATTTTATATGCAATAAATTTTTATGAATGTTGTTTCGAACGATTTATTGCGGTTTTTAATAAACAGACGGAATAATATTACGATTCCCCGAATATTATAATAATTCCATTATTAGTTTTTGTTTTACAATGTGATTTATTTTTCTGATGTTTGCGTGGCAGAAATGTATGACACAATAATTTATAATTATACTCAAACGTTTTATAATTATATAGTGTTTCAGAATACATCGCAAGATCCGACTGCGCTAAATCTAGCACATTCTAGTCACTTGCTTAGTATCTTAATAGATGTTGTGATTATTACTACGTATGATGAAACAAATAACTGCAAGTATCGAGATTTGCATTTATTAATAAAGTAAGTAGCTTTTCAATGTTTATTATGTTTTCTCTTTTTGTTGATCGAACTGATCAAAAAATCTTGCGAGCTTATAAGAATCGCGATCTGACTAAATAAGCGAGTAGCGATTTAATTACAAACTGCATCAATGAATGTGATCTTAATTTAACTACTGCTACTGAGTGCGGTCAAAACATATGATTATCTAAACGGCTGGGTACTTTTGTTTTAAGCTATGATTGCTTTAAATTATAAATTCATAAGTACAACAAAATAATATTTATTATTATTTTTTTTTTAATATATAAATAAAATATCTTCCAATTTTTTTTTTAACGGGGAAAAATGTTCCAATCAATGAAATATTGAATTTTATTTATTTTTTCACTAATTTAGAAAGTTCGTCATGGTATTAGCCCATTCTACTTCAACATATAGCTACGCACGTATGCCGCTAGAAATTTGGAATCATTTGTCTAATAATGATGTCATCATTGATAATAATCAATTAATGATTACGACATTGACGGAAGAAATCATGCAAGATCACGACTTCTTGAGAGTATTCGTTAAACGGTATCTATTTGTATTCATAATTTTTCTTCGTATTTTTCGAATCGGTCTTATTGTAGATCCATATTTCCAGTATTGTTGAATGATGTTAATTTTTTAAATTTTAAATTTCATTTCAAATGCTTGTACTATTAAAAACAAAAATACACCAATATAGACGTATTTATAAATTTGCCCATTTTACGTCTGTTAGAATTATGTTCATCGGCTGGAAAACTCGACAGCAGTTTGAAGAATGGTGGGTTGCTTTATTAACGGTACTGAGTTCCAACTCTAGTCCAAATATTTCTACCGAAGAATCGTTAGCATTGTCGCAGGTGCTTTGCTTTATTTAATAATTATTAATTCTAGACCAATCTTTATCATTTATTTTATATTTATGTTTATCTTTCGAGGTAATTACGTAAAGGTTAAAGTTAAAGCATTATATTCAACTAAATTAGGCGATTGTGTGTGTGTTTTTTTAAAATATTTTGTGGTAATAAAAACTATTTTTATTTTTTTTTATGTATCATCAAATCACATATACACATGATGACTTCTTAATAGTTTGGTGAATATGCTAATAATAATTTAATAATTAATACGCCGTTAATTAAATTAATTAAATGGTTGTAAGGGTTAAAAATGATTCACTTGAAGCAGGTAACAAGTATATATTATTTTTTAAAATTGAACTTAATTTTTTATTTTTTCCGGAAATAATTTTTTTTAAAATTTACGTGCCGTGTACCGCAATTATAGCTACTTACACTTTAAACAAGTGGAAAATGATCCCGAGTCTCAGGTGCGAATGTGGAGAGATCCAAACCTTGGATCATCTATATAATTGTAAGATTTTCTCAAATCATGATATGATTAATAGACACGATGTGCATAACATCACGAATAACGCGTTACAATGGGTGTTGGGATTAAAATTAAACATCTAAAATAATAATTTACTCTACTCGGCTCCATGAGATCGAACGAATAAAGAGGCACGAAACTAAAATAATTACAACAAAGGTATTAAAATAATTACAACAAAGGTATTAAAATAATTACAACAAAGGTATTAAAATAATTACAACAAAGGTATTAAAATAATTACAACAAAGGTATTAAATAATTATAACGAATATATTAATTGTTTACAACAAAGGTATTAAGATAATTATAAGAAATCCACTAATTTGATACAAAATTCGAAAACTATTTATGATATCCATGTTATCCCACCAGCAAACTTTGCAAGGCGATCCCGTACTGTTTTCAGTATTTGTCGTAAATTGGACAGTCTACCAATAGATGCTCGACGGTCAACTGACAACAACATTGTTGGCACGTTGGCGGCGTACTTTTTTCTAATAGATGAATATGTGTTAATTTTGTGTGTCCTATCCGTAATCGGCATAATACTACCTCTTCCATTCTGTTACTACGATGTGCTGAGTGCCACTGCTTTGAAGATAATTTTATCGATCGTAGTTTATTCACCGTTGATGTTCTCTGCCAGTTAGTATTCCATGTCGATTTGAAATGACGCTTTAAGTATTCTTTGAAGTCAGCTATCGGTACATGGATATTTAGAAGCGAATGCGAAACGGCTGTTCTTGCTGATTCGTCGACTATTAAATTACGATACATATTGCAGTGAGCATCCACAAAAGTATTATGTTCTTAGATGTAGTTTATAACATGAGTTTTATTTCGTTGGCTATTGGATGCAAATTTTCATTATTTAATAGAGTTTTTAATGCTGAAAGCGAGTCAGCGCATAAAATGAAATTTTTATTTCTGTTGGCATCTGCGTAATTCACTGCGAATCTAATGGAGTATGTGAGAACGTAACTGAAAGAGCAATTTGAAGAACTACGTTTTCGTTAACAACCTACCCCTGCTGATGATTTCGATCCATCTGTGTATATAAATTCATACTCTGCGTGATTTTCTTTAATGTCCTTTAACGCTTCTCTGATCTTGTTAACATTTTTTTCTATTTATGTTACAGAACGTTAGATTTACTTGTGTGTGTAACTTTTAAATGATAAAGAATGGTAAAGGTTATATATCATGTTTTGTTTCATGCTAGTAAATCAATAATCATAATCAAAAAAACATTCGGTAAATACAGATACGACAAAAATTAATTATAATCCTATATATAGTGAATATTTTTAATAAGTAGAAAGTGATTATAGAAATGAATATATATATATATATATATATATATATATATATATATATATATATATATATATATATAATTGCTCCCAAGATGAAATCAGTTAAATTTCTAGATTTAAAAACAAACTTTTAAAATTATTCAACGAATTTACGTTGTTATAGTAATTTCTTGATTAAAAAATATGATATTAGAATCGAAGTCAATGTATATTGCGATTAATCGATCGTTTAAAATTTTAATATTTATCTGGCCAAAATTTTTGCAGAATACCGGTATAGCTATTAATGCGATTACGTCAATTTTGGTGCAAACACTATTTGAACCAATGCCGGGAAACACCTCTCAATCATCGGTGTTACATATTTCTCGGAATAACATTATAAATATGGAGAAAGCGAAGTAAGATTCTAATTAAATTAATTACAAAGAGAAAAACGTATTGTTCGCTAATTTTAATGTCGATTAGTTCATTTTTAATCTTCATCCTATTTATCGTTGTTTTTTTAAATATAATTTATCTGAAAGTAATTTTGTATTTGGAACAAAAATATGTTTATTTATGTGGGCTTTATTTAATATTTCTTGTTATTATTATTATTCGTATAAAATTTGATACTAATCATTATTCTTTATTAAAACAAAAGATGGACGCAGAAGTTGAATCACATTAGTAATAATTTGGATGAAATGGCGATACAAAATAATGTTTTGAAATCACTTCATCGAAATTTAAACGTCAATTTGGAACGATTACATAATAGTAATAAGTAAGAAATTTTTTCTTAAAGTTTAATGTATTATTTTTCGAGAATATTTTTCTTCTTCTTCTTCTTTTTCATTGATAACCGTGCCGTGTACTGCTACTAAGGCCAGAGGCACGGGAGGAATTTATATTAACGGGTAGATTCTGGATAAATGAAGGAAGGCAAGGAGTCTAGATTCGGATGTAGGAGAATGCTGTAAAATAGATTTTTTTTTTTCCTTTTATCATTTAAAAGTATGCAGTTATTACTAATAATCTCTAAAAGAAATCTCAATAAGCATTGATTATTTTTATCGTAAAATGAGTCGTTAAAACAAATATAACAACATGGAGCGTATTTTAAAACGTAGAATACACATTTTTATTAGTATAAGCTATTTTCAGTTATTTTAATTATTTTCTTGATATTCGTTTATTTTTAAGATTGTTGTGTATAAGTCAAAATATTAATAAAATAATTTTTATTAGATACGATTATAATCAAATATCCGTTGAATATCTATGTAAAGTTCATAAATGGAAATCACAGATTGAACATGAGAATAATGAAGAAGTAATCGATCGTAAGTTTACATTATATATAAATGCTTTGTTACTCGTGTATTACGGAATCAGTATATATAAAGATGCTGACGAATGATTAAAAATTAGTGACGCAGGATTATGAAATTGTTTTTATTTTTGAATTCTTTAAATAACAGTATTAAATGAGTGTAGTATTTATTTTTCTACGACAAATATTCGAAAGCGCATCAGCAGTACAGCGAATGCTGATGTAATATTTGTCTGTGAATAGTAATTACCGTTCTATTTCATAAATGAGTTAGTTAACCGTATTTATAACAGCCATTCATTTTATATTCAGTCATAACCATTATCACCTACGAGTGCTCTTCATAGATTCAGGTTCTGAGCTGTAGTGACTGCTGTTGCTATCGTACCAAATTTATTCCGCAAGCCACAAGGCACTCTGCCTCTTCCTCTTGCACTAGATGCTTTACCCAAGCAGTAATATTTCTTCTAGATCTTATCCTCTTACAATATGTCTAAAAATGAAAATTGGAAGAATTAAAGTTTTTATTACCCTCGTCCGTAATTTAATGATCAGTTTTTGTTACAAAGTATATGTTTCAATCGTATCATTGCGGTTTTTCGTCTTTTTATCTCATCTGAGCAATCTCCGTTGACAGTAATCAAAAATTCTAAATAAATCCACTCTTTCATACTCTGACAGGAGATTGATGTCATTAAGGACGATTGTACAGTCTATTATCATAATCTTGGTTTTAAATGTAGTAATTATCAATCCACGTTTCTGTCTAATTTCTTTGACGCGTATAATTAATTCATTTCTTTTTTTGAGTTTGCCAATAATTTAGTATCATCCACATATCTCAAATTAGATACCTTCCTACCACCGATGGAAGTACCGCCGTTCTATTCGTGCAAAGCTTCTTTCATGATGCACACTGCATAAATATTGAAAATGTGACAAGATATAATTTTATCGGTTATCAGTTTACTGTTATCCTATAAACTTTCCATTAATTTAATTAGGTGTCCCGATACTCATAAGGACATTTATTAAATATACAAGAAAAAAATGGTTTATTTGAAAAAAAAAAAGAAAAGATTAAGTAGTAATGTAATCATGTAAATGTGTACATCATGTTTTGATCGAATCTCTCTTTAAAAACTGTCGCTTACTCTTACCTGTAAACATATGTATACCTATGGGTGTGTGTTGTAATTTATGTATGTATTTATTATTTTAAAGCTTTAGAAGAGTTTTATCGAAGCAGAGAAAAACTGATGCAGGATATTGGAGTTGCATCCCAATCGTCTATTCATTTTTTACTCGATTATTATTCACAGTGGTTTGTTGACTATGTGAGTAAAAAATCTGCATAAATTTTAAAAATATGTTCTTATTTGTTTATAAATCATAATTTAAATTTATTCTATTGAGGACATAATGATAGTTCATGAGATTTCGTATTTTTTTTTAAAAATAAAATATCATTATTAGACTGGTTAAATATAAATATTGTAAACAAAAGTTGAAATAAAATATAAATATTATAAATTTTAAATTTTGCTATAAAATTACAAAAAAATTAAAAATTATTATATTTATGTATTTTCGATGATAATATTTTCAAAGAAACAATATTTTTTTAATATTAAAATGATTTAATTTTGTGAAACGGTTGTATAATTCTTTAAATATTTATTACATTTGAACATATAATTAGTAGAATGTTGTTTTTAAATGGGTTATTTTTAAAAAAAATCTTTAAAAATAACAGTATATATTTTCTATTAGTAAAAAAAATATATAAAAGAAAAATAACTAAGAGAACCAAAAGTTTTTTTTTTCTAAAAATAAATAATTGTATATTCTTTTATATTTCATTGTTGATAACAAAAGTTTAGTTTCCATTATTTAAAAAATCGATCATTTATGGTATATTTTAAAAAACAGTTTTTTTTTTAATTATCATTAAATAATAATTTTATACAACAATTTTAGCCTGCTTTTGTTTATTTAGTTAGGTCCCTGTATGGTGATGGTTTTTTCTTCTGTTGAATATTAAAGTAGAAGACTGGATAAAATAGAATTTTAATTTCAAATTTCGTATAAATATTTTTAATGTTTTTTTTTTGGTTTTCATCGAGAGTCTGAAGGGTAATCGATAACTGCCTTCGTTTAGTAGTCGTGTTCAATTTATACTGAATAATTTCGGGTCATCGTCATTTTTGGGCGAGTGATATATTTTAAATTATGCATTGTTTGTAAGTTACTCGAACAAAATGTTAACTGCGCTATTTACGCGATGCTTTAGTACAACCTGGAAATATTTTCTATTTTATAAAATTATTTTGTTAATAATGTCGAGAATTTATGTTGTACTAATGAATTTGCATGTTTATTATTATAATTTAAGGCCAAAGTGCCATTAAGGACTACTTTGGAGATGATGAAATCGTTAGTAATTTTATCAGATTTTTTTACTGAACCGACTCAATTTACATGGTTATTTGATAAGTGTATAATGTTGCATTCAAAACATCCTATAGAAGACGACGTAATGCATCAATATATAACGTTGGGAATTTGTAAATCTGCTGCTGTCGCGATTCCATGTGTAAGTAGCAAATTAAGTCATTTATTGATTACAGCATTGTCAATAAAATACGATTTTTCAGTTTTTATTGAAACCGACGTGGCGATCAATAAATTTTTCCTTTTTTCTTTTTGAATTATTCGTATTGTTATTTTAAATAATTTAAAATATTTTCTATCGCGAAGAGAGTCGAGAATATTATCGTTTAAAATCATATTAATTTGGTGTTAATAGTTTGGAATTTGTAAGAGCGTTTTGTTTTTGTACGAGAATTGATCTGTAACTTTTTTGTTGGTTTTCAAAATTAATACAAATTTGAAATTAGAAAGATCCCGATGTTCAAGTTTCATAAAAAAAAAAAAATGTTTATAGGTTCGGAATAATGTTAGATGAAATTTGTTGTGCGTTGAGATAGAGATGTAACGATTCAACTAATTTTTCAAGATTTATTTTTTATGCCAAACAACGTAAGCGGCTATTTAAATACTACATAAGCACATTTATTAACTATACGCGTATTTGACGAAACAAGTATGGAACAAATTTCGAACTAAGTTAGATGGTGACGTCGCACTCGTCTGATGTTATAACCATTGTCGAGAAGTTGGATCAATGTTGTCATGTTGATGAAGTCTCTTTTTGTGCGCTTTCGTGTACTCAGCAATGGCATCGTTGACTATCAACGTGAGGAGATCGACGTGTATGTCGTCGTTTCGTGAATTTCGGTAAGTATCGATGAACCCAACTGGAATAACACCGAAGAGCGATTCAACAGTAGGCTTTATAATCTGCCTGTAAAACAAAAATTTTCATTCAGTTCTGACCTTCTGCTGATGAGCCAATACAACAGGTGGATTTTAGTTTAATTTTCATTTGACGTGAATGAAATTTACTAAATATTTCGTACAGTTACATTTTTTAGTTATTGCGTTAGTATTTTTGCCTACGAATTTGCATTTATATTTAAAAGGGAAGTTTTTAAAAATTATTTTTTAATTATTCGTGCGATTATTTCGTTGGATATTATTTCGTTAGATATTATTTCGAGTACTTTGTTAATTTAAATGAATAATATTAAAAATTGCTTAACAATTCTTATTTTTATCGTAGGATAACGAAAGTAAACAAAATTCCATACGAATTCTGATGTCGAGTTTAAACAGCAATTATTACCCGATGCAGATAGCATCTCTTCATGGTCTGCTGTATCTTCTAGAAAGTATATTCAAAAAGGTATATCTGTTTATATGTTTTCTTATTCCGCAAGAAAACGTTTTACAAATTATTATATCGTGGTAGTAGAAATTGTTTTTTTTTTTTTTTATATTTACAAATTTTAATCGCTATATCGGCGATAGTAATTTTATACAGGTAGAAATTTATTAATTAAAATACGCGTTTGAAATGAAAAATATGGTTGTAAAAATTTAAATATGTTTTTAAATATCTTGTAGAAATATTTATTGTTTTCTGTTAATTCTACACCCTTTGAAGATATTTTAAATATTTACGATGACTATTTTTGTTATCTAAGCATGTTAGATAAATGTTAGGTTTGAATATAAATCATTCTTATTGTATTGTATGCCTATAATTTTCACTAAATTTTTGTATACCTCTCAGATTTCGTATATTTAATATTTCGTGACGCATTATTAATATTCTTTAAAAAATGATAAATTTTCAACATAATTCATTTAGTTAGTAGTTATCTGCAGTTCCTATAGATCTAGCGACTAAAGCTCGAAATATCGCGGCTATTTAAATACTATAACCAATGGCAAACTAGCATGATCCTGAATAAAACCGAAGCTATATTCTTCACTTGCAGGACACCAGCTCTACTTGATAATCTTACGGTACAGGGAAATCCCAATTGAGTGGCGTGATAATGTTCGTTATCTTCTTTAATAGACTGTCACTAAACACATAACTAATGTCGCGATCAAGACAAATAATGCCTCTGTTCTTTGTACACTCTCTTTAACCACAAGTCCTTTCTTAACATTAACAAGATAATCCTCTATAAAGCGTTAATCCGTCCACTACTTTGTTACGGTTGTCCCGCTTGAAGCTCGATATTATAAAAGCTTCCTTTAATAAATTACAAGTAATTCGAAATAAATGCAGAATTGACAACATGCACGATGATACTTACCTGCTCTACACTAGAGATTTCTGAAACCATTGACTGACTTCTTCAATAAATGCTCATACCAAAACAACGAGCTCGTCTCTTTGATTGCCAGTTACGATTCCAGGTAACTTCGTTTCATTCATACAGACGACTTAAGTATAACGTAAATGTAGTAAGAAATTATAATTGATTTAGTTATTAGTATTAACCCTTTTTACTAAGTAAGTACATTCGACACTTATGTTACCGATTTTCATATTTTTTAAAACGGTATTAATTAGAGACCTGAAGACTCAAACGATATATTTTAGCAGTTTAAACTTAAGTTCTAATATTAAAAAGCATTGTTAGTAGTTATTAAGAAGACTTCTTTATTTTTGTAGCTGCGAGTTTTTATTTGCTTTTTTCCTGCGGTGTTTAACCTTTTGTTTACTTTTTATATTCTTACTTTGATATTCTGGTAAAGTGTTCTCGGTACACAATGTTTCTAACCCGTGTTATATTTTCTTTTATCTTTATTATTTTATCCGAATATATCGTTGTTGTTGTATTGCTCTTCAAATTTGGAAAGCCTTTATTCGATGTGAGATGTTATTCGTATGAAACACAAAACCGGTTGCTCCCTTAGACTGATACCGCATATGGTTTGTAAGATACGTTACAAAATCGATGAAACAGTAGTACTAACGGATTTTTGGAAAAATTGAAACTTGTGGAATGATATGTGATGATGATTACGTGTATTATTGTATAAATTATGTTTTACTCGCATCGAATTTAAGGGCTAATTTTATTCAGTCATGTAAGGTCATGTTTCGTAAAACTGAAATTATTGCAAACGTATCTGAATATTTACTATGTTCAATATTAACGATATAAAATGTATGATGTACACGAATTGACAGTAGAATTTTAGACAATACGAAATCAACTATTTATAAAGGAACATAAGTACTAATTAAATTTATAGTCGGTTTTAGAACATTAAAGGGAGAACGGTGGTGGCCGCATGTCTATGTGTAAAAACAAAAAATTATATTTAGCTGTTATTTAAATTTACAGTTTTTTTCACACTCGGTTTTAAAATCGAATTAAACTGTCGTGTGTAATCTTAAATCTGTGCTCGTAATTATTATATTTAAACGTTAAACGTTTATTGTAAAGTTAAGGTATTGACTATAAATTTATACTCGTTTATACGATATGATTTTAAAATATGTATATATATATATAAATTTATTAAATTTGAATGTTTAGGATGTGTTAAATACTTCAGATTTAGTTTCGACCGATTTTGAAGAACAAGTGCTGGTTATAGCAAAAAATTACGCGGCTGGAAATTTAGATGAAGAATTGTTAGAAAGGTATAATAATGTTTATATATTTCATAAATCGCTTAAAAATTCCAAAATGTACAACTGAATATAGATTAGGTTTTAAATTATGCTTTGCTACATTTCGAATAATACGAATTTTCATAGTAAATCGTCATTTACGAGATGATATATTATTATGACGTGCGTCTTGTAGTATATACGTAAAGGTTGAGAAAAATGTATCGAGATAAAAATATCAAAAATCTTAATAAATAATTTATTTTTATAATTTTTTATTTGCGCTCTACTATACTACTACACACTGACGAAATTTCCGGATTTATTCCGGCGAATTTGTGCACTCGCGTGGAATCTTAAAATTAATTTTTTAATTTTCGGACCCGTTATTTTAAAGGGAATTTATTATTACAAATAAAAAATCTTAAATTTCGACTACGTAATTAAAAAATAAATTTTAAAATATAATTCGTAAATAACTCTCGTTGTAAGAGTACATTTTAGAAGTTGAATTGCGATAAATTATATTGAATTATTTATTTTCACGAAACTTAAAAATGATTAATTAAATTACATAAATTTTGTAGTTCTCATAATAACACGCGACGTTACAAGAACAATCTAAATTTAGATACGTAATATATAGCGCTTAAAAATAAACGCTTAATGAAAATTGGATTTCCCCTTTTTCAGTTCTCGAAGTATAAATGATGATTTTTAGACTTAAAATGTATTATTTTACGAAGGAAATAGATTGATAACAATTTATTTAACTATGAAATTAAATTATTGTTCAGACGCTTGTACATAACACGCCTATATATGTACCTCTCTCTCTCTCTCTCTCTCTCTCTCTCTCTATATATATATATATATATATATATATATATATATATATATATATATATATATATATATATATATAACAAAATATATATATATATATATATATATATATATATATATATCAACATTATATATATATATATAACGAGAGTATCTTTTGAAGTAACAATTTAATTATTCTATAACGAATAAACTTATGAAAATTCCTACAAGATTAAATTTTTCATACAGTTGCGTCGTTCTTAAAATATTATAAAGGTGTAACAAAATCGCCCAATTAAAAAATAATTAGATAAAATAATTCAACCCGAAAAATATTTTACGTAAGAAACAGTCTGAATTAAGTCAATATTATTGGTTATTATTTTTTTTTTTTTTTAAGGAATCGTATTTTTTTAATTTTTTTGATAGATGATGTACATAGGTTTTGTTGTGCGTGATTTATTAGTGATTTGTATATTTTGTACGATGTTCATTTATCATTTCCTCAGTTTTCTATATCAAAATATATTGCAGTAACACAAAACGAATTTACTATTTTTGTACTTACTTTTTTTTTTTTAACGTATATTTGTAAAATAAACAAAAATCAGTGCATGCACATTCGTACTCTCACACATCCCTTATTGTTAAAATTTATTACATTCCGTCAAACAGTTGCTTGTCGACAGATTTATATGTATTCACTTTCTCTCTCATTCAATCTGTGCAAAATGTACAATTTATTATTTATTTTATAATATCTTATTTTAGTAATGTACAATTTGCCTTTTGAACTAATTAATCTTATATTGTTCCTTCATTCCTACGCGCCCTTTTTTATTCCTCAATCACTCAAATATACATTCACAATTACTCTCTCATACATTTGTTTTTCTCATTTTAGTTTATCTCAGTTTGTAGTCTATCCTTTGTTTTTATATTCATCTCTTTCGCGTTAAATTTTGTTCTTTTGCTTTCTTCATCGATTTAATTATGTACTAATGCGCTACACTTTATTCATATTTTCGTCTGTCACCTAATATTTCATCCGGTATTTAACAGTTTTGCCATTCTATCGGTTTGTTCTCCATATACTGTCATTTTATATTTCAAGGGTTTCCTTGGCAGTAAAATTTTTTTTTCAACTTTCATACACTTTTGTTTGGTCAAATATTTCTACAATTTCACAAATAAATATATACCTGTTATATTCAGTATATTTCAGGCATTCGTAAGTTCATTTAATGATGTACTCGTTTTAGATGTATTTTTTCTTCACATCTTCACATACGATTTTTTTTTGCTATTCCCCATGCTTGCACTCCATATCTTAGTCTCGATTCAATTAAATCATAATATACTATCGTTAAAGTTTCATCACTTACATAGTTTCTAAGTGTATATATAGCAACGGTATTATTGTTTGTATTTTATTTGCAACATATTCCGTATGTATATGTTCCACCTTAGATGACTATCTATTTTTACTCCCAGGGTATTTGTGTTCATTTTTTTATATTTCTGCAATTTTTATTAGTACATTTATTTTTAAAGTGTGCATAAAATGAGCACATTCATTCGAGTGTATTACGATTTTAGGTTTATATAACTCGCAGTCTCCAAACGGTTTAAGCAACATACTATTTGTTTTTTATTGTTAAATTATGATCACGTGCCCATTTACTCGGTACTATCAAATAATTTTGTATAAATTTCTCCGCTATTCGTATGTTTCTATGAACACTCTGATTATAGTCAAATCGTCGGCAAATGCAAATAATCTACTGTAGTTTAGTATTTTTTGTAAACCATTTGTATATATAATGAACAGTTACTTCCTTGCGGTCTACCTTACTATATATTCACCTCGTATATTGTCTATATTCACTATAGTTTTCCTTTCTTTTAAGTAATTTCGAAACCATTTTGTTACGTTTTAATTCCTATTTCTTCCAGTTTATGTATTAATTTAATCCACAGTATCGAATGCTTTTGTGAAGTCTATGTAGGTTACTTTGTATCCTATTTCAAAATTTGTTCTTACTTCCTCTGCAAAATCACCCAATATTGACGTTTGCCTTCCTGAAAACCATATTGTTATTTATCAATTATTTTATTTTCCTCGGTGTATTTAGTTAGTTTAGTTGTCACATATGTCTCCATTCGTGTATTTATAGTTTGAATAATCACCATGATTTTACTTTTTTTTTTATAAATTGGTCTTTTCAATGATATTTTTAAATCAGGCGGTATTGTGCCTTGTTTTAATGTTTGGTTTATTACATTTTTGATTGCTTCTGCGATTATATTTTTATTAATATTTTTAACACCTTTTACTCTGATTTCGTTATTTCCAGTTTTAAGTTCGTCTATTTTATTTCTTTAGTTGCTTTTGGTATTATTCGCTGGTTCTGTTTCATTTAATCGTTTTACTAATAACCTATCGCATTTATGGGTAATGTTTTTTCTTTAACAACTTATGTCCAAGCTCATTTGTCAATATATTTTTTGCTTTTACACAAGTATTTCTTTATTGTGTCGTCTACGTGTAAAGGTTTTTACTTGTCTATAATTTTATTTATGTTATACCGCGTCTTTCTGATATATTCTTTCTATTTGTGGTTTCTTGCAAATTGATCTTTTTGCGTTACTATTTTCTTGTTCACGTTGTTTCGTGTTATTTCATACTGTTTCCTTAAGTACCGGTTAAATTTATTTCGTTTACATTCGTTAAACGGTCTCTTTCGTTTTTCCATCATTTGTAGTATTTCTTTTGTCATCCACTCTTTAACTAACATAACGTCTTTTCCTTTTCATGTTTATCGGTTGCTGTGACATTCGTTGTATGCTTGTTTGAATTTATATTCGTATAATTGATTTCTTCTTTCCCAATACTTTATTTATATCCATGTTTTTCTGATATCATTTGCAGACTGTTTAAAACCTTTTTCTGTAAATTTATCTTCTTGTTGTTTTTTATTTTGTTTACTTTATTTCCAAGAATCTCATACTCTTTCCGAATTAACAAATTCCGTGTTTTCTTTTTTTTATATCTTATATATAACTTATCACGTTGTGATATCAACCGTAGTATTTCTTTTGTCATCCATTCTTCGACTAGAATGCACCTTCTGCTCTTACTTTTGTTAATTTCTATATATACACTATATACAGTTTTAAATGTTTCGATAATATACTCATAGATATATTTTGCTTTTTCATTTAGTTCATCGCTCCATTTCACAGTTTTTAACATAATTGCAAGTTTTTGTTCATCAAAAATATTTTTGGTCATCAAAAATATTTTTGGTTTTCATCCGAATTTCCTCTCTACCTTTTTGTAGCAACTTTACAACTCACCATGTTATGATCAGCAATTCTCGCGTGTCTATATTTTGATGTTCAAATGTAATATTTTTTTTGACACTTGTTTCGTGTATATATATATATGGTTTATCTGTGTTCTTTTCTTATGTATCCTTCTTAGTTTCATAATTTCTACCATTGTTGTTTTATAGTTTTTTACTTTCGGTTCATTTGTATTCATATTTATATCCCCCATATATACCGTGCTTTTATTTTTTCACAATATTTGTTATCAATTCTGTATATATAGCCCTTATAAATATATAGTTGTTTCTGACTGTCATATCACATAATATACTGCAGTTTTTTGATTATCTTATTATCTGTTTTTGTGTTGATTTCTTTATCCTTCTTAATATATAAAATTAATCCCTAATATAGGCCGCTCTCTAACAAGTTACGAATTTTGTCATATCCTTAAATACTATACATATCTATCTCATGTTCTTTTACATTTATTTCTGCTAATATTAATATATATATTTTTCTCGCTGCACACTGGAACAGTATTTCATTCCATTTAGATCGTATTAATCGTATGTTAATATATGTAATGTTTAGTTTTTGTACTGTCATCATTAGTTTAATTTTTTTGTTTTATTTATTTATTTATTCCTTTCATTTAGGTTTAAATTTATTTTTTAATACTATTTAATTATATTTCTTAAGTTTATAATTTTTATATGCCAATTTTAAATTTATATTATAATCTATAATCTATATTTTACTTCTTATTGTCCTCAATCCGTAGATTGGTGGATAACCTTTGTGATTTGCGATCCTGTTTAATACCCTTATTTCGGCTTTTCTTATTAAATTTGCGTAACTTGCTGCTCATGTGTCTTTTATTATCTGTTGGATGTATTCTTTCCTAGGTCTTCCTCTGCAGCGTTTGCCTTTCATTTTGCCTTCAATGAATCAGCGTTTGATTATGAATGTCCTAACCACTTAATTCTTCCTTTCTTTAGTGTATTTATTAGATTTATTTCTTTTAATACTTTTTCGTTTTTTATTTTCTCTATCCAACTAATTTTTTGCATCCTACGCCAACACCACATATCGAACGCTTCAATTCTATTGTGCATTTGTTTGTTTATCGTCCATGTTTCTGACCCGTATAGTAAATTGCTCCATATATATATGTTTTCACGAAATGCTTCTTAGTTTCCAAATCTTGGGTTATTAAGCTTCCGAGATATCTATGACTATTAACTTGTTTTAAATTTTTCCCATTAATTCTTATGTTTGTTGTTCCCGGTTTCTTATCGCATTTCATCACCACCGTCTTTTCTTCGTTTATCGCCGTATTATATTTATTGGCTACTTCTGCTAAACATTTTATCAATTTTTCCAATTCTTTTTCATTGTTCCCCACAATTGCTATGCCATCGGCGAATCGGAACATCGACGTTCTTACACCTCCCACTTTGATTCTCCTTTCTCTATAACTTCCTGAATTATGTTTTCCATGTATACATTAAAGAGGTCTGGTGACATGCAGCACCCTTTTCTTACTCCTTCTTCTATTTTAACTTCTACTTCGTTTTCGTTACTTTTTATTTATATTTTACATTTTTATTAATTAATGTACTTAATCTTCTTCACTGGATATTCGGTTTCTCCGGCTGTCTTCATCTTTTCTTGCAAACAGCTTATCCCTTGAAAACCATCCATATTTTTATCCGACCTCTTTTGTTATCTAAATTTTCCTCGTTCTGTAACCATCTTTTTAATTTACATTTTAGTTTAACCACCGCACTTTCATTTTTGATTTCTTCAGGTAGCGTGTTGAGCATTTGAGTTATTACATATTTTTCTGTCTGACTTCCATACTTTGTTCTAGGAATTTGTATTTGATATTTTAGCTTACTCCTTAGTTCATACTACTACTACTACTACTACTACTACTACTACTACTACTTTTTTCTTCAATAACTTTTGTTATTTTCGCTTGTCGACCGATCCATACCATTTTACAATATGTACATTTAAAATATTCTTGCATAAATATATCGTTTATTTTTAATTTATAAAATTGACATACACACATTCTCACATATACACAATGTTTCAGTTATATTACTCAATCACACCGTAATATACACTAACCCACACTCTCGCAATATCTATTTTTTATTGATCACATTTTAATTACCTCATTTAGTAGTAGCGAACGCTATTTTAAATTTATTACTATCATTTGTCCCGCCACATCGAATTCACTATAAATTGTTATTTATTTTACTTTATATACGTACATCAAATGTTACGATCTTCAATCTCTTATTATTCCGTTTATATTATGCGTATCTTGTAATCGCCGTTATATATAGTTGCTTTTTAGAATGTTGAAGGTAAAATTTATGAAAGCTGTGTAACTTTTTTCAAGAATATTTAAAGCAGATTTCGAAGGATTTTCTCTGTTTCGTACGAAAACAATGATTTAATAAACGATTTAATAAACTGCAAGTCTTTATTGCGAAGCTGAAGAATGACCTCCGTTTTTAAGAAGAAAATACCTTATTAAAAAATGGAATATACACCTACAAACACTTTTCCAACTTCCTGATAACTTTCCTATTCCAGAAATTCCTGATTTAATTTATAAAAATCACACGCAATATCCTCCCTGACATCTCTTTTCCATCCAAACCGACACATCTCTAATGCATTCCGCAATAAAGTCACTCTCTGCAGATCAAATAAATATCCGCATTGAACAATCCATAGATAAATACAGAGGATGTAAAAAAATTTATACCGACGCATCTAAACTTAATACATATTGTGGTTGTGCGGTGGTTTTAGAGGATCATATTCTTCGCTACAGCTTGCCTCCACAGTACTCGGTATTTTCCGCTGAATTATACGCAATCTAGGTCAATGAAAATCACAATGATCTTTTAATATGTTCTGATTCACTATCTTCCATTATGTGTTTCAACCCTAATTCTTCCAAAATCCATCCTATTGCTATAAAAATATTGAATCTTTTGTACCAACACCCTACTCTGAAAATAACCCTAATATGGATTCCAAGCCACACAGGTTTCACATTAAGTGAATTAGCTGATAGAGCAGCTAAAGAGGCAGCTCGAATCCAACCTTATCCCTTAATACCTATACCTGAGGCAGATGCAGTCACCTCCATCAAATATATAGCAAATAAATTATTTTGTGATCTGTGGAATGCAATTCCTCCAACGAATCATCTTAGATCCATTCGCTCCTCTCCTCTTCCTTGGAAATATTCGGCGCAAAGCAGACAGGATCAGGTAGTACTTTCCCGTATTCGTATTGGCCACACTGCACTGACTCATGGTTATATTCTAAGTAGAACAGATCCACCTCTGTGCGCTCATTGCGCCCGAACCCCCTTAACACTCCGGCACTTGTTCTTTGACTGCCCACAATATTCCGTATACCGTCCCCAAAACTTCAATGGTAGTTCATTCAAAACAGTTCTATCTGATGACCCAACTGCTGTAGAAGCAGCACTTCAGTTTCTTCGAGCTATAGGCATGATCAATCTAATCTAACATTCATTTTTCCATACGGGTGCTTCTGGCCATAGCAGCAGTACATAGTACCCGTAAAAAAAAAAAAAAAAACTGCAATGTTTTATAATTAAAGATAGTATTTTATTATTTATTCCTTAGTTATTTAACAAGTTTTGCCCGGTGTTAATAATAGTTCTTTAAAACTTTCTAAATAAAACGCGGAAAACTAAATTTCCTTATTTGTTACTCCTCTTAATTTTTAAGATTAACTAATGTTGGTTTAAATTTTTTTTTTTTAAACTATTTTTTATATACGTTTCGTTAGCGTATTTCAGGATTTACTGGCGAAATTCATGAACCCGTAAAAAACCAAGTCAATAAAGATATTACTACCATATAAATACGATAATAATTATTTTGTAGATGCAGCGAGCACGCTATATTATGCATAATCGCTATATCGTTTTACCTTATCGAACATTCTGCTTGTGGCGAAAGTGGCGAGCAAATTTTCGAAAGTTTGTGTACCTTGACGATCAAGACTTGTAAAATGAATTTATACTCTTTGCACATCACTTTGATTCAGGTATGTATGATTTAAAACAGGGTTTTTTTTTTTGTATATATGTATATGTCTCGTTACTGATTTAACACGCAAAAAGGTTTGTTTTAGAAGTTTTTCAAATCTGTTTTGTAGTTTTACTTTGGCTCGACAGAAATTATTGTATGTATATATATTTATAAAGCGAATACATTTTTTTTATTCGTCTCATGCACGCGTTTAACTTATTTGTTGAATATTACGATTGGAACGATTTTTCTAAAGGTACACCCTAAACAATGAATTTGAAAATTTTTTCTTACATGTTAATGTTTCTGAAAGGATTTCGTACTTAAATGATGTGTCTATAATGGTGAAAGTAACGGTTTGTCGGCGAAAAAATTCAGTTAACTTTTACATTAACTTATAAAACAGTTCTCATAATTCGAATAGCGTGGAATGTAGCGATTAAAAAAAATGTAAAAAAATAGTTAAAATCACGAAATTTTTATATAAAAAGATCGTAAAGTTTTTCAGCTACCATTATCAAGTGGACGTAAAGAAAAAAATAAAATATAAACATATATACAATTTATAAAAAGGAAAAAACAAAAGATAAAATGTAAAAATACTTAATTTAGATGTACAATATTACAAAAAAAAAAAATAACAATGTGGAAAAACAGAAGAAGAAATATATATTTACAAAACATATATAAATAAAATCATGAGTACGTGAATAATTGAATAATGAAGAATGTTAAGTACCTTATATATATATATATATATATATATATATATATATATATATATATATATATATATACTTTAAAACTTACTAATGTACAAATCTAATGTATAGGTGTGATAAAATTTAAATTTTAAAGTTTTAAAATTTTAAGTACAGGAAAAAATTAGAAAAAAAAACCGGCAAGAAAACAATAAAAATAAATTCAATAATTAGAACTTAAGTACAGAGGGAAAACACGTAGTAAATAGGAAAATAATTCTTAAGTAATCTATGCTTAATTCTGCTGTGTTTGTATTTAGAATATCGTACGATGAGACTATGTCGTAATCGCCTATAGTGTTAATTAAATATCGTTATGGTAAAATTTACTAGATAATTTGTTTATATAAGTAAGCGTATCTAAAAGGTTAAGCTGCGAATGCATATCACGCAATTTAGTACATCTATGGGCGTTTAATACTGCAGCAGTGGTTTTGTAACAGCTGTAATCTTTTACGAGTACAGGGCAGGCGTAAGTTAATCGGGGTAGAATAATAGATGTGTATATTGAAATAGATAAAGAAGATATAAAATAATGCGATGGTGAACGTGGTAAAAACGAATTGTGTTAGTCTTTTTATATAAAAATTTAGTGATTTTAACTAATTTTTTATTCTTATTTTTATTTTTCTTCGGTTTATTTTATAACTGTCTTCATCATCGAATATTATTTTTCGTCGAATATTACTTTAACGCGCGATTGTAGTGACAGAATTAGCAATCGTTGAAATCGTTTCCAGCAGTACCACGTAGAGGTCTCTGCCATGATCCCACCGAACGGTTCAACTAAGCGCCAGTCGCCGGATAAATAATATAGGGTGGCGCAGAGAAGACCGACAGTTTTCTTGTTTTTTTTTTTTTTTTTTTTTTTAATAACTCAAAAACTACTCGACTAAAATTCTTTTGAATGAAATTTTATTATATTGCCGACGAAAAAATTATACACATTTTATTGATCCATGCAAGTTGCATATTAAATTTTAAGCGAAGTGAATTCGGAACTTGCTCGAACCGACTAAGAAGTAACGAAAATATCGAGACCGTCAAATCAGAATTGATAGCTAATCTTTACTAAATTTACTTCCATTACTGTGAACTTACTCGTTGCTTATGAAAATTATAATTTTCGCAAATTAACTAAAGTAGGGAACGTAAATTGAAAGAGAACAAGGAGATAAAACGAACCTCCGAACGGCAAATCTATTGGTGCGGATTTGATAAAATTTGTTACAAGAAGAACTTCCGGAAATGATTTTTCGCGAACCGAACGGCGTAGAGTAAGTGACAAGTCATACGATAAGATGGTTTCGAGTTCTAGATACGAGTGTAACAGATACAAACAATGGAAATCGTTTATTTAACTCGTATCATCTAGTTAACTGGCGAATGTATTACTCGATGCGTTTAGTACCACGAATGAAACAAGAGCGGTCGACTATAAATTGGATACTTTGTGTGGAAATTATATTTGACGATGTATTATGTCGCGAAGACTAAGCATGAAAATTTATTATACCGCCTGAATTATAATAATTATAATGATAAAAAATTACTTTGCTTTCATTTAATGTTCGCAGCGTATGTATCGAAATATATGCTTTAATAAAAACTGATTCACGTTATCGATAGAGATCGGTTAGTTTTGGATCATCACAGTTTCAGATAGATTTCTGAGTTATGACAACCGATAACGGTGAATATCGTGCTATAGGACATCTTTCCGGTTTCAATTTTTGTTATTTTTACTAATTAAAAACGTTACGAGCTAAATAACTAATAAGTTTTGTTTGTTTTTATTTCTTTTTGCTTACGAACTGTCCTTGAGTGAACGATAAATAGCGGTGATGTTGTGTTTTTTTGTTTTTTAAAATTAAATCGAGAGTACTATGGATTAGTGTCGAACTGTCCAAATTACGACCGCTGCGGCAATATTCCGAGGCTGGCTGAATTGTGTGGCGTGTTCCTTCAGCTAATGGATTAACATGAAATCGTTTGATATACTTATCGCTGTGGGGATTCTTGCAATTTCTTTTCTAGTCGGTATATCACTCATGCAAGTCATAATTTCGGACGTACCATTGTGCTCCAAACTATGTTCCGGAAAATGTTTGATTGGAAATAGTTTTTATGTTGGAAAATGTTAATGTAGGTTTAAGGATAGTTTCGTGTAATAAGATTTTACTTTCTATCGAAAGTGACGAATGTTCGTGCTTCGAGATTTTAGATCGAGCTGTTTTCTCTCAGCTAAGATTCTGATCTTTCCAGATTAATCTCTTATCTAAAGTGCTAAGTATTTTACTTTAGACAACGTTAGAATCGTTTTTTCGGTACATTTTAAAAGATCTGCTTAGAGTGAACACGAGATGTTTAAAATTCGTTCTTTGTAATTTTCTACAAATTTAACCATTTCTCCGAAAATCACTTGCAACTTTGTCATTCGCTGATAATATCGCTGTGTGTGTGTATATGTGTGTGTGCGCGCGCCATCGGCAGACATGGCCGTTGCGGTATGAGTGTTTTCAGGAAATTCGGCTGTGCAAATCTGATATAATACTGGACCGAGTACCACTAATTCCGCCGTACTTAGCTAATCGAAACACGTTTGTGACTTTGGGGTAATCTGGGATAATAGATAAAGCTTTTCTGAACACGTTAATCATTTAAACACTGAACTAACAAATCTATATCTGCCGTATATTCATCATTTAACGGTAAATCATTTCTTAATCTAAATAATAAAATAATTCTATATAGAACACCTATACGTCATCATGTACTGTGTTGTCTAGCTTGGAGTTTTGTTCATATTATAGAAAACATTAAATATAATATAAAAATTTTATACATAGAATATAAATTTAAAAAAAGAAAATTATTAGAAAAAACTGCAAATTATAAAACATAGTAATAGTTTATTCAATAAAATGATCAATTTCGATGAAGAATTAATTTTAAAATCGGTTTTATCATTAAAAGTTATTGTAAATATAAAATTTTTGTAATAAATTAAATTACATCTGGCTAATCAATATGAATCGATATATATATATATATATATATATATATATATAAAAGTTCTTATTAATATCTCTGTTAATTTATTTGTAAAGTTTTTGTATCGCTTGAAAATGATGTAAAAATCGAAAATCTTTGCGAAAATAAAATAAATTTTATACTGATTAATATTGTTTTTATTTTGTTTTTGTTAATTCATAAAATAACTACTCTCCAATACATCAACATTATATATATATATATATATATATATATATATATATATGTTGAATATATTGGAGAGTAGTGATTTTATTAATTATAAACCAAACAAAATATAACACAGTTTAATCACTACTAAGTTTTTTATTGCAAAGCCTTTCGACAGTTACGTCATTTTCAAGCATACACAATAAATAACAGTTACGTCATTTTCAAGCATATACAATAAATAACAGTTACGTCATTTTCGAGCATATACAATAAATATTACATCAATATTTATTGTATATGCTTGAAAATGACATAACTGTCGAAAGGCTTTGCAATAAAAAACTTAATAGTGATTAAATTGTGTTATATTTTGTTTGGTTTATAATTCATAAAATCACTACTCTCCAATATATTCAACATATATATATATATATATATATATATATATATATAAATAAAGCACAACATTTCGTCGAGGTAAACTAGCTTGCGTGTCTCGAAATTATATATATATATACTACAATAATAAACGTACCGTATTATTACAATTTTCAAAGGGCTTCTATAATTTGACGTTATCGGGAAATGATTTGGTATTGATGAAACGAAATTTATTACCTTTAATTTCGGAAACGCTGGCTCTTCCTGAATGTACGCCCGAAATATCGTTAATAAATTTACAGCTGTTACTCGCGTTAATGTATGCTTTGGGTAGGTTTCTTATTTATCGTAGTTTATAATAATATTTATACATTTCTTATTACGTTACGTGATATATTTTCGATATACAAGGATGGATAAAGGTCAGCTTGCAACCAACTCGAAAATCACGCGCGCGTCAATTTTCAGAGAATAACGGTTTGGGCTAGTGTGAATTATCGAGGCGTTATTGGCCCTTATTTTTTCGACAGATCAGTCAGTACGAATTCTCATATTTATCGCTTTTACAAAGAATTACGCGCCGCTTAGGATGAAAATGAGAGATTCGAAGGACAGGATATAATTTTGCAGCAGGATGGGGCTCCGACGCATTTTAAGTTAGAAGTTCGCAATTACCTCAGTGACTATTACCCTGATTTGATTGGTAGAGATGGCTGCACCGCACGTTTTCAAGGTTCCCAGACACCTAACCATGTTAGATTTTTCGATTTGGAGCATGTTGAAGGACCGGGTTTTTAGACATTCGATACAAAACGTCGAAGAACTCAAACACCGGATAATAACTGAGTTTGACATCATTCATGAAGACCGCGCGATGCTCGCACATATTATTATATCCATCGAAAAGTGTTATTTAAAATGTATCGATATGAACGGTAGCCATTTCGAGCACCTACTGTGAAAATTTTTCCGATATAATTAAATAAAAGTTGAATTTCGTAAACTCGATTTTTTCATTTTTCAACTTTTGCAAATTTGTAAGATGACTTTTGCCCCTTCCTGTACTATATATTGCGTTATCTTTCTTAATTTGAAAAGTGTGGAATGTAGCAATTTAAAAAAAATTTAAACAACGAAAAACGAGTTAAAATCGTCGAATTTTTTCTGTATGAAAAGTTACAAAACTCTTTGACTGTTAAGCTATTATCGAGTGAATATTAAAAAATAAAAGTATGTTTATATATATATATATATAATATATATATATATATTGCATTTCGATATTGACTTAACAGCCGAAAAGCTGTGCAATTTTGTAATAAAGAAAAAAATTTTAGCGATTTTAACTCATTTTTTGTTGTTGTTTATTTTATAATTTTTCAAACGAACGAAGAATCAAAAATTTTTAATTTTTGATTTTGTTTTAAATTACACTTTTTTTTTCAATGATCGGTTAAAAATATCGAATTAGAAAATATCAATTAGTAATCGCGTTTTATTATTTCGTTAGAATTTGAAGAATCGTTGGTTACGTCCGAAAATGATAGTCCTTTTTTCGACACGGATAAATTAATCACGAAAATGGAAAAAACTGCCGTATTTTTCGACCGGTAAGAGCGAAATAAATGGTTAATTTTAAATATTGTAAATATTATAACAAGTTACGAAAGACCCGATCGCTAGATACGTCCTTCTATTGTTGAGAGAAATAGCTTCGAATGAGATGGATAAATAATATTGCAACCTCTAACGAAAGTTCATCATACTATTCGAACATAAATAAATATAAATAAATAAATAAAGTCTTTATTCCGCCAAATATCGGCCGAAGGTCTCCCAATCATAAATATACTAACAACATTATATAACATATAAACATGCACCTATAAATATTAATAATTGATATCGTTATGAACACCGTGTAATCGACAATTCCGTTCTATCCAAGCTTAATCCGATGTGTGAAGCCCACCTTTACAGTTGTCTAACTACAATTATTTTATTGTAATCTGGAATTAACTTCGTTACATTTGCGGCGAAACCATCCCGATCAATCATTTGATTAGCCCAGTTCCATTTTAGGCTGACTGCCCTTTTCGCAGTGTTCTTCACTTTGGTTTTACGCCTTATGGTTTCCGAATTCGATCAATTCTAATTGCAGGTACAGATCTCGCCATCGCTGTCTGTACACGACTAATTTTGTCAATGTGCACTGTGTTCGACAGCCATGTAGCAAAACTGGTACGACGCATGTTTCTAAAATACAAACTTTTGTTTTTAGGTTAATTTTCCAGCTGCTGTTTTTTATAATTCTTTTAAATCCAAAATTTGTTCCACACTGCGGTAATTCTTCTTGTCATTTCTGTTCTAGAGAAACCTCTAATCTAGGAAAACTTACACTTTATAATAATAAAATAGAAAATAAGAAATAAAACATTTATATCTTTATTACAAATTATGAACAGACATTTCGTACAATGTGGAACATTCTACAGTGTTGCCAAATACACTACAACACTCTTTCAATAAAAATATTGTTTTTTCTTATACATACTTGAACAAAATAACTTAAATTAAACAAAACTTAAAGATTAATTAATATAATCCTTAATTTTTATTTTTGTTTATAAATTTAATCGATCTGGAAGTCTGCATTTTCTCTGTGATCTTCTTGCTGCTCTCCTCCTGATTATTATTGTTCAAGCTTTCAACTTTTTTCTCTTCTTTTCCATTACTCTCTTCCTCATTTTTCTCCTTTATTACAGTTATTGGGCTCTTCCCTTCTGTCTCTCCTAATTTAATAATTTGATCTTCATGTCTTCTTACTATCTCTCCATTTTCTTTCTGAATGTTAACCATTAGTTCTCCTTCATTTTTTTCCACTACACCTTTGGACCACTTCTTCTTGTCCATAATTCCTCACTAATACATTATCTCCTTGTTGTAACTGAATCTCTCGTTTCCCAGTAAAATATTTCTTTTCTGTTTCTTCTTTTTGTTGTATTAATGCTGTACATCTTGTTCTTAATTGTCTATTCAGGTGCAATATTGTTGGTGGTTTCTTTGTTGTTGTGTGATCTGTTGTTCTGTAATCCAATAAATATCTTGATGTTGCTTCTTCCAAAGTTGCTCCAGATGCTAACATTTTCTTTAATTTATTTTTAAAATTCCCAACAGCATTTTCAGCTGCACCATTACTTTGTGGGTGATATGGTGCTCCTGTGAGATGCTTGACTCCATTCTTTGATAAAAATGATTTAAATTCATTTGAGACAAACTGTGGACCATTATCTGTTACCGATACTTCTGCAATGCCCCCATCGTGCAAAATAATCTCTAAAAGCTTCAACTAATTTTTTTGATGTTGTTGATGTTACCCAATATATTTCAATCTATTTTGAATACTGATCTATAATGACTAAAAATGTATTTTGTCCATATTCATCTAAGTCAGCATGAATTCTAGCTCCTGTTTTCAGGATATTTCCATTTATGTAACTTTACTTTATTTGGATTTTTTAAACAAATTTCACAACTTGATGCTAATTTTTCTATTTGTTTATCTATTTCAGGCCACCAAAAATATGACCGTGCTAAACTTTTCATTTGAACTACACCTAAATGTGTACTATGTAATTAATTTAAACATTTTTGCTGTAATATTTTTGGAATTATTAATCTATGATCAGCAAAAATACATTCGTTTTCAATATGTAATTCATATCTTTTCAAAAAGTAAGATTGTAATTCGATTAGTATTTTATTTATTTTTACATTAGGCCAACCTTTCATACAATATTCAAAAACTTTCTTTAATATGTTATCATTTTGTGTTTCTCTACTAATAACATTTTTATTAAGTTTATTGAAAATTTCTGTTACAAAATGAACGTGTGATATTTCAGCATTTTTTTGTTGTTGATCACCTTTAATTGGTAAACGAGACAGACTTTCAGTAATTATATTCTGCTTTGATATTATGTACCTAATTTTATAATTATATCCAGCAAGAATAACTGCATATCGTTGCAATCTATTTGCTACGACAACTGAAAGTTCTTTTTTATTCCCAAATATAAATGTTAAAGGTCTATGATCTGTTTCTAAAATAAAACGAGCACCATATAAATATTTGTGAAATTTTTGTAAACAAAAAATTATGGCTAATGCTTCTTTATCAATTTGTGCATACTTATTTTCTGTCTCAGTCGGTGTACACGATGTATACGCAACTGGTTTTTCTATTCCATCAATTTCATGCATTAATACTCCAACTGGACTAGCGTCCATTTTAATTTTATCGAATATTTATTGTTAAAATGTACTAAAAATGTTGATTCTTTCAATATTTGTTTTACTGTAATCCACGCCTGTTGACACTCTTTACTCCATTTAAAATCAGTTCCTTTTTTTAATAATTCATACAAGGGTTTTAATAATGTCGATGCATTTGGAATAAATTTCATCACACGAGTAATAAGACCAAGAAACATCTGCACTTCTTTTACATTATTAGGTGTTTTACTTTCAACTATTACTTTAATTTTCTCTGGATCAGAAAATATTCCATTTTTATTTAAAATGTATCCTAAAAATGAAGTTTCTTTTTTAAAAAACCGGCATTTATTACAATTTACAGTTAATCCACATTCTTTTAAACGGGTTAAAACTGTATGTAAATTTTGTAAATGTTCATTTTCAGATTTTCGCACTATTAGAATATCATCTAAATAACAAACAACATTATCTATATCTAAAAATATTTTTTCAATTTCACGTTGAAAACGATAAAAAAGTCTATTTGGTTCAAACAAACTTTTATGAGTACTTAAATATTTTCGACATTTTTCGTTAACAATTAATTGTTGATATGCATCAATTTTAGAATAATATTTACCTCCTGCGATTTTAGTAAATAATTCTTCAATATTCGGCAATGGATATCTATCAACGATAATATGTGGATTTAAACTTATAATCACCACAAATTCTTAATTTATTTTCACCTTTTGATACAGAAACGATTGGTGTACCGTGTTCACTTGTCTGTACAGGTTTTAAGACTCAATTTCCTTTCCAACTTTTTCTTTTAACACTAATGGTAATGGTCGAGGTCTGAAAAATTTTGGTTTGGCATTCCTTTTAATACTATTTCACATTTATTCCATTTATATATTCCAAATTTATCTGTAAAAACTTCTGGATATTCATTAAATAATTTTATCAACATTTTGATATTATCTGATGTGATATTATTAACGATTAAATCATTTAGTTTTATTTGTAATTCGATTCCTAGAGATTGAAACCATTCCCTTCCTAAGAGCGGATGATCTAATTACAAACAATCGCAATTTTTTAGCAACATTTTTATTTAATCTGGCTTTTACAAAAATATACCCTATAGTATTTATGTTTTACCATCGTGTGCTTTTTGATAACCATTTGGTCTATTTAAAACTATATCTTTAAAATGTGTATCGTAAGCTTTTTCCATTTATAGCCGAAATTGCAGCACCATTACCTATTTCCATTTGAAAATTAATTACATTTATTTCAACCTTTAAAAACATCAGTTTGGTTACATTATTATCGTCTTGATCTACTTTGAAAAGTGTATTTAAAAACATATCTTCATCATTTTCAATTATATTAACACTATTTTTATTTGTGTTACGCAATTTATTTTCATATTTATACGATTTATTTTCACCACTATTTTTTGTATACCTTTCGTTTTTATCAGCGTTGTCTTGTTTATTTTTAACGTTTTTATTTTTAAAACAAACTTTTTCCAAATGACCTTTACGGTTACATGTACGACAATAATATTCTTTGTATCTACAATTTTTAAATACATGATTAGTATAACCACAACAACTGCATTTTGTACTTACTTCATTTCTTGAGTTTATTTACCTCGAATGTAATTTACTTTCTGATAATTTAGTTTCTTATCCATTTGCAAACTTATTCTTGTTCCTTCCCAAGCATTTATAATTTCCAACGTTCGTTTATAATCCAGTTCTACTTCTTGAAATAGCTTCTTTTTTAATGCTTCGTCTCGAATTCCATGAACAATTTGGTCACGTAATGCTTCTTCTAGCATCTGTTTAAAATCACAAGTTTTTGACTTATCTTTTGTAATTCTACTATAAAGTCTGCAATTGTTTCATTTTCCAATTATATATGGGAATGAAATTTACTACGTTCTGCTGTTACCGTTGGTTGAGGCTTAATTTTAATTTTATTCATAAGCGTTTCCAAATCAATTTCTTGCGGTTTGTTTGGTATCACCATTGATCAATGGTATACATTTTTGTACCAATCAATGTTAAAAATACGGCTTTTTTATTTGTTTCTGTAATATTATTTACCTGGCAATACATTTCAAAAATTTCGATCCATACTTCGAAATCATCTTTTTCCGGATTAAATTCATGTATGTTACCAATATTTCCTCTTGGAAAGTGAAATTCTTCCCTATTTGCGTTTTTTTTTTTTTTTTTATAATTTTCACATTAATGCTCGAAAATTCAACATCCTCGTCGCCGCTTGTTGTGTCCCTAGAGAAACCTCTAATCTAGGAAAACTTACACTTTATAATAATAAAATGGAACATAAGAAATAAAACATTTATATCTTTATTACAAATTATGAACAGACATTTCGTACAATGTGGAACATTCTACAGTGTTGCCAAATGCACTACAATTTCTTTGTCTATCCAGTCGTCAAATGATAAGCGCTAGCCCGAATAAATTGATTCCTGCACATATTTTAGTTCTCCGTTAAGCCGAATGTTTTTTTTGCCGTTTTGTTAGTAAGATTTGTTTTGCGAGATATTTAAACTACATTTCTCACATTTTAGTTGTATAATTCTTCTAACATATTGAAAGTTTGTTTGCAGATTCCGCGAATAGAATTACGTCGTCTGTAAATCTAAGATTGGATAAATAATATTGTCAATGGATATTTATTCCTTTAGTTTTCCGGCTTAATTTTCTTAAAACGAATTCGGGTACTATATTAAATAGTGCAGGAGAAATCGGATCACCTTATTTTGTTTGGATTGTTTAAATGTTCTACTATCTTTTTCTAATGAAACATAAATCCTACTTTAGTATATTTCCTTAATTATATTTATAGATTTTGTTTCTACGTCTGCATGTTGTAAAATATCGAAAAACGCATTGTGTTTAATCTTATCGAAAGCTTTACTATTAGAACAATATATAACTTCAAATTCACGACGTTTAACTCTATATCTATATGAATTTTGTTTCGTTTTTCAAAACGGGTTTCCCCCACAAATATTTTTAACTATTACTAATTATAACGTTATATTTAGCAAATATTCATAGTTATATCGTTAAGTTACAAGAACTTATATAGATAAAAATGTAGTAGACTAGTCGCAAATAAGAACGATTTATTTACAACAATAAGAGAAAGGATTGTCTATTATAATAGGTTACAGGAGAAGAGGTGACAGAAACATTTAAGGAATACGCGGTTTACCGTCAGCAATACTGTCGGTATTTGCCGAGTACGAATAATAAGAAGGGGGCAGACATTAAAATGAATTTGAAATAACGAAGAAGATACGACTTTTTCCGAATAGTGGTCTACGTATAAGTAAAGGAGCGAAGTAGCCTAACTCGCATTGGTCTATTGTAAAACGTGAGTAAATTCAGATCAGTCTGAAGTAATTTATAATGTGCGTGTCTAAGGAGAATTCAGTATTGCAGTTATAAAAGTTTTTCAATGCGCTCTATAAATCTGATTTTGGATTTGGTTACGTATATAATTTTAAAGTTAGTTTTATTTATCGATGATTATTATTAAATTAAATTAAAGTGTCGCCTACAGCAGCCAAGGCTATAGGCATGGTAGGAAAAGATTAGATTGAGGAATAGAGACGGACCGGTGGGGAAGGTGATTAGATTCGATAATCATGGTCCACTTTGAAAAGGAGATGGAGAGCGACATTCTAAGCGAGAAGTATGATGAACAGACAACTAGCCGGAACACAATGGAGCAAAAGTTTTATTAATAAGATACGGATGAACGATTAAGAATAGCAAAATTCTATGTCTTTTCAGTTTTTGCTATATGGCTGCGAAAGGTGGATGCTAGACTTCGAGATGTACCTGTATAGACGGATATTAAAAATTCCTCCGATACAAAAAGTCAGTAATAACGAAGTTTTTTAATAAAGTGAATAAAGAAACATCAAAAATTATTAATCTGAATTCGAGAAAGGAAGCTGCGATACCTAGGATATATCATTCTGATGGAGGACAACTAAGTATGAAATATTTCGGATTGTTATAGAGGGCAAAATCACCGGCAAGAGATCACCGTTCGTCTATCCAATTACTCGTGACTGCTTTATTATTATTATTATTATTATGTTTTTAATTACAATAATTAATTTAGGTATTATTTATTTATATAACTTGTGCAAGGTGGACCCAATGACCCATCCTGCTTACTAATCTAATACGTCATCTAAAACATGTGTTTTCTCAACAATCTTCGTCTTGTTCGACTGTTATCAAGAAGGCATATTGCTTCGACGTTTATATGTTGTGTTCGAGTCGCCTTACATGTCTGGATTTTAGTGTCTTAATAATTTTATCCGCGTATTCTATTTTGCAATGAGAATGAATATCTTTATTTGTTGTATACCAAGGCGCGTTCGTTATTGTTCTGAGAACTTTATTCTGATTGTATTATACTACGACTATAAAAACTAGCAGTGCTCCATATTACAGCGCCATACATCCAAGTTGGTTTTATTATTGAATTATATAGTAATATTTTATTATCTCTAATGTTAGTTTACTGGAGCTCCTAATCGTCCAGTACATTTTTTTGTATTTAAGATCCATTTCTTTACGTTTAATTTTTATATGATTTTCCATGTTAAAGTTTTATTAAAATGTATCGTGACTGCTGTGACGAAAGAGATCGCAGCCAAGTCGATCGTCGACCTTCGTAATGGCGATGGTGGATGAAGCTATCTGTCATCATTTCATAACAAAACATTTTATTTTCGAATAACTGACGACTAGAAAGAGGGTTGACTAATCAAAAAAGAACTATTTTAATAACCAGCTCTTAATTCGACCTGTGTGTGTGTCGAATTTCATGTATATGTATATATATATATATATATATATATATATATATATATATATATATATATATATATATATATTCAGGATAAAAAGAGGTTTTCGAATAGAAGCGGAAATAATTTCGAGTTTTTTGCCTACATTGTTGCACGATTTTTTTCCTCCGTCTGAAGTACTGAATAAAACTATTAACGAATTTTTATCGCCTCAACAGCCGCATTTGGATCTTATGGCGGACGTTGTTTTTAAGGTATGTACTACGTGGGATTTTTCTACAAATATTAAATAAACGTTATTATTATTTATTGTGATTATTTTGAAAAGTGTGAATATAGTGTGATTTTTGATAAAATGGACACGAAAAGGAGTTAAAATTATTAAGCATTTTGTTTTTTTCTAAAACCATTATCGAGTGAACATAAATATAAATTTATAATTACAAAAATTAGTTAAAATAACTAACCGTTTATTTTCTTGAAAAAAATCACAAAGCTTTTCAGCAATTACGCCATTATCAAGTGATAATCTTTATTTTTATTTTTATTTAAATATCACTTGATAATGGCGTAATTGCTGAAAAGCTTTGTGATTTTTTCAAGAAAGTAAACGTTTAGTGATTTTAACTAATGTCTGTAATTCAATTAATAAAAAGTTACATATAAAAATATATAAATACGTACAATATAAACAACGTGAACAGTTAAAAAATACTAATTTAGGCGTACAATTTACGGAAATTAGTAAAATAAAAAAAAAACAACGGTATTTATAAAATAATAGCGAATGTGGTAAACAACATAATCTACAATCATGTTATTTTTATGTTCACTCGATAATGGCTTCTAAAAAAAATTTCGATTATTCATTAAAAAAATAAAATAAGTATAACGATTTTAACTGCTTTTTCGTTATAAAAATATTATTATGACTGATTACGCTAGTCGAATGAAGTAACAATTCGTCGCAGCTTAACTTGCGAATATTATTTTATTTTTGAGACCGATCGACCGCTGAAGGTCATTTTCGTTCACTGGAAATTAAAATAAAATATAAAATGATATATTAAAATCGCTAAATTTTTATGTGAAAAGACTATTTCGCCTGTTAAGTCGTATCGGAAAAATAAAATATAGATATCTAAATATACCGATATTACCTAGAAATAGCGAAGTGAATAAACATTTATAAAATAATCTGATAGTGTAAACAAAACAATTAAGAAATTAGCGACGTATATATATATATATATATATATATATATATATATACATAAACAATTACACCGAATAGCCGGAAATATAAGAACTTTTATATAAAAATATTCCACGCTGTTCAAATTATAAAAAGAAACCCAAGGTTATTTTTCTTTATAATGTTAGTTACTCGATATAAGTTTTTTTTTTTTTTTTTTTAATAAATAAATAATCCGAACGTTATACACGGTTCGATTCATTTCATTTTTTGTCCAGAAGAACCGTATCGTTCAATTTTAGCGTACACACCCATGCACCCACTTTAATATGCGTCTAGTTCATTTCGTTCTTCGCGTTTACGATACCCGATATTAAGTATCGACGCCTGTTTATAAAAGTGTTCAAAACACTTTTTATACGAAGCAGCGATATGTATTCGATGTTTTATGTACGAGTTTCGTACGTCGGTATGAAAAATTATTTTATACTAAATCGAATAGGATAAATATAAACTCTATAAAACGAAATGACAAAAGTGACACGATAATAAATTATCTAAAAAAAAAAAAAAAAGTTTAAACACCGAAAAACAACTTCGTCGGATAATGTGTCCGTAGCGCGATAGTATTTATTTATTTATTCTTATTTTTATAGTGCCGCGTGTAATTACACCGAGACTATTACGACACCGATGATTTTTTGCATGTAGTAAATGAGGTTAACAGAGGAAAGGAATTGTCTAATTGAGGAGGAATAGTTGAAGAACTATTGTAGAGGAAACCAGATAGGAGGTGATGAATACGGTTCGGTAGGGTTGTGTGGTACGTTGGAGTAGAGAGACACTCATGAGGGAGTGATATGTGACCGAGGCGTAGCCTGTTGAGAATGCTATATATAGTTGGAACGTTGATAGTTGGTTTGCGGAAGCTAAAATTCGGTTTGACATCATGAAGTTATAGTGGTACCAAACACAGCCCTCAGATACTTCATTCACCGTGCTAGTGCGTAACTCGTAAATATAACGATCTGTACTAAAACTAAGATCATACGGTGAACGTACTGGCGCATCGAAAGGTGGGAAAACCCCGTAAAGTAATAACGTAATTTACAATATAATAACACAAATTCGGACGCATTCGTGATTATTATCGTTGCATTTTCGACGCGTTTTCAAGAAGAATATTCGCGGATTGAGAGTGATTTCTCAATTGGTAAATATGTAAAATTCTTATTTTGCAGGTGTTTCAGCATGTTATTCAACAATCCAAATTACCGCTTTTACGCGAATGGGTCTTGACGTTGTTAAACAATTTTACTCAAGGCTATTCGCTACCGGTAGCCGCTTTTTATCTAACTTGTTTTTTCATTAGCGCCTCCACAGACGAATGGCTGATCGCTTTGTATCCTTTTGATTTATTTTTAATTAATCGAAAATTATAACGGGACGCGCGATTAATTTTTCAACATTTAATTTTTAAAATATTCGCCGGTAAATTTATTATCATTATTATTATCATCATCATCGATATTTATTGTTAGGAATTAAATAACGTAATTATAAGCGACGAACGCACGCAGAATATGGAAAGTATTTAATACAACCGGGGCCATTCATATTTCGGTTCAGATATCGTGAAAAACTTACAGGTTCACCTAGACGAGCTGGGGAGAAATGGTATAAATCTTGGAGAATTATAATTAACGAATCGAAGTGTACACAAGCTTTATATTTACTGCGAAGAAAATGAACAGTTATCCGGTAGTAAAGTTAAATAAAAAAAAAGAAACCATTCCTACCTGGAATAACGTTAAATGTACACCTTGATGAAAGACTAACTTGAAGGTAAACGAAAACAGATTAATATTACATTTCGAAAAATGTATCGGTTACTTGAAAAAAATGTATTACTTTAATCAAACAATGTGTCGAAGTCTATACGGTCCTATGAAATTCCACTCTGGGGAATTGTAAGAAAATCTCATATCAAAGAGCCAGATCAAAAATACTACGGTACGAAATACGTTAAGATTTGCAAATACCGATTGTTAAAGAAACAGAAGAAGCAGTCAACGTACTAGATATAGAACGACTATAAAATCAATATCAGTTGACGCACAGGCTTATTAAAGACGGTACCAGATTTTTAAAACGATCGAATATAATTAACTAACCAAATATGGTATCTACAACGAGGAATGACGGGAAGCATTCCATTTATATGTAAATTGATTTCATTAATACTGCCCGGTTTATTGTCTTCGACTAGACTGACTGCGTGCAAAATTTAAAATAATAATCCGTTTCTGCGTGTTTTAAATTCAAGGTCGATTAGTTTTATTACGTAGATATTTTCTTTAAACTTCCATTGTAGATTTCCTCAATTGAAATCGCGATTAGGTTTGTGGGAACAGGAAGATCGAGTTCTACTAGGTATAGCGACGAAACAGTTTTACTATCAGGTTAATAATTTCTCTCAATTTCACGTTAAACGCTTTATCAACCTAAGTCAAGATAGAGTAAACCTTACAGTATACGAAATTACGGATTTTTATTAACTATACATATATTATGCTTTTGCTTAAATTATTTGTCACTATAAGAAATAAATATGTTTTTCTTAGGTATAGCGACGAAACAGTTTTACTATCGGGATAATTTCTCTCCATTTCAGGTTAAACGCTTTATCAAGTAGTATTCGTAATTAATAGCTAGAGTGTAAATTTTTCGGTGCTCAAAATATTTTTTTCCGGCATTTAAAAAGTAATTTTCAGCATTCATAAAAAAAAAGGCTTATATTCCCTAGAAAAATTTGTTTATATCGTAAATGACGTCTATTGAGAACCTAAGTCAAGATAGAGTAAACCCTACAGTTATTATTGTTAGGACAACGTCATAATTTTATAAAAAATATAATAGTACAAAGTAAAATTACGGGCAAAAGACTAAAGAGAACATCTGTAATGAATATACGATCGTACATAAGTAAATATCAACAATTTCAGACATTTGTTACCAACAAGACACAATGGCTGCAGCGAGAAGGCAATGCCTTTAGTGAATAAATCATCTCGCACTTAAACCTGTTTTTTCTTTTCAAATTGACAGTAATATTTTTGAACGAATCAAATGAGAAATATTGTCGAAGGGGCACTTTTAAAAAATCAAATTTTTACGTCTTGTGGAATACATTTGGAAAAATATTTGACTAAACAACCGTTCCTTCATAGTATGACGAGTGTATATGTTCCAAGCCATCAGTTTAGATTTAGACCAAAACATTTTTATCAGTGCCATAGAATCGTCGACGCAGTCGAGATATCGCTCTCACGGATTGCAGTTGAAAGACTATAAACAGATATTTCCTTAAAGAGGAAATTATATAACGAGAAACGTGCATCCTAGACATAGCCTACATCGATGTACCTCAAAACTTATCGACCAAAAACGAAACACACAAAAGTAATAGACGCTATATAGTACGAACAGGGTAGGTGAAGTGGAACTGGATAAGACATATAGCTAGGAGAACAGACAGTAGAGGACTAAATAACCGTTAGAGAAGGATGTTGAAGTATTGGTAGGTCTTGGGCTAGGTGGGAAAATGATATATACGTAAATGGCTGAACAAGGCTAACGGACTAGATTGTATGGAGGAATTTTTAGAAAATTTACATCCAGCAGTGGATTAACATACAAATTAGAATTAAAAAATGCTCCTGTGAACGTACTCTTATGTTTTTATCTTATCGAATGTTTTTTAAAATTACATTTCAATGTTATTATTATAAAACGTAATTTAGATGTTTTAATTCGACGTGTACGTTTGATTTGTATATATTTACGTTTCGTGACATTTATTTTATCAAACAGCTTACGGACGTTCAGAAAGTCGCATTTACGACTACGTTTGAAAACGCCAGTAAAACCCACACGAGGAGCCCGTTTGCCGATGTTCTTTCAGTTCTGGAATAAATATTACTACACGTATGTTCTATCGTTAATATTTCAGTTATTATTGTTGATTTATTTTTATTGGGCTTAATATTATATTTGTACCATTTTTTTTTGTTCGTTTCGAATGTTAATCAAATATATTTTATTAGTAGTTGTTTAATTATTACGAAAAATATGTCGAACAAATCGGTCGATGTGAACGAAAAAAAAAAAGATTTTCACACGAGGACACAAAAAATGTTCCACGATAGGGATATTAATATGACACACCGATGTCTAACAAGATAACCGTGTATATACATATATATATATTTTTAATTTGTACTACATAGTTTAGAACATGATCCGAGATAATTGTGTGACACGGTGTGCCTTAAAAGATAAACGTGTGTGTGTGTGTGTATATTTTTGAATTGGTGTCAGTTTAGTAGCTTTTCGTGATATTTTAATTCGTTAACGTTAAATTATCGTACTAAATTATATTCATAAATAAATCTACAAATGTAAATTTCACAAATTAGAAGCATCTTGTTTTTTAATTTGAAAAATAATCACTTATTCATCGAAATTTTGCATCATTTTTTTTTTTAATTGCCGATACTTGACTAAAAATAAAATTATAGGGACGAGCTAGTAACCAAAAGAATCTGAAAATAATTTTTCTTACTAGTAAAAAAACACTTACACGTTGTGGATATAATGAAAGTAAACGACAAATGTGAAACGATTAAACACTGCGATTTTTTCTGTCTGGGAAAATATATATTTAAAATACGCATCTTACCGAGATTAAACGGTTAATTTACCCAGACGATATTGCTCTCAATCTGAATAAGGTAGAGAATTTAATGGAATAAATCAATTTTGATCAAATCTGATTTGTTAAACACTTGAAAATGAGAGGAAATGTAATTATGCTTTTTCATTAAGAAATAGTTTCATAATTTGAATTAATTTTTTTTGAGGTTTTTAATGTCTACCTTACTTTTTTCAGGAAGTATAAAATATAACAACCGGTTTTTATAACTATTTATCCTCATTTATTGGAAAAATGCTTACACATGAGGAAGTTAATTGGCGAATTATATAAGAAATTTAGATAAAAGTTTACGTAAATAAAACTCATTATAATGTTGTGTAAGCGTTATTCGATAAATCCAATATTCGACTTTTTGTTATCTGTTCGATGTGTGTATTGCCGAGTTTAAAAACTGCGTATCAACCGATAAAATAATTTAAAAAGATATTTTGCATAAGCATAAATTAGTACTGATAACGGTCATTTAAGCTCAAAATTATACAACGTGTAAATAAACTTTAAAAATTTGAATAATTTATGTTGATATATCACCTTTTAAATAGACCTTGACAAAATAATTTAAATTTCAAAATTATCCATTAGGCGAGAGAAATTTACGTTTAATTATTAAATAAAGATATTTTTAAAATGTACGTTTAAGAGTTATTTTACAGAACAATTTTCGAACTAAGCATTAGAAAAATTATGAAATCGCGTTGGAAACAGCTTTCCAATTTTGGTTAAGTGATGTGATCATTTGGAAGTTATTTCTCAAATACGTATTTGGGTTGGATTGCAGTTTAGATGACCAAAGGACACATATTTTATTTTATGAAAGCTGGTCAAAAATTATCTTTAAGTAAGTAAATATATTCACCGAAACGAGAATAACAAAATATCCGGCTAGGCTAGATTAGGTCAAGTTTATTTCGGCTAGTTAAAAGTAGAATTAAAGGAAAAAACGAGAATGGAACATTACCCGGTGACTGGTAAATCAAAATTTACAGTAAGATGTAGTTTTTTTTAAATTTCTCGAAAAATTGCAGTTTACGCAAAAAAAAAATCGGCACTGATCATTTTTATAAAAATGTTTATGGAGATCACCCACCGTCAGAGCTGGCCCTAAAAAGGACCGTTTCCAAATTGAGTATATTTTTGACCGGTCGCGTCTCGGTGGTGGCAGGATTTGTCAGCGTAAAGTTTTTCGCGAAGTTCAATAAATTTTCCATATTAAATTATTAAAGTTGCTCGCTATAAAGACCGCTGTCCAGGGGCACCACGTGCAGGTTCCTGCCTTGCGCCCGCTAATTTTGGACAAGGTCGTATCAATTGCTAGTTCCCCACGTATTTGTATTAGGTAGAACCATCTAAGATATTTTAACACATCAATTTATAATACACGATGTAAGTAATGCGCGTAAATAAAACAATCGTATTATTATAATTTTATGTGTTATCTTTTCATAGTGAGGTAAAATTATTTAGTTTGTACTGTTATGCTATAGTAGATGATGAACTAATACTAGTTATTTTTTTTTTGTATTTAGTTTAAAGACATTTGACAATTTCAGTAAAATTGTTTACTCTTGGTACAGAAAAAGTTTAATACCTACTTCTACGTAAGCTTAAAATTCGGTTCCAATCGTTCCCCGATTATAATTTTTAGTGGTTGAACCATCGAAAATAATTATAAAATGACAACATTTTATTTTGTTGCTACTGATTAACCTTAATATTCAATATACGTATTTATTTTTACAGAATACGAGAAATGCAACAATACTCGAATGTACGATAAGAAGATAGTTAGGAGAATATTATTTGTTTGCCAATTCGATCGACACTTATTTGGCTTTTGTTTGTAAACAGATTTTAAAGCTTTGTAGCAATTCGAGTAATAAACATAAATTTCTTCTTGTAAATCACTAATATCGTCAAATGATCGATCGTTATAATTATTTTAGAAAAACAAAATAATTTAGCCTTTACATGTATTGTATTTAAGGATTAAATTTTACATAAACTGGCACATGCACATTATACCAAAATACTTATCACCAATTCTTGATGTAATAACATTATTAAAATGGAAGAATACGTAAATATGGAAATATGGCGTTTATTCAAGCATTGATTTTTTTGAAATATTCCTTCGACGAGTTAGGATCTGGCTTAATTGTTTTTGAATTTGGTTGCCAATTAGCCGGGCACACTAAAAAGAAACAAAATTATTATATAAATATCAAATTGTAATCATATGTATGGTATAAAACAATCAAATGAATAGCATTTTCAATGTATTCAGTGAAAAAACAAGCTGGATATTCAATCGATAGGTAGTTTAGTTTAGCGAAGAAAATCGATAATCTTTAAAAAAAAAAGAAAGTAGGTTCATTTTGAGCATTAGTTATTTTTAATCTATATATATAAAATTAATGAATGGCTGAATTTAAACATATGAGCGTTAAAATAAACAAATTCCGCAGCGTTATATATGTTTTAGAATGATTTTAGGACATACAATTCAGATTTTATATGGTATTTCACTTTTTTCCCAACTGTTTAAATAAAAAATTCATATTAATATTATAGTATATAACGTTCATGAAAACCAGTTTGATAATTGCAGGTAATTAGGAGATCGCCATTAGATAACAATTATGTGTTTGAAGTAATTAAATTATACATATGTTGTAACGGTTGATTAATTTTTATTGTACATCGACGATTGATCGATAAATTATCGTACAAAGGAAGTTAAAAACAAAAAAATGATATTTTTATGATCTATATCAGTGATATGTAATACTCATCACGAATTACTTCTTTTCGTATAATTACGTTTAAATTCCCTTATCCGAAATGATAAGTGACTTTGGAATAATGTGATTATATACAAAGAATATGATTAAATATACCCCGCTAATCATAAAACTATTTCACGAATCGCATCTTTCAATATTCTTCGAGAGATAATAAAAAAAAAAAAACAGCAAATATCCACGGTATAGCAAATTTCAGGATATAAAGTAACTTCAGAATTTGCTAATATTAAAAACAGACAGACCGAAATTTAAAAAAAAAAAAATATATATATATACACGACGAATAATTTACGGATGTTATAATATTACTAAACATTATACCTTCGCCATGTTCATCGACAAATTGAAAAGCTTTAATTAAACGCAAAGCTTCGTCGACACTTCTACCAACGGGTAAATCATTTATTGTTATCTGTCTCAATATACCCTGATGAAAAAAAAAGATGAAATTTACAAATACGTGTAATATTATGTATAATCTTCGAAATATTATAAAATTCCGTCTCGACAAATTAAACTTACTTTAGGATCAATAATGAACAATCCTCTCAACGGAATACCACCATCCAATAATACGCCATAAGCCTTCGCGATAGATTTATCAAAATCGGATAAAATAGGATAAGAAATTTTTCCAAGACCTCCTTCCTGGACACGTTGAAATTATACGTACAATTAAGAAGTAAAAATGTTAAAAATAAATTTGCAACATACAGAATATATAAAAATTTTGTAATATCATTGTATCGAATTTTACACGTGTGATACATGTTTTAATTTATAACAGCGATAATATGATTAATGCGGTCAATTACAATTGTGGCCAAGTTTAGTAGCTCTAAAACGTGTTTTAATAAACTTACTTTTCTCGGCGTATTTAACCATGCAAGATGGGTATACTGAGAATCGCATGAACAAGCTAATACATTGCAATTCAAAGCTTTGAACTCTTCAATTCTATCACTAAATGATGTAATTTCCGTTGGACAAACAAAAGTGCTGTATGAATATTAAAAAAAAAAAAAAAACAAGAACGATAAAATATGATCGTTGATTCAATCTTATAATTATAAATGATTACATAAACTAGATCACAGACATAAAAATAATTAATAAATTAGTCACTGCAAAGTGCATTATCCTTGCCAACGATATCAAGTGCAAGATCTTATATTAATATATGAAGTGTGTTTGATTTAAATAGTCTCTTAAACCGATGATTGTTTAAGACGAGTAAATATCGATGCAAAATTGCCAATTCGGAAATTGTTTTTAGTTTATTACCCACGATTCAATCGTCACAAAATAAAAAGTATTTTGATTATATAAAAAATCATTTTGTCATTATAAATAATATAAACTAAAATAAAAACCAAGTATCAAATATTGTACTCACAAATCCAACGGATAGAAGAAAAATATTAAATATTTGCCTTCGTAATCCGACAGCTTGATATCTTTGAACTGCGAATCAATCACGGCAACACCCTTGAATTCCGGAGCTTTTTGCTGAATTGTAGGACTCATGTTTGTAATAGCTTAAAAATAGATGTTATTTTCAATTCAACGCGTATGAATTATTATGTTTATAAATTTAATTTTTCATTAAACGCTTTTCAATAGTAAAAGTATTATTTTTATTTTAAATATCTTTAGAAGTTAAGAGAAAAATTGCGATGTTTCATTAATCGTTCACAAAGTATAGGTATTATCTTAATTTTAACGTTTATTAATAATGCTATACACTAGATATAAATGTTATTATATAAATGCAAAATTTAATTTAGTTTCTATCGTTAACTTTTTAAAGGAGTCATTGAAATAACATCCTTTTCGATATGGTGACTTACGCAATATCACAACGAACTTAAACTAGTATACACAACTTAGATACTTTGATAATCAATTAATAATTAAAATTTTGAAAATAATTTTATATTTTTATAATTACAAAATGTTAACAACTATGCGAGCAGTAAAGAATATACTTACAAGATGAAAATGAATTTTTTTGAAGTCTGATTAAAGATTCTGATTTTGTAGTCTGTTTCAACAGTGGAAATAACTGCTGAAAGTACAAAATATCCCATTACTAATTAATAAAGTGTATAAAGATATAATAAACAATACCATAATGTGTAGCTAATGATTATAAAATGAACGTGAAATATAAAGCACAACGGTGACGTTTTACAATATTCGCAAACTTTCATTTATTAATTTTTATATTTTTAACGTTGATAATCAAGTGTTGTAATGTCGCAAATGGCGTTTTCTTTAAAAAATAACATTTTTACTCAAACTTATTATATGTCTAAGCTACCAGGTAAAAACTGTTGGGGCCTAAATTTGCTCTATTTTCCGACTTGATTGGAATTTCAAGTAACGAATATGCCGTAAATAATGAAACAAAGATTTAAACGAAATAATGCAATTGAGTGGTGGAATTAAGAATTATAAATACACGTGGTTATGATTACTTGTAAAATTATATTTTCTAACAAGCTAACATGCTTTTCACGAGAAATGATAAAACGCATGCTGTTTCAATGAATCGCAATTATAAAGATTCAATATTTTAAAGAATTAGTTTTATTATTTAATTTAAAGAATGTTTTATAAATAAATGAATCAATTATGATACCACGTAAGTGAAACTAAATTAATTATGCCTAAAATGAGGTGCCGGTTATTATTTCGCACCTATACTTTATTAATTAAATAAATTACTTACGGATGTACGTAACAAAGATCTTGCAAGTGTATTAATCATTATTGAAAATATTTATGTATTTTTACTTTTTTCTTCAAGAAAAAATGATATATTTACCTGATAACACAGAATTTAAATCAATAGCCTTCAAACAACGGACAACACAATCAGAAATTGATGCAACCGCTAAACTGAACTTAAAACTTGAACTGATGTGACGTGACCGTCGAAAAGTTGAAAACTACTATAGTGGTTGCTTATCTCTATTGTGTGTGACGTTATGGCGCAATAAAATGGCCGCTTTCAAATTTTGGTAAATCATGACTTCAATAAATATTTTTTTTCTTCTGAAAATAAAATAAAATTTAAATTTATTAATTAATACGTTAAAATAATATTGTAGTTATGTATTTTTCTTTTTACACAAAAAGCAAAATCGTGATTGTAGATGGTCACCGGACGTTGTTATTTAATTGATTATTTATAAAAATAAATTGGAAAATAAAAATTACTATGCTCTTATTTATTGTATGTGTTATTTTAAATTGTGAACTTTTCCAAATTTAAAAAATTTATGGTAAGGTACTAATCATTTTCCCGCGTTATTTAAAGAAGTAATGATTGTTATGTCAAACGCACAGTTTTTGGTGAAATGTTCCATTTTGAAGTCGTTTTTTAATGCAAATGCAAGTAGGGTCATTTAAATTGGATTATTTAATTGTTGTTTTCTTTTAAAAGTTATTAATATTTAAAAGTATTCGTTTAGTTTTACTTTTTTTTTTAAATAAATTAATCCGATAATAAAACTAAGTTATTAAGTTTACTGACTTAAGACCTGATCGGTTATACATATTATACTTCAAAGTGGCGTATACTGATTTATAACCGGGAACAACGATAAAAATATAAAGTTATTTTCAAAATTTTAATTATTAATTGATTGTCGAAGAAATCAAAGTATCTAAGTTGTGTATACTAGTTTGAGTTCGTCATGATATTGTGTGAGTCATCATATCGAAAAGGATATTATTTCAATGACTTATTTAAAAAGTTAACAATAGAAACTAAATTTCTAATAACATTTATATTGCTGTGCTGTGAATGTTCGGTTAATAAAAAATACGCGTTATAAGAATTCAAATTTTAATTTTAGTTTTCACATTTTAAAGATAGTTAATAGCTTTCGAGAAATTCTCGTTTACATATTAACCATCATAATCGTGATATCCAGGACTTAATACAGTCGGAATTATCAGGTATGTAATATCTCAGTACCAGTGGCGGCTCGTATGTGTAATCGCTGTACTCGCCGAGTACAGTAGAGAAATGGAAGAATACAGCTTATGAAATTTTATTATAGTTTTCTTTTTCTTCAAAATGAAACTAAATTACATTTGCGAATGCAAAAAGTTTACCAGTGCGGATACATAATAATCTTTAAGAGTAATGGCGCATATACAGTATACACGTTTACCTTACATTTTAAATGATGCACTGTACTCGTACTGGCTGGCGATTATAACAGAACGCAGTTCGCTAGGTTGAAACGCCTTCAATTTGTGCTGTAGATTATAGGATCGATCAAATCATACGATGTATTAACCTGTACTCGTTTTGAAACGCGAGTACCGTATAATAACGCATGACCTTGTCAATACACCAGCCAGAGGAAGCGGAATGTACATCGGCAGTAATAGTTCTCCCTCTTTCTAACTACTTGGAGCATATTTCAGTTATTTTGTAGGAGTTATAATCGCTCTCCTTTAGCGAGTATACACTATAGACGTACATTGTTTGGATTTAGAGACGCGCGCCTGTACATGGTTTGTTTGATTTTTCGTCGTCTTGTAGTGCCGTTTGTAAAAATTTCGCGGTATTCGAATACGATTGTGATTTTTTAAAATTATTAACTATATAAAAAAGACATAATTATGGAACCTTTATTTGAAAAACCATTTAGTTCTCGACCATTTCATGAGAAACTTGCAATAATAAAAACTGGTAAGCCTGAACCACATTTAAGTTTAAAAACCGAAGTAAATGATGGTAAAAAGAAATATTTTCGGAATTTTCGAGTGCAGTGGTACAAAGATTACAGTTGGTTATGCGGATGTTTAAACCCTGAGAAGTTATATTGTTGGCCTTGTTTATTATTTAATACAAAAGAAGAAGATGCATTTGGAAATCTGAATCAAGGTGTTGTCGATATGAGTAACTTTAATAATTTAAGAATCAGACATGAAAAGTTGGTTTCCCATGTTAATGCTATGATTTCTCTAGTTACGTTCGGTAAGAATACAATAGAATCTTGCTTTAATAAAACTCATCAAGAAGAAATTACTAAATTTAATGAAAAAGTTACGCAGAATCGGTATATTCTCAAGTGTTTAATAGATGTAACGTGTTATTTGGCACAACAGGAAATAGCATTTAGGGGCCACAATGAAAAAGTGGATTCGAATAATAAAGGAAATTACGTCGAATTATTGAATCTTTTAGCATTACGAGATGAAAAATTGGCGCATCATTTAAAATTCTCTACTGTTTTTAGCGGCACGTCAAAAACTATTCAAAACGAATTGATCCAGTGCATTAGTACAGTTGTTAAAAATGAAATAAAAACCGAAATTAACAAGTCTACCTTCGTATCTATTATGCTGGATGAAACTGTTGATATTTCTAAAAAATCTCAGCTATCTACAACGGTAAGGTATATTTCGGATGAACATCAAGCTGTTGAAAGATTTATAGATTTTTCAGACGTTAGCAACGCTCGTACTGCTGTTGCATTGTATAATCATATCACCAAGTTTATAAGTGAATACGAATGTGGATGGAAATTAATTGCGCAGACTTACGATGGAGCTGCTGTGATGGCTGGACAACATAATGGATTGCAGAAACTGATGACGGGTAAATATGAACAAGCTCAATTTGTACATTGCTATGCACATCAACTAAATTTGGTGTTAAAACAGAGCGTCAATTCTATTCGTGAATGTAGAGTTTTTTTTGAAACTTTAAATGGATTCTCAGCATTTTTTTCAAATTCATCGAAACGTTGTCATTTTTTAAATGAACAAATAAAACGAAGATTACCTTCTACATCTGCTGTTAGATGGAACTCTAATAGCAAGTTGGTTGAAGTAGTTTCCGCAGTAAAACAAGACTTAGTAAAATTGTTCGAAAATATGATGGATGAGCCTGATGTGTGGGATAGCGAAACTAGAGCATGCGCTCGAGGATTTCACCATAATCTTCAAGATTTTGAATTCAATTTTGTACTAAAAATTTTTGAAAAGATATTTCCACATGCCACAAAACTTTTTGATATCCTACAGAAAAAAATATTCGATATTCAGTTAGCTTCTAAAGAAGTACAGATACTGAAAACTTTTTTGAACAAACTACGAGATGAATTTCAGATAATTTATGATCAAACTTCGAATGAATGCATCTCCACTATTGGTGTAAAAAGACGACGAACTGGAAATTTTTCAAATGACGAAGATCCGGCTGTAGGATACCGACGACTTTTTTATGAAATCATGGACAATATTACAATGCAAATTGTGGAAAGATTTTCAGAGATTAAAAAACTGGAATATTTAGCGTTATTAGATAAAGACATGTTCATTCAATATGAAAGAAAGTTTCCTGATAATTTATTCAAAGCATTAATGAGACATCCTCATGGCAAGAATTTTGACATGACCAAGTTAAAATCCGAACTGATTGTGGTATACAGCACTCCGGAGTTCCGCCATTATTCAGTTCACGAACTGTATAAACATTTAGAAATTTCTGGTCTTTCTGTTGCTTTGCCAGAAGTTAAAAGATTATGTGCTCTGATTATCACTATACCAGTTACAACTGCAACGACTGAGCGCTCTTTTTCAGCTTTAAAAAGAATAAATACGTATACACGATGCACTCAGAGAGAAGAAAGACTTTCCGAATTAACTGTCCTTTCCATTGAAAAGGATGTCCTGAGCAAGTTGCGTCGCGACGTTACATTTCACGATCGTGTTATAAACGAATTTGTTAAAAATGGTAGAAGAGTGGATTTCATTTATCGATAATTTTTTAGATTAAAACCTGCCTACTTAATTGTTAGCATACTTATTATTTTTTAAATTATTTATTTGTAATTAATTTTGTAATGTCCAAATTTATTTATGTGTAAATTTTTGTATTGAAAAAAATGTTTAGAGTAAATACTTTTATTTCTTTTATGTTCGTGAGGGGGTTGCAGAATTTAAGCGAGTACATGTGAAAAAATTCACGAGCCGCCACTGCTCAGTACGTATTAACAATTATGTTCTAAACTTTTAAAATATTATGATCTACTATAAAAGTATTACAATCGTTAACTAATTTTTATTAGTATTTTACCAACTGAGTTATAAGCAAGTGCGCCGACTTGAAAAAAACGTTGGGTGGGACAAATAACTCATTAATAAAATTGTTTTCTATATCATATATATCATCACTGTCCATTGTCCTACGTAAGGATGTGGTAACACCATGTAATATTATTTAAGTTGCATTATAGTTTTTCTCCATAAGTATCTATTATTGACATTTTCAAATGTCTCTGACGTTATATATATATATATATATATATATATATATAATATACCAATTTGAATGAAGAATTATTTTGCAAAATCTGTTTTGTAAATAAATCAAAAGTGAAATTACGTCTGGCTAGTGAAATATGTATATCAAATTTTAAGTTGTCGTTATATAAAATACTTTTGGTAATTCATATGTAATATTTGTATATGCTTGAAAATGACGTAACTGTCGAAAAGCTTTGTAATAAAAAACTTTTAGTGATTAAACTGTGTTATGATTTTGTTTGTTTTATTTTTATATATATATATATATATATATATATATATATATATATATATATAATATATATATATATATATAATGTTGGTATATCGAAGAGTAGTGATTTTGTGAATTATAAACAAAACGAAATCATAACCTAAAATATTCATATAATGAAAACATTCTATATATTTTTATGTCTAACTTATGGTACTGAAAGGGTTATAACTCTTGAATAATAAACATTGAAGTGCAAAGTCATTAATTAATAACCGTTGAGGGGGTACGATTCTGGTATAATAACTTTCAGGTGGCGACTGCCCCCTGTCCCTCCAAAGTCGGCGCCTATGGTTATAAGATAAATTAAATTAGAAATTAGAAATTATTCACAGAATCCTGATACTATAAGGAGTCCTATGGAATATTTCGTCCAATATTTCGATCACAGTTTTTTCATGAATGCATCTAAATACTCTGACTGGCACATCAATTAAAACCAAATACGCGGAGTTAAAAGATATTTTTCGTTACAAATTTTCACGTGGGTTATTTTCGTTTCCCTCGGCTCAGACTTTATTGGAAAAGAGGTTATAAATGTCTTTCTATATCAGACGTAATTGCAACAGACAGATTTTTCGCTCTGAGGAAGTCATTTCACCTTGTTGGCAATTCAGTACACCCAGATAATTACAAATTACGGAAAGTACAGCCAATAATTGATACAGTACAAAATATGTGTTTAAAATTACCGTGTGACAATAAAATATTTTCGATAGATGAACAAATAATACCGTTTAAAAGTCGCTGTCCTGTAAAAAAATATGTTAAAAAACAGACCAATGCCTGTGGATCTAAAAGTTTTTTAATGATATTTTCCTATGCCATGGTTTTGGATTTTGAGATATATCAAGGAAGTTTCATACCTTTTGTATATCCTCAACTCGGTTTTGGAACTGTTATTGTTTTAAGACTAGTGAAAACATTTCCATAAAAGAGTTTTGTGTTTATTGATAGATGCTTCATTTCAGTTCCTTTTCTTATGAAGTTAAATGTACCTAAACTAGAAGGAACAGGAGTTATTCTGAGTAAGAGAATAAAAGGTTCCAAAATGACAAATCCCTCTAATATGAAAAGGGGAGATGTAAAAGAACATCTTTCCATAGATAAAAAAATCTCACTGGTAAAATGGAAAGATAACAATAACGTATTATTAGCGTCCACGTGATTTGGAGCACATCCTCAAGAATATATTAAGCCTTGGTCTTATGAAGAAAAAATTATTTATATTCCTTTCCCCCCCTCCCCCCGCATTGTTAGGCAATATAGCAAGAATATGGAAGGCATTGACTTATTCAATCAATTACAGAACAGAGTTCAAAACAAGGAAACGGATGTGGAAACTAATTGATCACTTTCTTGATTTTTCTGTCACAAATGCATGGATGCAATACAAAAAGGAACACTCAGTAATAATGTTCGACAGAAAAAGATTAAGGATTTATTGGAGTTTTGGGTTAGTATTGCTGAGTCACTAATGGCTACGTCAAAAATTAGGCATTCATTTAAAATAGTATAACCCACCAAACAGAATGCAATGTGCGGAGGAAAGATACGATGGAATAAACCATTTTCTGATAGCAGAAAATATTTCAGCTCTTAGGAAATGTACATTAGAAGACTGCAAAAGTCGCAGCAAAATAAGCTGTGAGAAGTGTAAAACTTATTTATGTCTCTCTAAGAAATTGTTTTAAAGTATTTCACAAAAAATAAAAATGACTTTTATAATTTAAAAATTATTATTAACTTGCGCTATATTTTTGACAATAATTGTAAAACTATACTATGTTATTTAGCATACCGATGACACTTAAAATAATTTAATTTTAACATTGTTTTACTTTTTTTTTTTTAATTTCATAAAAAATAACTAATTTTTGTTAATGTATTAAAATAAATTAAATATGTTGTAGTTATAGTTAATCATTTTTAAGACTTATAGTGTCCTTAAAAATTTAGAAAAAATGTTTACTAGACCATCGCAAATGATGGTAGGAAATTAGAAGACTGTGAAACCTAACCTATACAATCGTGATAGTCGAATATTTTGGAACCCTGAAATTATTTGGCTATTTTCAAATAAACAATTTTTTATTTTCAAATCATTTTGCGTATTATAAATTCTCTCCGGTCTTTAATGGTTATTGCATGTATGTGAATAGAAATTATATTGTGATAGTTTGGTAATTTTTTGTTAGATTTCTATAATTTACTAATTAATTATTGTATTTTTAGTGTCAAAAATATTTTTTAATGAAGGGAATACTTTATGTACCATGTGAAGTGAAATTTTGTAATTGTTTGTATAGTTTGGTATGGTGACGAACGGTACTTTTCGGAAGTTTTAAAGTATTTAATAAACTGACAGGTATTATACCAACACCTATTTATTGTTATCATTTACCTTTGATTTAAATTTAATTATCGGGAATGGCAAAAGGGAGAAAACATAACTTTTTATAACTGTTTGGTGTACATATCAACACTCCTAGGTCAATGCTGTATTAGTGTATTATGTATTTATCATTTGCGTCGGATTTAAGTTATTTAACACTGCATAATAACTGTTATGGAAAGTAATTAATGATTTGATTTTATAAAAATTAATTTTTCACTTTGTCTCCTATTTTTTTTTATTCAGTTTTTCAGTAGTTATTATATCGCATTTCTACATTCCTTAAGACGTTAAATATTGTGAATTGAGAATCGTTAATTTGGACTGAGTACTAAAAATAGAAGAACACTGTACATATTGCTGTGGGAGCCATACATTGATAGGAAAGATGACTCTTGTCGTTATTACGCGGGTACTAAAGAATTTATAATTGTAACTCCTACTTTATTGATTATCAGTTATAGAGTAATAAATACACTTCATTTTTAAAAAGTTATTTATAGAGTAATCTTGAAATTATTGACATTCCATTATTATTAAATCAGTTTGATCTTGCATCAGTTTCCATGTACACACATTTTATTGCACAACTGAAGATCGTGTTTGCGATTAATTTTTTACATATCTTCTTATAAAGTTACTGTAACCAGCTGTATGAGTAAAATTGCAATGTAATGTGCAACGATTAATGTATAAAAATAATAGTGGTTACTTTAAAAGTTTAAAAAATCGTTTATGTAATCGGTGGTAATAGGTTACGCAGAAATGATTAAAAACTTAAAATAGTAAATGCTTGTAAAAGTGGAATTACCGAGTACCACAATTTGAATTAATCAGAAATAAAAAAATATTTCAAGACAGAATATATTACAACACTGTTAAAATCTTATGAACGTAATACGCTTAAAGGTTCTATTACAATTTATTGAGGCATACGACAGTAATTGAGAAATTTGATTTACGATATAAATCTACATAATATTTAGTCTTTAGCTATTTTCAAACGAGTGAATATTTTATAATTTATCCATATGCGGTTTTTAGTTAATAAAAGTTACGGATTCCGTTCATGTGTAATTTTCCTGTACCACAAAATAACATCAAGTAAATGTAATATTAAACTAATTTCTCAAGTTGAGATTTATGTCATATATATTAGGTTTTCTATAAAAGATTGTTTTAGAATATCTGGTTATTTACTCCCACACCTGTGTCCGGGTTGTATGTTATCACATATCGAAAGTTTTTAAATTTATCTACTTTTTTTTACTCTTCATCCATTTGGTCTTTTTCACATTTGTCTTTAGGTTGTGTTCTTTATTAATTCTATCTTGTAGATTAAACACTTTTTGTAGAGTTACAAAAATTGCAGTTTCGTCAGCATATTAGATATTGTTTATCATTTCTTCATATTTATTTTTCGAGATTAAAGTGCAATGTCAAAATCTCTTATTGCATATAATTTAACAAGTATAGGCGACGCCCTTTTCAATCTTAAAGTCAATTTCAGCTCTTTATGAGCAGCTTTGCTGTTTGTTTTTAATATGAGCTCCATATTATTTAAATGTTGAAATGAGCCCCAATAAAGAAATCAGAATAAGAATCGAACAGGCAAGATCAGTATTTATCCAAATGAGATCTCTGTTCAGTGACAAACATCCAAGTCTGAAATTAAGATACAGAATGGTTAAGTGTTATGTATCTGTTTAAAGATCAAAAAACTTCAGCAATCCTTTCATCAGGAGGAGTTTCTTGTCTTTACTGTAATCGTAACATCACATGAATTAAAGAAGTTAGGTATTTTAACTTGTGATTATCCTTCAGTATTCACATTAATCGTACCATCGATAACGTCATAGAGAGATCCGAATGTTCCCCCATATTTAATCGTAGGTCTTACTTTTTAAGCTATGCATGCTCGGTTTGGTTTTTGGTTCCCAACAGCATTTAAAGGAAGTTATAACTAATACAAAATCATTGTTGTAGAATCTCACTAAGCGCCAAAATATGAGATATGCATTCTTAATTAAATCTGATATACCTGCATACATATATTGAATTAAAAAAAAAAAACAAACATGATTACTATAAAATACATAATAAATTAATTCATATTATAGGGAGACTACAATGTGACCAATCTATATAATCTATAAGAATTGTCGACTAAAACACCGTTTTTTAATTTAAATATGTTCAAAATGCTTCTATAATGTTTTATTTATAAACTCATTTGGTATATTCTGCACAATGCTAGTTTTGAGTTTCGATTTGTTTGTTATTATATTGTTGCAGTTTTTTTTTGTTTTGTTAAATTTAACTAGTATTTTTATTGTTTAGAATAACATGGTATTAATCTTTTTATTTTGTTGCGTATGTCACTAAGGTAAATTGTATTCTTACCATTGCATAATTTAATTTTCTTTTGTTAGATAACTGTTTTTTTTCCCTTTAAATCTTTGCAATATATCTGTCAATATGTCGTGGTTAAAAATATTGTAGTTTTATACTCCAAGAACCAAATGAACACATCCTCTTACAAAGTGTTTGTAACAATACATTTACAACTAGGACCGCTTGCTTGGTGTCTGAGCATGTTCTAAATCCAAACTGAGTATCTTATAAGACAAATTCGTTAATTTTTATTCATTTTTGAATTATGTGTAAGAAAATTTTCTGTAAATGACTCATTGAACTGATTGTTTTTAAGTCCCCATACATTTTATGATACTGTTTTTTCAATAATAAAATGAAAATTTTCAGCCTACAAGCTATAAATATAGTAAACTGTGTAAACAGCATCTTTGTATGCTTAGTTTGGATCTTTTATTAAGTAATGGAAAATTTTTAGTTCATTTTTTAAATGCAATAAGTAATATATGCGTTTAAATTTAACTTCTTGTCCAGTAAAACACACAGGTACCTTGTATTGTATAATAAAGTTTTATTATTGTTATGTAAACTCATCAGCGAACTATTACTTGTCGATCCAATCCTATTTAGAGAACAGGAAATTTGTGTACGACGTAACACTGAATATTCTGACTGGCTGTACCGAAAGGAAACACTTTAGGATCCACCTTGTACACGGTGTACACAGCAGATATCTCTACAATGTCGTATATATCAATATTTACCTTTGCTGATGACACTTTGATTATGGCCGCTAATGAAAGTCCGCAAGTTGCACCTCGATCTCTTCAACACGATTTACAAGCAACGGGAAAGTGATAAACAAAATGGGAAATTAAAATCAACACAATAAATCGGCAAATGTAACTTTCACATTAATGGAATTGAATTATGGGGAATTCAACAATTTTAGTCCAAAGTTTTAAGAGCTATATGCGATATTTCTTATTATATCAGCAAAACGATACGTTGCATCATGATCTGCAAATGCCAAAGGCACACAGGTTTATTGGGATAAATATCGAACATTTTTTGACAAATACTGTAATCATTCAAATTCGGGCAATCTACACGTTAACACTGCCAGACAATCGGATTCGAAGTTTAAATCGATGGATGCTCCAATACGCACGAACTCTACATTTGCAAAATGATCTAACTTGTTTCATACAAATCAAGACTTTCTGCTATAGCATAATTCACAATCGGCAGGATTTTACTGTAATGGTGGCTGCACGTCGTTGTATTTTTATACGCGATTAATTTAACTCGTGTGCTTTATTGTCAATTTGTACAGGTGTACGTTAAAAATAAAAAAATTAAAAAGATAACGTCTCCTTTTAGAGTAGATTATAGCCCCGATTTTAGTAATGTTCATTTGATTTTAAATACATAATTTTATAATCAGTTTGTTAAAGTGGTAATTTTTAATGATAATTACAAATTACGATGTCTCGCCATAAAAAGTGGAATGGACATTTTTGAACGTGAGGATATCTCATTGGTACATAACAGAAATAAAAATGACACTTAGTTACTTTACATCGAAGTAATAGTTTTGGGAGATGCTAGTTTATTACTGATTTTGGTTAGGTTATTTACGTCTACCATAATGTATATTAAACACAAACGGAAAAATAAATCTAAAAAAAAATATAATTTAGAAACGAAATTAGGAATAGTTTAGAGTAGATAAATTGAAAGTTATATCTTTCGGAATGTATTTATACATTTCTAAAATTATTTGCACATGGTTTACACCGAAAAAAATTGTGAACATATGGATATGAACCATTTTAATGAAACTCTACGTGGAGAATGTGTTTAAATTAGTTGGTTCTTTGGAAAAAGTTCGATGTAAAAAGAGGTGATCTCTTATTTTCATAGTTTAAATCGAAAAAAAAAATGGTAAACATAGATATCAACCATGAGAGTTGTATATTTATTCATTTATTATAGTGTAGTGTGTAACTACCAAAACACGTTATTTTTAGGCGTTTTTTTAGCGTCATTTTTCCAGTGCATTTATGTTCAAACGTTTTCTTCCGCGCTCGGTGAATTTTGGTCATTGAGCGCGTTATTCTGGATTACATTTTTTTTATATATTTTTTTTTTAGTGTACCTACTCTCCACCACTGAGTCATATGCGATCACATTGTAAACCATTTTTTGGCCTCCATAGAATTGTAATAGCATTCTTATATCCATAACATATAATGTAACACTTTTAGTAAACTAAAGGCTTATGTACATCACAGTTTCATTTTTCCGTGTGTAGTTTCCGACTTAATTTGTTCCAAATAATTAGTCCTAAAATGTTATTCCGTTTTATTAGTTACAAATTTATTATTTAATTTCAACTAGATATTGTGTTTTGGTGCTTTTTTTTTTAACAATGTTTATACAGATTTTTTCGGTGGAAAAGTGTTTATTCTTAGTAATGTCTCATTTTTTGTTATAATATTTCGTAATTGTTAGATCATCTGAAAATATTGAATAATTGACGGAGTATTTGGTTAAGTGTTGTAAAAAATCACTTAGAGATAGTGTAAATAGTAGGGGTTTCAATATTGATTTTTATGGCACACCTGACGTTTGATTTATTTCATTTGATAATTAGTTAATTACTCAAACTTTAATTTTTCTATTTTGAAGGAATTCAAAACCCACTTCACAATTTATTTATAATTGATTCTTTGGGAAAATACACATACAGTGTTGTGTGGTAAAACCATCGACAATTTCTTGTTGCAATCTAATATATTATCAATAGTCAACCTACCATAGTTTTCTGGAAACCACTTTGATGTTTGTCCTGCAAGTTCTTCTGTAGTCCACGATTTTTGCAATAATATTTTCTAATAGTATGTACAGTGTGCACGTTATCGAAATTGGACTGCTTACTTTGTATTTATGTTCGTCAGATTTTAAGGTGGTTACTATAGTTGCCTCAGTTTATTTTTTGAAATTTTACATAGTTTACAAATTTTATTAAACACATACTGTATACATTCGGTATTTTTTATGCGAACCTTTTTTTTCGATTATTAATTTTGATTATATTCTTTGTTGTTTGGAGTATCGAAATCCGAGTTACTTTATTAGTTTGCATAGTGAGAGGTTTGTGTACACATTACATATGTTATAATAATGTGCTGTCATAATCTCCGCTATGTATTTAATTTCACATTACAGTTTTTCATCTGAATTAGTAATACCACGATGATATTATCACTATTTTTATTTAGGATTTTTCTTGTTTTTGGTTCCATACTGTTATAAAAGCGGTTTTTGAATTTAAATAAAGTCTAGCCAATACGTTTTCTTACATTATTTAATAGTTCTATTGGCGTGGCTCTTGCGGACTTGCCTTTTTAAACTACAGGAGGTTGACAATATTTGGATGATACTTATATGGACTGAATAGTTGGTTTTGAATAACAATGATATTTATAACACCAGGGAACTTTTTTCTTCATAGTCTGCGGTTTCATTTTTTTTGCAAGTATTTTTATGGAGTGTAATATTGTATTTTAGATTTCTTTATTTATTGCATCCTGACCGGTAAAATTTAATATCTGTTTGATTGAGTTTTTGAAGGCTTTGCGCTTTATTCACGATCCAGCTTTTATACTGTTCTCTGAATTGTCGGTGATGTGTTAATAAATTTATGATCTGTTGGTCTTGCATGCTCGCCAGTGTAATATATGGCTTATGGTTGAACTGCAAATTTTAGAATAACTTATGTAGTACCATTTTAGATATTAAATTTTATGGGCTCACCTGTATTCATTATACTGATTGTAGAATCATCTAGTTGTTCTTTATTATATATGTTCGTAGAGCCTGATATGATGTGACCGTTGAAATAATCTGTTAAAATATATGACCGTGGAACTTGGTCAGTTCTTTTAAGCAAACATGATCTTCGTTATGTAGATAAATCGTGCATATGATAATCGGCGTATCTAAGTGTATAGCTGACGATGGTTACTTGATAAACTAATTGAATGTGTATGTCTTTTTTGACTACTGTGGGTAGCGGTTAAAACGATGACTTTAGAATTTCCAATATTTAATCAGTTATTTCGAGTGATGTAATACTTCAAGTTTAAATTGTGATTTAGATTTAGACAAGTTGTCCAAATTATCTTCCGCAGACGGAGATTTTAATGTTTTTGTTACTTAATTTCTGTTTTTAAGTTTTTCAGAAAACACGTACTCCGCTTTGTATCTTTACTTAGATGAGTTTATATTTTTTTAAGCGTGTATATAATTTCTTGTAAATCTTTTGCATGTTTTCTTGCGATATCTTTATTTCCTATTAAATTTTGCATAAGTTTTATGAAATCATTGGTTGTATCAGCGTGTGTGGATGCATTTAAATGCGACGTGTATTTTCTTGATTGCTTTGCATCGTGCAAAACAAATCAAATTTTTATGCGTGATGAAAAACATTCTTTAGTCTTTTCTGTCGTACCAGTAATGAATCGAGCATGTATGCTTGCTCATTTTCTTGCACATAATACACGTAGATGTGTATAAAACATTTTAATAAATCTTTGTTATTAAAATATAACTTTTCCTCTTCCATCCGCACATGTTTGTGTTTTTTCATATTTTATTTTTAATTCCTGTATTTCCTGTAAGAAAATATTATTAAAACATTCAATTAATAGTAGATAAATTGTAAGATTTATATCATTTTAATTTTAATCATTTTAATAAAATATTACTGAAATCTAGAAAATAATTAATTAAGTCGCCATTTTATTTATAAATTTATAAACTACCAAATTAAATATGGGTATTCATCAATTGTTCCAATATTATAAGGTATTCGTTTTGCAAATTTCATAAATAGTACTTTAATAATTTTTTTTTCACTTAAATCGAAACAGATCGAGAAATATTTTTAAAAAATATTTTTTTTGTTCATGTGTAAAATAAAAATAATAAAAACAGCCTAATACAGTGATTATAATGAAAATATTTCGGATACTACAGTTATATATTAGTTTTTTTTTGTTTTTTTTTTTAAACTGGGCTTCCACAGCGGTTTACCCATTACAAAAAATAATAAATAATAGCCTTAATATGTAACTATACAAGTATTCTACAGTCTATAATAAACTTATATAAACAAATGTAAATGTCCAAGTTGCGGATGGAGAGAAGGAAAGGAATATTGACTGGGAAAGGAACGTGTACTGAGATGAGTTGATTGTATAAAGTAGAACGAGAAGAGAGGTAGTGAGAACATTCTAGAAAAATGTGATTTGCGTCAGCGGTGCAGTGAATGTCTGCAGGATGAGAACAGAAAGGAGATGAGATAAGGTGCATACGAAACAGTGAAGCAGGTAACCGATTTTTTCCGAATCGCAGCCTACACATGGTAATAATAAAGTTGCGAAGTAGACTAACATGTAATGGAACATTGTAAAACCAGGGAAAACAAGGGAGATCCGGTTGGAGTAGTTTGAACTGTGATGTGGTATATGGGTTATTCCAAAGAGTTTTCCAGTATTCTTTATGAGCTGTTTTAATAAGGGAGAGAAGATCGATACAGGGAGTATAAGAAATAAGTAAACTAAGAGGGGAGAAGAATTTGGCGTAGTAATCAGCAAGAAGGTTCCCTGTGATACCAGCATGACCAGGAACCGATGTAAATTTAACAGTGATTCCGACGCCCTGTAATAGAGTGATATGATTAAGAATTTTGAGTATTATGGGAGAGCAATGTGGATTAAAAAGAGAAAATTGCAAGGCAGAGAGACAACTTCTAGAATCAGTAAATATTACGACTTTTTCAGATAATTGATTGAGTTGTATAAAGCGGAGAGATTGAAGAATAGCTACCGACTCAGCTGTAAAAATAGAAGAAATTTTTAAAAGTGTAAATTTTTTAACAATACCTAAAGAAGGAATAACAAAAGCAGCTCCTACGTAATTGTCAGATTTAGAACCATCTGTATAAATGGGGAGAAAATCAGAACAATTTTCAGAAATATAGGATGAGAAAAAGGCGTTGGCAACAGAGGATGGAACTGAAGCTTTGAAGGTTTTGAAAGAATCTAAATCTATATCAAAGACTGTATCATTATTAGCGAAAGGAAAATTAAAAAAACTTGAGGGTACAGAAGGAAGTATTAAGTCACTGTATCTTGAAAGATGATGAGCAGAGAGACATAATATTGGACGTCGATTGAGAGTAAATCTCCATTGCCGGAAAATATCGTGGAAAAGAGGAAATAATGATGATGTGTTAGCTGAAAAGCAGTTGATCATGAATTTGTCAGCTAAATATGTTCGCCGCACTGATAAAGGAGGGACTTTTGCCTCCACCTCTAATGCTGATATAGGAGTAGAAACAACAGCCCCTAGAGCCAAACGCAGACATATGTTTTGAAGTTTGTCCAAAGTAGAAATAAATCTTGAGGGAGAGTTGGCAAATAAAAAACTACCGTAATCCATGACACTGTGGATGAAAGATTTATACAGAAGAATTAAAACAAGAGGATCACCTTCAAAGGTAGTGTGGGAAAGCGATTTTAGTAGGTTAATACGTTTGCAAACTTTAGAGTGGACAGCCTCAATATGAATACGCCAGTTGAGTTTATTATCCAGATGGATACCTAAATATTTGTAGGATGTAGAGAATGGAATGTTGTGATTGTCAACAAGTAGATCATTTAAAGAATGGTTAATGCGTCTATAAGAGAATACAACAGCGACACATTTATGAGGAGAAAGAGAAAAGCCCAGGTTTCGTAGACAAGTAGTAGTACGATCTAATGTATTGTTTAGTAGCTGTATGCCAGCTGTAAGGTCGGCATTAGTCCCATAAAGCACAATGTCGTCGGCATAAGATAAAATATTGGTGTGAACATAAGTACAGACCTGGAAAAGTTTGGATATGTATATATTGAATAAAACAGGGCTTAGAACAGACCCTTAGGGTAAGCCTAAATGAACAATCCGAATATCAGAGATGGAAGAATGTTTGAAAATCAGAACCCGATTAGTAAATAAATTACACATGGCCTTGACAAAAAATGAAGGAATCCCTAAGGAGTAGAGGGTATCATATAGCGTTGAAAGAGGAATAGAGTCGAAAGCACTTTTAATATCTAGAAAACAAGCGACAAGGTACTTTTCAGATATAAACGACTTGTATATATCAGCAACAAGATGAGAAACGCAATGTAGAGAGCTTATATTATTCCGAAAACCGAACATTCCCTGAGGATACAACTTATTATTTTCTAACCACCAAACAATTCTGTTTTTTAATATTTTTTCATAAGTTTTACGTAAACAGGAGGCAAGAGATATAGGACGATAAGATGTATTTCCATGGGAAGAGTTTTCTTTGTTAACTGGAACCACAAGAAAATGAGACCAGCTTTCAGGGTAGGAACCAGTGGTAAGAAAATGATTGAAGCAATTTAGCAGGATGAGAATAGCAGAATGAGGAAGGTTATTTAATATTTTGTATGTAATTCCGTCGCAACCAGGAGAAGAAACTTTTTTGTTAAGGAGAGCCTGCTTAATTTCGGATAAACTTATAGGGGAAGATGGAAAATTTGAATCAAAAGTTGAAGATTGAATAGGCATAGAGAAATAGAGCTCTGACTGATTAGGAACATACAAAGGAGCGACCGTATCAACAAAATGTGTAAATGTTTCAGTAGTTAGGGGAGAGATATAGTCCGAAGAGGAAGATTTACCAGCAAATAATTTAGCTTTGTTCCAGATGAAAGAAGAAGTTTGAGTACGATTTATAGAACATACTAGGTTCTTCCAAGCCTGCCTTTTCTTGGTTAGGAGAAAATGACGAGTAATGGTTTTGCGGTTTTTAAACAAAATGAAATCCAAAGTAGAGCGACTTCGCCGAAATTGTTTGAAGTAATTGCTTAGGATATTTTGCTGATTATAACAGGAATAATCCCACCAGGGGGGAAGAGGAGATTGAGCGTTAGACGGTTTAACGAGAAAAGCATAATATTGAAGAGCTGAGTTAAGGAGCACCATAAATTTATTGTACAGAGGAGTATCAAAAATTGTAACAGTAGGAATCTAATAATGAAGAAAAATTACCGATATTACGATCGGGAAGTAGCCAGGGATACGAATATAGACTATTATTATGAAAAATGGGACCCGATTGAAACTGAATGGAAAACACAATAGGAAGGTGATCGCTACCCAAGGGAATAGCTTTAACCTCCCAGTCTGCCAGGAGAGCTAAGTTTTTAGAAATTAAAGATAAATCAAGAGCGTTTGAGGGTCTATGCCTTGAAGGTATAGTAGTATGACGGCCGTCATTGATAACCGTTAGGTTTGTTACGTTAATAATGTCCAGCATATACTCTCCTGCTGAATTATTTGCAATACTGCCCCAACTCAAATGCTGAGCATTAAAATCGCCACCACATGTTACAGAAGAGTTTGTAGGAAATGCATTAATTAGATTGATAAAGTTATCTTTATTAAAGAGCTGGTTCGGGGGACAGTAAAAGGAACAGACATATATTGGTTTGTCTAAGAATTTTATATACAGACACAGACCGTTGCAATTACTATCAACGATAACAGGAACGATAGGTAGTAAGGAGTGAGTAATATGATTTTGAACCAAAATAGCAGCACCCCCATATCCATCACATCTATCATCACGAAAACATTGATAACCAGAAATTGAAAAGTTCAAGGAGGAGGAGAGCCAAGTTTCAGATAACAAGATGATGTGACAAGGAATTGTGGCAAGAAAAGATTCCAAACCTACTTTGTTTTTTGAGACACTGCGGCGATTCCACTGAAGGACTCTTAAGGTTGATTTGTGATTAATACCTGACATAAACTAAGCCTTGAAGGGAGGAACAGAGTGTTTGGAGGATAGCGGAAATAATAGGTTACAGATATCTCAAAACAAAAGGAGAGAAGAGATCTCAGTACAATATGAGAAGGAGATAAATATGTAGACGGATACATGGTAAATAATAATAAAAGTAAGGACACATAAAAAGGAATAAAAAACATACATATGCGCATACGTACGCACTTGCGTACAATCGTTCACCAAACAAACACATACATACATTCACCCAAACATTACAATCAACATACATACTCACACATACATTCACACAAACATACAGCAAGAACAGAAAAATTGAGACAAAGTAAAAATAATTAATTGAAAATAAGAAACAGGAGCAAGCGGTGTGTTCAAGTTCTCTTCTTGGAGGTGGTGGCTTTAGGCTGATTTGTTTTGTTTCCACGCTGAATGTTGTTAGCATCCGAGTGCATAGTCGAACGAGGAGTATCGGAAGAGGAAGAAGATGTTATCGACGAACGTTTCAGACTCTGCTGTGATCGGATTGTCGGATCATGTTTTTTTGCGGAAATGTTGACATGTGATATATTTTTGGAAGCTGATGATAAGCCGGATCCATTGGTAAATCCAGAGAGTTTACCTGATGGAAAGGATAGGAGGTGATTGTAAGAAGGGAAGGAGGGAGAAGGAGAATGTGATGAAGCACGATAATGAGAACTACGCTTGTTAGGATAAGGATTGGAGGGATTGTTATTATTTGAGCGTGCAACATCGGAATAAGAAAACGCGGTAGTAACAGAACTGTGCTTTTTCTTCTCAATAGCCTCTGCTCGCGTAACATCATATGCCATAATTTTTTATCATATTGTTGCACATAATAAGGACAAACTCTATCACTCGAACGATGATTTCCCTTGCAATTAACGCAAGTTATGGATAAGATTTGATCCGTGGTGACATCACGAGAAGTAGATGAATGGTTATTATGGCATGTTAAGTATCGTGGCTGCGATCGACAATGTAAAGCGATGTGTCCAAATCGTAGACAGTTTAAACACTGACGCGGAGGTCGAATACTCGGTTGGACAAAAAATCGTAATTTGTATATATAGAGATACTCCGGTAAGCTATTCCCGACAAACTTCACTTCAACCGCGGTAGTAGGTGTATAAGAATTATTCAGCCTATCCTACGTACAGATGCGACTGAGATACTGCATTCACTTTCTTGTAGTATCTCGTCTTCGGTTAAGTCAATTGGCACACCACGTATGACTCCGAATCTAAAGACCAAGCTAGTAGGTATGTACGCTTTGAATTCACTGTCATTGGATATGGATAATAAAAAGGAATTGGCGTGATGTAGGGTATTGAATACGCTTTTAATTTTATCGCGTCCGTTCCTTTGAAAGTAGGCTAAACCTTCAAATTTAGATAAACGTTTACAAATAGAAATAGGATGAAAGTTAGGGAGATTTTTTCCGTTCTTTGATTCCAAAATAATAACGAAAGGACCATTATGAACACCGGGTATAAATAATTGTGGAGAGCTGGCAGCATTATTAACCGAGTTATTATTACCCATAACATCACGATTATTATAATTATTAATACTATTGTTAATATTATTAATGTTATTATCATTGTTAATATTATTATTATTATTATCATCATTATGATTGTTCCGTACATAATAAGGATTATTAGTGCCCGTAGTATACAAATTGTCCGATGTAACGTTACACGATCTAATATCGCTATTGTTAATCGGTACAGAATAATTAATACCTGACGACTGGTCGGGTGGGAAAACCCCACCCGGGCTCGCTTCGTTCATCGCGGAGAAAACAACAGCGAACTTCGACGAAACGACAAAATAAGATAGAAATTAAAAAAAAATAAAAATAAAAATAAAATAAAAATGAACTGACAAAATGAAAAAAGAAACTAACGAGTTAATGAACGCGCAAGATAAGACACGTTCGAGTTATTTCGACGACGAATACATATAGATGTGTTAGATGTGTTAGTGTATCATATGAATTAAAATATTTGTAAATGTACTTACGATATTTTTCTATAATCTTTTTTTGATCATTTTTTTCCTAAAAATAAAGATAAAATAAATTAATAATTGTTTATTTTATTTTTATTCCTATTTAAAATATTTTTTTTCATATTTAAAATATTATCGTATCATTTGACAATTTTTTTCTTTTTGTGATATTGGACATTGAAATGTGAATTAACTGATTCAAATGAATTTAGACGTTCGTCGAAAATATATTTCAATTATTAAACTACATATAAAAGCTGTATGTGTAAAACATATAAAAGCTGTAAGTGTAAAACATATAAAAGCTGTATGTGTAAAACATATAAAAGCTGTTGTGTAAAATAATAATTAAAAAAAACGGTATAAAACATAATAAATAATAATAAAAACTTACTTTTTTTAAAATGTTTATCTCTTTGTATAAGTCATTTATTTTATTATTTGTACGTCTTTTGTCCTGCAAATAAATATGTTATAATAGAAAAAATTGTTGTGTTAAAAAATATATGATGTATATGTTTTGTTTTGTTCTTGTATATATTTTTTTAATTTTAATTAAATGTTGCCAAATGGGACCATTTTTGATTAATTTAAAATTAATTTAAAATTAGATTTGTCAATTCATGAAAATGCATTAAAATAAAATTGGATCGTACAAAGATTCGAAGGAAAAAAAATTGTAAAATCTGACAAACCTGTTCGTTTATATAAATTTTTCGATTTTTGTTAATATTCAAAAATACATAAATATATGGGAATAACTATAAAGTTTAATACAGTAGTGTTAGTGTAATAATAATGTACATTATTTGAGTATTATATATATTGCTATTAATTTTTGTCAAATATATTGTTAAAAAATAATTGAATAAACTTACATAATGATGTGTGTAATTTCTTCGGTAATTCGTCGCGGCCATAGGGATATATTATGAAAAAAAAAATGTGTTAGTTTCAAATTGAAAGTTTAAAAATAAGTAGTTGGAATTTATTCATTTTCAAATTTCAATAAATAAATATTTAAAATTTAAATATTTATAGTGGCACTTACGGGATTATTAGTGTTGGTAGTTTCCATCTGGAAAAAAGAAAAACGAAAAAAAGTGTGATATTATTTATGTTATATATATATATATATATATATATATATATATATATATATATATATATATATATATATAAAACATAAATGAATTTGTCAAAGATTAAATTTAAATTTTTTTTTATTAAAAAAAATATCGGATTTAATAATTAATTTTCGTTAAAATATCGGATTTAATTATTCTTGATAATTCGAAAAATGAAACTAAATGTTTTCTTGATAATTTTTTATTAATGATGTAATGATGTAATATATAATGTTTAATAATTATGTGTGGCACTTACGGGATTATTACCATCTAGAAAAAAGAAAAACGAAAAAAAGTGTGATATTATTTGTGTTATATATATATATATATATATATATATATATATATATATATATATATGTATGTATGTATATATATATATATATATATTATATATATATATGTATATATATATATATTATATATATATATATATATATATATATATATATATATATATATATATATATATATATATATATATATGTATGTATGTATATATATATATAAAACATAAGTTGTTGAATTTTTCAAAGGTTAAATTTAAAATTTTCGGATTTAATAATTAATTTTCGTTAAAATATCGGATTTAATTAATTTTCGTTGATGTCATAGATTTAAGTATCGGAAAGTGTGAAATTGTTGATAAATAAGTTGAAATGAGAAAATTTGTGTACGTAAAATTTATTGATGACGATTGCTCGAAAAATGAAACGAAATGTGATTAATGATGTAATATGTAATGTTTCTGTTTTTTGTCATTCTATTATCTCAATTCATATTCATTTTCAAATGTTCTTAGGGTAGACACTATATCTATCTATCTATCTACATATGTATGTATGTAAACAGTTGTGCGTTTAGATTATCTATCTATCTGTATATGTATATATGTATGTTCAACAGTTTTACGTTTAGATGTATGTCAGACGTCAGTAAGATTATAATATGTTTTATATTTTACATTATACATAACATGTAAAAATGATAACGAATGCATATACGATTATTAGATAAACGTACTTTTGTAGAACGTGCATTGTCATTTCAACGAATTTGGTTTTATCCGATGGAAAATTCTATAGCAAAAATTAATTTCAGGAAAATATTGTTTTCTCGATCTTTTTTTTTTTTTAATAATCGTAAATATATATACATAACATATATATATATATATATATATATATATACATAACATAACATATATATACCTAATTTTTTTTTTTAAATTTAATATATATATATATATATATATATATATATTATATACATAAAAACATTTAACGTATATATATAAATTAACGATATTTTTGTTTTACACCTTTTATAGCGGCGGGCGTGTCTTAAGTTCAACAGCGAGTGCAGTATAACGTCATTTCGAGGAATTTGGTTTTATCCGATGCCAAATTTCTATAGCAAAAATTAATCTCAGGAAAAATATATATAAATTAACGATATTTTTGTATTATGTAGACTTCCCACTTGCGGAGCCCATTCAAAGGGCGGGTTTACATTCCAACTAAACTGCTGCGCGGCAAGTTGTTGCATATAGGATGGATATTCGTGGATAACTCGGCGAATTTTAGTCGGATTTTGGCAAACCTTTTTTTTGTTTTACTCCTAATCATCCCCTAATTATACCGTATACGATGGGTAGCCCCTAGTTATTACATTATTTATTTTTATATTCGTCTAATAGCGCTTGTTTCATTGTTCATAAATTGTATTTTAACAGTCTACTAATCACTATCAGGGGCCATTGATAAAGTTTGGCTACTGTCGGTGACACTGGAGACGGATGTATTAAATTTATTTAGTTTTATCAATAGCCGAGCTCTGAGTACACTTTTGGATATTGTCAATGAATATATTAATATGATTATTACTTAAATTTTCAGTACAGTTATTAAAATTTATCTTGTACACTCTTTGAGGTATAACCTCAGATTTAAAGTTCGGTTCAAAAATTATATTTTTATGGAAAGTTAGATCGAAGTGTTGTAGTTTAAATTTATTAGAGACCAGCAATCTATGATGTCTGTAGTTGCTAAAAGTAAGGATTTATTATTTTTAATGATTAAATTATATGAATAAATTAGATCTGTCAATATTATAAAATCGTTGAGGTGTCTAACCGGAGATTCCAAGATTGTAAGTCTAGTGTTAATGATAAAATGTGCAGGTTGAGGATTAGTTTTTATTGCGATGTCAATAACGTTAAATTGGCCATATTTGGATTTATCGAGCGATATGAAAGAAGAAATAATAATAATTTCTCCCACATTAATTGCGAGAAAATTAAAAGAATTAATAATTTTTTGATAATGTTTCTATTAAAGATGATGTCAATTTTACTATTAACATAAGAAATATATGTGAAGTGAATGGGAATAGCACCGTAAAGAAGAATTGCATATGTATGTGAATAATTTTGTCTGTGGGAATTTTATAGAAACCGGTTAAGACCCGATGACATTTTCTATATATTCATTGTTATCAATTGTTGGTTCTTAATATAAGTATAGTAGAATTTACTAACTTTTCTTTGCACTCGGTTATATTTTTATTAATTTTATGAGACACTTCCTTCTGCTGTTTCTTGGAAACCGTGTTTATTATGCACGTGTTACTATTCATCTATTTATAAAATGTGACATCAATGCGGGTTTTTGTTGAATAAATGTTTTATTTAAGCTACCGTTGAACATCATCGCTGTTGTCAGTTTTTAGAATTGTTTTATTTTTCGGTATGTTTTCTTTTTGTTTAGCGTAACTTTTTTTTTGTAACTTACAACTTGAGTTGGTTGTTGGTAGACTATGCTCTCAACAGTGTTCCTTATATCGGTGGATTTTGTTTTGATGGTTTTTTAAAAGTTATCAGATGAATCATGAGCCTTGTCTACCACGGTATTAATTTCATCATTAAATTTCTTAATGCTGTTTTCATGAATTTTGCTAACAGATTTTGCAAATAGTGATAAGTTTCCGACTAGAAGGTCTATGTTGGTCGATCATACTTACCTGGTGTTGCCTGGTTTATTCTGTGAAATCTGCTATAGGAGATATAATGAAAAAAGTCGGAAGTAATCTACAATTAGTAAAGTAGCAAACTTTATTAACAAAAAAACAAAACGTACTAGTCGATGATATTTGCGATAACGAAATATATTACATTTAACGTGCGAACAGTAAACGATAAACGAGGCAACCGTTTGCATATCGGTTACAGTCGATATCACTGTCCGCATCGATTGTTAAAGTAACAATTTTTTCACATTTTACGTAAGAATTATTTTGAGCGCTTCACACTCAATAGATGTGGCAATATTTAAGATAACGCTTACTCATTTAATTTATTTGGTTTTCATGTCATCTACATTTACACATATACTTAGTATAATATAACTGAGTAATACACTGCCGCACGTTGGAGAATTATCGGGCTAAGAATTACTTATTTATGTTTAGATACTGTCGTTAAAATTCGTTCGTTTATTATTTCGTAATCACGTTATTTTTAGCGAGAAACCAATTTTAACCTTGATTTAACTAGTTAAGAACGTAAGTGCATTAAATGTTACACTGAAGTTGTGAATATGTAATGCAACATATATATATATATATATATATATATATAATGATCCAATAAGCTCCCAGTTTTTTTTTTTAAATTTTAGCAGTTGGATCTAATCAGTTAGCATCCAGAGGGTCCAGAGATATTTGCCCCTTCTCGAGGTGCCAAGCGTATTTTTTTTGTTACCTTTTATTTTGTCGAGCAGTCTAGATTTTTTTTTATGCGAATTAAATAAAAGTTGCTTTTCACGAATATATGTTTTATTTAAAATACAATAATATAAATAGTAGAAAACTATTAGATAATTTATCGTTATTTTAATTAAAAATAATCGTTTGTTATACTCGACTTTCTGGTCCAAATACAGTATTTCCTGGGATCGCTGTTCTTTTTGTGTCACATTCGTTTTGAATAATGAACTTTTCTCCGACCGGATGATTATTGGAATGTTTAACAACGTTACATTCGTTCAAAACGAATTCTTTTTGTATGTGTTGATTTTTCGGTTCCTAAAATACGCAATAAAAATGTGAAGTAACATCTGTTGAAAGAAATATATGCTTCGTATTATTTCAAATGTTCTTCTGTAATGTAATAGTATAATACATTTTTTACTATTATCATAATCCAAATAACTGTTTGGAGAAAATTAGGGAAAAAAATCGAAAGTAGACATACATATGATTAGTAATAAATCATTATCATTAAGATATAAAAATACAAAAATAGTAATCTGCTTTTACTGACTATACTATTTTTACGTTAATTTCATTAAAGGCTTCCTCGCGATCTACAATTTTATTTGTAATAATTTACTACTCGGCTACTATATCTATGTGTATTCATATAAGCGTATATGTATAACGGAATATTTTTGTTAGCAATTTTTTATTTTTATTTTTTTTTTAACGAACCTAATGTACTTTAATTAATTTTTATCTTTCATTTTTTTTGTTAATAATCTAATTATCTATAGTTCAGGAATTTATCTTCGCTTATTTAAATTTATTTAATTGTTTAATTTATATACACAAACTTGTTCTTATTAGTAATGGATACAGGATGAAATCTTATCGTTCGAGGGGAAAAGAAATTATAAGTGCGCTAAGATGCGATGGATATTAATTCAAGTAATCTTTTCGACTGCGGTAGAGATTAGAAAGATTTTAATTCCTAGTTGTGTCAATTGTTATGAGTAAGAAATCAAGTAAATTTATTCGACGCTTCAGATGTTTTTAATGGTCACTCGTCAATTAATTACGGAAGATGTTTCTAATGGCGAGTCATCAATTAATTACGGAGCAGCAACAATGGATCTGTGTTCCATGATCAAATAAACTTCGTCAGATACAATGTTCACAATCAACTGAAATACGATGTGGTTATGACTCGACTTTATGTGGGTCGTAACTTAAACGGCGATACTTGTTTCAAAAAACCTTTCTGTTCTAGTTCGTCTTACATTTAACATTAGTATTGCATACTGGTTGAATGGTTACAGATCTTCACTCAATCATTCGTCTTCCTTACGTATTTTGAAAAAGTGGAATGTAGCGATTCTTAAAAATGAACAAAAAAAAAAAAAGGCGTTACAATCGTTTAAATTTTTTAAAATAAAAAAATTACAAAGCTTTACGGCTGTTAAGCCATTATTAAGTGAACGTAAAAATATATAAATACAATATAAAAATATAAAATGTAATTTAGATATACAATTTATAAAAATAACAAAATGAAATAAACAGTAATTATAAATTTATTAAAACTTTCGTGGTTGTTTTCCATTCGTCTAAAATTATTTTCGGTGAAAACCACTCCTGATTATTCAAAAAAATTTAACGTTTCGAATGGACTTACACCACTCATCATCTTTTAGTTCGTTTCTGATGATGAGTGGTGTAAGTCCATTCGAAACGTTAAATTTTTTTGAATAATCAGGACGTGGTTTTCACCGAAATTAATTCTAGACGAGTATTTATAAAATAATTTGATAGCGAATGTAGTAAGCGACAAAATCAGCAATATAAAATTTATCATCTTGCCGAACGTAGTAAGCCATTGTACGTTTATTTTTACGTACAAAATGAGCTAGCATTCAAGATGATGTTTATGGCGTGGGTTCTCCGTGATAAATAACATTTATACATAAACAAAATAACACAGAAAAATTAAAATAAATAACTTTTACCTAATATAAAAATTTATGAATTTTATAATTCTTAGAATTCGTCAAATTATAAGAAAAAGTTTAACGATTTTAACTTATTTTTTTTTGTTTATTTCTTACATATTAAACGACGACATTTTTCATAAGGTGTAATCTTACATCCTACTGAACTTTGTAAGATGATAAATTGCTTCGTGCCCCAATATTAAATTTTACGCGGTACGTAAATAAATTCTTTATAATATATATACGGCTTATATGCCGACTACAATGTTTACTTTTCAAGCTACATTTGCAGACGACATTGCGATACTAGCTAGTCAGGAAAATCCTCATGAAGCCTCAAGATATATACAACATCATTTATCATTGCTTCATAAATGGGCTGTTAAATGGAGGATAACAATTAATGATTAGAAATCATCGCATGTCACATTCACAACTAAACGTGGAACATGTCCACCAGTAAATTATGGCAATCGTACAATACCGCAAGTAGAAACGGTAAAATACCTCGGATTGACAATTGACAGGCGCTTAACATGGAAACTGCATGTCATTAATACCAGGAAAAAGTTAAAGCTATTGCTGAAGACCTTATACCCACTGATGGGAAGGAAATCTAGACTCAGTCTTAAAAACAAAGCTATATAAAACTATAGTAGCTCCTATATGGAAATATGGTCTAGAAATATATGGATCAGCCGCTAAAATGCACCTCAATAAAATACAGTCGCTTCAGTCGAAAATACTGAGAATTATGACTAATGCGCCATACTACATTCGTAATAGTTCAGGATGATCTGAATGTGCCCTTGGTGACGGTGGTATATAAACAACAGTATCATAGAATGCACAGCGCACTTAGAGATAACCCAAATCCATTAATAACGCGCATGCATACTACTAGACTTCCTGACAACCCGATCAGCCGAAAACACCAATGCCGAGACGTGCTTACAACTGAATAATAATAATAATAAACCAGGGCTTAGATAACAAAATTTTTAAATATGATATATATATATATAAAAACGATTACATCTATCGGGATGTGTTGTTATTTAACTAGAAAACCATCCATTGTGTTGATGACCAAAGAGTCGGAATGCAAAAAAAAAAAAAAACGTAAATAAAATAAATAAGTAAAATAATTTCTGTAATATATACATTCTACTATATCGGACTCTAACATGACACGGTGTGGGTGTGCAAAATTTAAATTATACCTACTTGATAAGTTGATGTTACGTTGGAATGCGGTAGATTGATTGATGGCTTTTCTGTTTCCTCTTCATTATCTACGGTCTCAACTGAAACGCGAAAAATGTTATTAATTGATAATTTGTCGATACAATTCTAGAATTTAAATAATTTATCGTTAATCGAAATCGATACTAACTTTTTTTAACCGACAGATTAATCTATATTTTGTGTAAGATATTTTGTAATGTTCGTAGACCAACGGCCAACGTATAATGATCTGATTATATCTCATACGTCAACGAAGTGCATATCGGCTTGTGTAATACTTTTTTTTTATAAAGTGCAATTTAACATAAACCTTCCTGACACTTATTTACACTTTCCAGATTCTGAAAATATGTCAACGATGCAGAGTCGAGTAAAAGAAATAAACGCATACTGTCGTACAGATTAATTCAAATAAACTAGAACTTAATTCATAATAAGTAACTATTTGATTCTATCACATCTATATCGACAATAGAATTCTGTACCGAGTTAATAAATAGCAGAAAAACTTAATAAGAGTGGCTTCGTTATATAAAACATTCACAACGTCGGCACTTGTGTGATTTGTGGTGTCTTGCCAATATCACTAATTAGTCGGACATAGCCTGTCACGAGATTTATTCCCCTTAAATAGTATATAACCTCTTTGAATCCGTTATTTACACTGAAAGAAATTTTTTCAAAAACGGTTTTGGCCGATATGATGAGGTAATGGCACTGGCACGAAAATGTACGATTTCCTGTCAGTTTTTTTTTTTTTTTTGAAAGATTAGGAATTAAGAGTAGAAGAATAAATTTTTACAATTCACTGTTCTGTGTGGGTATGACAGGTACCAATCCTGCTTATTTTTTCTACTGGCCGTGGGTGTGATTTGTGTTTCTCAGCTTCTATTGATGACTTGCACACTTAATTTTCAATTGATCCAGGTTTTTTTCTTTTTGCACGAACAGAGTAGTCTATTTCAATTATTGAATATGTAAAAAATTAATTCTAAATTATGATTATGATTAATTTTAAATTAATATTATTGTCAATCGTAATCTTGCTTATATCTAATTATGCGCTACCCATTTATTATGACGGATAACTTTTTTAAGTTAAAATATTTTTTATATAAATAAATAAAAGAAATAGTACGTTATAAATGCATTTAGCTAATTTTTCGTATTTTTAAAGTTAGAAAATTATTTTATTGAACGCAATTTATTTTTAAATGAAAACTTAGTAGCCCCCAGTTTTTATAAATTTTTTATCTATAGCGCACTCTAACGGTTATTTGCTTAAAGTTCAGACGTTGTCAAATTGAACAGAAGATTGCACTCATCGATAGAATATAACGAAAGCTAGAAATTCGCTAACTATAATTTTGTAACTTACTAAAAATTATTCTAAGTTACCTGGTTATCGTCACCATGTTTTCGGATTCTTTCATTTACCGAATCTTTTAGATCCGATCTAGGAACCCTGTAACTCCCTGGGTTCATATTCCCCGTTAGTTTAACTGGCGCCCGTATTGCCAAATAATAATAATAATAATAATAATAATAATAATAATAATAGAAACTATCGAGTTTTATTAAGTTTTTGTTGAGCGCGTTCTTTCTTTATTTAATTAATTGTTTTGTATAATATATTCTACACCATTTAACAGCGACTAATATCGTAACTGACGATACGTAATTATATCTAGCTTAAATTTGAAATTTTCGGCGGTCAGTTAAAAATTTAACATTTTAAGGAACAAATTTTCTATAAATATTAAATAATTACTGAATGAAATTAAATATTCGTTAAAATCATATGATTATTTGTTGTATTTTGAACGTTTTATTAAATAAAACATTTCTTCGAAATAACGTATAACGCTGAAATGTGACTTATGTATGGAATAACCCTTGTTCGTAAATATCGTTAGATTACAATTTTAGGCGGAGCGTGAGAGATAATTTAAATTCAACCGACTTGGAAATCCTCGCCAGTAAAAATAACTATGGGAGTGAACTTTCGAGGATAAATTCTGTACAAAAACCATTCTTGGAAATAATATGCAAAGTAGTTACAAATTTTAAAATTTATTGCGTCAAGATATATTCGTAAGCTTAATTCAAACTAAATCACTAAAAAATATGTTGTGTCTATCTCTGAAGTATAAAAAAAAATGAGTTTGGAGTATTTCGGACACATATTCAGGTATGATGGAAAGGCTATTCGATGCGATGAAAGGCAAAATGTCGGAAAAAAGTCGAAGGTAAATCGACAATATAAAACAAAAGGCTGATTGGGGACACATATTCAAGTCAAAAGATTGGCGGAAGAAGGTTCCAATAAATGATCAATGGCCACGGTATATTAGAAATGATGACGTATATAGAGAGCTAAAAATTGAAATTGTGACGGATAACGTTTCACTATAGGTTCTCATTACATGTTTTACAGTTTCTATTTTCATGTCTCTATATATGTCATTAATTCTAGTATACCACCGTGTATTGAATTTGGAACATTTCCGTTTTAGATATACTCGAGCTAGGTGTCGTACCTCACAGTTCCACACTAGTTAGAAAATAGTTTTATGTAATAGTAACTTATTCTGAATCGAATATAGCGATTTTCTTCCAACGAGTCAATAATATTTACGAAATTTAATATTCAGCCGGTTTCGTTCCATATTTGATGATACTGCTATTCTGTCAGTTGGTGATACAATAGAAAGTGCAACAACTAACCTGCAACGAGCCATACACAAAATTAGTAAATGGATGCGTGTTTGGAAAATCTTAGTTAATCACCAGAAATCAGCTCATGTCATATTCACTCTCAGACGATATACCTATTTACCAGTATATATTGATGGCATTGCAGTCCCCAAGGCAGATTCAGCCAAGTACCTTGGCATGCATCTAGACTCACGTCTGAACTGGAAGGTGCATGTCAAGATGAAAAGAAAACAAATTTCTCATAAGTTACGGGAAATAGACTGGGTGGTAGGGCGGTATTCAAAACTCAGTTTATTTAACAAAGTTTTAATATATAACCAGCTGATTAAGCCGATCTGGACATACGGCATCCAGCTATGGGGCTGTACAAAGCAGAGCAATCGTTTGATTATTCAGCGAGCTCAAAACAGCTGTTTGCGGACTATCACAGCGGCTCACTGGTACCAACGAAATCGTGACATACATTCGGACTTGAACATTCCGTGGGTCGACGATGTAATTCGCTGCTTCGCAAAGAAATACACAAACCGACTTCACCAACATCCAAATCCTGAAGCATCAGATTTAATGAATCGATATTGTGAATTAAGATGCCTTCAACGAACAAAACCACATGATTTATAATAGTTAGATTTAATACACCTTTAGCGAATAATATCGCACGACTTATTAGTTTATAGTTTGTATGTATGTAACTGTACACATATATAAATATCTAAAGTTATGGGTTCTATTTTATAATTAATACTTATTTATCTCATAAATAAGATTGTATTATATTAACAATTACAATAAAAAAAAAAGATAATAAATATTAATATGCGCTTCTGCCAGGTTATATGATGACAATAATTTTATTAATAATAATGAAGATTGAAATAAAATTAACATAATCGTAAAATAATATAGACTACATAATTAGTATTATTTTTGCGTAAATTATTATCTAAACAAAAGTTTACCCTTGTGCAATATATCCGGTTGAATTTGATTTACTTGTACTTCGTAAGATAGAACGTATTCATTTTGATCTTCTCCTTTTAAATCGATATTTTTTATTATCGAATTTTCTACGACGAATTTGGAAGTGGCTTGTTTTCTTCTGCATCGTTTTAAAGAAAATATAACCATAAATAAACCGCTGACGATAAACGCGATGATAACTATAACAATCGATGTCAGTACAAATGCGTGTTCTAAATTCCAAATGGAATTTTTCTCCATGGTAAATTCTACGTGAGCGTATAAACGTAAAAAATTAGTTTTTAAAAATAAAAACACCGTACGTAATATCGGTGGAAAATTAAAATATTTTTTAAGTAATAGGTCAGAAGTGAATGTTTCTCGATAAATTAGTTTAGTATATTGTACTCAAGTTTTTAATAAACCAGCTGATTTTTAGCAGATTTTTTTTACGTTTCATTATTGTAAGAAATGTTTATTTTTGCTATGATTAATTTTATCTTTTTTTTTTTATCGTTGTTTTTTATTTATTTTTGATTTCTATATTTTTTATTTTTTACGTATGAAATACAACTGGCTTAGTTTAGTATATTGTACTCAAGTTTTTAATAAACCAGCTGATTTTTAGCAGATTTTTTTTACGTTTCAGTATTGTAAGAAATGTTTATTTTTGCTATGATTAATTTTATCTTTTTTTTTATCGTTGTTTTTTATTTATTTTTGACTTCTATATTTTTTATTTTTTACGTATGAAATACAACTGGCTTAGTTTAGTATATTGTACTCAAGTTTTTAATAAACCAGCTGATTTTTAGCAGATTTTTTTTACGTTTCAGTATTGTAAGAAATGTTTATTTTTGCTATGATTAATTTTATCTTTTTTTTTTATCGTTGTTTTTTATTTATTTTTGATTTCTATATTTTTTATTTTTTACGTATGAAATACAACTGGCTTAGTTTAGTATATTGTACTCAAGTTTTTAATAAACCAGCTGATTTTTAGCAGATTTTTTTACGTGTCAGTATTGTAAGCAATGTTTATTTTTGCTATGATTAATTTTATCTTTTTTTTTATCGTTGTTTTTTATTTATTTTTGACTTCTATATTTTTTATTTTTTATGTATGAAATACAACTGGCTTAGTTTAGTATATTGTACTCAAGTTTTTAATAAACCAGCTGATTTTTAGCAGATTATTTTTACGTTTCAGTATTGTAAGCAATGTTTATTTTTGCTATGATTAATTTTATCTTTTTTTTTTATCGTTGTTTTTTATTTATTTTTGACTTCTATATTTTTTATTTTTTATGTATGAAATACAACTGGCTTAGTTTAGTATATTGTACTCAAGTTTTTAATAAACCAGCTGATTTTTAGCAGATTATTTTTACGTTTCAGTATTGTAAGAAATGTTTATTTTTGTTGCTATGATTAATTTTATCTTTTTTTTTATCGTTGTTTTTTATTTATTTTTGATTTCTATATTTTTTATTTTTTACGTATGAAATACAACTGGCCTTAGGACCACTTAGCAATTGCACTGAAATGCGAAGTAACGTGTTGATGGTAAACACTTATCAGTGTCTCCTAGCGAAAACAATATGTAAGGGCGTGTGATACGTTTTAGTCTGTTTTGAAATCGTGTGAAACAAGTGTTTCGATCATAGAACACCGTTAATAAAAATAAAATAATAATATGAGATTATTAAACCGACTAAGACGAATTATAAAAAAAAAAATTAGCTTTTGTTCGAATAACAAAAAATGTTATGGATTCATCTTTATCTTAAGCCTATATCAGTCCATGTAGGCTTTCCCCAAATTGTTTCTACGATCCTGAGCTATTCTTATTCAATTTTTACCTGCGACTCGTTTCAAGTCATCACACCAACGGTTTAGCGGTCTACCTGTATTTCTTTTCTTGCCATTTGGTCACCTTTCTAACACTCGTTTCGTCTATCTGTTATCTATTCTTCGGGCTACGTGTCCGGTTCATCACTTTACTTTCGCAATTTGCTCCACAGCATCCTGGAGTCCAGCATCGTGGAGTCTAGTCTTCTCGATCGCACGAAAAAAGCACAGAACACGCGTGTCTTGCCTATCGTAACTTATGGTGCACAAACGTGGTCACTTATGATCGAACAAAGTAAAAAAAAAATATAGGTAGCTCAAAGAGCAATGCATAGAATAATGATTGGGTAACAAGGTTGGGCAAAGTAAACAATAAAATACCAAGAGGCAAATCGAAAACGGATGATGTTCTCCCAAAAATATGTGAAATTAAGTGGAACTGAGCTGGACACGTTATTCGAATGAAAACAAAACAAATGGGCTAGGAAATGCACTCTATTAGACAGGGGAAAAAGTTGAGGAAAGACCGAAAACGAGATTGACAAACGTGCAGGAAATATTTGGATGCGTAAAACACAGAATCGTTAGAAATGAGGACAACAGAGAGAAAAATATCTGAAGGTCTGTAGATTGGTAGATGCCAATGCTCGACAACGGACTTAATTTTTCCACTATAAATATACTTTTTAACATAGTGCGGCAAATTAGCATGAAGTAACTATGTAATATTATAAATGTATAAAAAATCAATTGAAAATTAGTTAAATCACTAATATTTATTTTCTTAAAGAAAACACAAAGCTTTTCGGCATTTACGCCATTATCAAGTGAACCATTTTAAAACGTCAAAATTTTAAAAATATAAATTAAATATAATTACTTAAAAATATGCGATGGTGATTGTGAAAATATGATCCAAAAATGGTGTCATTATAAAAAATTATTATAAATGTATGTTTAAAAAATGGGAATAAAGTCTATTGTAATAGTAATCGTAATATATATAAACAAGAAATACTGTGGACCAAAATGAAGTAGGTAGTGCAAGGGTAATTGGGTTTCGAGGAAAATATAACACACAAGGACAAGACATTACTGTGGACTTCGATACAACTAATACAGGGATAATTCCGAATGAGCGAAAGATAATACTTCGCACCCAACGATGACAGTAAAAAAAAAAGTTCGAATAATATTAGTAATAAAAACGATTCAATATTAACGATAATAAATTTAAAAACTAAATATAAAATGGCGAGGGTTTCCTGTCTGTTTTCATCTTTTTTATGTAAAGAATATAATAAATAACCGCGAGAAAAAATAAAGAAAGAATAGACCGATTGACGTATTTACGAATGACTGTTGTTTCGTTGGAAGAGGGTGAATATCCAATTAAGAAAATTTTGCTAAACATAATGTAAAGAGTAATTAAAACAAAAATCATTAATTAGGTTTCATGTTCGATTGTAAACATCATGTAAGAACAAAAGTTTTTGTAATTTAAAAAACAAGTATAGAGATATTAGGCAATTAAGAATCTCATAAGGTAGCAGTAACTCGTATTTCAATAATAGAAAAGCCTTCTTGGCATTTAAATTATTCATATAACGGTAGAAGGACTAATAAATGACAAAAGAATAAGTGGAAGCTTATGGTGAAAAAAATTCATCACCACCCAGATAATAAAAGACACAAGTTTAGAGATGTATTAGGTATTGAAAGAGAAGATACTGAGGCGAGCGTTAAGAGTGTTCTGCTTTTCTACCAATCGAAAAATTGAGGAATACAAGAAGATATGTAGAATACACGAGTACCAGCTCGTTATAAAGTATTGTTATTATTATAAATGATTTATTACAATAGGGTATTTGTAATAATTAATAATGATATTATTATTATATTTATTACTAATTGAATAATATTAATATAATTTACCATTGATTTATAACAATCACGATGTTTTTAATAAACTACATACGGTACTTTTCGTTTGGTTTATATATACATATATAAATTTAATCATTTGTTTATATGATTTATTAACTTTTATACACATTTTTTGTTTATTTTTTGATAAAAAATGTTTTTTTTTTTTAATTTTTTTAAAAATAAAATTAGATACTATAGTAAATATTCAAAACAAAAATTAAATTATTAAATATAATTTAAATTATTCAACGGTATTAATATTAAGATGTATTTATATATTAAATTCATAATCCACATTTATTTTTAATTATTATATTATCTTCAATTTTTTTAAATTGATATTTTTATAAGAAAAATATGTTGAATATATTTTATAAATAATTTATTATGAATTGCATTAAATTTTTAATTAATATTTTTTAAAGATAATTTTTATTAATTTTACAATTTAATAGTAATTTTATTGAACATTTTTATTAAATATGTACATACTACATATTAAACGAGTATAGAATTCCAATGTGCATGGCTTTTGTGGATTTTGAAAAGGCATTTGATTGCCGAAAACCAAAGCAATAATACAGGCATTAGAAAGATTAAAAATTAGTGACATATACATACGAATAATTAAATATATATATACAAGAATGCAACAGCTACCATCACAATCAATGAGGAAAAAGAAAACATTCGATTAAAAAAAGGAATAAGACAGGGAGATGCGCTGTCCCCGAAACTGTTCACAGCTACACTTGAAGACAACATCGGAGCGATTAAATGGGGAACTGCCGGTATACAGGTCGGAAACAAAAATTTAACACACCTTCTATATGCGGATGATATTGTATTATTTGCAAATAGCCTGGAAAAATTACAAGAAATGATACAGGCAGTCAATGATAAATGCACACAAATAGGGCTTAAAATCAATATAAATAAAACTAAATATATGTGCAATGAACTTGTAAGAGATAAATACAAGGATAAATATAAACACACAAAAAGTGGAAATGGTTGATAAATTCAGGATAATTAATTAAAGTAAACAACGACTTAGAAAGTGAAATATCCAGAAGAATACAATTATCATGGATGGCATTCTCAAAGCTTAGAAGCATACTTAAGGAAGTTAAAATTAAGCCTGAAAAGGCGTGTGTTCTATCAGTGTGTAATGCCAGTTTCTAACATATGCTAGTGAAACATGGATATTAACAAAAAAAATGGAACAAAAAATAAAAGTTAATCAGCGAAAAATGGAAAGGTCTATGCTGGGGATCACTCTGATGGACAAATGGACGACAAAGCGTATATGAAAAACAACAAAAGTTAAAGATGCAATAAGTATTATTAAACATAGTAAATGGAGATGGTGCGGACATGTGGCTAGAGCCGAAAACCGCTGGATAAGTGCGTCAACATCGTGAAAACCTGAGATCAAACGAGCCTTAGGACGACCAAGGATACGGTGGATAGATGAAATCCAAAAGTTCAGGTCAAATTGGCGGGATGAGGCCTTCGTCCAGCAGTGGACTGATAATGGTTAATGAAGAAGAAGACTATTTATATAATAAGTTTACTGGGCATTGGATTTATAAATTATTCATATTTAGTTTATTTTTATTTTAAAATATTAATTTTAGGGATTAAAGATTTAATATTATTTTAAAGTGTTATTTACGTTATTTTTTTATTCGTCTTAATTTTTTTTTGTGTTTTTTTTTTATTTAGGCGATAACTTAATGTCTGTGCCGAGTGATCATCGATATTGGTTGTTCATTTGCATGCTCGGTTTCTGGGGCAGAGGTAAGTAGTTTTCTTTTATTCTTCCTGAGTATTTATGCGCTAACTATTTGTTACTAAGTTATTTATTTTAAAACTTTTTCGATGTTTTTCATTTTTTAAGTTTTTATTGTCACGTAGGTATTTTGTAAACATTTTATTTCTGGCCGCATTCAATTCTGACTATTGGTTTATGTGTTAGAGGTTTTTGATTTCTTTTCCATTTTTTTTAAGTACTTCATAAGCTGCGGATTTTGAGTTAATTTTTTTTTCTCTTGCTGTTGGTGGGGAAACCCATTAGACAGGGATTGTGGATTTTGTTGGTGAGTTGATGAACCTGTTTAACTAGGTTTCATAGCTCCCTAATATTATTTGTTCCCAGTTTAAGGAGAAATGTGTAACAAATTTAGAAAAGGAAGCAATTATTGATGCTTCTGTCAAAATTGATACATTTATTACAAAGTTTTCTGGTTTAACTGAAGGATTTTAAAAAATAATTATTAATGAAACAGGATTCCATAAAAAAGGATAGTGCATGTTGTTCTGCATTCCCCTAAAAAAGTTGCATTTAACAGGTATCTCCTATAGAAATGCTGTTGAAAGTAGGGGAAAAAATAGTTTTAAAAATAAGATAATTATAAAGTCTGCAAATATTGAAAATTTTTATAAAGACCGAACAAAAGGTATGTCTGATCAAAGAAAATGCTAAGGTAACTAATAATACTGCCATCACCAGTATGACAACTAAAGATGATTAAAATAAGTTTGCATCAATTATAAGTGAATCGAAAATGTCCATCAGGAAAAATTGTTGGACCCTACCATTTGTTTATTTTGGATTAATAATATAGTAGAAAGTGATGTTATCGAGTATTTTAAAGCCTCTTTCGATGAAACTCCAATCTCTTTTACTAGTTACCAACCAGTGAGCCAGTAAAATTTATATCTGACTGACTCCTGGTCTCTATCGTAAGTTGCCCGAGGAAAAGCGCCTCAAGATAAATTAGGATTTTTTTGCTTTTGTGGACTCAGTTTCACCAATGTCGCAAGAAGTGTTGTCAATATGATTATACTGAAAATTATTGTAAAACTGATGAATTGTACCCCAATTTTGTCAAGTCACACAAGGAGGTTACATGCGTCAATTGTATGCATGCTAATATTTCTAAGCATCGCAATTTCAAAAATATTAATGAAAACATTTCTAGTAAGGACATTATACAAAAATTTATTGGGGCATTGGCCACATGCTTCCCTTCATAAAAACTGTCCTGTTAAAACTGTCCTGTTTTTATCAAGGTTGTTGAGCACTCAAGATCTAAAATTGACTTTGGATATTAAGCTCTCATATTTAAACATTGGTAACTCCTATGCCTGTCAGTTTATTTTTCTCAGGTCACTGTGGGACAAAGGTGCTAACATAGGTGTTATTGCAGAACCTTATGTTTATCATGATGCTTTCTCTGTTCAATTTCCATTTGGCATTGTGGGCTTCCAAGCAGATTGGATAACGTCAATGAAGTGATCTACAGCATTATCTATATCTTCGATGGTTTTAAGTGGCATTTCTAAATCAATGATGTTTTCGGCAGGGTTTAAATACCTCAGTCTCTAAGTTAAATACTTATCTATCAATGATTGTTACCATGTCACTGTCTGAGTTTACCGTTCCAAGGGTTGATTGATGGAATCCTTCAATTATTCAAGGAAAATATTAATTCTGTCACAAAAATAAAATACAAATGTAAAAACAATGTATACCTATCTATTTATAAATCTACTCTCAAAATATTAACTTTTGAGTATAAAAGATTAATTTTACTAAATCTAAATTAGATTCCCCAAGGAAATTTGTGCAGGATAGTAGTGCATGGGATCGCCTTTACAAATATGTTTTTAATAAAAATAACCCTTTTGTTATTCCAGATATTATTGTAGGTAATTTAACGTTTACTAATGATATGGATAAGTGTAGCGCTTTAATTTCTTTCCACAAATACAGGTTGAACAACTTATTACCCTTTCATCTCCTGGTTCAGTGGTTCCCTCAGTTACTTGCGACCCGGTTACAAATATTGGTAAGGGCCTTGCCAATGAAAATGCTGCTTCTTCGGACAAAATTAATAATAAAATTGTTAAGTATATTGATAGTGAATTTTCCTGATTTTTTTTAGTTCTATTTTCAATAAATTGGCTAATATAAAAATGTTTTCTATGGTTGGTAAAGATTCTACTACTCTTGGTTGGATATCGACCTATATTTTTATTAAACTCTGTTGGCAAAGTTTTTTAGAAAGTAATTAACGAATTCTTGTTAAAGGAAGCTGACAGTAAGGGTGTTTTTCATTGTTATCAATTTAGTTTTTTGAGAGGTCTCTCCACAGAGAATGTTCTCTATAAGCTGGTTTATAGTGTAAAGCACTCATTGGGGTCTGGCTCATATGTAGTTGTTATTTCCTTGATATTAAGGGAGCTTTTGATAGCTACAGATGGTCTTCAATTATTGACGTTTTAAGAGAATTTAACTTTAATCTCTTTATTGTACTATTATTAATTATTTTTCTAATAGATATACTTCTTTGACAGTTCATAGCTCTGTTGGTTTCAGAAGACTGGAGTGTGGGTGTCCTGGGGCTCACACTGTGGGAATATTTTATACCTCATAGTTCATCTTCATTTGGAGCAGTTCTCGCCCGTTACTTGTAAGGGGTTTGAACTAGTTTCCTATGTGAATGGTCTCTTTTTAATAGCTATGGTTGACAAGCATTATGATCTTAATTTAATTGAAGTCGTTTGTAAATTTTTAGAAAACATAATTAGAGACTTGGGTTTGTCTTTCTCTGTTTCCAAATGCAATATTGTTTTTGGTGGTCAGAGAATTGCGCATTTTGTTAAAAACTTAAAGTTAATATCAGTTCAGCCAATTAACCATACAAATTGTCTGAAACATCTTGGTCTAATATTAAACTACAGTCTATCTTTTATCCTACATATTGAGTATGTCCACAGGAAATGCATCTTCATATTCTTTAATCTTAAAAGACTGCAACTCAATACGTCTGAGTTGAAATACAGAAAAATGGTCATTTTGTATAAGGGGCTGATACAGTCTTTTTATGCATATGGATCTCTTGTTTATATTAATAAAAACATTTTATGCTCTATCTACATATGCTATAGGAAGTTTTTGCTAAATATTTCTTTTCTTTACCTGATCTGTCCCACTTCTGCTGCTAATGTTACCTCCAACATTATGCCTTTGGATATTTTTATCATTGGTTGTTAGAGATGTCGTCCGTGTCAAGAATTTGGAATTCTTAAATATTGATCCTCTTTCATTTGACTCCATTCCTACTGTTTAAATTTCAAAAAAATTGTCTGTTCTTTATTAATTGATACATGACAGGCAATATGGGACAGTTGTCCAACTGGTGGAAAAACAGCCTATGTGTTTTTCCCAAAGTGTCCGATCGTCTTAAACTTAGTGGTATTAATATTAATTTTTATAATGGTCAGGTGCTCTCTGGTCATTGTAAGTTTGATTCCTATCTATATAGGTTCCACCTTTCTTCTGGTCCTGGGTTTATCTTTTGCAATTCTAGTGTTGACTCCTCTGGTATTTGTGATGATACTGAGCACGTATTGTTCGATTGTCCTTTGTTTGAGAGTTTACGTTGTAAATTCAAAACATACAAAGGTCAAGCTTTCATTTTCACAGAGTCAAATTTTGACAGTCTTTTGTTATTTATGGGACTATCTATGCTGAGGAAGTTTAAATGTGGCCTTTAATTTTTTTCTTCTCTTTTTTTTCTTTTTATTGCACTATTAAGTTGTTATTAATTTTCTTTTCTTTTTATTATAAATTAGATGTTTATTTTATTATGTTTATTATTATTTTACTGTTTCTTAAAATAAAAATTCAAAGTTAAAACCTCATCTATGGAATCATGGTCAGTGTCTGCTTCAACTTTTATGTGTTTATTTGTTAAAACTATTTATATATATATATATATATATATATATATATATATATATATATATATATATATATTGGTTTAATATGTATTTTAGTTTCATATTACCTATTCTTTTTCAATACCAGTTTTCCCAGTACGTTTGCTATATCATTTTGCGACAGCGTCATTATATACATAAATTATTAATAGGAGATAACAAAAAAGCTTAATGGTGAAAATCATATTTAGAACAATTGTATAGATTTTCTTTAGGAATTGTACAAACAAAAGATAATAAGGAAAGTCAAAACGAAATACTAAGAAGTGAATATGATAATGCTCTAAAAGAAATAAGGAATAATAAGTCAACGTGTGTAGGAATATAAGCAAATAATTTTTTATACTAGTTATTAAGAAAGATGTATAAGAATGAGACCATGCCTTTCAGTTTTCATAACGAGAAAATAATTACAATACCAAATTGAACAAACTCAGATAGATGTGAAGACTTTAGAACATTAAACATAATAAGTCATGCATCAATGATATTAATCAAAATATAGAAGAATAGTAAATAAAGCAAAAGCTATATTGCGAAATGATCAGTTTGGGTTTAGGAGGAGCGTCGGAACTTGCGAAGCAATCTTAGCATTGAAATTGTTGATCGAAGAGAGATTTGGAACTGGAAATTGCTTTATATTGCATTTATCGATATAAACAAAGTTTTTGATAACGTAAATTGAAACATACTGTTTAGAATATTACAGAAACGCAAATAAGTAAGAAGGATGTAAAATTAATATATAAATTATATGGCAATCAGAAAGCAAGGATTCAGATTGGTAACTTGAGCGAAGTAGTTAAAATAATGAAAGGTGTTAGACAGGGGTGTGCTCTATCACTGATATTGTTCAATCTATATATGAAAGAAATAATTAAAGAAGTTAAGGAACAAACAAAGGAAAATGGTTTAAACGTACAAGGTGAAATAATAAGCACTTTAGGTTTTGCCAATAGTATAGATGTCCTAGCAGAAAATCAAAATCAACTGAAGGATACATTACAAGTAATAGAAAATCTATTTAAGAAAAAAAAAATGTTATGTGACAAAAATAACAGCCGAAAGAAAATAACCATGTATATTGACAGTATTAAAATATAAAAAGTTATTGAATTTCATTACTTGGGTAGCAAAATCATCAGTAAATGCGGGAAAGATATATTAAAAACTGGATTAATCAGGCAAAGAGAGTATTCTACGAAAAATACATCAACGAACAAGGGTATAAATATAAATCTGAGAGTTTGTTTGGAATACGGCACTGTACGGATATAAAACATGGACGATTAGTAAAGTTGAAGAACAATCACTAGAGCATTTGAAATGTGGTGTTACTGGATAAGTCTGAAAATATGGTGGACAGATAAACTAACTAACGAAGAAGTCCTAAAGAAAATTGGAGAAGAAAGAACATTATGGAAAACAATAATAAAACGAAGGATGAATATGATTGGGTATAAGGCACGATAGTCTACAAAAGATAATTATAGAATGAATAATGGATGGAAAACGAGGAAAGGGAAGACGTAGGAAACAATATATGCAACAGCTAATAGATGACACTTGTAGTACCGGATATTATGAATAGGAAAACAGCAAATCATCAATTCTGGAGAAAGCAATCAAACCAGTCATAGGGCTGATGACTAGATGATATATAACGTGTGCGAGTGAATATGTATAATTAAATAAAATTGAAAAATTACCCGCGTTATGTTGCGATCGCGTATGTAGATTGTATCGTAGGATAACGCGTTCGCTGACTCCTTTATTATTAGACGCATATATGGCGAACCTTAAATCTTCCGTTATCGTTTTTTTCCTCAATTGAGGCGATAAGTCAACGCGAAATAACGGATATTCGGGCGAGGTGGTATTGACGATGACCGAATAATTTTCAATTACTTCTAAGTGATACGTTTGAGACGGAAGATAGTCTTTATTACTATGATTATTATCGTTCACCGAACAGTACACTTCTAGTATTTCAGTCGTAATGTTCGTTATCTCCTTTTGAATTGAGCAATTATAAGGTGTTGTAGGGTGCGCTGAAACACGAGTTTAATGTTATAAGCGTTTTTTATAAGTTTTTTGTTTACCAAAATATTAACTCTTTCAGTCATGAATTACAAATAAATTATACAGTTTAGTGTGAAATAAACGAGGAACAAGAAGTTAAAATCACTAAATTTTTTCCACTATAAAAAATCACTAAGCTTTTTGTCCGTTAAGCCATTATCAAGTGAATATAAAATATAAAAATACGTACAATTTATAAAAATATAAAATTTAAAAAATATTACTTTAGATACACAATTTCAAAAAATTATGAAAGTGATGAAACAGTATTTTTTTTTAAATGCGCAATTGAGTTATTATGTATTTTTTTATATTGTTGATTGTGTTGTTTACCACATTCATTATCAGATTATTTTACAAGTTACTTTTTTTATCACTTTGATAATTTTTCAAAATTAAGTAATATTTTTTATATTTCATAGTTTTATAAATTGTACATATTTTTATAGTTTATATTCACTTGAGACGAAAAGCTTTGTAATTTTCATAGAGAAAAAAATTGTGCGATTTTAACTCTTTCTTTTGTTGATTATTTTTCAAAAAACCACTACATACATTCCACACTTTTCAATGCGTATATATTTATTTATTTAATTACTTACAAAACATCGCGGCGTACGCAACAGTAAAACGCCAATTACAGTGTATGCACTTGCAGAAAAGTATAAAATAAAAGTACGAACAAAAATGAAACTAGACTTACACAACACGCTAATTAATATAAATAATATTAAAAATGGAAAAATAAATTACTAATACCAACAAAAAAAAAATAATGTTTCTAATGCAATACAGTACCTGTGTACAAGCACACATCCGAACAGAACAAAATAACATAAATTCTAATCATCTACCCATATTCATATGTAAACAAACTTTATCTCGGGACATGCACATCAACGGATTTCCTAGATTTTAATCTAGTAATTAATAGATTTTCGTTTTCTTTGAATTTTACCGAAGTCTCTTTCGACGAATCGGTTCTTCGAATGTTTATAAAAACTTGAGTATCGTTGTCGAGATAATATGCATTATTATTTCATTAAGCTGAACGCCCACTATTTGCACGTAACAACTGTCCATCCACACTGGCGGATAATATTCCGCGGTTGCGTAAACTAATGCTAAAGCGGATACGCGTAAAATCTTAGCTATGACGACGTACCAGTTAATCAGTTAATCTTCTTATGATATTTACGCGTGTTCTAATTTTCGGACTTAGGTTAGTAAGGTATGTTTTGTACGCGAGCGAATGATCTAACGTTATTCCTAGATAATTTTGATTCTTCGTGTTATTAAGTGGCGTTCTATCCATTGTCAGGTTTAGTTGTGTATTTACTACGGTACTATTATGGTGGAATAGGGAAACTTCAGTTTTGTTCGGATTTGGTCATAAATTACATTTTTCCATATATGTACTTATTTATGTTTAATTCCGCCTGCAATTTCCTCTGACATTCGTCAATATTGTTATTTTGCACTGCAACTGCAATATTATCAGCGTAAATACGGTACTATTCAATATATTCGGAAAAGCTTGAAGTTATACATTAAAAAGCAATGGATCCAAAATGGAACCTTGAGGCAAACCACTGTTTATTCTCCGCCATCTGATACTTTTATCCCCAAGGAAGATGCGAAAGAAACGGTCAGCCAACATTCTGTTTAGTAAATTTATAATTTTGAAGCAAATTAATTTTAACAACCTAGTCAGCTTTCGATAAATCGGGTTAATGCAGCTACTTGATCAACACAAGATCTGTTAGTACGAAAACCAGCTTGCTCGACAGGTAGATGTTTTTCGATTTCTGTTGACATTCTGTTGTATATATAATTCGTTCAAAAATTTTATACCGGATAGATAGTAGGGATATCGGCCGGTATTCCGCCGGGTCATTACCATTTTTGCCTGGCTTTTTAATAGTAAAATTACCTTCGCTTTTTTAAAATCCCTAGGCAATTGACCGCTATGTAATATTTCATTATAAATAGTGATAATGAATCTTTTTACCCTTTCTCCCAGATTCTTTATGAATTCTGGGTAGATTCCGTTTAGACCAACGGCTTTAATACTCTTGGTGGAATTTAATGCCGATTCTAACTCATTCATTTCAATATTTTTTGAAAAGGTATTATGTGGTGTTCGCTATAGCAAAATTTCAAAAATAATTAGACTTACCGGCCGGTATGACTCGAAATGTGCAAGGTTGAATTTGTCGACCGATTTCATTTCTGGTGACGCAAACTAACGTGCCGTAATCTTTATCCGAAGCTATATTATAGGTAATTTTGCTAACGGTGTCGTTCAACGAACGATATTTATTCGTAGGAACTTGTAAACTTTGATCGCTATTATTGAAAATCCACGTAAATTCGACATCCGTAGGATCAGCGGAAATGGAACATTTCGCGTGCACCGTTTCTCCTAAAGATGCGCCGATTACGAACGGATTGTTACTGTTGCATATCGGTACGTCTGCGCGTTAACATGAAATAAACACGTGAAACAAATTGGATGTGTACAATCTGTAAAAATCAACCGAAATATCTGGAATAGTTTAAATTTACGTTCACGGCCTTGATTTGTTTTAAGGTGAGGGGATAAAAAGAATTTACGATATTTTTAAATGTGAATGAAGTTTTTTAAATTTCAAACATGTTTCTTTAACGGAGAAGGTTACTTTTACACTATGGTTCCGTATTATTACGCGTAATTTCCAGATTGGTGCTATGATTTACATAAAACTAGAAAATAAATATTCATAATGTCGCGCGTAGGTTCAAATAGTTTGCAATATGAAATTGTCATTGTCGGAATGTATATACAGACATTATTTATATATATATTACGACGATCGTCGTATGTTCACGTTATAATAAATCTAAATTTATTATATTGAAGGTGGAAAACTAATATTTAATTTAATTAATATAATAAAACAATATATATATATATATATAATTATTTATTTAATTAAAGTAAAATATATTAAAATTATTATAATATAACCAAACCGGATTTGTAGTAGATAAACTATTGTTATACAATAATTAAAATTAATTTTAGTTAGTCAATGGAAAAAAACCAGTAAATTAGTTTGACCAAATAATTTTGTTAATACAGCCAGTAAATAATGAAGAAAATCGAGTAATTTTTGTTTAACAAGGCTTAAGAAAAATGTATAAAAAGGGATGGTTGTTCATTTTCGAGAGAGTTCTAGTTTTTCCGTCAAATAGTTCAGTTGTCAGTTACTTGATCAAGACAGTTACGATTTAATAAAGAAGGATGGCAAGTAATTATAAATCCGGTTTAGGTTAGTTTTTATTTTTTAAAATTAAATTATTATTTTTTTTATTTATTTTATTAATTATCTATTTGTATATATGTGTGTGTGTTACGTTGGGGATTGATAATCAACTCTTCGAACGTTCGAAGGTTATTGGATTTACGAATTAGTTTTTTGCCGAATAATCTTTTCTTCGTCGCTTCTTCATACATATCCGTTTGTTTATAATCCTTTTGATCACACATTATCGTTTATTTTTTACAAAATTATACATTTTATATAAAACGACTCCAAGCATTAAAAAAATAAAGCAATATTTCGTCTATAATATCATGTTTAGATAAGTTATATAAATATTTTTAGAATCGAAACATTCTGAGCTAACTAAACGCTAGTAGAAAAATAGACAATATTTTTTGGTCATTAAAAGTTGATGTACCATATAGAGGACACTACGACTGAAAGGGTTAATGCTGAATTAACTATCCAGCTCTATTTTTGATCGCTTCGAAACGTTATCCATCAATTTACCTTTGTCGATATCGAATTTGTTTTACGACATAGTTTATCATCTGCGCGAACTTTTTACTTATTAAACTTTTTTTTTAATATAATTCTCGGCTTTTACGGCTTCTAAAGAAATGAAAAATTACTAATGTAGCTCATTAGCAGAGTTGGTCGAAACGTTTCTTGCACAATGGTGGCCAATGGACAGCAAAAAAGTTATCAGGGGAGGTCTATGACGCGGTGGTACGATGGTATAGAGAAGGTGACTAAAAACTGGTTAAGGACATCGCAAAATATAAATGACTGGAAGACGATGGAAAAAGCCCTTATCTAGAAGTGGATAGATAAACTCATATATATATATATATATATATATATATATATATATATATATATATATATATAAAGATTCGATATTTGCCATGTAAAGTAGAATACTGCTTTTTCCTATGCAAAAAATCGAGAAAATTACTCACGACCAAAAACTTATCAGGATTATTGTATTTTGAATAACAAGATTAAATAAAATTAGAAAATAATCGAAAAAAAGTATAAAAAATTTGATAAATGATTTGAAAATGAGTCATCGAAATTGGGAACATTACAAAACGTAAACACATGCGCTTTACGCAGTATTTTTTTTTAAAAACTGTTTTAATGCAACAATAACAATAACTACAACAGTACAACAATAAAAGCATCACTGTCAACGACAGCATGATAATGATGGCGATTATTATTATTATGGTTTATCATTTACATGGTGGTTTGAATAAAATATGAAATAAAAAATGAAATATATTCTTTTAGCAACTATAGTGAAGATTAATATTTACTTTCATGTGGAAAACTAAAGAAGGTGGAATTTTTATATGCATATATGTATATAAATTTTATATATATATATATATATATATATATATATATATATATATATACATATATACTAAATAAAACACGTACATAAATTTACGTATATATATATAAATTATGAAAACTTATTCAACAAAAACGGAAATTTGGATACAATTGAAAAAATGCAAATTTAAGAACATACATCTTACGATATATATATATACATATATATATATATATATATATATATATCGATATAGTGAGTATGTGTTTAATATCGTATATAGCAATGGTTGTACGTGTATGTTATGCTCGGATGTTGATGATGATGATGACGATTATGATATAAAATTTGAGAATATAATAATGACGCAGGAGGACTTCAGCTGCGTCATGATACAATCAATTTGTCTTATTACAAAATGCACACCTGTATTGCTTCCCTCATCGACGTCTTGCGTCCTATTCGTTCTTTAAAATATAAATCGTCAATGCGCAACAACAATTTTTTATTCTCGTCGGTTCAGTTTTTCAAATTAGTTTTTTTTTCTTTTATTTTTTCGTTCGTTCCAGCGGTCTTCGAAATTGGTGTATGGTTACACTTCTGCGGCAAATAAAAGGTGGAAGGATAATCCCGAAAAATCATTTATTTCTTCAGCCCCATAAATTTTTATAAGGTAATTTTTTCTCAGCAACAAAACACATAAATACAAATGTCTTTTTCCCCTCACTTTTCTTTATATGTGTATGTATACATACATATATATATAAATATATATATATGAGTGTGTGTGTGTGTGTGTGTATGGAAATGGTTTACGGTATTTACGAACAATCGAATTTGTCGACGCAATTTGGAAACATATAGTTTTCCTTATTACCATTAATTTTTTCTCGTAGAATCGGCATATTATATAAATCTGAGGACTAAAAGATTGAAGCTAGTGTAGCAAGCGTCCGTTTATTTTGTTAAAAGGTTTTTTACGACTATTTCATAAATTACCGGAATCTTACAGTAGGATGAGATAATTAAAAATATTAGGTCGAGTTAATAATCAAATAAAACTCGCTTAATTGCCTAGTCGCCGGGTAGAACCTGCCACATTTCGAATGTGGACGTCTCACACTGCAATTAAGACAAATAATATTCGAATAATATCGAACTAGAAAAATTTAAATAATGCAACGGTATAATGAAGTGGTTAATAAAAAAAATGCGCATTTCCGAAATAATAAGTCTATACAATGTTATGCTGCAGTCTTTTATCGCGCACACACACACACATACATATATATATATATATAAGATGAGAAATATGGAAAATTAATAAGTATACGCCGGCTGTTCATATATAATAGAATTCTTCGCAATAATGGTGGCGTTAGATTATATAAAAAAATCCGACAGATTCTTCGACAGCAGCAAGTATATCGAAAAACAAAACTTAAGGACGTGGTGACATATGTTCTTTTCATAGTTTTCTTCGATTTATTTCGATCCATTGCTGTGTGAGTGATTTCATCTGAAGTAGTGATACCATCTTCCTCGCATCCTGCCCTGTATAATGGTTGTTTCCACTGATTTCGAACTATGCGACCAATGCATCTGATCACGTATTTCGATTTATTTTCTGAAGAAGACCGGTTTCTATCTTTAAAACTCCTGCAAAATTGATTTGTTGGTTTTGCAAGCTGTCTGTGGTATCTGCAACATTTTCCTGTATACATGAATTGCATACTTTTTTTTTTTTTTTTTTAGTGGTTCAAGATTCTGATGCATATGTCGTAATAGGGAAGATCGATGTTGTGTTCACGAGTTTAAACATAGTGTTCCGCGTTATAATTGTATCTTTCTATATTCATTTTAGTTTTGTTGCATCTCTTGCCGTCGCAATAAGTCTAAGCATCTTCCTGTGTTCGTAATTAAATAGTTAAATTCCTCTACTACTTCGTGTACTGTAATTTATTTTATTTTTGATTTATTCCTGGAAGTTCTTTCTATTATCATTATTTTCGTTTTTGCCTGGTTCACACTTTCAAGTCGTTTTCATTTATGATTTTCGACTTTTGGTTGATGTCAGCGATACTATAATCATCTTCTTATTGCAGGTTACTTATGTCCTTCTACTGTTATTCCTCCTTCCCAGTCCTCCAGTATTATCTGCATAAGGTATTCGCTATATCTAATTAAAAAGAGCGTCACAGAATATAGCTTATGCAATGTTAGTAACAACGAAAGGAAAATAGCGCATAAACTAAGAAAGCAATATATTAATATAGCTTTTAAGTGGATAAATAAATATGTTGGACCTTAATGTAACAAGATAGTCCGTATATTAGCTAGGCGTCAACACAGAATAATGTAAAACAGATAAAGATGAATTAGGAAAATTATAATTTCAAATTTTAAGGATCCATTGGTATGTGGAACAGAAACTAAACAAAGACGGAAAAATTATATATTAGTCAAAAACAGTCAATAGAAAATTGTTGAGTATAGATAAAAATATTTGAGAGATTATATATAAAAATATACGTAAATTACGTCTAGAATTATTTTCGGTGAAAACCACGTCCTGATTATTCAAAAAACTTAACGTTTCGAATGGGCTTACACCACTCATCATCAGAAACGAACTAAACCACAAACCCTTGAGTTATTTCCTTTTATAGGCACTTCTCAATCGGAACTTAATATTTCCAGGGCTGTGATTGGTCCTACCGTCAACTGATACATCACCTGATATTACTGTATGGTGATTGGTCAATTCTTCTGTAGTCATTATATTTCCAAGGCTATGATTGGTCCTACTATCAGATGATATTCCTGTATTGTGATTGGTTAATTTGTCAGTAGTAATTATATTTTCAGGGCTATGATTGGTCCTACCATCGGCTGATTCATCACCTGATATTCCTGTATTGTGATTGGTTGGTACTTCTGTAATCAATGGTTGGTTGGCCACTTCAGTAGGGTATTTTAATTTTTCTCTATTGTTAAGTAATACTGGTTTCCAAGCATCAGGTAGCCGAAATCCATCTTCTCTGTTGAAATTATTATGCTTTTCTATTTCAATAGCCTCTCGGACAATTCGCTTCCCATATTTTTGCTCCTTTACCAATACCTTCCTCTCCTCGAAGTCTATAGAGTGACCCGCTGTAATTAGATGTTCTGCTACTGCTGATTTACTTATGCGTTTATATTTACAATCTGCAGCATGCTCTTTAATGCGTGTATTAATAGACCTTCCAGTTTGTCCAATGTAGTTTTTGCCACACGAACAAGGAATTTTATACACGCCAGCAGTATGACCATCGGGAATTTTATCTTTATTATTATTTAACAGGTTCTTTATCTTTTTATAGGTGTCAAATACTGTTCTTATACTGTTTTTTTGTAACACTCTGGCAATCTTATCTGTTGTTCCCATAATGTATGGCACATGGTCAACTAGTGTGTATCGAAAAAGTACACACACTGGATTATACATACATAAAAATTCACACCACAACCCAAGTCAAAAATTGGGTGTTTTCAAAACTTTAACAGTGAGAGCCCAGCGTTTATGTGACAGCAGTAGTATTGAGAATGAACTGGTTAATCTTAAGCAGACTATGATCAACAATGGGTACAGTATAAAACAGTCTGAGAGATATATTAATAAATTTAGTACTACATCTAGAAAAAAAACAGGCGGAAAACAAAGAAGAATATAGAGCAAGCATAAAGTTACCTTACATTATGGGAACAACAGATAAGATTGCCAGAGTGTTACAAAAAAACAGTATAAGAACAGTATTTGACACCTATAAAAAGATAAAGAACCTGTTAAATAATAATAAAGATAAAATTCCCGATGGTCATACTGCTGGCGTGTATAAAATTCCTTGTTCGTGTGGCAAAAACTACATTGGACAAACTGGAAGGTCTATTAATACACGCATTAAAGAGCATGCTGCAGATTGTAAATATAAACGCATAAGTAAATCAGCAGTAGCAGAACATCTAATTACAGCGGGTCACTCTATAGACTTCGAGGAGAGGAAGGTATTGGTAAAGGAGCAAAAATATGGGAAGCGAATTGTCCGAGAGGCTATTGAAATAGAAAAGCATAATAATTTCAACAGAGAAGATGGATTTCGGCTACCTGATGCTTGGAAACCAGTATTACTTAACAATAGAGAAAAATTAAAATACCCTACTGAAGTGGCCAACCAACCATTGATTACAGAAGTACCAACCAATCACAATACAGGAATATCAGGTGATGAATCAGCCGATGGTAGGACCAATCATAGCCCTGAAAATATAATTACTACTGACAAATTAACCAATCACAATACAGGAATATCATCTGATAGTAGGACCAATCATAGCCTTGGAAATATAATGACTACAGAAGAATTGACCAATCACCATACAGTAATATCAGGTGATGTATCAGTTGACGGTAGGACCAATCACAGCCCTGGAAATATTAAGTTCCGATTGAGAAGTGCCTATAAAAGGAAATAACTCAAGGGTTTGTGGTTTAGTTCGTTTCTGATGATGAGTGGTGTAAGCCCATTCGAAACATTAAGTTTTTTGAATAATCAGGACGTGGTTTTCACCGAAAATAATTCTAGACGTATGGAAAACAACCACGAAAGTTTTAATAAATATATACGTAAATTATTAGCGCTGGACATAATTGAACTCTTTTTAACTTCTGGCGCTTAGGAATTTGTAAATATCTCGGTGTACGAATATTGCATTTCAGAAGAAAGCACAGCATAATGCGATAGCACGAATAAAATAAAATAACTTAAAAGAACGAATTAAAATTTCTGCCGTTACAAATATAGTAATAAATTCCGCTGTTCCAAGAATTTTAAAAAGTTGCCTTACTTCTTCCAATTCAATTAACTTATCTCTCGTTGATAATTTTCGAACATTGTACGTACCTATATTATATATCTAACAAATGTTCTGCTTCTTGCTAGTTTTAAATTCACTTAGTTCTTGGTCGTATCCGATTTATTTTTTGTCATATCCAGGAAATTTATTTAGCCAGTGTTTTCTCCTTTTATTTGTATTTAAACTGGGCGGTGAAGGAGCTGGTGTCATATCTGGTTGCCCATTATGATCTTGGTTGCTACGGCCTTTTCTACTTTTTACTGTAATTGGGGAAAGGGGAATTTACCGTGCTGGCCAGGCAATTTGGAAGATATATCTTATCCCTTCTTCCAGGTTCGTAGTCACAGATTATTATTATTATTTCATAAAATAGCGTTGTATTGTTGTTATACATTATTATCTCCGATATATATAGTTTTTAAATTGATCGGTATTTTTACTTCCATTATTGGAGCAGGTTGGTAAATCTGTAAGATCCTGTTCCAGCATTTTATGTCAGGGTTTGCTCCCTTAGCCTGTGGATAAACATCTTTACCGCAAGGGAGCGATTTAAAGTTTTTACGGAGACCAAAACCCTCCCAAAGGATTGAGAGTCACAGGATTTATGCAGACGTTTAATAGATATTTCCTCAAGCTATCCGTGCGTGATATATATATATGAGACATATGTACAAATGTGATGTAGTATACGCACATATATATATATATATATATATATATATATATATATATATATATATATATAACAATGGTAATTTTTTTCTACTAGTAAGTATGTAATGAAGTAACATTTTGATTCTTTTGTTTATCGTATTGAAGACTATATTTATTGATGCTGTTACAAGTTCAGCGTCGTGAGTTCGAATCTCATGGAAAGTAAGAAATTCTTAAGGTAAAAAAATCTCGAATCAACTGACCTATCCACCCGATTTCTCGATAGATAAAAGTAAAGCAATAAACCTGGAAGGCGGTAGCAAACCATCCTATATTGGTTTGCTCGTAATACGTAGCACTTAGCTGATTCTTTATTAATCTGTCGGTTAATAGGGATGATACGGAGTCGATAAGACCTTGTTTATTTTAGATCTAGATTAGTAATATTAAAGAATAAGATGTGTTGAAATTTTTAAATTTAATTTGCTCTGTAAGTCGGTAGTGACGTTAAATTTTAAAACACTTACATTTGACACGCAGCTTAACCGGTTTACTAATCGTTTCTCCTATACTGTTAGCGACCGAACACGTATAATAACCGGAATTATGGCGATTTATAAGTTGCAACACCAAATTATATCTGCTCATAATTACTTTCGACATTATTTTCTGGTTTATTTTCACACCCTAAACAAAGCAAAAAAATAACGACAATCATTATTATTATTATAAATAAAAGAACGCCACTTTATTCTATTTATTAACGAATTACAGCCCTTCTTGTTAAAACTATTCTATACGAAGCCATTCACAACAGCTCTGAGTTTGAAAATGAAAACTGTACTTACGTTCATCATCATTAAGCGTCGTCTTCATATCGGAAGTAGGTAACTACTTACCTATACGTATTTTGTTGTACAGTGTAAGTAGCGTGCAAGGCAATCATAATATGGCGTTAGCGCAGATAGATTCACATAGACACCCGGGAGAACTGATTGCAATCGCTTTATTGTCACGATACAATGCAGCCTCGCGTGCTTTTGTAGTGGTTCTATAATATTGCTTACTAGCGCGCATATGGTGCTGCGTGTGGTCGTTTGCCGTTGTCTTCCACGCGATAATATGAAGATTATTTATACTTTTTTATTTTATGATGATAATTTTTTGCGTGGTGGTCGATCGTATTCGAACTCGGTACCTTCCATATAAAATAAAAAAACGAAGGGAGTATAATTTGATGTTGCGTAATATTTCTGTAGTCCATAGTTGGCTTGAAGCAGAAGAAGAAGAATATTAAAAAAATAGTAATAATACTTTGCAGCCATTTAATAATTTATTAATTTTTTGCGGAAAATATATTCGAAATGGCGATCAAATTTAAATGCGTCTAAGAGAGAATGTTTGAAAATCATTCGGGACGGTAATAAAATTCGTATACATATTCCGCGCGTACGATTATAAGTATATACTTTGCGTTGTACGTTTTCAGATGTGCCTCCGTAGCACCGGGTGCGACGAACAATCGAGTATATTTCTTTCGTAATTTAATCGCAATTGATGGGGTCTATAGCCGGAAAATATGATCTAATTTTTTCCGAAATGTTCCGCATGTTTTGTTGAATTCCGTTTCACCACCTCCCGCCCAGTATCAAAGGGTTTTCTCGCTCGTTAACGGTCTATTTTTTCCCTAGAAACGACGATAATATGTCCCATCGGGGTTGTATCGTACCCGGCGTGGAGTTAGTTTTTGTTCCGATCCTATTAAAGGTAGCAATGAAAATTTTCCGCGCAACTTCTGGTACCGTTTTTTTCATAACGTAAACTGACTTCGGGTTTTCCTCCAGATTAGGTGAACATTATTACAGACGTATATACATGTATATTATAAAATTTGGTGTGCGTATAGACATTGTCTCCGTTTTGAATATAATCGCGATTTTCATCCATAAAATTTTACGATTGTTGTTCTTCGTTTACGTTCTTCATACTTTTCTTAATTTTTTCATTATGTACACAATATTATGCCAAAATTTGTGCACATGAAATTCATATATATATATATATATATATATATATATATATATATATATATATATATGTTGTACAGAACATTTTGTATGTACATAAACATGTTGTATGTACATAAACATGCATGTACACGCATAAATACATATATACCTATATGAACCCACTTGTAAGTGTAGGTGTGTTTCAGGGACTTCCAATGATTCCTATTTTGGCCAATTCAAATACAATTGATAATTTTCGCATACATAGTGCAAAATGTTGTACGTACAAAAACACACACATGTATATAAACACGCACACACCAGTTTATATACGCCTGTATCAACCCACTGCTAGAAGTAGGCACGTTCCAGGTCTATTTTTAATTTACTATTCGTTTTACTACATCTACAAGGGTTTTTTTTTTGGTCCGTTAGTATTTCCTTCTTCGTTTTTTAAATTAAGTATGCATTTTTCACGGGCTGTTTACGTTATCACACGATTTTCTTGATTACATCCTTTTCAGGGATCTGTGTTCCGCTAAAAATTAACGTCTACGGAACGTATAAATCGATGTATTTATAAGACTCAGCCTAAGACGCGTTTCACCATTTTTAATAAAAAATCAGCGCTAACGTATAAATTTATTTTATATAAAACAGTAATATCGTCTATTATATGTTCTCACTAATCTAAAGAAACTACGTCGACTTTGAAACCACCGCTTTATAGGGTCATCCTAAATAAGTCGCATCATTACACACTCTCATTAAAACAGTGCGCGAATAGTTTCATTTTCTGTTTGATATCGTAAAAGAACGTGTGCATAAATTCATCAATCGTCGCGATATTTCTTATGTTACGATTATAAATAATATAGAGGTGGGTACGATTATCCATCTTTAAGACGTAGATACGAAGTATAAACGAAGACTAATAAAACGTCTAGTATATCATATTTTCTCATTTCATGTTTTTGTTTTTTTTTGGTAAATTCCATCGATAAATCCCCTTAGAACGCTGAAAATATCGTCAGGGTTCTACTACCGATTGGAAAATTAAAATTTTGATGTAAATGGGAGTCTATATGTGGATGATTAGAGTGGAAATATATTGTGTGCAAATTGAAAGTTAATATGAATTAAAACTACTCTAACAGATGACATGTATCTATGTGTGTGCGTGTGTGTATGTGTGTGACCATTGATCAGTACTTAAGCTCACTTTGGCAGTTAAGTTAGAGGGTATTGTGAGAGTGTAAATGAGTTATAATTATATAAATAAACGGTAATTAAAGAAATCAATATAATAAATGTAATCAAAATAAAAATTTAAAGCGTAAATGTATAATATTAAATCGTAAGAAATGTAATTACCCGTCGACAAGCGAAAGCTTGACACGGGATAAGTAGTATTAAAATAATTGTATTATGTCGTATGAGTGTTGTTGTGTTGTTGTGTGTATACATGAGGTGTGATTATGAGTGTGTATATCAAATATACGTTAAAAAAAAAAAATTCATCGTTAAGTTTATTATAACTTATATCGATCATCAGGGTTTCTTTTAAAAGCTTTCCAGTTAGTAATTATAAGATCGTTATTTTATTCGTACATTAATGGATATATTAAGTTCACCTGATAAGGAAATCAGTTGATGGTTGTCAGCGAGAGAAATGGAAGTGAAGTCGGAAGGCTCAATAAGGTTCTCTGGGAGGAATATTGCGGGTCGAATGAATAAACAGTAAGAATGACACCGCACGAGGCATATTGATGAGATGGATCATTCCACTGAAGTAGGTAAACATGTGTCGTCTTTGTACGACCCAATCGAAGTCGGGCGATGATCACGTCGTCTTCGCGGCGTTGTACGTTTATATTTCACGGTTGAATTATGACCGAACGGAATTTATTGGTTTGAAGGGACAGACGCTATATTTGTTTCTATAGATGCAATAAGTCCCTTCTTGTTGTGTCGCGCAAAATCTGATGGAAGAACTGCGATTTTTATATTCAATATAGTAGTTGGTGTAACTTTTCCGGATCGTTACGAGTACGACAGGTACAGTTGAGATACAGAAGGTCCGATGGGTCAAATGTAACGTTATTCGGAAGGCGATGAATTCTATAATCGAGTTTCGTACGAGAAACAATAATTATGAATTCCGTCAATAAACAGAAACATCTGAAGAAATCGGTGCGGTTAATTATGCGATTTTTAGTAATATTCTCATGTTGTGTCGTTATCGCGAGTTATAAAGTCTAAGTGTTCAACAAACAATCAACAACTGCTGAGGTTGTTTCTAATTTAATCTCTCTTATCAACTCGTTATCGCAGTAGTTTTATTCTATCTATTATTATTTATTACTGTCGTTGTTATCGGTAACAACAACAACAACGCAAACCTATTTCGATTTAACCGATGGTGGTACCACTTAACCATTAACCATTATTTAATTATCGTATCATCGTATTTTCCGGAATAAAATAATTCAATTATGTGCTATGAATACGGTTGAAGAATTATCGAAAAAAGTTGAAGAACTTTTATCAGAAGTCGCTCATTTGTGAGAAGAAAATTCTCTTCTCCGCTCTAAATGCAAATCAGTTCCTACTCTTCCTGTTCATCCGTACAAAGGTTACAACAGCTGATCACGATACTAATCCCATAAAAAAAGTCAGAAAGTAGTTCAATCGTCCTTTAAGCCTCCACCTATTTTTGCTAGTGGACTTCTTCAAAATATTTCAGAATTCGATAATCTTTTGAAAGTGAATCGTCTCGAATGCGAACGTAAAGCACTTACAAATAACGTGTTAAAAGCCCTACCTAAATCCTCCGACGAGTAATATCCTACCACACCTATCAGTTGAAGAAGAAAAACCGTTCGTGTTCTTCATTCGTTATTTGCATCGAACGACTAATGTTGATGACATTACTTCCGAATTATTGAAGGTTGGACACGAAGCTAAATGTATTACTAACAATCAAATAAAGAAGAAGGATTGTGACCTATACTCACTGGTCAACCTTCCACTATTTCAGGTAGAACTCGAGCCTCGTGAAAACAATAACGAGACCTTGGACATTACTCACATGCTATATGTCAAAATTAAAACCGAGCTTACTAAGAAACAGCGAAAGGTCATTCTAAAAATTACTGCTCCAAGACACCAAGATGAGTTAAATGTGCCGAGAATCATTTGTATACATGTGTGAAACCTAGATCATACAAGTGAAAATGTGCCAATTGCGGCGGTGAGCATACAGCTAACTATAGAGGCTACCCCTTTTTCAAAAATAAATTCCAGCTCGCCAGATCCGCAGTGCCGAAACTTATTCAGTCCACACCAAGAAACTCGTTCGGCCACTGGATTCTTATCTCTCACCAGAGAAAGAACTTCATACTCCGTTGCAGCCTCGCAACCTGCCATTTCTACACTTGAAACTAATGAAGTCCGCCGATTCGCCAGGAGGAAAAAGCTCTCTCCCTGAGTTAGTAGCTTTAGTGCAGATCCTCCTTTATTCTAATCAAAGCTTAGAGAAACTGATAGATAATCTAATCAAGAGGGTTGACTTTCTAGAAAATTCGGCTAGCTGCTCGCGCCTAAACGCAAGTATCGAAAACATAAATGACAGCTCCTATTGTTATGATATGGAACGCTAACGGACTTCTTCCGAAGTTAGACAAGTTTATAAATTTTCTTCACCATGAGAATGTTGGCATTGTGTTAGTTTCCTAAACGCAGTTTATAAACAAAGTTCATTTAAAGAAAATCAAGGGCTACTCGATTGTAATCATCCGAGTGGCAAACTTCGGCAGTGCTATCTTTGTAAAAAATTCTATTACATTCTCTCAGAAGGAATTAGCATATACACCATACAAAAATTGTAGTCGCCTCGATCTACTGTCCTAACTAATCAGTCCAGGCTGCTGATTTATTGAATTATTTGCTAAACTAGGTGAAAAAAATGTATTGCTGGAGGAGACTTCAATACAAAAAATGTATAATGCGGATTCAGAGCAACTAATCAACGGGGAAAAGAACTTCTGAAATCTGTAAATAAAATCAGTGGTTCGTTTTTATCTCCTCGGGAACCTACTTACTGGTATGCAGATACTAACAGAACCCTGGATCTGTTAGACTTCTTTGTAGTACGAAATCTATCAAAAAGATATATGGATCTTAGAAATATCGTGGACATATTTTCTGATCATTCTCCCGTAATCTTATCCTTAAGTAATACTGTCCTAACAAAGAGCATGCAGAGGACTAACCAACAAACGTACTGGCTGGAGTAAAATGTGAGACATTATCGAAAACTCTATAAATCTTAAATCACGGATTAAGTCACCGGACGAATGGGATCTAGTGGTGAGCAACTTTATTTCAATAGTCACCAGTTCTGCTATATCACCTACACCGGTACACAAAGCTGCTTTCAGCAAAGAAATCTTGTTCCTTCGTCAGGTACGAGACCTAGTTCTTAGAAGACGAAGCGCGCGAAAAGCGTACTCGTAATCCTGAAGACAAAACCATATTTAATAAATTGTGTAAAGAAACTTCTGAGCTAATTCGTAAAATTAATCATTACTTCATCTTTCACCGGAAAGAGATAACTAATACTCATTGTATAATTAAACATCAGCATAATATAAAAATGTCCATTCACTAGATCAATGAAAAAGCAGGGGCTTTCGCTTCATACTTTGAAGAGGTATTCAAGCCCGATATCATTCATCGTGATTAAAATCAAGCCAAAAGTGTGGGTAAATATTCCTCACATTAGTCCGAAGGAAGTGACTAAAACCATCAGCAATTTAAAAATCAAGAAATCTCCAGGTATGGATAATATCTCATCTAAAATTCTTCAAGAGCTCCCCCCCAAAAAAAGTAATCTTATTTCTTACATACATTTTCAATGACATTCTGAGACTTCTTTACTTTCTTGATCAGTGGAAGCTAGCCAAAATTATCGTGTTTCCTAAACCTGGAAAACCTCAAGAGCTACTGCAGTCCTACAGACCAATATTCTTTCAATTGTATCAAAAGTCTTTGAAAAACTCGTTTCACTTCGGCTAAAATCTATTATTGATCGTGCTGCAGTCATTCCCAAGACTTCAGAATCAGCACACTACTTTACAACAATTTCATAGGGTCACTCAAATAATTGAACGATCTTTCGAAGACAGGAAATTCTGTCCGTCGGTTTTCGTAGACGTCGAAAAACCTTCGACCGCGTATGGCACGAAATACACAAGTTGTCCAATATTCTACCGTATAACTGTTGTGAAATACTGAAGTCATACTTGTACAAGAGAAACTTCATAGTTGAATATAACGGATTCACGTCAAATCATCATATGATACAAGCTAGAGTTCCGTAAGGGAGTGTACTGGTTCCGATATTGTACCTAGTCTATTTTGCTGACGCCTCTACGTTCGGTCACAATCTCTATGTTTGTAGACGATACCGCTCTTCTTTCAGTCAGCAGCTCTTACGAGCTGGCAGTCAAAAACCTGCAGTTAGTCATCGATAACATTTGTGTCTAGACCAAAAAACTAGAAGATCAAATGGAATGAAACTAAATCTGTCAGAGTCGATTTTAACCTGCATCATGCCAGTTATATTCCGTCAAACGTGAATGGAAAGTCTATTTCGAATCACGAATTCGTTAAGTATTTGGGGATGCACATCGATCGCCGCTTGAACTGAAATTATCACATCAAAACCAAATGCCAGGAACTTCGCCTTAGATTACGTAAGTTATACGGCCTGCTTGGATACCACTCACCTGTTAGTTTACCTAATAAACGACTTATTTACCTATCAATTTTAATACCTACTTGGAATTATCGTATCCAACTCTGGGGTGCTGCGAAGAGATCGTACAGGCTTATTATTCAGAGATTTCAAAATAAAGTACTTCGCCTGATAACTAAAGCCCCTTGACGTTTTGCTACATTTCGATTTCAAAATGCAGCTGCTAGTCTCCACGCCAGGAAACACGAGTCAAAACTTAATGGTCATCCGCATAATCGTAGCTGATCTACTCAATACTAAAGGAGACACTGGTAGATTAAGGCGGACTAAACCGCATGAATTATTATAACTTGTTACTTTTACTTATTTATTTATACTAAAATTTAGACTTATCTAAAGCGTTAATTATAATCTTAGTTTCGTGATAAGGGCCGAATCCGTACCTTCGTTTATTTTTTTTTCTTATGCGCAAATTTATTGTGCGTATGTCTGCGGGCAGTTCAATATAACAAATAAACCGGGTAAAAAGCAAGATTCAAAGTAGATACTCATATTCCATCATTCAGAAAATTATCTTAAATGATCGTTCTTAATCACTTGTTCGTAGAATATAAAAACACTTCGTGTTTCACGATGTAACTTCGACTGTAGATTTAATCTAATCGTTTATAATTATAAATAATTATTTTAAATTGCAATAGATAACTTTCGCAAATTCGTTACATTATTTTTGTCGTATTACAGGTAGCGGTATTTTCAACGGGTCCAGTTGAATACTAATTATAACTGGTTAAGTGATAGGTTTCTTTTATTTTAGCTGCCATATGTATCACAATGATGCATTTTTGATAGCCCATATATATATATATATATCATTATAATACATACACAGTAGTATCGTTTTAGTTTCCTCCGACTTCAACTTACACCAGGCTTGTCACTCTAGATGTCTCTAATACGGGAATGAAAAAATTGAATAAACGATGAAGAAGTGCAAAGATTGTTACTGGAAGCTGGTATTTCCTACATTGTAATTAGTATGTCACATATAATTTGCACGCTAATATTTTTAAAGGTAGAACGCTTTACACCTGATAATGTTTATACTATTCTAACTTTTAGTTAGAATACATTTAGTAGGAACTCTAAGAAAACAAAATCGTTGCACAATTTTAAATGTTAAATTTCAACGGGGTGAAAAAATTTATTGTAAGGAAAACGCGACCTATTAATTTTTAATCACAAACGAAGTCATCATCATCATCTTTAAGCACCGACTCACTTACCTATACATATTTCGTTGTACAATGTAAAAATCGTACAAGGCATTAGCGTAGATAGTCACACACATACACACCCAGGAGAACTGATTGTAATCGCTTTGTTGTCACGACAGAATGAAGCCCCGTGCGTTTTTGTGGTTTACTATATTATTACTACGGCGTATATGGTGTCGCCCGTGGTTCACTGCCTTCCACGCGATAATATTATTAGGATTATTTATATTTTACTTTTTGATGATAATTTTCACATCGTCGATTGTATTCGAACTCGGTGTCTTCCATATAGAAGTCTGTTCTCTCTAGCCATTAAACCGTCCCGACGACGTAGAAGTACTTAATTCTAAATATACTGCAGAACGGAATCAAATTAAACCGGCATAGTTGATCGTAATAGGGCTAAAGGTTATATCGATTTCTCGGATAAATTATCTTCATATTGTAACGGTATTCGTAGAGGAATTAAATTCTATTGAAAACTCGCTATTCATAAACGAACACTGTAAACAGCCACATATTTGGCACAACGGTACAAATGAAAATGTCGATTACAATATTCGGGGAATCAACAATGTTGGATATACTGCGAAACCTTTAAATACAAAGAAGAACGTTCTACTTTGTCAATTGTGCGAAAATAGCCAGCAAAAGAAAAAAAAAACTTGCTGAGAACAATGTGGAACGAAGTTGATGTATATTGAAAAACTGCTTGTATCATTCGATAGTGCATATGTAGTCCCAAAGTAATCAAGTGAATCAAGTGAAGACTTCATGTAATACGTGCATTCTAAAAAAAAAAGATTTATACCTGTTGTTCAAAGCGTTGATAACGGATAACAACGACGACAACATATATTTCAACATAATTTACGGAAAATAATAAAAAAAAATAATTACATAATACTCAAGATGGCTCACCATACAATAGAATTAATATAAAGACGTGTAATATAGAAAAGAAAAATTTATACTTATAATGTAATAAAAAATCAATTGAAAAATAGTTAAATCACTAATATTTATTTTCTTAAAGAAAACACAAAGCTTTTCGGCATTTACGCCATTATCAAGTGAAACATTTTAAAACATCAAAATTTTAAAAATATAAATTAAATATAATTACTTAAAAATATGCGATGGTGATTGTGAAAATATGCTCCAAAAATGCTGTCTGCTTCTGTTCTGTCTATTTTTTGACTTGTTGAAATTTAATATCAATATATTTGTTTATTAATTTTGTTTTTTTATATTAATTTTTTCTTCAATACTATTTTCCGGATTCTGTAAAAGTTGTGTACTGGTGGAATTTTAATTTTTTCATTAACTGTTGCGATGTATGATGTCCAGAAGTAAAATATAAAATATAAAAATATGCGAACGCAAAAATTTTTTAAAAACACAATTTTATAAGTAAAATGAAAATAAATATTAAAAATCTGATAATGACCGCGGTGAACAACACAATCAACTATCAATATATAAAATTTACAAAACAATAGCCAGATAATCATTAATTTGAATATGTAGTTAAACATTGAAAAATTCTTATATTATATAATAAAAATTAATATCCAGTAAAATTACAACATATTTTACAATATACTTTTTAAAATTAATTCTTCATCAAAATTTACCATTGAATTTAATAAACTATTTTTATTTTTATCCCTTTCTTTTATAATTTCCATTTTTTCAAGTAGTTTTCTTTTTTTATAGTGTTTTTCTATATGTAAAATTTTATAATTTAGATTAATATTATTTATTTTATGTTCTAATTCTACACAATATTTTCAAAACAACGATTTTTCATCATTATTTGCATATGAATTTAAATGGAAAATAGTATTGAAGAAAAAATTAATATAAAAAAACAAAATTAATAAACAAATATATTGATATTAAATTTCAACAAATCAAAAAATAGACAGAACAGAAGCAGACAGCATTTTTGGAGCATATTTTCACAATCACCATCGTATATTTTTAAGTAATTATATTTAATTTATATTTTTAAAATTTTGATGTTTTAAAATGTTTCACTTGATAATGGCGTAAATGCCGAAAAGCTTTGTGTTTTCTTTAAGAAAATAAATATTAGTGATTTAACTAATTTTCAATTGATTTTTTATAAAAAAATCACTACATTCTACATTATAAAAAATTATAATGTAATGACAGTAAAAAAAAAAGTTATAATAATAATAATAATAATGATAATAATGATAAAATGAAAGTAAGTAAATATACAAGAAATCAATAAGTATCATATGACGTTGCAAAAGGTTATGTTTGAGTCCCCTGTGTTTATATTTACTATGCATAAGTCGAAATTGCCTAGAATCGTAATTATCTATGGTAGAAATTAAATGATCATCGTGGACTAAACATTGCAGAACACTTACGCATTAAATTTAGTATATACGATGAATATAAGGCGTGTTTAATATGCTGTGAACGATTCTGTAGTATCTAGGGGTATTTAGTACACATCTGAGACACCTGTTTTGTAATAATTGTAATTTGTTAAAATTGGTATTTGAAACAAAACTCCAAGTTAAGAGTAAGTGATTATTGCCGGACGAATAAGTGTTTTATACAGAATTAATTTATTATTAACATTAAAAACAGATTTTCTGTTAATTAATAGATATTTGGCAGATAAGGTTGTTTTTTTTTGAGTTTTCACTATAGCATGATTGACACGTTCGGAAAAATTTAGCTCGTTATCCGAGATTATCTGAAGATAACGAACATGTTTTGACCAGCTCACTACGGTGGAATTAACTCGTGTAATGTGGGGCGCTTACGGGTGAAAAATATAATCTCAGTTTTATAAATCAATTTTCTATGTTTTATAATAACGCAAGATTCGATTTATTTCGATGGTAACGTAAAATAATCTGTTTGCTAAACAGCTGCGAATCACATTAATTAAATAACGAGGGAATTGACATTGTATCATTTTGTAAATAACACCTTTATTGCCAAGTTGAATCGAATGCATTCGCTACATCCAGCAGAACCATACATCTTTATTACGATTAAATAAACTCTGCAATTCGTGCTACTCAAAATAATACAGCTAACGTATGCAGTCATATTTACACTATATCATTTTCGACTTTATTATAATTATTCAATTTTCATTTATAGTCTTTTCTCGTACACATCGGGTCTGGTACCAATAAATTATATATATATATATATATGTATGCATATAAATACATATAATAAAACTTTCAAGTTACGCGTAGTAAATCAAATTTTTATACGTGTCGACAGGACACAAAATATTAATGTAAAATCGTGTTATCAGGAGGCCGTGTTGTGTATAAATTTGATACGTGGCAAATTTGGAATGAAGGTTCTAAAGAAAAATACCTCAAAAATGCGAATGATTAAATTAGGGTGGAGAAATCATTTTAAAAAATTTTGTTTTGGCCCGAGAGTGCAAAATATTATTTTCGATATGACAAAGTGTTACGCTTTAGGCAATTCCGATTGAACTTTTATAGTCTGACCGGCAGGATGAAATTTATTAAACTTTCTATCGTATATTAGGTTGAACTTAAAAGCTTTCCTTAGAGCTTTCTAATTACTACACGATGATCTTTGGCTTTTATTAGGCTACCCCACCACTAATACTGCTGCTGCTCGTTGCGGGTTTAGTTAGATGCGTTTTCGTAACTGGATTAAATTCCGTTCGAGCTAACCGTCCTATTTCAGTTGATTGCTATAATAATCACACGTCGTCGTCGTTTTAAAATTTATTTCACCTTTCACGCGTCAGAAATACGATATTCAGGTCGCGTCGTCTGCGAATGTATATCGCTGTTATATCGAATGTAAACATTTTTTTCATCATCGAATTTTTAAACTTATACTATTTATGAGCTGGAAAATTAAAAGTTAAGGTCCGATAGGATGAGAGATTTTTTTTACGGATAAATCGACAGGAGCGACTTACGGCTTTACAGACGACAAGGAATCGTTATTGAGTCCAGACGCTTTGTTTAATTCGTAAGAGATAAAATAAATCGGAAGGCAATAAAATTTCAACGTAATAAAAAGAAAATTTTATAACGTACGCCACATATTTGTATACATATACATATATATCACGATTCGCTTATTTCTATCCGCTGCTGGATGTATATATATATTAAATTTAGTAGCTTCCTCTTGTCACAAGATGGCATATATCAACATGTTTTAATATTTCGCGTTCCCTTGCTAATTTCATTATTTCGTCAATTTTCTTGTTCTTAAAGCTGTTGGTAATCATTTCGAATCTTTTCTTGCCTCGCAATTTCTTTATCAGTATTTTTCCTCGAATGCTAAATATTACTTCTTCTCTTATTTTATTCTTCTTCTTCTTCATCCTAGTCAGTATGACTGTTGTGACCCGTGATAAATACATCTCCATTGTCTTCGGTCCTGTGTGCCACCGATATAGCTCTTTTTATTGTATCCAGTCGATCTTTTATAGCGTCTATCCATCGTAATGGTGGTCGTCCTTTTCTTCTCTTGTTTAGCATTTGTCCTAACAATACCGTCTTTTCTATTCTGTTATCTCCATCTCTTGCGATGTGTCTCTAAATAATTGAATGGCTCGTTTCTCACAAGTCGCACCGAGCCTGTTTAGTTCCTTTATCTCGTCTATTATAGCAGCATTAGTTACGCGCGCTGTTCATGGTATTTTCAGGAATCTACTCCACGTCCGTAATTCGAAAGCGTTGAATCGCATTTTATCCGTTTCTTTTATCGTCCATGTGTCTGCCGCATATAATACAATTGGGAAAACCAACGTCTTCGGTAATTTTTTCCTTGTATCCAAGGGTATTTCTGTGCTGGCTAATATCGGTTTCATTCGCACCACGGCGTTTCTTCTAAGGACTATTCGTCGCTTTATTCCCTTCGATGAACCTCGTTTCGACTCCATTTATTCAACCAAGTATGTATGGTCGCCTTCTACTCTACTTACACAGTACAACAGATTATGTATAGGTAAGTAGTCACCTAACTATACCGAGATGACACTTAATGATGCATATAGATATAAATATATATGTACATACCATTGTACACATCATAAAATTACATACATATGTGTTTTTTTTCTGTTGGGCTTCCAAAATGTTTACCCATTAAAAAATTGTAATATAAGAGCTTAAATAAATATAAAGTGGCTATATCGCAAAGTTACATTCACGAATGAAATTGTATAAACAAACATAAACGTGCACATTACGAGTAGCGAGTAAGAAAGACATATTTATAGGGAGAGGAATAGATAAGTACATGATTTGGTTGTATAACGTGTTACGGGAAGAAATCTAGTTGGAGCATTCGAAAAATGTGAAACTTGTTTAATACTATAATAGATATTACGTATTATTTAAGAAGTGAAATCTGATGGATGTGCACTATGCTCATATATCTACGTCTCAATTATTTTGATTATTTTTATTATTAAAGCTCCTCATTTTTCATCTGAGAACTATAAAATTAAAAACCAGCGTGCTAAGCGATAGCAAAAAACAGTTTTATAATTTATATATATATGTCTAGTTTAGATTATATATATATTATATATATATATATATATATATATATATATATATATATATATATATATATATATATATATATATGTATATATTAATAACGCTTTAGTTGGTTTACGGTTGTATAGTTATGCAGATGATCTGCTTTTAGTATATAATGTTAATTTATGTAGTAAATTGACGTTATCGTCTCATATTTCTAATTGTAATGAAATTATTAATAAGCTTAAAACAATAATAAATGCCTTAAATCTCAAATTTGAGATTTCTAAATCTCAAATTGTGGTTGTTTCTGGTCGAGATAAAAGTTTTGATCAGATAATTTATGATAACATTAAAATTGACAATCATGTGTTTAGTTCTACTGATCACATAAAATATTTGGGTTTCATTATAGATAATACGTTAAATTATAATAAGCATATACAATATATAAATAATAAACACCAACACATATTGTTATATATTTAAAGCTCTTGGTGGTAAATTATGGGGACTTAACTATAAATCTAAGGTAATTCTTTATAAAGGTTTAGTACAGTCATTATATACATATTGTGCTGGTGTCTACTTCAAACATTTAACTAAGCAGCAAATACATAATGTAATTTGTAATTGCCGTAAATTTCTTATTGATTCAATCTCTTCTTATATTACTGTATCAAATATAACATTATACACTATTGCTCGTATCTTACCTATTGATCTTTATATTAAAAAAAGATCTTTAATTTTTAATGCTAAAAAAAAATAATTATGGTGTCATAAGTAAAATAGTTCTTAAACAGTTGAATACACAAATTTTAAATGAATTTAGTGTAAGATACAAAATTTTAACAAAAGATAAATTAATTAGTAAATTTTTTCCGAATGTAATAGATCGTTTTAAAAATTAAAAAGATTATAGTAAATTTTTACACGACTCAGATACTTTCTGGTCATGGTTCCATCGGATATTATTTGAATAAATTAAATATAATCGGTGATAATAAATGTCACAACTGCAAGTGTAATGTAGTTGAAAATGTGAAACATATAATATACAAATGTAATAAATATGATCACCTGAGGCAGTTGTATAGTATTGATTGTACGCTTAAACCGAATGAAATTATTTTATTAAACCAATTTCCGGTTTTTATCTTGGAAATATTTAAAATTAAGTACATTTATAGATAATCGCTACTAGTAGCAATAAGCAAAAATTTGCATGCTACTACAGTTTTTTGTTTCAATTGTAATGTATATGTTACATATATATATATATATATATATATATATATATATATATATATATATATATATATATATATATATATATATACATAATACTGGCCTTATTACGACTCGTTTTATTTTTAAATTTCGATAAATGAATTTTTATAGATAAAATTAGATTCTCATAGTGTAGATTGATATTAAAGGAAGATACTTATACATATTTTTTATAACGCAACTGTAATCAGGTTTACAGGATGCTGAGAGAAAATACGAAATTGTTCTCCGGAATTTCTAAGAAAATGAAATAAACGCCCTAATAATAAAAAAATAAAATAAAATTTTCCTATTATTATTATTGTTATTCGGCTCCGTTTTATACGTAATAAAAGAATTATTCGGAATGGAAGAAATTGTATTTTATTATGAGCAAAATCCTTATAGGGTTACATATATATATATATATACTTGTAATATGTTACATGCGTATAACTGTGTATTATACATGTATATATATACATATATATATAATATATATATATATATATATATATATATATATATATATATATATATATATATATATATATATATATTACAACGTGCAGATAAAACAAGATATGGTCATCGTCCTGTACATTCGTATTTCATTTAACCGTTACCTCACCGTTTACCTCTTTGAATTGGGCTCTAGGCGCGACCGACGTATATCAGATGGTGGAATAACTTCGCAACAACGCGATCCTTCTTTATATTTCGTAATCCCTTTGTAGTAACGAAATGTGTCTAAGCCGTCGTTTTCATGTTATATAACTTCTTCTTCAGCGATTCGGAACGACCTTCTTTAATTTTATTTTTTTCCACTTGCAAACCATTTCGAGGGGAAGTCGTACGATTCCGTCAGATTTTTTATTTATTTATATTTTCTTTTTATGTTTTCTAAAAAGAAAATATCGTTTAAAGCGTACGATGCTTATAATAACCCGATTATTTTTATCTTACTAAGTTTTACTCACAGCAATAATACTGTACCCCAATCACGCACAGTTACCCATCTGGGAGTAATTTTTGATGATACTCTTTCTTAGAAACAACACGTCCAATATTTAAAGCAGACATATCAAGAAAAATTGATCGTAATGAGAAAGCTTTCACACACATCATGTGGAGCAGACATTGTTAAAAATTTATCGTCCTGTTATACTACGGTACAGCGAAGTCTTTTATCTTAGCTACACTGGACTTAGTACATCAATAAGTGCTGGATGCATTTTGTACAAGATCTATGATTAGTATGTTGTGTGAAAGAATCTCCGTCGAGAATGCTATCAAAATTTTCCCTGTGGGTATGGTCCCATGATATATCTTATTAACGTTTAAACGTGTAAATAATCGAGGAGGTCGGATACCTTTTCTCTAATCAGTTGGACAATAGGTTGATCTGCGCGAAGAATAATAATCGCCCCCTCGCATAAATTATTAGCACGAAGAAAATGTGGGATACCCATACTATATATGTTTTATATTCAAGGATTATCCAGCGATGAAACGGGGTCTAAATTGATTAAAAATATTTGTAACTGGTTTTTTCTCAAAATTAGTTTTCGGTGGTCAGTATGCCTGTGAAAAGTCTAACACCGTTGAGGTTTATATATACAACTGTAATTGCATGCTATCCTCGCAATTAGAATTATTAATATTTGTTTAATTAGCACCGTTGAATTATAAACTACAGACACCCTTGGATAGCTCTTATCTACGAAGTGTGTTTCAGATGTTAGAGCTACATTTATTTGATTGGTACTAAGGAATAATTCGAGAGTTTCTGGACACGCTGGCTTAATCCGTTGGCATTTCGAGTGACATTTTGAAGAAATTTGTTATTAATTTATTTTGATTTTTAGAACTCGTATTCTACTGTGTCGATTAACATGAGCATTTAATTGATTATTAGTGGTGTCAATATATAAAGTAGTAAAGGGGTTTGGTGTTTGTTGCTGCTGTGACTCCAGTTTATCTCCTTTGATGGTTGTGGAACTGTTTGTTCCGCTTTCCGAAATTGTATCTGTGATTTATGTAGTGCTTTGTCTAAGTCGTTCAGTAACACATAAATTTAAGTTCGAATCAGAGATCCTTGTTACAGCGTTTTCTTTTAGCAGTATGATTACCGGCCACAGTTTGCACATTTATTTTCATTAACAAATAATTCAGTTTTGTCACTGTTACCACATTTTACGTATTTGAGTAATCTAGTACAAAATCTTTTGGTGTACCTAAAGTGTTGACAGTTTTTACATCGAGAGAGTTGTTTCTTCTTCCTAGGTGGTTCTACAGTGATTTTAGTACGTATTAGGTGTGTCACTTTGTAAATTAATTTGTTATTACTTTTGAATACTAATGCGAAACAAGAGAGAGTGATTATTAATTCCAATTTTTTTTTTACGTTTTATGGTAATATTGTATACATTCACTAATTCACAACTGTAGGTAATTTATTCTTAATGACATCAACATTAATTTTTCCCCCTTTCGTGTACCGACCAAGAGGTCATAAACACAATGTGTAAATTAAAATTATTCTTCTTTCAGAACAACCTGTCCCAATGGAGTAGGTTGTTTTGCTGTCTTTGCGTCAGCCTAGGCCAGGCACTATTTAATCTTAATCAACTGCAAGGGTAACTCGGCACTGTTTTTCTTCTCAGTCGTCTTGAAAGCTTATCTGGCAAACTGAATGTCGACATCCGTGTTATGAGCGGATTTGAACTGTGATCAGATTTTTCACGCATTTTCTTGTATACGATTGTTTGTATACAGTCGTAATCGTATATATATTCAGATCATTGTGTATGATGCTGTTGCGAACATAATAGGGCGCATTTACGATTGCTCTCAACGTCTTAGTCCATACTTCTAAACAGGAGCAATGAGAGTGTTATATAATAGAACTTTATTTACAAGGCTTAGCTTAGAGGTTCGACCTAGAAGTGGGTACATTTGTCGCATCAGCAATGCAAGTTTTTTCCTTGTATTAATAACGTGAGGGTTCCATGTTAAACCCCGGTCTAAAATAAGCCCCTAAATATTTTACTTGGCAAGCGTGACCATTATAATAGATTGATGAGCAATTTTGACGTGGTTTTGTGAAGGTAACATGAACCGATTTTTTTTTTTGATTTTCCACTTTATCGCTCACAGCTGAATACTATTAAGATGGTGCTGTATAAATCTGGATGCTTCTCGAGAATCTTCGTTTCTTGCTAAAATTAAGATGTCATGTGTAAAATTAGCCTGCATAGTAACCGTCCGCAGAGTAATAGACCCAATAACGCTTCCCTGAGCAACCGACGCTTTTACAATCCGAATGCTTGACGTAGAGCTACCTATATTTACTTGAAACCGTCTGTTACTTACATATAAGAAGATGGTATAATTTTATAGAGCTTATATAGTAATCCTTCATGCCAGACTCGGTCAAACGCTTTGGCCGGATCTAAGAAAACTGCGGAACAGTATAAATCACGTTGTAGAACAGATTCAATAGCATCCATTACTCGATGACACTGTTGAATCGCTGAGTGGCTATGCCAGAAATCAAACTGATGATTTGGGACCAAATGATATTCATTCTTGATTGTATAAATAATCGGTTGTAATAGCCTTTTCCAAATGTGTCAAGTAGTCTAATCGGTCTGTATGATACGGCGTCAGTAAGAGGTTTCCCGCGTTTGTGGATCATTTTAATTGTAGATATTTTCCATCTTTCTGGGAAATAAGAGAATCTCAGCATGTAATTATATATGTACAGAAGTAGAAGAAGCCCATTCTTGGGAAGATGTTTGAGAATATTGTGTGTTATGCCATCTTCTCCCGATGCTTTGTTGCTTTTTAGTGTTTTAATATACGACTGAAGCTTACTCGGTGTGATGTGAAATTTGTAATTGGGGCAATATTGTATTACATTGGAGTTATGCTTCATAATTTTCAAAGTATGGTCCAGATTACCAATGCTAGGTTGAAATACATTTTCAAGATATTCTGCGAAAGTATCAGCTTTTTTGTTTTCTGTCTTTGACCAACTTCCGTCCGGTTTTTTGATGTGATAGGGTGTAATCGATTTTTTGCTAAATAATTTGTTGCTTTCCACACGAACAGTCAGTGCTGCTTAAAGTCGACAAATAATAATCATAACGCGTATTATGGTAAACCGCGATTGCTTCTCGTAATTGCTTACTTAGTTTATTGTATATTTGATGATTTGAAAGCTATCTATAACGTTGCCATTCTTTGCGAGCATTTCTTCTTTTACTGATTAGTTATTAACTCCTATAAGATAATTTACCATAGCACACTTTTTTAGGTTTTTTTTTAAGAGCTAAATCATTCGTGTACACGTATAGTTTTAAAAATGTCGGCTAACATATATATATATACATTAAACGGTATGATAGAACTTCGAAGAAGACCGTAATTAACTTCACGTCATCTGCTGCTTTTATTCCGTACGAATACTTTAAAATATCATCATGTTATTTATTAATCGGATAATTTTCTAACACGGGACGAAGTCATCTAACTTCTCATTAGTATGAAAACGATATACGCGTGAATTTGAGTGCAAGAAAATGATGTCATTCGGCATTTCGCAGTTTTTAATTTTTACTTCTCGTTAGGCGGCAGCAGTGGCTCTGAGCGACGATTCAATTAAATCAACGGTCACCGATGACGAGCCGCCGGGTTTTGAAACCGAGTAGGTTGTATATTGTTAATTATAACAATAATAAGAACGGCGAAATCGTATTCGAAGAATATAATTGTTCTGTGTGAATTAATAATAAGAATAAATCTATTTTTGTTTCGGAAGGATCCCAAGGAGATATCGTTATATTATAATTAAATGTTGATTTTGGAATGAAGCTTATGTGATATGTTGATAGTATGTTAAGTAGGTTTCGTATAGGGTCATTTGCAAAATGGGGGTTAGGGGATGTACGTTCTTTGGTGTATGAAAATGTTTTGTTGTAGCTAAGCAGACGGCTTAAGTAGAGGTAAGTATGGTATTTTCTGTGGTATATAAGTGGAAAAGATCCTGCTAATGCACACAAGCTCTTTGATGGTGATGAGGGATGTACTGCTAGGATGGATCGAAGTCCAGCATGGTGTACTGTGTCGAATGTTCTTAATATAGATTTACTGGCTGTTGAGTATTCCTGGCACCCATAGTTGATTCGTCATAGGATTATAGATTTATAAATATTTAAGAGGATTTTGGTTTTTATATCGTATTTTGGGTTTGATAAATATTTTAGAATTGGGAGTAGTTTTAGGCACCTACTCTTGACTTCAGTTATATGGTATAACGCCAGGTTAATTTGGATTCAAACAATAAACCTAGGAATTTTACTCTTGTTTTGGCTGTTAAGGGAGAGTTATTTATACTTAAAGAACAGCTGAACGATGATAGACGCCTCTTGTGGAAAATAATGTATGATGATTTGGATGTAGAAAAATATAAACCTTTCGTATCAGACCATTGCTGCAAACGATCTATGGTTTTATTTTTTGTGCATTAGAAGGAATACTGGATGACAAGGATATATTAAGATCGTCAATGTAAAGCCGAGCGGTAACAGGCTGCGAGATATAATTTGCTATGTCATCGATATATAACATGAACAAGGTTGCACTAAGTGCAGAGCCTTGTGGAACACCGTTTTCAGTCTGAACAGGTGTTGATTTTGACAAACCGATCTTAACTTGAAAAGTTCGGTTGTTTAGGAAACTGCATAAGTAGGTGCCTAAATTACCGGTTACGACAGCGGATGTCGCAACAAGCGATCAAACGCTTTTTACAAATCAACGAATACAGCATATAAGTGCTGTTTATCATGTTATGATGTTAATATCTGCCTCTGTAAAATGGGGAGATGATCTATAGCCGATCTCGTCTTACGCCCACCAGCTTGCAAATGAGAAATGAGATTGTTATTTTCAAGGGAAAATAAGAGACGCCTATTAACCATCTTCTCCAGCAGCTTTTTTGAAAGAACACTCAGAAGAGATATTGGTCTGTAATTATCTGGGAAGTAGGGATTGGGTTTTAGTATTGGAATAACTATAGCTGAATTCCAGTTTTTGGGAATGATGCTGGATCTCCATATTTGAGGAATAGTTTTGCACTTGGTGGAAGGTATTTTAACATATAAGGATGTACTAAGTCTGGACCGGTTGCAGTGTTTGGTGTATGTTGGTTGAGCTGAAAGTTTAGTTCTAAGATATTAAAGTCAGAGTTGCATGGTGCAGCAGGATTTTGTGGGAAATTTATTTGCTCTTTTTCAGCCGCTGATTTTGTATCAAGAAAAGCGGCCGAATATCTCAGGGATGAAGATTGGCTTGCAAAGTGTTAGGCGAGGGAATTGGCTACATCATTTGGATCAAAAATAGTTTTCCCACATATCTTTAATGACGTAGGAGTGGGTATGGAACTTACGCCATTAAGTGTTTTAATTTTTGACCACATATAATGACTTGATGCTGACTCTGGAATATAACAAACAAACTTGTGTCAGGATTCAAATTTTTTTGTTTTGATGAGAGGTTACGAACTACAGTGCGTGATTTTTTGAAATGAATTAGGTCGGTGGTTGACTGTGAGTGTTTATATTTTCTGAGTGCACGTTTGCGTTGTTGGATTGCTACTGCAATCTCATTGCACCACCATAGGACCCTTCTTGGACGTATGTTTGGAGCTGATTTGGGTATAGTTGCGTCTACAGCTTTAAAGATTGCCTGAAGAAATATGTTCAGGTTTTCTTTAATAGAACTGAGTGGTTTGATGGGTACCTTGACTGCAAATCTACACACCATACAAATATAAAAGAAATGGTATTAAGCACTCTTAAAAAAATACAATGACTACACACACGCATACACAGACGGAGCAAAATCTACAGCAGGCGGCGAGAATTCACCAGCAGCTTGCTCTTATCAAATTGATAATGTACTACACTCAATCCGACTAAGCTATGGCTGCACTTCTCTGGATGCAGAGTTGTATGGAATTATGTACTGTATTCAGTACATCAGATCAGCTGTACTTCCATGTCGAAAAGCATAGGTTATAACAGACTCTATGCCGTCAAGATAATAAAAATACCATACTATTAGAAATCCAACACAATCTACACACACTACATAAGGAAGTAGAGGAAATCTGCTTTCTGTGGATCCCAAGTCACATTGGGATGCACGGTAGTGATAAAGTAGACCTTGAAGCTCGGTCTATAGTACTTTCACCAGTACCAGAACACTCACCACCTCCATCAACATTAGTACACGTAATCATGAATAACAGTAAACAGGAATGGACCACCGACTGGACCTCATAAACAACCTTCCTTAGGAGCATAAAATCAACCATAGAACCTTGGTGGCCTCCAGATGGTACAAGCAGAAAAGAATGTGGTACGCTAAACCGTCTACGTGTGGTCATATAGCCATATCGCATAATTATCTTTATACCAAAAGCCCTCCACCAATAAACTGCCCCCTATACGGACAATTAACAGAGCCAACAGTCACATGCTTAATCTACACCTGCCAAACACTCACACCACACAGGCTAAAACACAAATACAGGGACCGGTACACAAAATACTGTCAAACAACCCTCAATCAATAGGTAGTATTCTGGCTTTTGCAAGAGAAAGCGGACTCCTAGCATACATATAAACTAAACACACGTCTTCTTATGCTGTAATAACCCCGGTAGTTATAAACGGCATATGGAGATTTACATATTTAAAAATAATAATAATAATAATAATAATAAGAGTAAAGAAGCTTCATAATGAGACATGCATAACAATGTTCAGTTCGTTATAACTTAACAGTTAACTTATGAAATAAATGTTAGGCTATAGGAAAAAACAAACAAAAACCTTTAAGAAAATAAATAAAATACGGTAAAAAGAAAAACAAAAATATACGAGGCATATATGACACACATATGCACACACGTGTACACATATCAGTGCGGATTAAACATGTTTTATTGGTAACTTTAAATTTACTCACGTTGTGAAACCACTCGATTTTCTGTTCGGAAGGATTTGAATGAGTTTTACATTCGAAATATACATCGTCGCCTTCTTTAATATTGTTTATATTCAAATTGCTTCCAAGTTCCAAAGTCACTGTCGGAGCATCTGTAAAACGAACGTACTATTCAAATAAATCGTACCAGGCAAAACGTACGTAAAGCGTACTTTAACCATTTTAAAAAAAACAAGTGTTTAATAAAGTAATTTATAACAGAAGAAGAAAGAAGAAGAAAACGTATATTTCACATAAATTACAAATTAAAAACAAAGAGAAATTTTTTAAAACTGTGTACCGTTACAAATAAAGTAACAATAAACGTAAGAGAAGAAACATGAATTTTTAACGAATGAAGATTCAACTTAAGTATATACTAAATGCAGGAAAAATTAATGCTAAAAAACCTGCGAAAATATACAAAGCAATAACCGTTGAAATTAGCGATAAATAAAATGATAATGATAATAGACAAAAAATACTTAATACTATTAAAACAAATATTAACAATTATTAATATTTAACAGGCTAAACCAAATTATGTTTCAGCCTGCGATGCTTATATTTAGTATATTTTATTCTTAACTGCTTGGAATCATAATTTCCAATCACCGTTATCAAATCATTATCATGTGTAACATACTGTTTAAAAAAGTTGGTAGACACTTTTAACACATGATCTTTTAACATAGCTAGTTCCAATTTCTCATGCATTTTCACTATATTACTATATATTGGAGCGTTGAATATACATCTAACGCACCTATTCTGAATCAACTGAAGCCGCTTATAACTAGAATTGCTAATAGAACTCCACACTGGACAGGCATACGTTAAAACTGGTCTAATGAGCGATTTATATATTATTTATTTATTATTGACATTTAGGACGGATTTGCGTTTAAACAAAGGATAAATAGAACAAATGGCACGTTGCGTTTTGATTGACACGTAATCTAAATGTTTGATAAAAGTCAATCTTTTATCTAAAATAACACCCAAGTATTTTATTTGATCTGACCATTCTACATTTACACCGTTAACCATTAAGGTGGGGGGTAAAAGTGGTCTCCTACGAGTAAACAGTATTGCCTGAGTTTTGGTAGGATTGATGGCAATCTGCCACTTAGCAAAATATCGAATCAACCTATCTACCCCTAATTGTAATTTATTCGTAACAGCTTTTGGAATATAAGAACTACAGAATAATGCGGTATCATCTGCATACAAGGCTACCTCTGTGTTATTTATTGTAGGAATATCATATAAATAAAAAGTGAATAGGAATGGACCAAGTACACTACCTTGAGGTACTCCTGCTAAGCATGTTCGACGGGTGGATAATATATCGTTTACTAACACATAGAATGATCTATTACTTAAATAGCTTAGAACGAGCATAATAAGATATTTTGGAAATTTACATTCAATCATTTTATATACAATGCCATTGTGCCAAGTAGTATCAAATGCTTTGGCCACATCAAATAGAACCATCCCCGTGTGTTTATTACAATTAAAGTTGTCAGTAATATGCTCTGCTATTCTGGCAATTTGATGAGCTGTAGAATGACCTGGCCGAAAACCAAACTGTACTTTTGGTAATAAATTATTTTCATCTGAGAAAACACGTAATATTTTCAGTATAATTTTTTCGGCAATCTTACTTACATTACCGAACAAACTTATAGGCCGAATATTATCCGGTGATGAACAATCTTTCCCAGGTTTAGGAAGAGTAATAATTTTTGCTACTTTCCAGTTAGAGGGAAAGTATTCTAGTTTAAACATACTATTGATAATGTTAGTGAGTTAAACAATAGCTTTGAACGGTAATTTTTTTAGGATAATCGACGAAATGTTATCATCTCTAACTGAATGCTTGTTTTTGAAAGATTGAGTGTATTTAAGCACCTCCTTTGGTGAAGTAAGTAGTGGCTGGGATATGAATTTCGGAGAGGTTATATATTTTTTAATGGCAAGTCTTATTTTATTATTCTGATAATTGGACTATAGATTGGCATTTCGATTATGCGTGTTGAAATAGTAACCAGCCAAGAATTCAGCTGGCATAGATGACTGTACCTATAGGGTTATGGTCAGACGACAAACAATTAATAGAAGTAGGAGTAGTAATGCTTATGTTTTTAGCTAGTACTAAATCTATAACACTTGGTCTACAACTCTGAGACGGGAAGTAAGTAGGTTCACATGGAGCCATTATCTGCAGCTCATTTTTTTATGCGGCATTAAGAAGTACTCTACCGGCAGCGTTGTCAACGAAACAATTGCAGAGTTTAGCTTTCGCGTTTAAATCACCAATTATAATAACTCGACGATTAGCTTTAACCAGTGCAGAAATGTCGTTATACAATTTCGGGTTGTGTCTCGGGGTCTTAAATACAGCAAACAAAGATATAAAGGAATGATCGCGACCAAGAGTTCTGTTAGAAGTGTCACTGGGAGTATCTAAGTAGAGATTAATACCTACAGCTTGCACACAATGTAAAGAAGGAACATTAATGATATGTTCATTTATTATTAAACTTCTTCGAGATAGGTCGTTGCGATGACAGTTAAAACCAGGAAATCTAAGCTGGATATTATTATCGAGCTTAGTTTCTGAAAGCGCAATTATGTCAACCTTATTTTCGACTGCAAAATGATATAATTCACTATGTTTGTTAATTATGGAATTACAATTCCAAGCAATTAATTTCAACTTATTATTAGTACCCATCAGACATGGTATTAAATATAATGAGCGGCGAATATTTCTAAAATTATGCTAACTTTCGTAAGCGTATCGCTATTTCTACATAATTTTAATCTAGTAATTATTTTTTTAACTACGTCAATGAATTTCCTAATATTTAGTTCCCTAAATAAACTTAATAAAAATGATATATTAACAGGTTCATTTTAAATTTCATACACGATATTGTTAGAACGATATTTTGTCTTTTTCGTATCTTTTTAAAAGTTTTTCTTTTGGGAAAAGTTGGGTGAGGCCTTCCGTACATCAGTGGACTGATAAAGGCTAATGAAGAAGAAGAAATGTTTTACTTGTGGGAAGTTTCCCGTTGTTTTAAAGTTGGGAATGCGACGTATATTTTTACCAACAATTTCGATCGTTTATACATAACACTAAAATATTTAAGTACATATATCTATTTTTTATATATTTCGATTTATGTTCCATTCTTGTTATACACTCCGATAATCTTAAGACTTTTGGTACGGTAAATCACTTTTTTTTTTTAATTTTATTTTTGGTTTCACAAGTAACATTTATTCATATTTTAAATCTAACTTTATGCGATAATAACGAATAATTTTTAGTAAAGTTATCGATAAAGGGTCGTTCGAGAGAATTTATTGTTCTCGGTCATATCTGTTTCGATTTATGTAAATAATTATTGCGATTGACACTTTGCGAAAAAACATTTCTGCTTATATCTTCGTGTTAGATATGTAAAAAATCTTCAAAACTCAAATAATGCTGGTATACAGAATTCAGCTGATTTTGATTTTAACAGAGATTAACACCGCATAAAAACAATCAGTTTATTTTTTAATAAATTAACACGATACTTAAACGAACAAAATTGAGATAAAACGAAATTCGAACACTTATATATACATATAGCACGAATATATATATACATAAATGAACTGAGAATTAACAAAAAATGAACGTCCAAACACATATCAACTCAATGAATACTTCGAACAGACTGACACTTGCATTCTTAAGGAAGGCCTATTTATACGAACACTAGAATGACTAACCCGTAGTATGATCGAAGGCCTGACAAGTAAAAGAAATCCGTTGATTGGTTGTTCCATCGAACCATACTCAGATAAGATTATCAGCTGACATCGAACCATACGCAGATAAGATATCAGCTGGTATCGAACCAGACGCTGCAGCAATTGAACTTCAAATAATTTTAAACATTTTGATATAGTATTGATTCAAGTTTTACTCATGTGTCTACTAAATTATTAAGTTTAAGAACGCACTCGGATACATCAATAGGATTCTCTGAAAAACTGAAGTCTAACATAAACAATATTGACAGCGAAATGATGTCTGGATATATAAAAAGTTTTTTTAATAGTTTACTTGGATGGATAAATATATTTAGCAAGATCTGTGGCGTTAAAATTTTGAGTGTATGATTCGTTTATAAATTTCAGATACTTAAATTTTTGCTTAAGAATAAAATGAGGCTTGTAATTTGATGCCAATGAGATACTAAACGAGAATAACTTTCAAATGTTGTATTCATATATGTAATATATAGGAACACGTGGTTTATTACAACAGTTTACTCATACATATAAAAAATTATGAAAGAAGAGTTAGTAATATATGTATAACAAAAATCATAAAAGAAATATTATTATTAATCTAAATTAACGTGTCGTGTGCAGCAATTAAGGCTAGAGGCACGAGGGGGAGGAAGTTAAATCAAGAAGTAGAGACGGGACATGCGTAAGAACATGATTAGGTTAGTAAGAGAGGAGTATTCACCTTTGGAGAGAAGATGAAATGAGGAAGGTTGAGAAACAATCTCAGTGAGGAGTACACAATCAATGAACATATGGGAGACGGAAAGCGTTACACACGGTGAACTGAGGAGCCGGAGTTCTGTTGATTCGGTATGAATGGGTGAGTCTTGTATGACCAAGCCGCAATCTGCTGAGGATAACGTCTTCTCCGCAGTTTGGAAGCGAAGTCTTCCAAGGTAAAACGGAATTCTTGATTCGGTGAAGCTTATTTAATGACGAGGTCGATTGCTACGTTTGTTGCCATGAAGCGAAAAAGCTTGATTTGACATAATTATGTACATCAATAGCTGGCACTTCAACGTTTGGAATCGGCAACAATGTAGCAACATCCTTTGCTGCTCTATCTGCTTGTTCATTCCCTGGATTCCCGTCATGAGCTGGAATTCACAGGAACGAGACTAATTGGCTTGGTTTGAATAAAAACAACCGTGTCACTTTTTTGAATGTAGGATGCTGATCGTTGCTAAATACATCGCATAAGGAGTTGAGCGCTGAGAGAGAGTCGGTACATACGACCGATGGCTGTTGAATATTAGAGATTATTAATGAATACTATTAAACACATCTCACTATCATAACCATAAAGTAAAATACGCATACAAATGAATGCATATCGAAATTCGAAAAATAGCGTTACATCTTTCCTACATTACGCTATTATTACGGTAGTAAATTAAACGATCGATGAGATAGCTAATATTTCTCCGTCTAATTTTTTATATATTTTCCTCTTGAAATAAATACTCGCGTTTCGTTTCCGAATACTTTATGCTTTAGGGAGACATGTAGTGACATAGACAGCTTTATCGTTTGCTGTAGTTAGATTATGTGCATCACAGTTCTGATCTATTAGTGAATATTGTAGCAGGTGATCAAAAGTTTGTGTTTCTAGCAGTTGCACTTATCGTTTTCTTCTATGCTCCACAATTTTTTAAACTTAACTTTGCATTGCGTGGTTTAAGTTCTCAGTCTATTGAGTGATTATCAGACTTTCCATGGTGTTATGACCAGGTGGCAAAACTTCCTGTACCTTTGCTGAACTGTTTGGTGTAGGTTCATTTCGCATTCTAGTTCTTTTTGATTTGGCGTGAGTCAACAGCATTTGAGTTGACTTGAGGAAACCGTTTGAGTTGACTTTACATTATTTGTGATGTGCGCTCTAATGCTCCTGCAAACTCACGTCTTATTGGTGGCGCTATTCTGGCTAGTGGGCCATTGGAAACGGAAATATATCCGGCTAAAACTTTCTCTTCCGGGTATAATATGCGAATTGAAATAAATGATCAGCTGATTAATGTGTTTTATTTCATTTTTTAATTTGTTTTTAATGCTATAAGGAAATTCGACGCTTTCTCTTCAATCCCCGATAACTTTTCTCTTAATCTAGATGGCGGAAAACTGTTCAAACGAATATTTGTCTTACCAAAGACAAATAAACTCTATCTTTTTTTTAATATATATATGTATAAATTAACAACCTTTTTTTTAAAGTAGACCTCCCACTTGCGGAGGCCGTTGCTTATCCGGCAGCGCCTGCAATGTTTTAGGTATGCAATGAAAAACGTTTGTCCCGCTTTTTAGCAGAAGTGCGCATCGATGTATATTCGTAGATAACTCGGCGAATTTTAGTCGGATTTGGACAAACTTTTTTTTGTTTTATTCCTATTGAGCCCCCCAATAAATTACCCCACGATTGGTAGTCCCCTAGTTAAAAACTATATTGTAATTAAACTCTGTCCGAAATCTACGTAACATTAATTTATCCTAAATATGATTTGTATCACTGGTTTAGTGTTAACTTTTCTTTCTATATATATAATATATATACATACATGTGTATATATATATATATATACATGTATATATATCGGAATTCTCAACCTGCATTTTAAATGTTTTAAAATTATAAAAGATATTGCACATTTTATTATTATTAGAGAAAACTTATAATTGTAGTAAAATATATACTTACAAAGCACGTTCAGTTTGAATGTATCTTCTAGCGCAAAATGATCAATTTTTGGATTAACAGCCACACATGTCATACTGAGACCATTGTCCTCTGGTTTCGGTATGAAGTTAATACTATAACTGACACTAGTGTTATCTTCTTCGGTGCGATGGTTATTATTATTATTAATATAACTGCTTTTAAACTGCAATAAAAGTTATATATATATATATATATATATATATATATATATATATAAATGCACGCACACATATATACATTATTATATTATCTATTTATTTATTTACAAAACATTATGGTGTACCCAACAGCAAAACGCCAATTGCAGTGTATGCACTTACAAAATTATAAAGTAAAAGTATGAACAAAAATAAAACTAGACCACACTCATACACACGCTAATTAATATAAATAATATTAAGAATGTAATAAATTACTAATACAAACAAAAAATGATAATGTTTCTAATGAAATATAATACCTATAGAAGCACACATCCGAACAGAACAAAAAACAGAAATACCAATCATACGCCCATACTCTCATGTAAACAAACTTTCCATCGGGACATGCTGACCAAAATAAAACAAACTTGCTGAAAAGTAACAACTGAAATATTACACAAATCATCTTGCAACAATTCACAACCAGTAACAGTTTTAATTGTTCTAAAATTTTTTAAATTATCAGCAAATAATAGAAATTTTGAACCTAAGTTAATTCCTATATCATTTATGAAAATATTAAATAATAATGGACCCAAATTAGACCCCTGTGGTACTCAGGAAGTAGGAGTATGTTGTTTGGACTGGTATCCGTTAAATAATACGTAGCACACACGCGAAATTAAATATGATCTAAATAACTGTATGTAATCATCAGAAGATCCATAATCACGCAACTTAACCAGAAGTAAACTATAGCTGACTTTGTCAAAAACTTTACTAATGTCCGTATAAATACAATCAACTTAAAGACACTGCACCATCCAGTCTGTAATTATATGTAACAAGATTAGTTGTAGTAGATCAAGACCTTAAGAAACCATGCTGCACGGGAACAACTGTAGGTTTCTCAAATGTCCAGCCGCTGACATTTTCTGTCATGTTTCTTGAGTCGCATTTTTGAATTCCGTTTGCAGGCTTTGAATGTCCGGTTTTTCTTTCAACGCGCTTAAGTTTTGAATCTATTGCAAACTATATCAAGCAAAGAGGAAAATATAGAGCAACCACCAACATTAGATGAATTAAAGGGCGCAATCACGAGTATGAAAGCTAATACATCTCCAGGATTGGATGCCATACCGGCGGACATGTACAAAATTGTAGGAAACGATGCTATAAACTGTATCCATGCTCTCTGTTTGAAAATATGACTTGAAGAAAAAGTTCTGCAGGATCTTAAAGGAGCAGCTATAATTCCCGTTTATAAGAAAAAAGGAGAAAAATCAGAATGCACAAATTGTAGAATTGCACTCTTTAGCGTCGCGGATAAGATATTCAGCAAAGTCTTACTGGAAAGACTGAAATAGATAGTAAATTCATTACTTCCAGAAAACCAGTACGGGTTTTGAGAAAACCGAAGTACAAGCGATATGATCTTCTCGTTGCTGCAATTACTTGAAAAAAGTATAGAACAAAACACGAGAGTATATTTAGCATTCATCGATGTCAAAAAAGCTTTTGACTCTGTGAACAGGGACGCGTTATGGACATGTTTAAAAGGAGTAGAATGCTCGCTTAAATTACTAAGTCTCTTGAAACAAACGCATAAGGATAGCATGGACACTGGATTAACCAGGTCGTTTCCTATAAATACGGGGGTAAAACAAGGCTGCGATCTACGCTGTTTAACTTCTATATAAGTATGGTGTTCATAGTTTTTAAACAACGCTTATAGAATGTAGGTGTAAAGGTTAAGTTCCGGTTCGACGGTGGATTATACAATTTGAACAGATTTACATCGAGGAAGCTAATGAAAACTTTTGCAATAAAGAATTTGCAATATGCGGCTGATGATGCAAAGAATTTACGGGAATCTTTAAGATGTTGGATTGTATAAATTTTGATAAAACAGAAATTCTTCAAATCAATGATGACATGGATAGCATAGAAATAAATAGGAACAGAGAAAATTTGGTAGAGATATTTCAATACTTGGGAAGCACAATAAATAAAAGTGCAACGCTTGAAGACTAAATTTCATCGCGCTTAAGAAAAGCAACCACAGCCTTCAGTAAGCTACACCATCGTGTGTTCACAAAGATTTGTCGACGGAAACAAAAGTAGGTGTGTATAAAGCAATGATTATATCTGTGCTCTTGTATGGGGCGAGACTTGGAAAACAATGAGGAAACGAATGAAGAAACTTGACGAAATGGTGGTTTGATCATCTTTCGAATGAAGAAATACTAATAAGAGCACATTGTCAGTCGGTGGATTAGTTGCTGGCAGCAAAGCGTTTGAAATGGTTGAGACGTCATTCGGATTGAAAATGATCAATACCAAAAAGATTAAGGTGTGAGACTCTGATTTAGGGCAAACGTTCTATTGGTAGACCTCTACTGTGATAAACGTCGTTAAATACCTTGGAATAATTTTGATAATAAGTTAACTTGGAAACCTCATGTAGCGCATATTAAATCGGAATGCACTTCCAGACTTAACATTATTAAAATGCTCTCACACTCAACATTTGGATCAGATCGTTTAACTCTGTTAAAAATATACCATACTGTTATAAAACCTAAAATTGACTATGGGGTCGAAATCTACAATTCCACTAGTAAAAAGGTCCTTTCACCCCTTAACACAATCCATCACATAGCAATCCGACTGGCCATCGGTGCGTTCCAACGACCCCAGTTTGCAGCATCATATGCGAAGCAGGAGAACTCCCTCTTGATCTACATAGACATCGTTCTCTACTTCTCTCCTTCATTCACTTCTCAAATCCTAACCTTCCTTACCACTCTTCAACCTTTGGCTTCAAATCTTCCCCTCAATTCTTACTTTTGCTAAACAAATAGAAAATATCCTGTCCTCTCTTCAAATCTACCTTCCCCCAGTTTTTCCTTCCTTAATATCATTCCTCCTTGGAATGAGCACACTATTCCAATAGGCCTCAGTCTCACCAAATTTTCAAAGAATCATACTCCTAAACATGTAATAAAAGCAGCTTACCTAGAAATGATCTATACTTCTCCGATGGCTCTAAAAACAAAACTGGAGTAGGAGGCGCTTTCGTTTCCTTCCAGGACTCTATAGTTCGTTTCTCCATTCCACCCATTACTCAGTACTATCGGGGGAATTATATGCCATCAAAATGGCGATAATGGATATTTCAAACATTGTCGTTGATCAGTCGTTATTAATATGCATGGACTCTCTTGTATCATTACAATGCTTTAGTGATCTTCAAGATCCTAAATTACACCCCCCCGGCTAAAGAAATTGGTCATTTGATCATAACTTCTAATAAACATGTAGTTCTCACATGGATTCCATCGCATGTTGATATACAAGGAAATGATCAAGCGGATAATGCAGCAAGAGAAGGTTGTTGCTAAATAAACAGATCAAAAGACCGTGCCGAAAAGATAAAAATTGCTATATCTCCTCTATATGCAATGCGATCCAAAAAAAGTACGGATAGTATGGACACAAGATCACTATATCAAAAAGTCCGACTTTTGGCAAGAGAATTCAAAATGAAAATTCGAGTAATTGAATATGAAAAAGGTTCATTAAAAACGGATACGGTTGAAGTAGCCAAAACGAGGACAGAGGAAGATGTTCGAGAAATTGACGATAGCATCCAAATGGAACCTTCTATTCTGTTCTCAGAGGTTCAAAATGCTATAGCCTATTTAAGGGAACAAGGTTTCCTGCCTGATTAAATTTTTAAACTGGTACGTGAAAAGACTGAACATGCTATACATAGTTTGAAACAACATTTGAAAATAGACTAATGTTGATTTACACATATTTCCTTACATAAGAAAAGATCCTACAAAAAATTTCGAAAACTACAGGACACTACAATTCCACACGCTAGCAAAGTGATGTTAAAGTTCATATATGAGCGGGAGATGCGAAAGGGAGAAGAACACGGGAGCACCTAATAGAAAAAACAAGGAAATACAATGTTGAATTGGTACTCTGCTTTGTGGACTACAAAAAGGCATTTAACTCAGTTCAATGGAGCAAACAATTTTAAATTAAATGGGAATAACAAGAAATTTAGTGGTATTAATCGTAAATTTATACAAACGTAGTGCGGCTGAAGTCCTAATAAACAAAGAGGCATACTCGGAAGATTTTAGGCAACGTGGCGAACGGCAAGACTCTATTCTGTCACTACTGTTGCACAATCTCTATGGAGAATACATCATATGCAAGTTTTTACAGACTCATGACACTGAGTTCTCCATCGGAGGAGTTACGATATTAAACCTCAGGCATGCAGACGACACAGCTATCATAACTGATAGCTCAAGTAGTATGACGTAAACTCTAAGTCGTCTGGACTAATACTGCACTGGATATGGTTTAGACGAAAATAATGATTGTCGATAGACTGAACGATAATTGTATTGGTTTACGTGATGTTAACGGCGTGGAAATTGTGAAACAATATGGATATCTAGGTTCGATAGTGGAAAATCGAGTGGGCTCTGAAGCAGAAATTAGACATAGGGTAAACATAACAAAAGGGTTATGAAACGTATATGAGCTTCGAAGAAAATGAAAATAAAACTAGTCGGTCTCCTCGTCTTCTCCGTAGAAACGTGGGCACTACGAACGTGTGATCGACGAAAGATAAATACGCTGGAAATGCATTGTTGAAGGCGGGTGTTAAGAATTCCGCACACAGGCCAGAAAACGAACTATTCGATTTTATAAGAAGTTGACGCAACAAACAGAAGATTATCCTCGGTAGCAATCAGAAGGATACTAACAGGCGAGAATTCTTGAAGGAAAAAGAAGTCACGGTCGCGATCCTACAAGATGATCAGACATGCTACATATAGCAGTAGGAGGAAATTTTACAGAATACGTCCGGATAGCTCATAACAGGGATTCATTGTGGTATTTTGGGCAGCAGATGGATTTTTCATAATCACAATATCTCTACGAGAGGCTTACGACTTGCATATATATACATATATATATAATAGTAGTGTATATTTATCCTTATTATCTAATATTTGCTTCACATGTTTTCTCCTCCATTTGTTAATAAATCTCTCCGGGTTTTCCGCGAATATCCATTGTTAACCATAGACTTCTTAAGATATCCAAGTTCACTCTTTATGTTGTTGCTATCTAACATACACACGCTGTGATCTTAATGTTAGAGTTTTAAATACATCCAATTTTTGAATATATATATATATATATATATATATATATATAGAGAGAGAGAGAGAGAGAGAGAGAGGCAAGTGTGCGCTCTATGATAAATATCCGATTAACATGTACCATTAATAATTCTTTTTACTAGAATATTATAATTATTATTATTGTTATTTTAGATATGTAAGACAACCGTGAAAGTTTTAAAACATACAAGTATATGTACTATAGGAAAATCGAGTTATAATATAGTACATTTGTATTCATCTTAGTTTGCGAAGAAAACTTCTATTATTATTAAAGGAAATCTACTGATTTATTGTACGTGTATAGTTTCACACACACACATATATATATATATATAATGTAACATGCATACATATATATATACACGCATCTGATGGTAATGTTGTTGAAAAATAAAAATAACGAATTTCACCTAGTCCGGTCACTTTCCTTAATGCGAATTCGTGTTACGGTTGGAAGCTTAAGCCATTACCAGCAACGATAGAGAGTTATTGCCTGGTTTAGTTCGTTTTTCATCAGGCAACCTGTTGGATACGCATGTTATATATATATACTACAAAAGTATCGCAAGATAGGCTTGCTTAGAGTGTATGAGGAATTATTGAGAGCAAATAGACACCGCCGCCGCTAATGGTCGTTATGAGGTGAGGTTAAAGGTTCGTACGAAAGTTTCGTACGGCTCCTTCGAAATCATTCCCCCTTCTTAATTTTGTTTTTGTTTCTTCTTGCTGTGGCCATTTGGAGATTCGTATAAATTATTTTTCATAGTTCTCTCCGGTAATTAGGTTGAAAGCTTTTAAATCTTATGAATAATAAATAAAAATGGTACGACCTGGGTCGAAACGTACGTTTTTAAAATTATTTCTCGCACTATCGAATTTAAAATGAAAATAAGCTTTAACCGATGGATGAAGCTTTTACACCGGATGGGATTCGTTTATACGAACATGAGGATACGTGTTCAGCTGGTTAGCGTGTGTGTGTGTATGTATAAGGATCCAATTATTTATGTTCTTAATTTATTGTTTTACTTCGTTAACATATGTTCGTTGTTTGTAATAAATATCGCGTCGAACGGTCGCATTATCCTGCGGTTAAATATGTGAACAAAACAATTATCTAAAGTCATCCTATCATTTTAATATTGTTAAATGAAGTTCTAACATTCCATTTGCGCCCGTGTTGCGCTTCTCCGTACGTAGCTGACACGTGAATGCGTGTACGTCATATGATTAAAACTGGGGAATGCAGTAATATAGGGTGACCCAGAGAACACGGGCGGTTTTGTTTTTTGAATAGTGCAGTTGGTAATACTGTTACAACGTAAACAGTACACCACACGGAAAATTAGTTTTTACCCAGTTTCAGTTATCATGGTAGCTTATAACGAGAAAGAGCGCGCGCTTTGCATGAAACATTGAAAAGAGTGTTTCGAAAAAAATTCAAAGTTACGCGATTTTTTTTTGCGGGGATACCTTGAGAGCGGCGTTTACGAAACACCTGGAAGACGTGAAAAATCGGATTTTTGAAGAAATTTCAAAAATTCAGCGACATACACTCGAAAATTTTGTAAAGACTGAATGAATGTATTGTCGCAAATGACGGTCATCTGAACAATATCGTATTCTACATTGTCTCGTTTCTTTATTTTTAAATAAAATTTCATTCAATAATTTTGGTCGAGTAGTTTTTGAGTTATTCATAAAACATCAAAATCGTCCGTCTTTTCTGGGCTATCCTATATATATGGAGTGTGGAAAAATTGAAATGGTGTGATCGCGCAAATATTTAAGAGTGATCGTAGAAGACAGGTATCTACGATGAAGTATGCGCATAGCGGAGTACGTAGAGAAAAAAATAAGAACAGTCGGCGATATACACACTTGGGAAATATGTAAATAAAGACACATTGACGATGTTGTATTATGCATTTGTTAAATCGAAACTAAGGTATGTCATATAGACATGTGGAGATGGAAAAAAAATAGATTATAAAAAAAAAAAGTATTTAATACTGATTACGAGGGAAGAAAGAAACAATGAATACGAACGAATAAAGATAATGCTGTGTTAAACGCGACAGGTTTGTACTTAATGATGAAAATATTTTAAGAGCGCGAGAAAATCAAATAAAAATGGAAGAAAAATAAACGAAATAAAAATATAACATACCGGTATACGCAGATCAGACAGAGAGAAATATATTTTAACTGGAATATGAAATCGATGGTCAGATGAAATGCTACAATATGAGATAAAACCAATTAAATGAAAAATTTTAAAGAGAGGAACAGAAAAATTTAAAATAACGAAGTGTATAAATGGGCAAATATAGGAAAACAGTGGGTAGGTACATGTATGATTGAAAGAGATAGATGAGAGTGCAAATATGAAAAAATGATATGTGCGAGCGAGCGAGGCTCGTGGTTAAAAAATCTACCGGTTACAATTACATCTTGCCCCCCTTTCAAACACACACAGGAAAATTTTTTTGTTTTCAACACCATAGCAAAGTAATAATATTAATAAAGTGTTGTACGAATAAATATTAAAGTCAGTAAAGTGTTGTGCGAATAAATATTAAAGTCAGTAAAGTGTTGTACGAATAAATATTAAAGTCAGTAAAGTGTTGTACGAATAACCGTTTGAAACCGTAATCAGAATACTAAAAATTACGAAGTTAGATTTATCAATTACAAGATAAAAAATTATATTAAATTAAACCGAAATATATTTAAAAATTTATTTCCGCATGAATAAGTATAAAATTTATTCAATTAGAAGAATTAATACTCGCGTTATCGATATCGGACTACATTTTTTGAGTAATTCCGATCTTGGTAGCTGTCGATACTTGAGAATCTTTCCCATATTTTAGTTAATCTATGAATTGTTGCTCATATCTCCTTTTACTATCATTTTTATAATAGCCATCGCAGGATAAGAACCCAAATATACATTGACATCTAAATAAACTTCAGCTCTCCTATCGATAATTATAATTTTTGTTCTTTTTTCTTATAATCCAAAGATGCGCCGAGCAGTAGATGCGCCTGTTTGATCGAGAAATCTAACCTGAGAAATTGTCTTCGGTCGGTATCATCAAATATTGGTGCACAGGCGGTGAGATCGAAATATTTTTTTTCTAAGATATCTAACTGATAAATCTGCTCAGATCTCTTAGTCGTCCTTTGAAGGGTTTCACCTAGAATTGTAGATAAGGTTACGAACTCACCATATCTCTGTTTTTTATACTATCTCGTATTTATTACGTCAAGAAATATAACACACCAGTTGAATTGGTAAATAAAAAATAATAATTTCAAAAAATTAACTTCGTACATACTTTTGATGTACATAATTCTCGTTGAGCACGATTTGAAAAATCTTGTGTGTGGAAATTTCTTTATACTCTCGTATCTTCGAAATATATATATATATATAAATCCCCACATCCATACCCATACACACACACACATATATATATATATATATATATATATATATATTTCTTAACGAGATTTTTCGCTACAGATACGTGTTTAATTTTTCTTTTTCGATTGCAGCTTTCCCTTAACCGGCATCGTTTTCGCGAAAGAATTTTTCTGCTTTTCCGATTCTTGTTCGAATTTAATATTTTCTTGAATGTCGCTTAAATCTAGAGTGCGGCGAATTTTATAACGTTTGTTCAATTTGTCGCAATCGCACTGTCTGATTTTTCTCTCTTTTCTCAAACAAGACGATTTGGTTTGCGCAACGGGCGGATTAGCGTCAGCTTTGAAATCTATGCGACTTTTTATACGACCTTCGATGACGGCTTCATCTTTTTCAAATCTGTTGCGCAATATTTCCGCGATTTGCTTGTTTTTGGTTTCGTCTTCGGCCTTCAAGCGAGCCCTCTCTTCTGCTCGTTTCTGCTTTGCCAATTGTCGCTCCTCGTCGTACTCATCCGAGTCTTCTTTATCTGCTTGACACGACTTCGATTGAATCAATTTTTTCTTTTTTTCCTTTCTCGCTTTCTGCTTTTTAACTTCGTTCATCATCGCGCGACATTTGCCGATTTTACCGTCCAAACAAGGATCGTACTGCTTCTCGAACGAATCCGTTTCCGAAGGTACTTGAGGTTGTTTTTGATCTTCCGGAATTGCCGACTGCATTACTGGTTCGTTTAATCAATATGTAAAATTATCTTCGCCGTATTGCGCTTCGAAGCCGATACTTTGCGCTAACAAGTTATGAACGACCAGCGTTTTTACATTAAACTTTTCCACGGTAATCGGAATTTTTATAACAAACTGCGATAATTAATTTAATTATTTCATTATCATCTGGAAATCTAGGTGAATTTTCTCTTTTTTTTTAACTGACTAGTATGCCGGAACGAAATACGGTATTCTAGATGTAATTTTTTTTTTAATGGGGGTGCCTTTATAGCTTACCCAACGTGATACTGTGGGGGACTATCTACATCTTAATCAAGCGTGCTCACTTCTCTAAAAACGTCGCTATATGGGGGAACAATTGTAGGTTATCCAGATGTAAAAGGGACGATACATTATATTGGAGGTGTAATACTCGAAGAACGTAACAAGATAAGGTAAAGCTCCGAGCGCAACGGTGCTACAGCAGAACATTCAAAAAAGACATGATCGGGGCTGCAGACTATCTGTTCAGAATGGAGGGGACAGAAGGGACTTTCTCTAAGCTGCATACGGAAAAGACGGTCAGGCAACAAATGATGTCCAAATCGCAATCTGCTGATGAGTACAATTCTCTTACGACTAATCTTTTTAAAAAGATAGAACCACGGGAGTTTGGGGAGAGACGGCTGGATGTGATAGTAATAAGTCAGAGGTGATTGACTAATGCTCTTAGTGTACATTAGCTCCCATTGATCCCTATGCTCTAGCTGAATAAAGTGAATGATATCTTTGTGAGTTATTAAAGACGACGCGTCTTTAGCCAGTGAGTCAACAAATTCGTTGTCTGGAATACCTCTATGACCCGGCACCCACAAGAAGGACACAGATATTCCTACACGTTCCAAATTATTAAGTTTTAGCAAAACTAAACCAATTAATGTATCCGACACGCTACGTTTATTGTCTACAGTTGTCACCACGCTTTTGGAATCGGTAATAATAAGGTAATTTCCGCGAAGATTTAAGTCCGGTAGAATTGACAAGGCTTGTAGTACTGCCACACATTCTGCAGTAAATACTGAACATTCTTGGCATAATTTGTACATGTTACTAATATTGAGAGCTGGAATGAACACTGCTGCTCCCGTTCCTCGAGTTGACTTGGATCCATCCGTGTAAACAAGGATGTGTAGTGGAAACATTTCTGAGATAATACTATTGAAAGTGGCACAGATTAGTGTAGGAGGATACAGACTACAGTTTTCAGGGAAAAAAGATGAATTTTGTTTGTTGAAGAAGTAAAAATATGATACCGTAAATTGAAAAGGAGCTTGCGCACGAAAAAACATATGATTCAAGATAAAAATACACTAAAGAAGTTAACGAATAAAGTAATAGGAAAGAAAACATATGAAGTTAAAAAACCTTGGATGACAGAGGAAATCATGCTACTGATAGAAGAAAATATAAAAGAGCAATAACAATAAATGGAACAGCGAAATACAAATACTTCAAAAACTTAATTACAAAAAAGTGTAGAGAAGAGAAAATGAAATACTACGAAGAAGCATGTCAAAGAACTAGAATTATTATGTACAGGGAAGTTATAAAACGCGTAATAACATAAAGAAATTAACTAATAACGCAAAAGCAAATGCAGGAATAGTGCAAACAAAAGATGCAAATGGAAAATTTTTAATTGATAGTGAAAATATAACAAAAAGATGGAAATAATACATGAAAATACTATATAAAGAAGCTAAACAAAGTTAATGATAGGCGAGGAAACCGATGCAGACTATAAAGTTCCTAGCATACTACGAGAAGAATTTGATAAGGCAGTGAAGGAGTTGAAAAACAATAAAACTCCGGGGGTTGATAATACTACGGCAGAATTAATAAAAAACCTCAGAAAATATTATTCCAACGAATCAGTCAAATATATGAAACAGGAGTGGTCCCAGTAGATTTCGTAAAGTCAATAATAGTTAATAACGCAAACGCATGTGAGAAGTTCAGGACCATATCGTTGTTAACGCATGCGAGTAAAATATTATTGAAAATTACATATAAAAGATTAAAAAAATTGATATTGTAGTTAGAAGCTGGTAAATAGCATTTATTGATTTGGAAAAGGCATTCGACTGAGTAAACTGGAACATAATGTTTAAAAAGATGTAGGAAATTGGAATAGATAACAGTGATATAAAAATAATATACGAGATGTATATCAAACAAGAAGGGATACTAAAAATAAATGATAAAGAAATCAAGTCTAGAATTCGTAAAGGAGTGCGGCAGGTCTGTCAGCTTTCACCTTTGTTGTTTAATCTATACATAGAAGAAGCCATACGAAACGCCACGAAACGAATAGATAAAGGGCTTACTGTTAATGGAGAAAATACATGTTGCTTTCGATTCACAGATGACATTGCAATTGTAGCTGACAGCGTGAAAAGCTTAGAAAACCGATTGAAAATATTAAACGATGAACTAAAGAAAATAAACATGAAAATAAATAAAGATAAAACCAAAATAATGTAACTAGTGCTAGGCAGGATAGAGCTATCGATATCAAATTACATGGTGATAAAATGGAACAGGTATCCAAATAGAAGTATGTGGGAAGTATTGTGTCGCAAAACGCAAATGATACAGAAGATATAAAAAACAGATTAAATATGGCGAAACAACAATTATTGAAAGTGAAAATGATATTCAGCAGTAATATGGGAATAGAACTGAGGAAAATACCAATAAAAACATATGTATGGGGTATCTCTATGGAAGCGAAACATGCATACTAAAGAAGGTCGATATTAAGAAAATGAAAGCATTTGAAATATAGTGCTGCAGACGCATGATGAAGGTCAGATGGACTGAAAAATATCAAACAAGAACGTTATGGAAAAAGTGAAAGGAAGAAAAGAATTTTATAACCACCTCTGCACGAGAAGAAACAGATGGATAGGTCATGTGATAAGATACGGTGGATTGATTCTACGCAGATTGGGAGGTGTGATAGAAGGTACCGGGCAAGGAAATGCTACATAGGACAAATAATGGATAATGCAGGAGTGGATACCTATCGCGATTTAAAAATTACGGCAGCAGATAGAGGCGAATGGAAAAGGAGACTACAGCACTACCAACCAATGGACTGATGCGACTAATGAGATGATACATATATATCCCGAGGAGTAATTTTGTATCTCTTGGAGTAGCTCTAATCGGAGATGGTGGAATGGCATATAGATATAGAGTTTAGCTGCCAATAAGTCGAGAATGTTTAACGAGCGGCTACTAGTGGAAAGTCTCATTTGTAGACGATTCCAGTAATGCCAGGACATATAGAAGTAGAGGGTGTGGAGGGACCATGAAGGGGATGGCGCAATAAAAAATCTCCAATAATACCTGTTGGATATTTTGGTGCTGGTGACTCAAGATCGCCATAAGAGTCTCGCCCTGCTATTACCCTCTGCTATTGTTTAATTTGTATGCTTCTGTTGTACATAGTAGTATTAATTTTATCATTACTGTCAAACGTACTTTTTGCAGATTGAGAAGTTAAGTATATTCCTTTGGATGATGATCACCTTCCTATTGTCAACTGGATGATATACTATCCTTGTTGTTTCCTGAGCACAGTATTGGTAATTTTTCTTTATTTCTAAATTCTCTGGGCGCTCCTACTTTGAGCCTCAACTTCACCCCTTTGTGCAATAAATTTATGCATAATTTTAATACAGCTTTGCACATTACCCCTTTTTTAAAAAAACCCTCCCACAAATATTCTAATCTCCACTTAGTGGGACTCTTCTTGCTACAGTCAGAAAAATCTCTTAAGCGGTTACTAAACAATTTCGACGGAGTCGTTCGACGAGAGATTATCTCCTATTTTAAAAGCCGGGAACAATTAACCGTCGTTTCTTGCTTAATAAGAAAAGAGAGGCTTGGAAGAATTTGCTTTCTTCGACGTACTTAACCTTCATCTTACATTTGGAATAAAGCCAAATTATTTGCTGGTAAGACAGTTTTTTCAACCTATAATCTTAACTTCAACACAGACACTGTTATACACTTTGTAGATTTATGATTTCTTCAGATAGCACGTTGAGCATTTGTGTTAATATATACCTATCTGTTTGATTTCCATACTTCGTTCGGGGTATTTGTATTCGATATTTTAATGTGTTTCTTAGGTAATAGTCATCTGTTATTCTTTCCTCAACATTTACTACTTTACGCGTTTTTTAAAATAATCCATCATCCTGACCATCAAGCACACTCCTTTTATATCTGGAACGTTTTCCTCCTGAAGAAGATCGTATAGTGTACTTCCAAATTTTCGTGTTACCAGTTGTAAGCTTTTTTTTTTCGTAATTGGTCGATGTGCATTGTACAAGATTTGTGCACACACACTGTATCTTAGTCTGGAGTCTATCATCGCATAATATAGCATTTTAATGGTTTCCTGACTAATATAGTTTTTTAAAGTGTCTTTTTTTCTTCGAATTCGAGCCTTGAACCTTTAAACTTAAAATTTAAACTTTAAACTTTAAACTTTTTTTTAGACCAATATTCTGCTAACTCTAAAGCACCATAGTCGGCATTAACAATGCTGTCGATACTACACCGAATTCCGGCTTGTCTACATTCCATCAGATGTTCTGTTGTTTGTACCTCACCACACTCACAGATACTATCCGTTGCTAGATCCCATTTTACCAAGTTTGTATTCGTTCTTGCACAACCTGAACGAATTCGGTTCAACGTTCTCCAAACTGGCCATGCATGATTTGCACCTGCTGCAGGCTTTCCCTGTATTTCCATTATTGTCGCTGGTATTTGCTCCCGCCATCTTTCAACCCGCACACGTTGTGCAGAAATATGCTTCGGGATTTCCGTCGTTGTAGCGAGAAAACTCCTCCTTGACTTTAGTCGTGAAATCGGCGCAGTTTGACCATACACAGGATGTTGCACATTCCGGATTTGTTTTGTCTTATCGACGTCAGCAGCAGCCTTCCTCCTTATTTCGGAAGGTGCAATACAGCTAATGATGTACAGATTATGTATCTTCGTGGGTCTAAGACAACCTGTGATGATGCGCACCATATCATTTACCGCAATATTAACTTTCTTCACATGAGAAGACTGTTTCCAAACGGGGCAAGTATATTCTGCTGCGGACATATATAAAGTCATCGCCAAAGTACGTACAACCGTCGGTCTTGCACCCTATGATCATCCAATCAGCTCCGAATAATGCCGTTTCTAGTTAAAACTTTCTTTTTCGTATTTTCACAGTGTTTTCGATATGCCAGGCTTCTTTCCAAGGTTATACCAAAATATACTGGATTTTTATGTTGTTCAAAAGTTACACCCTTCCATTGCGCGTTTAATTTCCGCCTGGCTTCACTGTTTCTTAGATGAAACGCGCATACTTGTGTTTTATCCGGGTTTGGAATTAATAAACTATCTGCATAGTATTTGTCCATCTTTTCCAGCATCTTTGTTAGGGTACTCTCTATATAGTGAAATTTGTTAGCTAAGCGATGACGAGATCATCAGAATACATAAAGTGGCACGTCTTCTCCCCTATTGGCTGGTAATTGGTATAAGATATACTGGATTTTCATGTTGTTCAAAAGTTACACCCTTCCATTGCACGTTTAATTTCCGCCTGGCTTCACTGTTTCTTAGATGAAACGCGCATACTGTGTCGGCGCTTTAAAACACTCCCTTGGAGAAGACCGTTTGTTTGATATCTTATAAGACTTCGTTTATCATTCAAACTAACATAAAACATCTTATTTTTAAGCCAAAGTTTCAATGATCTCCATAAATGAAAAGTCCTTTGTAACATTGTAAATTTTTTGTGACACCAATCGATGGTTTACTGTGTCGTGTGCTGCTTTTAGATCCACGAACACCACACCAGTTATCATCTTCTGCTCAATATGCTATAATAGGTTTAACACTTGTGAACAGCACGACCGTCCTGGTCTAAACCCAGATTGTTCTTCAATAATTCTTTCATCTATTATTACGCCTATTCGTCCTAGAAACAGTCTCTCGAAGAGTTTAAACGTACGGCATAGTAAAGAAACAGGTCGATAACTTTTTGCTTCATCAGGATCTTTACCTAGTTTAAGCATCGCTACTATGTGTACTTTTTTCCGCTTAATCGGAATTTTATTTTCGCTAATAATGGTATTATATAGGTCTATCAGCCATTTCCTAGCTCTTTTTTACGAAGTGCTTGATTTGTTCCGTCATCATATTATCAACGCCAGGAGCTTTGCGATTTTTGAGTTTTAAACAACGATGGTAATGTTGCTCGCATTTTTCTTTCTACAAAAGACGTATGTTTATTCCATCTTCAATTTTTACTCCTGGATACTTATATTCTCGTATCATTTCAATTATCTCGCAATTTATATATTACAACACATACTTTCCAACACCACATAGTAGGCGCACTCGTTCGAATTCATCCATAACATAAGTTTTTATCTTTCAGTATCCATCATAGTTTATAAGGTTATTAATATGCGCCTATTTACTACTAGTACTACTACTTCTTCATTCCTCAATCCTTCGATTGGTGGTCAATATGAAGAGCAGTTTACTTTCAAGTTTATAGTTTTCGCCTTTTCTTTTAATTCTTGGTATACGTATTTACTTTTGCATCTTCCATTTTTTGGGTAATATATTTTTGCCTCGGTCTTCCCAGCGATACTTTTCCATTTACTTGTCCTTCCATTACTGTTGTCAAATATCGGTTATTCCTTATAATATGTTCTATCCAACTGCATCTTCTTTCACTTATATATTTTATTAAGCGGCGTTTTTCGTTGATGGTATTAAGAACATCTATATTTTTTGTTTTGTCTGCCCATTTAATTTTTCGCAATCACATTTCGAACGCTTCCAATTATTTTTGTCTGCATTTGTTTATATAACCCATTGTCTGCATTTGTTTATAACCCAAGTTTCCAATTATTAGTACTAATAATAAACCTTAAACATGGATACAATACGAATAGATGCGGATTCACTTCAGATACTAGAACTAACATTGGACCGTGTTCTAGCCACTAGGCTATCCAAATGAATATGTATATACACTATGTATAATTGCTTAACATCCATAACATAAAGCTACGCAAGAAACATTAATGTATATATGAATATATATATAATCATCATCGTATATGTATACATTCACACAATTTAGAAAAAAAAATTATTTATTGTATTATTTTATTTATAAGCCTACACTATAATTGGCTTTTAGCTATTGTGTGGCTTCAATAAATAAATAAATAAATAAATAAATAAATAAATAAATAAATGAATAAATAAATATATATGCACGCGTAAGCTTATTATTACTTATATAAAAAAAACAGTTAGAATGAACCGTGTAGAAAGTTGTAATTTTTCAAGAAACTTTCACGACCCTTCGTATCGATTCGAAAGTTTCGATAAATAATCCTTCGTTGTCAATTTGAGATGAACACGGCGAATTGTTGCCCCCGTTGTAACAAAGGAAAAATGAAAAATTTTAAATTCGATTGTCAATTCAGCGTGTTAGTTAACGCGGTGGAGCAGAAATTAGGTTAACAACGAACTAACTTTCGTTTGGAGGCGAAAGTTTATCTCACGTACCACTTTCAGATCCAGATTTGATAAGAAGAAATTTTCAAACTCGCTATTTTAGTTTTACGCGGAAAACATGTTCGTCGTTATTACACGTACTTCGTGCACACGTCAGTTTTTCCACCTGCGTCCTCACGATACATATACATATGTATTCATCTATAGTAATCACCCTAGGTAGGTGTTATCGCGATTTAATCCGCCCGTGATTTTGTAATTTACCGCATTTTTCGCCATTCCCTGATTGCACATTCCGAAAATGGCCGACACTGTTATAGGCGATACAATATTTCTCCACGTCATAGCAATCTCACTGCGCGACGATGGTTGACAACCTCTTTGAGTGATACGGATTTCTTGTAATACCGATTCATTCGTTTGTATATTTAACAAATATTGCGAACGATGTGTTCAAAAAAACAAGTTACTTTCGTACACAGTGGAAAATTGTTAGAATTATAATGTTTAATGTTAACTTTAGCAAATCACCTCAGTAAAAAAAAAAGGGACAATTTTTAGCATTCGAACGGTTATGTCCCTTATAGGGAACGTTGCGACTGAGGGGATTAAATCACAAAATCTTCGACTATTTTATCTATTTCGGATTTAGTAGTTTCTTATAATGTATTCGCTTTTCAATTACGCAGCGAATCTTAAAGAAGAAAAAAGTATAACATCAATATTTTGTTTCAAGCACCGTGATTCCACAGAGCATGGTGACACCGTGGATTATCTCGTCAACGAGCGTGTTTTCGTCATTTATCTATTTGCTCGATCGATCATCTCTCATCATCTTGTTGAGGTCCCTCTTCTTTTTCCCGGCCACCTTCTACGTGTCATGTATCTTCTGAGGCCGAGTACAATAATGTATCCTTCTATCCGATATTTATTCATTCTTCGCTCGTATTTTTAGTTTTCTTTAATTTTTCTTTAAAGTTAAATTTTCTATTTTTTTCTCCTACTATTCGTCTATTACGCATTTCTACTGTCTTCGTTTCGATAAATCTTTCTTAAATTCTATAAAAACAAATCTATCGCGAATTTCGATTTTTATCAATAATCTTTCCGACTCTATTAGACGGCCGTAAAATGCGACACTTTTCTTTTACGCACGTCGTCTGTTATTTTGCCGATTACTTCGTATATTTTGAAGAATGCGGAATATAGTGATTTTTATTAAAATAAACAACAAAAAAGAAGTTAAAATCACTAAAAGTTTTTTTTTAAAAATGAAAAATCGCAAAGCTTTTCGTCTGTTAGGCTATCATCAAGTGAATATTTAAAAAGATAAGAATATAAAATGAAAAAATATAAATTTAAGATTACAATTCCCAAAAAATCAGCAAAATGAAGAACGATATTAATGAAACAATCTGATAGACAGAGCGACATATTGGAATCCTTACTGAAGAATCTATACAACCAAAATAACAAAAATATAACGGTGATTACGATTGCAATAAATACAGTTTTCATCAGAGTGTTATGCAAGTAATACATTAATATCAACGAGATTGAAAGGAAAAAGGATGATAATAAGAATATCCTATGGCCGGAAAACGACACATTGAAATTAAGAACTATTTATGAAAGTTGACCACATTCACTGTCAGTTTGTTATTGTTCTTCATTTTACTGATTTTTGTGAATTGTAATTTTAAATTAATGTTTTTTTATTTTATATTTTCTATCTTTTTAAATATTCGCTTCATAATGGCGTAACACTCACCGGTGCTTAAATTTCGTAACTCTGAATTTTCCCGAATTTTGTTCTCATATATTTCGTAGTTTCTTTAATGTTAGTAGTGTATTTTGTTTTTTCTTAAAAATATACTCAGTATATAAGATAAATAACAATAAAATTCCGTATTGTCTTACATCTGCACTTGATAAACTATATTATCCGATACCAAGTTAAATCTTTTAATTTTTGACATGGACAATTCTGATACCATCTAACGCGAGAAATTTAAACCGTGGCAATACTCTGAAAAACCGACCAAGTAAAAGTGGTAAACATTACCCTTCTACACTTACAAAATTTGTGAGAGAAAAAAGAATGCTCAGAAGGAGATGGTTTCAGATTAGGTATCTGATAGATAAAACCATGTTCAATAATAAAGGAAATACAATAATTGATATTAAAAACAAAAAAACTCTTAATAATTATTTATCACAACTTTCACCCGCGCAGCGAACGATCATTCATTACGGAAGTATACCAAAAATATTAAGCAATCCCAGGCAAACTCATATCACCAATAAGATTTTACAACGGATCACGATATCCTAAACAAATAGTGAATTTATTTTGGCTACAGTATTCAAGCCTAATCAACTACCAGCGATAACAGCGAAATCAATGGATCAAGTAACCCTTACTTCAGGAGGTCGAATGCGTACTCACAACGCTGAAAAGAAGAAAGATTCGAGTTTTGATTTATTAATATCCGAATTACTTTCAAAACTTGAGAGGAAAGCTGCTAACCATTGCAATACAGTATGGCGATTACACTGCTTTCCAAAACAGTGGAAGCTTGCGGAAGTTATTATGGTTCTAAAACAGGTAAAGGTCCTCTGTTTGTCACTCCGCATCGTTCGATTTCTCTCATGTCGAAGATTATGAAGTATTTAATACTACACAGGTTACTCCGATATATCCGATCGGATAACATTAATTCCGGAAACAAGTTCGGGTTTTTACAACAAAATTATACAATTATAAAGATACACAATTAGTATCATTGGAAAATAAAAAATCTGTACAGCAGTGTTGCCGGATGTTCAACAGGCGTTTGATAAGGTCTGGTGTTGAAGCTTTTACTCCTCGCAGATCTTTATTTCTTGTTATAATAGGTATATTAGTGAAAGACATTTTAATGTACGCTTTGAACACGCGTTCTCTGAGTTGTATACCGTCTCTGCGAGTGTGCCTCAAGGCTCAGTGCTTGAACCCACGTTGTATTTAATTTACTGCCTAAAATAAAATTCTTCGAATGATAACAAGTCTGGTTATGTAGCAAACCAAATTATTCGCGAATTAAACATTCCCTATGTACGCGAGGTCATTAAACAATACGCGCAGAGCCGTGCTGCGAAAATACCCCGTCAGGACTGTTGGATACTACCGGCGATTTAAGATGCTGAAGGCGTAGAAAATCCGTGTAACTAGTTTAATTTCGTGGTTACCGGTGGGTGCTATTCCGTTCATGTGCTCTTCTCCTAAATATTGCTAAATGATATTTTTGGCCAGCTCATAGTAAATATTTATGAGGAAAAGAATCTCATATCTGGTCAGCCTGTCTCTTACGCTAAACAATTAAAATATTTAGGTAATGTTGTGGATGATAATACAACATTCATTTGACATATTAAATACTTACAAAAGTAGTGTGATACTATTTATAACGAAAGACTTACAATCTAACACCTATAGTCTGATTTATAGTGTGCAAATTATTCTGTGTGTCTCAGTGAGTCATTGTACGAATATAGTTCTGTCATCTTTTCTAGTAATAGGTCGATTGATGATTCAAAATAAGCGTCAGCAAAATGTTTTCCATTACATCTGTTTATCATAGGTTCAATCATAGATGTATACAGACTCAGCCAAAGATGTCATAAAGTCATTAAATACCGAAGTATTTACAAGTTTATCTTAATACTTTAAATTTATTTCTTAGTATAAAACAGTGTAAGAAGTTCGTGTATTCAGCTTTAGCCTCACTGGAAGCTAAACTTACATGTTTTTTCTTAGCATTAGTGATCGAGTAAAACTCGTAAAACTTAATTAAAATGTTTATTACGCTCATGTTCTCTCGTTTGTTACGCTCATGTTCTCTCGGGACATAACAAATTTGTGTCCTATTTATATACAGGTTTCAAATCGCTGGTTGACCGAAGTAGTCCATGTGCGACATAAATGAAATAGTCAACATTAAATATATGTGTTTCACTGTCTTTTCTTCTATTACTATAAAATTAAACCTACTCAATCCTTATTATAACTAAGATTAACCCATACAGTATGCTGATGTACGAGTATTTATTCAGAAGTGAAATGGTAAATCCCATTTTTTACGTCCCGTATTATCCTTCTTGACTCGTTTAGACAACTTCACGTATATAAATTTATAATTTTAATTGAATACTAACTTTACAAATTTGCAATATAATCATTTATTTATGTTTTAATTAACTTAAGCATATTATTATTTTCATAATTTTTCATTTTTTAATGCGATTCATTTAGATAATGTTTAAGCATATTCATTATACAGACAAATACACATGGTGACTGACAGAACTCTTTCACGTCTGACTTGTCGAGGAACCATTACACGCAGTTGTTTTATCAACATTCGTTTTTCATTTTTTCTTTTTTATATATGCGTATATATTTTAATAGTCACTAATTCCTCGCCCGTTTAAATACCCGCGAATATTAAATAAATTACATAATTAAATTAAATACGTGGAAAAATACATAATCGAATATTAATGGTAATAACCAATCTCTTCGTCTTACTCCTGTCTTTATTTTGAAACGAATTGATATTTCTATTGTAAGAATTTAATATTTCATATTGTGTTTATCAATGATGGTTTGATGAGGGGAATAACTTCATCTACATTACGACTTCCTACCAAATATTTCAACACGGTTAGAAATACTGAAGTTTGATGTCAGCTTTAGTGGTGCGCAGGTGTTGACCGGTCGTGGCAGATTTAGATCTTATCTATATAGGTTTCGACTTGTTAGTGACCCCGTCTGTGCCTGTTGCACTGAAGGTGAGGTTGACGATATTTATCATACTCTGTCTGTCATGCTTTTACTGTTCTGCGTCGCAAGTTTGGCTTTAACTGCACTGGTATATCTTCTCTTAGTAGTAGTGAAGTTAGAGATTTCCTTTTGCTGGCAGATCAAGTCATGCGATTAAAGTTTAAAACTTAAAGTTCAAAAAAATGTTGTAATTTTTCCGGTTAACGCTCAAATCAACCATGACATCAAAACCGTCGCAAATTTTTTTCACCTTTCATTTTTCCTTAAAAATTTATATTTTATGCGTGGTTAACTGTTCTTTTTCAATTTTGTATCTACTTTAATTTAATTATGTTTAACGAAATTTAATCCTTACTCTTTAATATCGTTATTTTTGGTGTAAGTAATACCTTTTTTTTTTTGTTACTTTTGAACTGCGTTTTATATGTATGTATGCGTATATATGTGCGTATATGTATGTATATATGTGTGTATACACACACATACATATATATATATATATATATATATTATATAGTTTATATCGGATTGTTATGATGTAATTTATTAGCTCAATACTTATTTTTTTTCCACTAAAAAGATATTGTTTTTTTTTATTTCTTCTTCTTTTTATTTTTCCTCCTATATTAGTAAATGTACAAACGCATTATTACTCTATATTTAACGGAAAAAGGGATTATGTAGCTTTCATCCCTTCTTCCATCGCAATAAGTTAATTTTAAGTTTGTGGGCCTCTTTGTGTAGGGTGCAACTTTCAAAGTCCCTTTTGTTTATAGAGGGAGCGGATTCTTAGTGGGTATAATCCCACACACTAATTTCGACTCCCCTGCAGTGCATGTTTGCATGTGCTGCATCAATAAAAAGTAAAGTTATTTATTATGTCTTTTGAAGATTTTCTCCCTCCTTCTTAAAAAAAAAAAAACAACTTATCTACATACGATTCCTTTAATATTTTACTTTTCCTTAAAATCTACAAACATCTGTTGTTGGATTTAAACTTTCTATATTATTTTAAATTCCGTATGTGTTCTGGTCTAGACCTTCCTTTACTAAAATCATCCCATATTCTTCAAGTTGTCTGTTTACTTGATACAATATATTTTACATTGCTCTTTAAAGAATTTTATGTTTTACCGGAACGAGTGATATTTCTCGGCAATTATTAACATCGGTTCAATCTGTTGCATCATGAAGTGGGTAAAAAAACGAATTATTAGAAAAAATAGGATAATTTAAAATACCTCCGTATTATTGATGGCGGAGTTATTTTTATACCAAATTAACGCTGCCTTCGGCTTCGATCCTCCGGTGACACAAGTCAGCTTGTAAATTCGGTTAGCTTTTAGATGAGTAGGTTTGTCGACAATTTTCACGTAAAGCGGCCGAACTGAAACAAGACAAAAAATGAACGTATTAAAAGGAAATTAATCATTTAAATCTAGTTTCGAAATCTATACTTCGATAAAGAAAATGAACGAAGGTTGTTATGATGTCGAAAAGTTTTAGTTTTATATTGAGGATTTACTTCTGTATATAGAGTAAAGAAATTTATCTACAATACGAGTTAAAGAAATTTATCTATATACGGGCTAAAGAAATTTATCTATATACGGGCTAAAGAAATTTATGGGATGGAAAAAACTAAACACGCAGTAAAAATCAAAACGAAATGGACTAACTACTTGAACATATAAGCACGACACGCGAAATAAACACGCCGAATTTCGAAGATAACGTTTGAAGGGTAAAAAGAAGCTAAAGAACTGCGTACAAAGTAGAATTAAATTATTACAACGATGAAATGAATTGTATTCAATTTTACGATGCATTAGAACAGTTAAGGATCTATAACCAAAAGATCTAACGCTGCGAGAAATGGTAGCGGGGATTTATTGCCGCGAAATGAACATAACATTATGAAGAATTACTAAATTATGCCAATGCGACTTGTAATACTATTAATAAAATAATAAATATATATACGAATCATGACGTTTTAAAAAAGATTGTTCGAACAAAAAGTGTCACTTTTCACCGTGTTAAAAAAAAGGGCGAATAAGAATATTAGGAGACACGAGGTTCTTCAATTGGTTTTGAAAGGAAAAAGGTGATTTGTCATCATGGAGTATAGGGAAATTGAAAGAAAACTGACTGAAACGGTTATTAATAAGAACAATTGGTCTCAAACTTCGTTCAAAGATGATGTAGCTAGGAAAAAACATATATACATACATACATACATATATATATGTATATATATATATATATATATATATATATATATATATATATATATATATTACCTGGGTGACTGAACTTTGCTCGGTATTTTTTTTATAAATCGTGTTTTTCGAAAAATTGCTATTTTAACTCTGTAGAATTTCGTTTCTTAAATGTCCTGAATTATAAATAAAAATGTCAATTTGGACAAATATCAGATGGAGACCACCTTCATGTTTTTAATAAATTAAGAAACATTTCTGGAAGATCCGACATTTTAAATTGAAACGGTAATCGAGATATAAAATTTTAATCATATTTACCAACACATATGAGGTAACGCCTAAGACCAACAAGTAAAGTCAGATTTTCACCGGAATTACCGGAAAACAGACTGAGGCAAATATGCGCATCTATGCGTTACAGGAGAGTGTGCATTTGATGTATAAGCATTTACAGCTCAACAGTTGATCTTGCTGATCACTGCTCTACTCAGAACTTTCGCAGCTAGTTAGGACGGAAATATGTGCCATGGTGGACAGAAAGCTGTTCAACCGCTTTCAAGGATAGATGAAAAGCTCTTAAAAATTGAAAGTACAACCCATACAGGAAAACCATATTACATACTGTAAGCTTTACACCAGAGCTAGATTTATACTAACATAGGTAGAAAAAATGGTAACGCTGCCTCGTCTCACATATCTTTCTCTGCGGGTGTCCCGCAAGGCAGTATTATCAGACCACTTTTGTTTTCCCTGTATCTTTACGATTTTCCAAACCCACCAACACGCAAGTGGGACTATTTGCTAACGACGCTGCGATATTCTGCAGCTCCTATAGACCTAGCACAATTCGTAATAGACTTCAGTATGGGATATCGCGGGTACTTAAATATTACAATAAATGACAAATTAGCATTAACCCGAACAAAACTAAAGCTATTTTCTTCTCCCGCAGGAGACCTGTCTACCTGACAATCTGATCGTACAGGGAAACACTTTAGAGTGGTGCGATAAGGTTCGTTATCTTGATGTAATCCTCGACAATAGACTTACTTTCACTAAACACATAAATAATATCACAATCAAGACAAACAATGCCTTCTGTTCCTTGTACCCCATTCTTAATCACAAGTCCTTCCTCAACATTAACAACAAGATAATTCTCTACAAAGCACTAATCCGCCCAATACTTTGCTACGCTTGTCCTTCCTGGAACTCTATATCAAAAACCTCCTTTAACAAGTTGCAAGTTATTCAAAACAGATGCCTCAGATGTATTCTCAATGCACCTCGCTATGCCAGAATCGACAGTGTGCACGAAGCTACTGACCTGCCCTATATTAGAGATTTTGTTCTAAAGCTATCGACTGACTTTTTTATTAAATGCTCATACCAAAACAATGTACTCGTCTCCTCGATTGCCAATTACGATTCTAAGCAACTTCGTTTCATGTATTCCAAATATAAACACAGGCGACTTAAACATAACATTATGTAGTAATTAATCTTAATTTTTTAAATTATAATTTAATCCCTTTACTTAGTAAGCACCTTCGACACCCGTGTCATCCACTTTTTATATGTGTATGTGTATATGTGTATATAAGTACATATATGTGTGTATATACATAGTATTCATTTAAGAACTTACAACCTATACAATGTATTTTTGTAGCTTAGATTTAAGTTTCTATACTATCACTTACAATCGCCCACATCCTAACTTTCGGCGGGCTCAACTTATATACTTTCTAATGTCAGCTCGCAGCTCTCCTCAATAATCTTCCTAGCCTACTTTAACCCATCTCTTCCTATGAAGGTAAGCTCCTCCTCTTTCTTAATAATACAAACCTCCTTCATTTAATCTAATATATTACCTTTCCTGCCGTGTCTCTAACTTAAAAGTAGCATGATGCGGGACGATCACAAATCAAAAAAGAAAAATAATAAGAAAATCTATAAGCTTGTAACATTCGAACGGTTAATGCGATCGAGTTGAAATTTTATACGTACAATAATTATCGATAAAAAGACAACGGGGAAAAATTGAAATTTCCAAAATTTTAGTGGGGCGCACTCGGGGTTAGGGCCCAAATTTTAAAATTCACAATTTCCATACAGACCATTTCAATTACTTAATACATTACGTGTTCCATCCAAATCGTTAGAGCTGTTTCCAAGATGCTGAGGTATATATATGTATAAGAATTGCTTATCTAAATATATATTATATATATATATATATAACATGTATTACTTTTTCGCGTTTTGATTAGACGGTTTGGTTTAAAATCCTGTTAAGTTCTCAACAATTTCTTGTGGTAAAATGTCTTTCGGTTTACTTAATTTATACATCCAATTGGTTGGTAAACCCAGCTTGAAGAACGCGAAGAAAAATCAGGAAAGAAAATAGTGAACCTTTACGCCTGGCGTTAGACGAAAATAATTTTTTCCTTACGTTTAAAATTCCTTTCACGATAGAATTAATGCAGACCCTTGCGTTCTTGGATAATTGGGTTAGAAGTGATTGTTCAAAATTAATGAAAGGTATTTTAAAAAAAAGTTAATATAGAAATTTTCAATTTTATACTTTTTTCTTCACGTTTTGTGTATGCATCATGATATATATATATATATATATAATTTTTATCTCTATTTAATATCTGTATAAAAAAAAATGTTGTCTGATGTTTGTTACGATTTGATGATGATTACTATTATTACAAAAAAGGACGAAAAAAACTACATTTCGTTATATACGATGAAAACGGTGATAAATTTTTTTATTCGTGTACAATCTTTTATTTTATTTTTTTTTGAGCGTTTTAACTCTTTACTGTGGAAAGGTCTTTTTCTGTTTGGGACTAATTATTTGTACTTTTTATTTTTCTTATTTCCTTTTGTTTTTTGTGCTTGAAATGCCGTTTCAGTAGCCTTTGGGGTGATTTTTTATTCGTGGTATTTTGACGTTTTATTTTTATCACTTCGATACGGAATGTAAATATTTATTTTTCTTCAAAATGTTCACTTTATTTCTAAATATTGACTTTAATTACTATTCCAAAATTGCTAGGTTCTGAAATATTGTTTTAGTTTTAACTTAATATTAATAGTTTACGATATACTTGAAAATTTTTTTATAGAAAAAAAATTATTTTTCTATAATGATTTTTTTTTAAGTAGGTAAATATGTTTATAAATATATTGAGACTGCGCGTTAGTATATGAAGGAGAAAGTTTGCAGCTTTCTTAAGACAAACAAATTATTTGCTACTAAATCTACAAACTTCACATTATATTCAGCTCGAGAAACAATGAAATAATCCTAAAATATGTAGGTTCGAGCATAAACTCAAATTTTTGTATTTAAGGACGTGATCGATATATTTAAAGAAGATTGCAACCGAATGTGGAAGGCTCGATCAACATCGTCGTCGTAATGTTCGTTGCCGAACGCCGTGGCTCGCCATTTTATTTTTACGGACATCAAGACACTATTTTTGTATGTAACGTCAATCGGCTGAGATCTCCTGTGCTTCCTTTATAGAATCGTACTTGAAGTGGAGATGAAATTTACACTGTACAATTCAGAGCCGCAAACTCATCACCCGAGATAATGTCATCCAGTTCCTGACAAGTTGTATTTATGCTTCTTGTGGAAAAGCAGTGGCCCTTAGCGAGGACTTTGCTGAATGGCAATTGTCATTAATTACCAGTTCGATTTAAGGGCCCGAAACAATGGTAGGTGATTAGTTTGGACAGTTAATGAGAACCGTATAAACCGTAAGATAAAAAATCCGTACCTTTATTGATAAAAATTAAAATTTTAGGCGAGATTAGTAATGATAGGAACGTGTACTAAGTTAATGGTAACTATTCGGGCTGTTATTCATCTGAACGTAAGTTATAATGAAGAAATCACACTTTGAAACATTTCTGGCACATACGCTATTAATGTGTATATTAATAAAACTGAAAGAAGAAAAAACCATGTATATACTGCTCTAATTAGTGCGGATATAGGAACATTGTTAATGTATATACAGTTTTTCCCTTTTTTAATAGTATATAAGCCGACCAACTGGTAAAGAATGACCAATACAGTTCGACAGACGAACCATTCTAACGACGCGACCTCAGGGTGATTAACGTAAGTGACACTAGAGTGACGGGTAACCGAGAGCGACAAATAAATGATTGACGGTTGAAAGAAGTTTTACTGTAATAGAAAAATCGTGTCTATTCGATTATGTTTAATGTTAAAGTTCTTAGAAGAGTGTTCAATCAATTAGAAATTTGAAACTAGATTTTTAACGTTTCTAAAAAGTGGAGAAACTTCTTATGATATTTTAGAAAAAAAAAAAAGTTTACATACGCGAAAATCACCGTAGTAAGTGCACCGACGCATACGTATACGCATACGCATACGCATACGCAGAAGTATGCGTGTTATAAATGCCCAGAGTAAAATATATACAAGTAGTTTATATACTTGAAAAGTATATGTATTGAATGTTGTGGTTCATGCGTATTGGACTTGTGTATGTGTGTATGGGGTAAGATAAAAAGCTAAAGTAGAACTAAGTAGAGTTTAACGAATTTACAAGTTGATGTCCGTAGTGGAAATTTCTGTGGTAAAAGTTAGGCAACTACAAACTTTTTCTGAAAAAACAAAAAATATTTTTTCTAACTTTTTCTTTTGAGTAACGTTTCAGCTTACATATAGTATTTATACGTAAAATACTTTATACCGTCTTGATGTCTAGGAACACGGATATTCACAATTATAACGATGGTATATTAAGTATCGAGGTTTGTTGTTCCTCGACCAATTTCACGTTGAAATACATATGGTACGCGTGTTTACGAGCGCGCATATATTCGAGCATTAAAGGCACGCGTGAAAATCATCCCGTTCAGAGTATTCCGATGAGTTTATGAAAGTCGAGGTATGTTTTTTCAATTCGCAATCTTCACTCATAACGTTAAAAGTATTTCAACTCTATACAAAAACGCATGAAAGTTGTATATGTGTGTGTGTGTGTATGTGACTTATGTTTTTAAGATACACGTGAAAAGTAACTTTTATTTAGCATTTATAACAATTTTCGCAGAATTTTCTGTATTCTTTTTACTGTCGACTTCATTAATATCGAGAGTTGTTGCAACAGCCTGAAGGAATATTTTAGCTATTTCAACTAGATACGTACGAGATTTTTTTGAACAAAAAAATACACGATCAGTTGTATCCCTATTCCGTTATGTCACGTAGCACTCGTTATACTAGACCTCGGCTATTAGTAATCTTTTTTGTCAATCGTTCCCTTACTTTCAAACATTCTGCTTCTAATTTCATCAACATTTAGGCCTACACCGAAGTTCTGTCCTTAGCATAATTCCTTTTCAATATATAGCTATTTAAAATGTTAATTTCTTTAAATAATACATCCTATCTTGTCATTTATTGTATATTGAGTCGCAATTGGCGTATTCGTAACTTTTTTTTTCTTCTTCACAACTGACCAACTTTGATGGTCATCAAGTGATTGATTTAAGCGAATAAAGTGTTTTGTGGAGGGTTAGTACTCAGCAGTACTCCCTCGAAACGCTATAATGTTTAAACAAGGTCTAAAGGCTTATTTCGCCCAGAGCTATCCAGCAGGTTGATAGCAAGTGGATTCGTATGAACGCTAAGTCGGGCGACATGTTTATTTGCTTGTATTTTGATTTCATCCTCCACAAACATAACATTCAAGTTACTATGGAGGGTAAAATTTGACACGTACCAGGGGGCTGCAGTAATAGTTCTGAGTATTTTATTTTGGTATCGCTGTATTTTTTGCAGGTTGGATGTTTTTGCGCAGCCCCACAGCTGTATTCCGTACACCCAAATTGGTTTTAAAGCAATTTTATACAATAGTACTTTATTTTCCAATGACAGTCCTGATCTCTTTAGCATCCACGACATAGTTCTGGTTTTAAGTCTCAAATGCTCAATTTTCTTCTGAATGTGAGTACCCCAGGTTAGCCTAGAATACTTTACATTATTGGTGTTCGGGATTATGACATTATTTATTTTGACTGGAAGGCGTTTAATTTTTCGATTTGTAAAAGAAATATGTGTTGACTTACTTTCATTAACCACTATGCGCCATAGTTTTAGCCAAGTCTCTACATGCCCAAGTGACTCCTGCAGTTTTTTTGTTGCTATGTTTTCACACTTATCCACTGCTAAGATAGCTGCGTCATCCGCGTACAAAGCTACTTCTGTATTACTGAGCGTCGGGAAGTCGGTTGTATAGATTAGGTATAATATTGGACCGAGAACGCTCCCTTGTGGAACCCCGGCCCTTATTGGAAAAATATCCGAGTATTCAATAATCATAGGTGTATAACCATAGGTATATATATATATAATATATATATATATATATATATATATATATATATATATATATATATATATATATATATATATATATATATATATAATTATAAGAAGTGTATCTTTTGATTTTACTAATTAACTGGAATACATATTTTTCCATTATACGAAATGATGTTCAACTGTGGATTTATTATTCCTTTCTGTTATTATTATTATTATTATTTTCTTTTTAATAAACTAAGTAGGGTAATGGTACTTTTAGAATCGTCATTTGAAACGAATATATATATATATATATATATATATATATATATATATATGTATGTCCTTAACAAAGAAAAATGGCGAATAAATTTTACAGACAACGAACATTTATTTTCATGAAACACTAAAAAAAAGTATGCTATAGTAGTATATCTTCTTTATTTCCTGATATTTTATGTTCATGAAAGAACCACTGAAAATTTACTTTACTATATATATATATAGCGTGCTTACATATATATATATATATATATATATATATATATATATATATATATAATATAATATATATATAATAATTTTCTTCTTTTTTCCATCTATTATTTTCTCTAAAATGTTACTTAATCGATTTCGTATATTTCTTTAAAAAAATAGCTACTTACGTGAAATTTATTTCGTAAAAATACGATACAGAATGTCGATTTTAGCGAACTTTTCTTTACTAGTGTATATACTGATTTTTTAAACTATTTTTGGCTAAGTATTCGTTTAAATTTTCTGTGGAAAGTCTGACTTTTTACGGAAAATTTATAGCTTATCGGTGGGTGTCCAAAAAAAATTTACTTCTGGTGGAAAATAACTAACGAAAATAAATTGCGATCGGAAAAATCATTTCTAAAACGTCATTATCATCGCCGTTTCTTCAGTCCTAGGACTGGTTGTTTTTCATGATAATCCTTTTCCAACGATGCCGGTCTTCAGCTTCAGTTCGCATAATTTTTCACTTCAGCGTCCCTTATCAATGTTGCTGCGAATGTATTTCTTAGCCTTCCATGATTTCCTTTTTATATAATTTTGCTTTCTAGTACATCTCTAAATAGACACGTGGAAGTATGTAATTTACGTGCTTTTTCTTTATTCAGTTCAATAAGCGATCTATTTTTTTTTCCATTTGGCGACTCTCTCAATACATCGAGATAATAGAAAAAGTCGCAACTTGAAGAGGATGCACAACGATCGTTTATTCATCGGAGACAGGAAAACACTAACAATGCGTCAACCGAAGTGTTGCTGTCAGTTAAGTGTAATGCATTTCACAATATAGACCGCTGTTTAGTTTTTACATTTTAATTGTATTATATAACTAAATCTAATTTTAAATTTAATATACGCCGAGTTTACGTAATTACACGCTGTTGTCGCCTCTGTTAGCATGGAACTGAATGAAGGCTATAATCAGAAGTAAAAAGAAATACACAAAGGAAGATATCAACTGTGGATAACAAATCGTACATTAACTCCATTAACACCTCAAAAAGACAGGTTGGAATATCTTGTTTTAAAAACGAACCGCTGAGTAGGCGTGTCAAGAAGATTGTACTGTATTTATATGTAGAATACTCCGGGGAATATTAGGAGTTTAAACATATATAAATAAATTATACAAGAAGACGAAGCAACCTCTGGCAGGTTTCAAATGATAAAGATACGAATTTCGTGATAAACGAAGTAATGTGATATGAATCAAAGACAGCGTATTGAGATAGTATCAGTATTATCGCACAATGTTATTGCTACAAAGGAGATATGTGCAAAATGTGGGCATTAGAAAACTCCAAAAATAAAGCCTATTACTCTTTTCGAGGAAGTAACAATCTTCAGGTTGTGATGAAAGCGACAATTCTTAAGCGGCTAGTGCGTAATGCAAACGTTATTATAATTGGGGAAGAAGAAAATTGATACTGAGATATGTATTAATTATGGCAGATTTGCAGTAATTCTACACGTAAGCGGGGTATTGCTGGATATTTTAAAAGAGCAGTCGAGAACGTTAGACAAAAACCGAAGATTGTCGGATGTGGTACTAGAGTGTTTTGTTGATTATAAAAAAAGCGCGATAACAACAAAATGACTACAATTGTTGTGGAAGTATTTACAACTTTTAAATTAGATCGTGGCGTTTACACCGAGGATATATTTTGTCGAAACAACTTTTCGATAGTTATAGAAGGTATATAATTACAGAATCAGAAAATGATACGATGGAGTTAATTAAACATGCAACAAAATATAGCTAGAACTAAATTTATGGCGATATACTCTAATTCGGTTATTAACGAATTAGCCTCCTAGTAGATTATGAAAAAGTACGATCTTTTTCTAGGACCTCTAGTTACTCTCGAAGGAGATTGCTCGGATAATGGCGCGGTTGAAAAACTCAATGTGACATAAAAAGTTTCTTTCAATCTTTCTCTATATGCGCTATAAAACGTGAACAATTAAAATTGAATCAGTGCATTGGCTCATTGAAAACGTGACTGAGGCGGCGAATGTTCCTAAACAAAAATGTATTTTACAATACAAACAAATAAATCCATCAATTCATCGGACATATCGTGAGATAAGCAGGTGAAACTCTGAAGAAAACAATACCGCATGGAAAAACACTCTGTACGAAAGGGAAAAGCAGGTTGCCTATACTCTGGACTGACGGCTTACGGAATTGATATTCGGTGCGACAATAAGGCTTAGAACTGGTTTTTCAGCGTCGGTTTTTTTCAGTATCCTTCGGCAATGTTGTTAGAAAGGTGTTATATGGTCGACCATTCGTTCTCTTACTTTCTACCTTTATTACATGGCGCCAAAGTCCACCATGTCCGGTTTCTAATACGGGTTTAATCGTTGCTGTCTTATTAAATTCAACGATAACTTCATCGATAATTATTTCAGGCGAGTTAATCAAAATTAGAATTTTTTTTTCAATACCACATTTCAAACGTTTAAAAAACGTTCTTCGGATGTTTCTTTTATTTTTAAAGTCTACGTTTCGACATACAGGTTATATATAAAATAATTACTTTACAAATTTAACGGTACTGACTTTCGGAGCGTTATGATTTATTTTTCATATATTAAGTAAACTTGCCTAGTCTAAATATCACGGTACAAATCTTTTATTATTTATCGTAGATATTTAAATCATCATACTTATATGAATTTTCCGACTATTTATTCTTAGTTAAAAATAACTAAGTTATTTACCTCTCATTACGATATTTGTTTCGTCCGCATTTATTTCTAAATTAAATCGCTTTTCCGTATCACTTATAAAATCTGCACACCATTCTATTGTCACCCGATTATCTGCAGCCGATACAAATTTAAATACAAGTTCAGAATGCATGTAAACGACGAACAACTTTTTACTTAGGAATAGATCCGTTCACTGTAATAGTAGTTGCTTTTTGAGAGGTGTATACAAATTATCTATCAGCTTTAAGATAAAATTTATCAATGCAATTGTTCTAAGAGACTCTCGATCATAGCCTTCATATATGAATTTCATAGGACCCCATATAGACTTCGATATTGTTTTATAAAGTAGTACCTCGTTTTCAAAGTATAGTGGTGAATTTTTTCGAAGTAACCAATGCATTATTCGAAATTTAAATCTTCTAAATAAATGCTTTCTTCAATCTTTCGTCGAGGTGTAAGTCGAGGTATTTAACGGTATTCGAGGTAGGAATCGTTTTTTTCTTTAATTTTACTACTGTATAACTGTTCACGAATAAACGTTGTGGTTAAAAATTGTGATAATATTTAAGTTCGTGGTTGGTTAAATGGTGTAAAACGAAAAACAAATATTTCTAAAAATACGACCGTCCTTCAAAGTAAAATTTAAAAAGATGACGATGTAAAAAGGAATTAAAATCTAAAACACGATAAAATAATAAAAAAAAAAGGTAAACTAGAAATAAAATAAAAACCATCTCGAAAGTTACTTACGATATAATTGAAGAATAACGCTTTTAGTTACGGGCAAAGTAAGATTGGTATTGGTGGACACGCAGGTGTATTTGGCATGCGCGTACGAACGGGATAAATTGTGCTGTTCCAGTTTACTTATCGCTACGTTGCCGTTAGAATTTCCTCTTACATTTTCCAATACATTTCCATCTACAGACGATATCCATATTAGCTTTGGCTTAGGTTTACCTGCAAAAATGCGCAATATTATATATCTATATACATGTATAAAAGTAGTTACATATATATGTATTTATGTGTGTGTGTGTCGCGTATGCGTATAATTCAACGTACTTAGTGTCTGGGGAATAATGTTTTAAAATTACCAAATACGGATTCCCCGAGCAGTATAGCTTTATTTTTTTTTTTACATTTTCTGTATTTTCTCATCTTTTTTATTTACAGAACCGTGTTTTAAAAATTAGAATTCAATCGAATAACATATATATATATATATATATTGGAATTTGATTAAAAGGTAGACTATCCTTTAACGGCCATTTTCGTATATGTGGAAAATTTTAATTCCAAATTTTTATATATATATATATATATATATATATATATATATATGTGTGTGTGTTTATTTAATCCTTTCCCTACAGAACCTTTATGGTTATCGAAATCAAATTTTACAACTTTTATTCGATAAAAGATTTCGGTATACGAGAGTAGTTTTTTTTCATTATTTCTCTTCCGCTTATTTGTTCATATCTGCTTCGTTCACGAAATTAGCATCAGAGTTATTCAATGAAAAATAAGGTATTTTAAGCTTGAGATGCGAAATAAAATGTTATCTAATGCGGGATTCTTAGAATTATGCCATAATAATAATAATAATAATTGGGAATGAAACGACGATGACAGTGAGAAATTTTAACGTAAAAATCTTGAAACCACGTTATCTTCTGTTACAGTTTGTAGAAATGATCTTAAAATATCTATGCACGAACGATTAATAAAGGTAATGTACCGATTTTTAAATGTGGTTCGCAAACGCGAAGATCCACAAAAACAAATATTATAGAAAGATCGTTACAAACAGCGCGGGGAAAAATATTAACATTAAATATAAGACGGTCGGAGCGGAAGCGAAATAATCGGATACGGAAGAAAATACGATTTTGTACCGTAGCGAAGCCGATGGCGAAACTGAAGTGGACCTAACCAGGGCCATAGTCAGAGAGGGAAGGAGGATAATACGAAACGAGTGCTTGAATGGTGGTTGCTTTATAAGTAAAGATACAACGGTAGTGGTATCATTCAGTCAGCGGAAAAGTACTGTATTTGGAAAGCTCAGAATCGGAACGAGCGAAAGAAACATAGTGATATATTTTTTCGACCGTTATATTGGTTACTGATTAACGATGTCAGTTAAATCGGTTTTTGTTCGCTTATACCGACGACCATCAGCTAAAATTCTTCGTACGGTTGTAATCGTTTGATAAGAAATTTTCGTCGTCGTAGTTAGGAAAACGAACCGGAAAGTGTTGTTGATACTGAATTAGAAATTTTAGCTAGGTAACCTGATTGTCCACTCCACGATAACTCCGAGATTTTTAATTTCATTAACCCTTTTTATAATCTTGTTATCAAATTCAAATTCCAATTATATATTTATTTAAAGACTCATTTGCGTCTACGATACAGTACAATTTAGATAATTATAGATAATATAGTAATTGAATGAAAGGTTATTTATATCTTCTACAAAATAATTCTACCATATGTACATTATAGATAATTCTATAGTAATTAAACGGAAAATTATGTCTTCTATAAGTTTACGTAGTTCGGGTAAATTAAAATAGAGATAAAAATAAGATTAACAATTATATCTTCTCGTATAATTTTATAGTTTTTAAAAATCTGAAAGTACTTTGTACTTCAGCTTCGTCGTTTCCAAGTGCGTCTTCTGTAAAGGATCTTGTTTGTTCGAATGAAAATTCACGTTCCTTGTTCAGTTTTGGACATACGGAGATTATATGTTCAATGGACAAATTTTGCTTGCCACAAATGAGTTAGTTTAGTGCGGCCGAAGAGGATTCTGCTTAGTATAATCTCTTTTCGCCTGTTTACGCGATGTAAAGTTTCCTAATGTTCTAGCGCAACTTTAATTTGTCGTAACTTGTTGTTCAATTTTATCTCCCATGAGATGAGCGGTGCCTTTGATCGCTAACATTAACTGTTTTTTGAATTTAATATGCCTTTAAAATGCATTATACAGTCTGTATATTATTATCCCAAGGCGGATTTGTGGTTTAGAGTGGGATGACGGTAATTCGATTTAAATATAGGTAACTGAAGTAGTCAGGACATCTGAGTCAGAATGTTTATTTTTATCGCTATAAATCTTATGTAGATTAGGATGAAACGTTTTATAGCAGTTAATACGACTTTTGTTGCCGCTTGAGCTTCACATAAGTGCTAACGTGATATATTCGTCGATGTTTTAGTGATATCATATTTCGACTTGTATAGAATGCTCCGCTGCTTATTCCGAGTGCATTATTTTGGATTGTATTTAGCTTCTTAAGGGCGTACGCAATCGCATCATAGTCCATTATTGATCTAACATGTGTTCCATACAATCGTAACAGCATGCCTCTGTCAGATCCCCACGACTTACCGTGCAGGATTTGTAGCAGGTTAATAGCGTTTTTTCGTTTCGTATATTCGATGTGTGGTTTCCAGCTTAATTTGTTGTCGAATATGAGTCCCAAAAAAGTCGTTTTGGATTTATTAGTTACGTACCTTGCAGTTTCATCTTAGCCTCGCATACTGTAATTTTCTTGGTAAAATTTATTACACAAGTTTTGCTGGTGGAAAAGTGTATGTTTTTGCCCCATTTTTTAATTGTCGTAATAATATTTTGCATTATTCCTTCTATTTAATTAATATCATTTCCTCGTATATATATATATATATATATATATTGCTAAATCATCTGCAAATATTGAGTAATTAGCTGGGTATTTGATTAAATGTTGCAAGTAGAGCTAGTATAAATAGTGGGGCTGAACACTGAACCTTGGGGGTACTCCTAATTTTTGAATTCTTCTAGCTAACAGTGAGCTACCTACTAGAATTTTTAAATTCCTATTTTCATGACAAATTTGGACAAGTTCCCACTGAATCCCATCTCACATAACGTATCTATTATTGACTCTTTAGATATGTGATCCGAGGCTTTCTCGATGTCGAAAAATATACATTTCGTATATTGCCGCATAGTAAAACCATCAAGGATTTCTTACTGCAATCTTAGTATGTTATCTATATTCGATCGACCTTTCCGCAAACCACTTTTATTGGTGTCCAGCTAGTTGTTATTTTCTACGATCCACATTATTCGCTTTTTGCAATAATTCTTTCCAATATTTTGAATAGTGAACGTTAACAATATTGGACGGTTTGGCTTGGCTTTTATGTTTATTAGGTTTTAAGATCTACGTAATCGTGGGCTCCTTCGGTAATGCGGGAATTTTGTGTAATTTCAAAATTTGGTTGAATTAGTTTTGCATATATTTGATGTTCTCTTCTGTGAGGTTTTTTTTAGCATTTCCGGGTAAATGTTATCAGGACCTGTAGCTGACTATTTCTGTTCTTTTATTGCATTGAGATTACTCCATGCTGGGTAATATCTCTGTTCTATTTCTCTTCATTTAGCGATTCAAAGTCTAACTCGTATCTATTTTTCTGTACAGTTAGATGATTATATTTACTAGATATGTTGTAGCAGTAGTCAGCCGTGCTCGTTACAATGATTTTGCATTTATATTGTAATCTTCCGTCAGAGTCAGTTATCGCAGTTATGCTGTTATCATTTTTCTTATTCATAATTTTTCTTATTTGATTCCATACTGTTGTTATATCAGTTTTTGGCTTTCTGTTGCGTTCGATAATAATTCTCCTTGCTACAGCTCTTGATTTTTTGAATTTTAAGAGAGTATCGTTTGTTGGCTAACACTTATATGTATTAAGTAGTTTATTTTTATTTTTAATAGTTTTCATACACACTCAGAGTTCCACCAAGGTACTTTTTTCTTCATTGGTTTAGGGTTTGTTTTTGGATAATCCGTTTAATAATTTCTTTGTTTATCAGCATCGATTAAATTCAAAACGCGTTTAAGATCTATAGAGTTTCTGAAACTTTCACAGTTTGCTTTACCTGTAATCTAGTTTTCGTGTCTTTCTCTGAACTGTTGATGCCGTCTGATCAAATTTATAATCTTTGGGATCGATGTTATATAATTTTTTACATGATAGCCAGTGTAATATATGTCTGATGGTTGAACTGCAAATGGTTAGATCTATGACTAATGAAGTACTATTGTAGATATTAAATCTTGTTCGGTCGCCGGTATTTATGATACTGATTGTAGGATCATCTAGGAATTTCTCTATTATTTGTCCTCTGTTATCCGTGATGTCAGAACCCCGAATAATGTTTTGACTATTGAAGTCACCTGTTAAAATGTATGACCGTTAAAGTTGGTCCGTTAATGATTTTAATTCTGTTAGAGATACTTCATCTTCATTGTGTAAATATATTGTACATATTACCAGTGGGTTATCTAAGAATAGTTTTACTGCCGGATACGCTGATTGAATCTGTACATCCTCTTTTTTATACTATTGTGGGTAACAAATTTATTTATTCGTAGTAATGGGACACATATTGAGGTAATCTTCTTTAAATGCATTTATCTGTGGGGTGTATTTTATCAATTTCTTCTCTATTTAAGTTTAAATGTGTGACACATTCTTCATTCTTCGGTCGTTTTGGTTTTTTACTTTTAATATCTACGTTAGCTAATTCAGTTATTACCGTTGTGAGGATCTTCATCCTGCCTTCAAGATCAATTACTGGATTAGTAACTTCTAAGAACTCCATATTTTTCTTTCGTTCAGAGATTAAATTTTCAGATTCAGATGATGATCATGTTATGGGTGGCGCTGGACGTTTTAACTGTTCGTTGTCAGTCGTAATTTTAGGTTCCTGTTTATTCTCCACAGTAAAATTTGTTTCTTCATTCTTAAATAGTGATGGACAAATTTTTTGCTTGGTGTCCTGTTTTTTGCTTGAAAAACAGATTAAATTCTTATATGTAGATATTGTACAGTATTTTCTATTGTAATTTATTAGTAATGAGTCAGGTATGTACAATTGTTATTCATTATCCTGTCTATAGAATACTGCGCGTCTGAAGCTCTAAAAGTGTTGGTACATTGGTTGATGATGTCCTGATTTTATGAATGACATAGGGGACTCAAATTAATTTTCTCCGCGAGTATCTTTTCAATAATGTGGTGTGGTATGAGACACAATCAATTTTCTAGTCGGACTTATTAACGGTCGGGCCTTTATTACTATATTATTTATTTTTATTTCTCCATTTTTCGAGATGAATTCTTCCGCTGTTTTATTCGAAGCAAAATAAAAGCACATTCTGTTGTTAGACATATACGCGATAAGCAGGTAATTTTAGACGGAGGAACATACTTCCGTCAGATATTCTTCGTTAGTAAATTCACCCGTAATTGGAAAAACAATGGCTTGTTCTTCTGTAGGGAAGTTGAAAGCATCATTGATGTTTGTTGTATTTTTGACAACGTTAGAAAATTTAATTGGTTATTTTTCTTCAGTTCGGTGATGTAGATGACTGCGGTTTTGGTGCATTAGCTTGTCCGGGTTTTGGCTGTTATATAGAGATAGTTGTGGGTAAAACTTTTGGTTTGTTCGTAGTTCTGGTTCGCTTGAGGCGAATTCAGTAGTAGTGGTTTAATTTTCTTCATATTGTTTTTTTTTCTTTGGTAGTCTAAATGGCTACACTGATTTTAAAATATTTCGAGCGGCAGTTTATCAAGTTAATATTCAATTTCAATTCAATTCAATTTATTATTATGACAATTCATTAAAAAGTTTACATACATGAAAATAAAACATAGACCGACTATGCGCATAAACTGCGCGAGCGCCGGCTAACAAATTAAAATTGCAGCATTTACAAACATGTTAATAATAAATGGAAAATCATAAACAAATTATAAAACGCTCCTTAATGAACTATTTGATAATATACAAATCAAATTAAAATAATTACAATGCGCGCGAAAAACATAAGCAAAAATGCAAAATAAATTAAGTAACTGTAGATACACCCACAAACTAACAATAAACCGTGTGAAACATTAATATTAATATATACACATGATCATCTTTTTCTGATACATATATACAAATAACGGCAAATAATTGTACACACATAAACATATACATACGTTATACGTATGCACACACTCATACACACATGCGAACATTTATGTACCCCACAAAGACGATTTGACGTTAAAGTCTTACGCACACCAAACGCAATCTTAAAGAACGAGGTAGAGACTGCATACCATAATTATGAAGTTTAACTAATAATAATATTAATAATAATACTACTAGTAACAACACTAACGGTAATGATAATAATAATTACAATAATAACAACGATAGTAATGGTAATAATATTAATAACGAAAAATAAAATGTTAATAAATTTGAATTTTTACAAATTTCAAGATTTAGTTGTAGAACTAATCAGCAAATATTTAATTAATAACTTTATTCTTCTTCGCTTATAATTAATTAGGTCTATTTTTAGCTCTGGAGGTAGTACATTAAATTCTATTGGCCCAGCATAAATGGTCGTCTCTCATCCTAGTTTTATTAAAATGCGGAACTGGCGCTTTATATTCTCCGCTCGTCCTAGTGTTTCCTTTATTTAATGATATACTAAACTTAGTATTATTTCTGAGCACAAATTACAACAGATATAGAATGTACAAATCTCGTACAGATAGAAGTTTCTTTTTAACGTTTGTGTTTTCATTAAAAATTATTCTATTTAATACATGTACTTGCAACTGCTCAATAGGTTTGATATGATATTTTGGCATTTTACCCCAATGCAGTATTCCATATACTAAAACTGGCTGATACACGGAGCAAGGTAAATTCGCCTTAAATGTACGGGAGAAAAGTAGCGCTTTAAATAATATAGTAGGTAATTTAGTCTTCTCAATTTTTTAGATAAATATAACGAATGTGAACTCTAATTCAGTTTACTATCCAGTATAATCCGGAAGTATTTAATATCATCGACTCTAATTAATTTGTCGTCTTTTCCTAGCAATGTATCTCTCCACAACGTTGAATCTCGATTAGTACATATACTTCGTTTTAGTAACATTAATAACCAACCGATTCCTATGCAACCATTCGTAAATTTTATCTACGTCGTTTTGTATTAAGTTCTGAAGTATGTTAGGATATCGTGAATCTAGAGCAAGCACCGTATCGTCAGCGTAACTAAATATTCTCCCAGTGACGTCTAAATTACACAAATCGTTAATATATATTAAAAAAAGGTAAGGCCCTAAAACACTACCCTGTGGTACTCCCGAGGTCTGGACTTCACACCCACTATACGTATTATTTATTTTGACAACATACTTTCTATTTTCCTGGTAAGTCTTAAACCAATTGTGCATAAATCCTCTAAACCCACAATTGTAGAATTTCTTTAGAAGTATTTTATGATCAATTATGTCAAAAGCTTTACGTAAGTCGAAATACACTGAGATAACAGATCTACCTTCTTCAAGACATTCGGCAATATAAGATATATGTTCAAATAACGCATCATCTGTACTTTTGCCGGAGACGAATCCGTACTGATTAACGCTAAGAAAATTTATCTTTCGTAAATAATTTAGCAGTAGCTTTTTCATACTCGTTTCAAATATTTTTGAGAGAGAGAGAGTCGATAGTGTACAGATCGGTCTATGATTTGCTACATCCGTTTGTAATATTTATCGATAATTCTGATACTAAAATGTAAACTATGAAAATACGATTAAGCTCAAAATGTAAGTTCCTCCTATCTACACTGCTTGTCTAAACTGTTGTTAGAGACTTTAGGTAAAGATCAAAACTTATCGAATAATAAGACGATTACATTTATTGATTCGATTGTTCAACGCAACAAAAACATCATAATAAAAATGCGGCACGTTCATATCTCGGTTACCGATATTCATTCGATCTAGTTATTCAAATTTATTTTTAAGAAAAACTTTCCCAATCAATTGCCCGTTGATTGCTAGAGATTACGTATATCGTTTTTAATAATAATAATAATCTTCGTCGTCAACGTAATATTATAATCTTTTCATCGATGAAGGCGCACAACTTTAAACTTCGTCCGAACGTAATGTCAATTATTTATTCATTTTCGCATTATAACAGCACGATGATAAGGGGAGAAATTTTGATTGATGCGCGATGCGTGTATATTTCTAATCGTTCACCCGTAAGCTGCAATATGACGCAATATTTTATTGACAGTTGATGTAGTAGCTCATTCGTCTTCCTGAATTTCACTTCGAAATAAGACTGTGCAGAATTCTTATTTATACTCTTTTTTATTTCTCTCGTTTATTATTCCTCCCCGTGCATACACTGATAATCTCGCATGAATACGTACTTGTATAAACACACTCGTACGTACACGTTATAATATGTAGATTATATACGCGCGTAAAATATATCGAATCGTTTATATTCTCCATTGATCCGTAAATGTTTCGTTTAAGAAAATTTTTCATTCGTGAAAACTTCGCTTTAATTTTTTTTTTTAAAAAGTAAACTCGTAAATCATAGTTCCTTTTTAAAATTCCTTTCGACCTGTGCGAAATTTTTATTAGCTCGTAATGTATATATCGTGTCGACTTCGCACGGATCTTGCTCGTGTTCAGAAATATTCTAATAGCGTTCTAATTTAACAAATTTGGTTTTTAATAAATGTCTACGCATATCGGCCGCCAGGATCCAGATTGATTCCCCCCCCCCCCACACACACATTTTTACATACGGTTGTGAATCGTGGATTATATTAATAGGGATGAAAAGAAAAGAAAAGCCATTTATGGTATAGGTGCTCTTGAGAATATTGTGGACCGGAAAAAAATCACGAATAAGATAATCCAGCGGAGGATAGACCAGAAATGTAGTCTGATATTTGTAATACAACTAAGAACTTTGCGCTGCCACATCGAAGGTGGTCAGATCAAATATTAGATATCTAATTCAATCAGAATTAATAGTCGTAATAGCATGGAAGACGGTTGGCAAGAGGCAGATGACAGTGGATGAAAATGATTTACGAGGTATTATCATAATTACAATGTCCTACAGGAGCTTAACGACCATTCGAATTTATACGGCTTCAAATAGTGCTATTCAAACTATTGTACGAGTATTGCCTATTGATCTTCATATTAAAAAAAACCATCGATTATTTTTGAAATTAAAAGAGAACATAATGGAATTATAAACAAAGAACATCTTAAACAACTTGATTTGCAGATTTTTAATGAATTAAAATCAACATACGATGCTCGAACTAATGGTAAGTTAATTAATAAATTTTTTCCAGATATAATTAAACGTTTTAATAAACAAAAGGATTAAAGTAAATTTTTATATGACGCAGATCCTTACTTTACTGGTCATGGTTCTATCGGATATTTCTTGCATTAATTACATCAATTATGGAAAATGTCGTAATTGTGGCAACTAATGAAATAGAGGGTGTCCAGCACATAGTATACACATGTAGTAAATATAACTATCTGAGAAAATTGTATAATATCGATTGCCCTCTTAATTCTAATGAAATTATTCTATTAGAAAAATTTCCTATTTTTATCTCGGAATTATTTAAGATTAAACATAGATATTGATAGTCACTACCGGTAGCCATAAGCTACTTTCGCAGGCTACTTTATATTTTTTTATAATGTATGTATATATATATATATATAAATGTATTATAACATATATATATATATATATATATATATATATATATATATATATATATATATATATATACTCTATAATTAAACTCATTTAACTATTTTCGATTCAGATGTTACTACCGATAAAATTGTTCTTTTTAATTTAATACGCATTCATATAGTAAATACACCGACAATTCGATACTTGAATTGTTTTGAACAATCGAGAATGATATTATAGTTAAGAGGATTTAATATTTACTTTCAAATCTTTAGTTATAATAATAATGCGTTACAATTTCTTTTATTGTAATCTTGAAGCGATAATATCGTTATAACCAAATTTGGTTGTATCAGAATTTCCCCTCTAAAATAAAAAAAAAAAAGTGCATACGTGTGTGTAAAATAATAAAAGAAATTATAACGTAAAATCCATTCCTTCATTGCAGACGCTTATTCACATTAATTGTCCAGTCTTGCCGCCGCGATTACATCAGAAAACCTGTCAACCAGACTTTATTGTCTTTCAAAGGTGTTTTCATGTTAAGCGCGGCCATTTTCTGACGTCCTGTTTTATTTCTCCGTATCCACGAGACTATTGACAGGAAAAATACCTACTTGGTCAGATGTCTAAAGGTGCTCATTTTTGTTGTATGCATTGTAAGGCCATCGGAGTCCGCTTATATTACTGTGTTATTATTTCTCAACGGTAATTACGCAGTTAACCTTTTCAGTCATACATTATAAAATTTTGATACAAAATTGTAAATTTTACCCAGGTGTTCATTATACAATACTGCTTCTTAATTGAATTGTAGATAATTTTCAATGTATTTATACAAATATTTTAAAATTGAAACATTTCACGTCAAATAAATTTTGTTCGTATTAAAATTTTATATACAGCGGACATCGTGACTGAATAAGTTAATTATAGAAAATGTTATCGGAAGTGAACAATTATTTATTACCACATAATACAAAGAAGACAGGAGAACATTTTTATATAAGGAAAGGGATTAAGCAGGAGCACGCTTGATCACCGTTATTATTTATATGTGCACTTGAAGAGGTATTTAAAAAACTAAATTGGGAACAAAAAGGTATAAAAATAAACGGAGAAATTCTAAGTAACTTGCGTTTTGCGGATGATGTAGTACTTATAGGGAATAATTTGCTAGAGACTAAAGACATGTTAACGGAGTTAAACGAGGTTGGTAATGAAGCGGGTCTATGTATAAATATGGAAAAAACAAAAATTGTTACGAACGTTAATGAAAAAATAGAAATAGAAATAGGCGGACAAAGAGTAGATTACGAAAACGAAATAATTTATTTAGGACAGAGAATAGAACTCATAGAAGGATAGCACTGGTTTTGAGGAAGTCGCTTAAAAGTATATTTAAGGGGCAGTTTGGGATCAAAAATAAAAGTGACGTATTTAATAGCTGTATTGTCCATCGTTGACATATGGCTCACAAAACCGAAATGGATGAAATTAAAATAGAGAGTAGCCAAAACAGTATGCTTAGGTCCATTTTAAATATTAGGCGCAGAGATAGGATTAGGAACGCACTTATTAAAGGAAAATTTAAAAATGTAATAAATTTAGTCAATTAATATGAAAGGAAAAAGTGGGATTAGGCGGGACATGTTGCCAGCTTATCGGATAATAGGTGGACATATAGGATAAAAATTTGGTATACTGAAGACAAAAGAAGAAGAGGGAGACAGTTTCTAAGATGGAAAGACGGAATAACAAAGTTAATTCGTAATAAACAATGTGAGAGAATTGATCAGGACCATAGGAATGGGTAAGGTTGAGGGAGGTCTTTGCCAAAGATAAGGGATTTTAGTTTTTTTTTCAGTTAAATTATTTATTTTATTTGAGTAATGTTAATAAGGCTATAATATATAATATATATAATTTTGAACAACAGCACATTCCGTATTATTCGGCGATTTTGAAGTAGGGGACCTTCTAAATGAAATTATCTCATGTACAAAGGCAAATCTCGATGAACGATTGTTAGTAGTCGAATTTATCAAATCTGCAAATGCATTGAGGCAAGCCAATATTTGAAACACGATCAACATATGGCAGATTCCCAATTGCATGTCCTAAAAGTGGGTTCTAATGTTTGATTAAACGTATATTCTATATAAGGAGTTTTAATTGCATAAGAAGGAATATGTGAGTTTGAAAAGGAAGTTCCTTAAAAGTGTCGTAAAACTTGATTTTTAACACTTTCCGGACGGTACACGTGCAGTGCCCGTTTTGTACTTCATTACTATACAACGGCACTATTTTCTACTGTGTGCTTTTACACGACGGCAAACGTGCATAGCCCGTTTTTCAAATCGTTATCCTCAGACGGCACTTTTTAGACGTTTTGCAAAAACCAGGTTATGTGCATCTCATACTAAGTAATTATTTAATTTTTTTATATGTTAAAGAGAAAACGTTGAAGTTCATTTTAGTACACATTGTTTGGATTAAACATGTAGATAGAATTTATATATGTTCACTTCATCATACATTTCACTAAAATTAAGAATTTGTACAGCGAAAGAAGGTCTATATATTTTAAGTATTAAAAGATATAAAACACATAATTATGTTTAAAATGTACTTTCTAATATATATATATATATATATATATATATATATATATAAACACCAACATCACATGCAGAACAGTGAAAAACGGTTTCCTTTCGTATTTTTCGACCTTCGTACTTTGCTCGTTCAGTACAAACATTGCAAGAACGGCTGGGTCTATCTTTAGCGCCTTTATATGGAACTTTAGAAGGAAAATGTCGCGTTAGTAATCTTCCAGCTGTGCTCTTGAACTGTTCTGGTTCTACGAAATTTTTTTCAGCTTCTTCCACTAACTGTATAGCTAAGTTGTTCATAAATTTATTGAGTCGCATTTTGCGTTTAGTTAATTCTTTGAACAACACGTGAGCATTACAAACAGTCATGGTTAATAAATAAAAAAACAGTTTTTTCCACCACTTAATCGATTTTCTATATGTGATCCGCACCTATTTTATTTTTATTTTTTACTTGTGGATTTTTGTTTGGGTATTTCTTATTAACGTGAACCATATGGAAATCATGTCTGAGAGCATAAAAACATCTCGTTCATCCTCCCATTTTAAAGATAAAAGGTCATTCTTTATGGCAAAGCATGCTTCGCCCCTTTTTAGTGGTTGCATTATTACTTCTTTTGAAAGCTCTTTTCTATTTTTCATAACTGTGCCTACAGCGTAAGTATTATTATTTTTCAGAAATTCAAAAACTAACGGCGATGAATAAACAGTATGGTTTTTGTTTAAATACGGATGACCTAATCTGGCGATAATGCCCTTAGCACTATTATCAAAATTCGTACTCCTTCCAGCATATAATTCAATAGTTAAAGCATATCCTGTTTTCACATCAACTAATATGTACAATTTCATCCCATATTTATTAGGTTTGTTTTTTCTACCTCTGAAAGGACAAATAGCTTTATTTTCGTTTTTCATCAAATTTATTATGTCCTTATCAAAAAACAATTTAAATAAGTCAATTTCTTTTGCTGTTCTATACCACACCACTATGTGATGCAAAAGGTGTAGGAGAAGAAATATATCTACTTTCTGATGACCATTTACTTTTATCTGGTTGAATACTAGACATAGGTATTGAATCTTGTACTGAAAATATTGTAGCATGATCCAGTGTAGACTGTTGTTCAGGTAATCGATCTGATATTTCGGTTTCGCTTACTGGGACTGAAAAATCGGTAGGGTTACTTCGCTCACTATCAGATGCAGAGAGACGAACAGGTTGCAACACTGCGTACTGTTTATCGTACTCATATTCGATTTCTATAATAAATAATAACGGTATACTAATTTTTAAAATTGATAATTAATATTCGAGAGGATCGATAAAAATTTTGAGTATATAAACGGAATTTGGCATATTATATCTGTGATTCATAAATAAATGAAATGAAATGAAATGAAATAAAATGAAATATATAACACCGAAAAGTAAGGCAAAAGACTGTCTATTACAGTCATCTTTGCTTTCTATATAATAAATTATCGAATACTAATTTTTAAAATTGGGAATTAATCTTCGAGCGCGAAGCATAAAAATTTTGAATATATTAACGTATATGACACGTAGAGAGAAATAGCTATGCGATACACGTGAAACAGCATAATTTTCATAGAATATTCTTACCAGTATTTTCATAGACAGGTTCTAAAATTTCATTTTCGTTTGTCTCATCCAACTCCGAATTACGAATAATATAACTAAATTTGCATCACTTGACTTAACACGTTTATTCATTGTTATAAACAAAACACACAACTCGGAAGAACACACTAACTGTAAATACTAAATAGTAATTACTGAAAACACAAATATCTCGCGTTATATTAGCTGTGAAATAAACATCAGATTTCTCAGAAAAGAGTGTTCTAAAACGTCAGCTAAACTGGACTCGAGATGTTATTTGTACAAATGCACGTTTACCGTCCTGAAATGGATACCTTTTTTTTTCAGACAGCCGTATAGCGAGTGATATCTTACAAATTACGGGCACTGCACGTGTATCGTCCCCCGATAGACTAGTTAGAAAATTAGTGCCGTCCGGAAAGCGATAATAGATTTACGAGAGGAAATTATGTACAGAAAGAGAACACGAACGTGATATCTTCGTTTAACATCCATTTGTAAAATACAACCATCATTACAATAATAAATATCGGTAAATATTAATATTCATTTTTAAAACACACACGCATTATCTCGCGGATTACAACGATTTATCGCGCCGTCTTCGGTATCGAATGTCATCGTCCACATATTTCAACTCTTTGATACACGTTTGCCGATCCTCGTGTCGGATGGAAACATCTTCTAATCTCGATAACATCAATTTATTTTTTCATGTTGGAAATTCATGACGTCCTACACTGCGGCTAACACACTGTTTTGAAAATAACATAACTCAAACGCCTATCATCTTTTTATTTGATCTTTCTTTATCAAGTTTCCGTCCTGCGCGTATAACAGCGTGGAAAAAAACGTTTCACCTAACTATTCTTCTCCTTAGTTCAGGTTTAACATTCTGACTTGACGGAAAGTTGTTTAGGTTAAGGAAATGTCAATAGCGCCGTTCTTAATTCTACATTTTATTTCTACTTCTGAGCAGTATGCTATCGTGTAAATCCTTTATAATGATCAAGAACGAACATTGGTGAAAGATCACTGATTAGCGCTTATTCCTAGATGGATTTTTGAACAACTAGCTATACAACAAAATCATTTCGAAATGTTTGCCGGTAATTGAATGCTATCCGTAATGTGAGGTTGGTCCAAATACCGAATGTTGCGTTATTCCATTCTCCGGACATAATTTTTAAACCTGCACCGTCAATTCACGAGGTACTTTTTGATAAAAAGTGGTAAACATGCGCGAAAAACTTGTAAAGATTTTCCAGTACTTCATGCTTGAGGCAGGATCAAAATATGAACATTCATCTTTAAGAGACGTAACCTCGTAACAATAATCATCAGAATAATAATTATCCGTAAATATTATCGTATGTTTATTATTTTTAATAATATAAATTAACGCGCCGTGTGCAGAAACTAAGGCCAGAGGCATGAGAGGAAATTAAATCAATGAGTAGTGATGGGGCATGCGTAAGAACATGATTAGGTTGGTAACAGAGAGGTATTCATCTTTGATCAGATGAAGAAGTAAGGAGAGAAGGTTGTCAGAGTGAGGAGTGTAAAGGACAGTTAATGAGGATGTGGGAGACAGAGATAATACGGAATATACCGGGGTTTGTGGATAAAAAATATTTAACCTAGGAGGGAGAAAAATTTTATAATTAAATCTACGATTGTTAATCGAAATATAAATATACTTTGTCGTTCCGGTTATTGTGATACAAGTGCATGAACGAGGCTATTGACATTTCCTTAACCTAAATAACTTTCTGCCAGCTCACGATGTTAAACCTGAACTAAGGCGAATAATAGTTAAGTGCAACGTTTTTTCCACGCTGTTATACGCGCAGGACGGAAACTTGATAAAGAAAGATCAAATAAAAAGATGATAGGCGTTTGAGTTGTGTTATTTGCAAAACACTGTATTAGCCACAATATGACGTCATTAATTTCCAACATCAAGAAATAAATTGATGTTACCGAGACTGGAAAATGTTTCCATCCGACACGAGGATCGGCAAACGTGTATCAAAGAGTGTTGAAATATGTGGACGATGACATTCGATAACGAAGACGGCGCGATAAATCGTTGTAATCCATGAGATAATACATTCGCAATGGAATAAGGTCGAACAGTTTCGTTCCAATAAAGACATCGACACGCGTCTGACAAATATTAGGTCTGGCTGGTCGAATTAAGTAGTGTATTACAATCGTACGATCGTAATGAATGAGATTGTACTTACTGTTGGAACGAAAATGATGCGCGATTAAAAACAAACGTATGTCCCATACGCTTACTTCAATGTTTCCACTAATAGAAAAACAAGAATGAATCTAAACCTGATTAATCATAACGTTTAATTATTTAATATAGCCCAAAAGTATTAAAAACAAAAAATTTATTTACTCCAAAAAGGAATATATAAACTCTGGTAAACTATTTAAAACTATATATATATAATCTTAAATTCAATAAAAAATTTCATTTTAAATGTTTAATACTGGCTATTACTGAATTGATTCACTATTGATATGCTTATATATATATATATATATATATATATATATATATATATTAAAATATATATATATATATATATATATATATATATATATATATATATATATAAATATACATATATAAATTTTTATATATATATATACTCTCAGTGGTAGCAGAATATTTAAAAATTAATTTTTAAATTATACGTTGTCTTCATACTTTCATCAACCTCACCGGTTTATTGAATAATGGTTTACAGTGTTAGCAGCAGAGCTGCTGAAGTAGTATTTGTGCATAATTATTACAAAAGGCTTTTTGTGAGTGCGCGGATTTTGGTTTTATATTATAATTTAAGGTAAAAATTATTCTTTGATTAGAAAGTATTTAAAAATCAGTAAAATATTTCTTAGCGGTATATTTTTTCGTTTTGATTTCATTTGTATAGCCTGTTACATAGACAAGTTTACATATATACTATCTTTTGTAACGCCCGCAAAAAACCATGAATGAAATTGACTGGGTAAAAAGAAAGGATGTTTTTGCCATATCTTTATAAAAATGGTGTGATTTTGATGAAATTGTTTTTGTTTTATCTCAAACCTCAAATATTAAACCCTTTGAGTAGAATTTTACATACATGCTATTGCTTGTAACACTTTTAACCAATATATATATATATATATATATATATATATATATATATATATATATATATATATATAATATATATAAATCAAATTTAGCAAAAATAAATTGATTTTAAACGTTTAGTACTTCCCAATTGCATACTTCATAATAAATAAGTGAAAGTAGGGCAAAGGAGACGATAAAGCAGAACTCAATCATGGGCAGCAGGCTTAAGTAGACCTAGTTATATTATGGAACAAAATAGTAACTATTCACAAATACAGCCTATAAAGGCGGGGGGTTCTGCAAGGAATCGTGCTGGGTCCAATGTTGTATTTATTAAACATGGCAGTAGCAGTGTTAGCGGATGACAGAGCGAGTTAACAGTTTTCGACGCCGTCGTTTACAGTTGAGAAGACCAATTTTTAGTTCTCCGGGTAAATTGCCGAATACTATACAGCTCTTTATTAAATAGCCTGGAATCTCATATGCCTTAGGATAAAACAGGCTGATACAATGTTAAATGCAATAGTCCCAAAAAGTTGCTTTAGGTAAACAAATAAATAATTCTTCAGTTTTTTTTTTTTTTTTTTTTTTTAGACAAATAAAGCGGATGCGCGCTGCCAGCTTAATCGTTTATCAAGTAATACCGCGAGGTATTTATAATAATTTAATTCAGTTCGGTCGGATTAAATTTGCATTTACATTTACTAGAAACAAGAAAATAAATTAATCATAGAGCCATGTGCGAGCAGCGGAAAGTAAATTCAGCGTGTTTTTTTTTTTTGTAGTGTACTGTATTATTACTAGCGCGCATATGGTGTTGTGCGTGGGGGTTTTTCATTACTTTCGACGCGATAATATTAGGATTATTTATATTTTCAGATGATAATTTTTGTGTCATCTATCGTATTCGAACTACCTTTCTAATAGAAGTCTGTGCTCTAGCCACTAAGCTATTCCGTCGACTAACTATTATTAGAATAATAAATATCTACGAACACTAACATCCATTTTTAAACTACATTACATATATCCATCATTATAATCGGTAATTAGTGTGATGTCTATTTGAATGCATCGGATATAATATTTATCCACCTGACCCTATTTCGGCTTTCCAATATAGCTTGAATTCTTGTTAATCCAGTAAGAATCGTGTTATTATCTATCCACCGAGTGTCGGAGGTATTCCTTCTATTCCTGTTTCCTTCTATCTGCCCAATTACTACCTCACTAGACTGTACTCGTTTTTTCGCGTGATGCATCCATAATATTTTAAGATTTAAGTATAAAGACGCTATTCTCCATGTTCAGCTCTTTTAGTATTGAAGTATTAATCTTCCTGAGATTTTAAGTATTTTGCACTGTGTTCACGTCGTCAGGTCGTTAATTTTTTATCTGTGCCGCTTACGAGGTTTCTGTATTCAAATACGGCAAATGTTAAAGTATTTAACGAAACAAAATAAAAAAAAAAACACGTTAATCGCTATAAAATTTACTTTATTTTAGCAAAGCTTTTCGATTTTTACATCATTTTGAAGCTATAGAAAAACGTTTGAATTCATTTGTAAAGTTTTTGTATAGCTTGAAAATGATGTAAAAATCCCAATACATTAACATTAAAGTATTTACTAGTCTTATTTTCGTTGACCGACTAATCGGCCGCATAACTTCGATCGTTCTAGCCGGATCGCATAGTCGTATAGATTTATACTTTTATCTCGAGTAAAGTTCTATTTTATGCTAGTTTTAAACATTCTACGGTATAATATTCGGTGGCTTACATACTCATAAATGGTGTAAGGTTTTATGATTCGGACGTTAAATTTTCATATATAAGTGTATATATATATAATATATATTATATATATTATATATATTATATATATATATATTATATATATATATATTATATATATACACGCACATATATATGTATGTATGTATTTAAAAAAATACTCGTCGTTTTGTTGATATTTACTTTTCTCTTCATAGCGGATTATCTATGTTTTAAGCTGTTACGAAAGAAAGTTATTCTCCGACTTTATTAAAACAAAAATAGCGAAAAGTCAATATTATCGAATTCGCTTCGAAGTTTATTTTTTTTTTTTTTGTCTTTATTACGCTGTGGGTTTTTTTCATACGTAATAACATACGAAAAAAAGGAAAACCAGATCCAAGATCGCGGCTGTATAATATTTTAAGCTTTAGCTTTTGACTTTTGACTGTTACTGATATGACGGTACGGGCTATTTACATTAAAATAACGCCGTGGAGTACGTGACGAAGGGAGTCGGTGCGCAGTTGACGACGTGATGACATAAGCTCTCGGCGACATCATTGCGGTCGTTGATTTTCCAAACGTATATATATATATATATATATATATATATATATATATATATATATACATATATATTAATAGGAGGCTGTTGCTTTTTGGGGAGATATTATACCAGTAGTCGACTAAGCGGTTAGTAAAACACGTAGATATGGTCGGAAAATTCGTGTCGCGTTGGTCGGTTATTAACTATTTTTCATATTACGCGGTTAAAGGCCCGTCGTTTATACTATACGTTGTTTGCATTTCTCTCGCCGACACCTAACAAGTACGTATGTGTGTTTGGCACAGACACAGTTATATCAGAAGCTTGGTAGATTTGTTATTTCCAAATTTGTTGGGCGTCGTCAGGGGTCTCTTTGAAATGTATACGGTTAGTTTAATCCGTTACGAGTCTATAACGGTGCCGTACGTGTATATATATATATATATATATATATATATATATATATATATAAAATATATGTATGGACTAAACTGTAAGCATGCTAAAATGAGGTAAAAAGAGATTATATATATGTATACGTATACGTGCAGGTGTGTATGTATGTGAGAGGAACTCGAGGTTGTTTAAATACACGGTTGATTAATGAAAATACAAACCCTGGGCCCGTTGGAAAATTTTTACTACTACGTTCATTTATTATTTCTTTATATTTTTCTTTTGCCTCGGAGGTACAGATTGGAGATACCGTTAAAAGCCTGTGTTTAGATTAGTTTACGTTCCGATTGACGATTTTTCAAATTTAATTTCTTAATTTTAATTTAACTCTTTCAAGGTCGATGTATAATTTCGGGTACGTTATTTTCTAACTGCAAGGTTTACAATTGTGTCGATTTAAATCGTTTTTATAAATAATTTCTTCGTAATTGACTAAATATCTGTTGTTATAAAATGCATTTAGTAGATTACAAAAAAAAAACCCTTCAAAATATTTCATTCGGAACACTTTCGATCATCTAGAGATACCCCAACAATATTCTATTGGGCGCGAAGAGTTTTTCATTCGAATGTATTTTTATAGGATTGTTTTTTCTATCAGATTTTATGAAGGATCGTTGGCGAGACTATTATTATTACGAAGAAGTTTCGACAGACAGTCGGACGTACGATATTCCGAAGTAGCGAAAGTATATAATCATACTGATACGTTACGATTATTAGAAGCAATGGTAGACGTGGAAAACTAACGATTCGTCGCTTTTAATGACGAGTACTAAAGAAGATATACTAATAGTTAAACACAATGGTCGCGGAAGTAGTAAATAAAAATATAAATACTTTTTATCTTCTTGTTACGCCATCTCCAGTCGATAGTCGGCGATTATCATAGCTACTAAATATCTTTGAACGCCTTTTGCAGTTGGTGCGCTGATATTTGATACCATCTTCTCATATCTGCTCCCCAAGAAAGTTTTCGCCTACCAAGTTTTCTATGGCCAATAATTTCGCAATATTGTACAAAATAGAACAGATGATATTTTTCTGGATGTCCACGCAAGTGTCCATAGTATTTTAACTTTCCAATTCGGACGGTATAAAACAACTCAGCTTGATTTTATATTTGATTCGGCACTTTTCTATTGGGTACGTAATTTAGATATGATATTTTTAGCATTCTGCGATAAACGTACATTTTAAAACCTTCGATTTTCTTCTCCAATGTTTGTGTTAGTACCCAAATTTTCATACTGTCTAGTAGTCTTGACCGAATGTAACATCGATTTTTTAACAAAAGAGTAACAACAGATCGAGGTGTAGAACATCAACCTACCTCATCAGTTAAAATATTATTTCACGGTCAATCATTACCAGAATATGTATATATATATAAGGTTAAATTCATAGTAGAACCTTTTGTGAGAAGGGTAAATCAATGTCAAAAATGTTTTTTATATGGACATAACACTTTCAGCTGTAAAGCAAAAGCCGAAAGATGTAAAATCTGTGCCTCCAAAGAACACGATACTGGTAAATGCGGAGAAAGAGAAGCTAAATGTCTATTCTGTGGTGACAAACATGAAACTATCAACAAAGAATGCCCAGAGAGGAAAAGACAAATAGCAATAACTGAATTAATGGCAACACAAAATTTTAGCTTCTAAGAAGCTAACATAGAACTCCCAAAAACATATAAGCAGGAAACACTTTACTCAAATGTTTTCAGCAACTACAATAGATTTGCGTCTTTAAAAAATTATGACGTAGAATTCCCGAACTTAGAGGAAAAATGTGGCGACGTCACTAATACTGCTGCAAGCATCCCACAATACCGACCACCACCTATTAAAAAACCATCCTATATTAAAATAAAAGAAAAAAATTATATAGATGTAAAACAATTAAGAGATTATAAAGACTACAGAACACAGACAACCATAAAAAGGAAACGCGGTGAACAAATACCTAGTTCACCAGAAGAGGAAACAAAAAGAATAAATTATGAGGGAAGTAAATCTAGTACAGCTAGTGAAATAGGAACTGATCAAAGATCTTCAATTACATTTGATAATACCGACACAGAAAATAAAAATAAGAGTTCAAAATATCCTATAAGCCAAAATAAAGAAAATAAACTTAAACTGAATGAAAATAAAAATGAAGCAAATAAACAAAAAAATAAAGATAATAGAACGATAATTGGTACTAGTTCGTCTTCCACTACGAGAGGGACTAGTCAAAGCTATATTAAATAAAAAATAGAAATGAAATGGACTCGTACATGGAACAGACAAAATTAGCAATTATGATATGGAATGCTCGGAGTATATACACAAATCTAATTGAACTAAAAAAAATGTTAGTAGATAAAAATATAGATGTAGCAATAATAACTGAAACATGGTTAAAACCAGGAAATAAATTAACAATAAAACATTATAACATCGACAGAGATGATAAAAAAAATACTAAAGGAGGTGGAGTCGCCTCACTAATACACAAAAACATAAATCATACATTTAAATCAAATAATATACATTTACAAAATATAGATCAGAGCAAGATACAGATATCATTAACCGAAATTAGACATAGTAACAAAAATATAACAATACTGGGAATATATGCAGCGCCAGGTCACAAAATGACAAAGAAACACTGGAATAAAATAAAATCTTACCTAGGGAAATCATATATTATTACTGGTGACTTAAATGCAAGAAATACAGTATGGAACTGTCAAAATACAAATTATGAAGGGAAAGAACTACTTGACTTTATTGAAGAGAATAGTATGTATGTTGTAAATACTACTTCGTATACTCGTATTCCCTCGACGAGTCAACAGAGGAGTAATATCGACTTAATATTATGCACACCAGATTTATCAACTTATATTAATTATGAAGTTCTGAAAGATCCCATAGGAAGTGACCATTTACCTTTACTTGCTTACTTATACATACCACAATTAAATGCAATATACAAGAAAGATAATAAACAAGAGTACAATAAAGTAACGTACAGAAACTGGAGGAAAATTAATTGGGACAAATTTAAAACAATAACTAAAGAAAAAATTGAACAAATTACTAAAACAGAATTCATTAATAAACCCACAGCAGAAAAATATACAGTTCTTTCAGATACACTAAAAACTACCATCGATCAGTTAGCACCTATAACTAAAATTAATCAACAACAAAACTTCAAAACATATCACTGGTGGGATGAAGAATGTAATAAAATGGTTGCTCAGAGGAGATTAGCACTTCATACTTTTAACAAATACCCAACTATGGAAAATTATAATAATTTTAAACAACAACAAGCCAAAAGTAAATTATATTTTAAAAATAGAAAACGTACAGAATGGCACAAATTTTGTGAAAAATTAAATCCTAGAGAAAATAGTAAAAAAGTATGGAAGCAAATTAAACTAATATCAAAAACAAGTAATATTAATAATTTTAATAACTCAATAACACGAAATATGAATTGGATTCCAAGTTTTATTAATCAATATAACACTCCTATTAATAATTTTGGCAACATATTTTGCGATAATAATACAAACAATTCCCACATAGACAACGACATGGAAAAATCGTTTTCTGTTTGGGAACTTAAAAAAGCATTAGATCATAATAAAAACACAAGTACTGGAGTTGATGGTATTCCATATAAAGCCATACAAAATACAACAAATTACTTTCAGGATCTCCTCCTTGAATTTTTAAACGAATCCATAATTAAAAGTACATATATACCTAATGAATGGAAAACACAGTATATATGCCCTATACTTAAACCAAATAAGAATCCTAATAACTATAAATCATACAGACCTATAACTTTATTAAGCTGCTTAGGTAAAACAACTGAATCTATGATTAAGGAACGTCTTGAATGGAGACTGGAACATCAAAACAAAATGCCAAAAACACAGTTTGGTTTTAGGAAAACATTTGGGACAAGGGATAATATAGCTATCCTGACTAACGATATATATATAAATATGTCAAAAAATCAATACACGATAGCCATCACCTTTGACATGTCAAACGCGTACGATCTAGTAAACCTGAGTATTTTATGCAACAGGTTGAAGATGATAGGTATCCCCACAATGTATATTAAATGGATAGCACAATATTATAATGGCAGAAAACTAATTATAAAATATCAAAACGAAGTAAAGGAAACTGAAACAAGCGAAACAGGAACAGGTATCCCCCAGGGATCAACCCTTAGTCCATTACTATACAACATATATACAGGTGAACTAGATAATATACAAACAAAAAAAGTTAAAATATTGCAATATGCTGATGATATAATGATATACAGCTCAGCTGCAACTATTTCAACTGCTGTTAAACAAATACAACCAGCTATAACTAAGATGACAGAAATAATAAATAGATTGCAACTAAAAATAAACAGTGATAAGACAAAGGGAATTTTGTTCACACGACACAGAATTAATCACTATCCCCGCATTACAGTAAATAATACCTCAATTCAATTTGTTAAAGAAATAAAATACTTGGGCATAATGTTAGATGAGAAATTAAATTGGAATTCCGAAACACAAAATATATTAAGGAAATGCAGTAATGGTACCAATCTAATACGTGCAATATCAGGAATACGGTGGGGAAGCCATCCTAAAACAAATCTTATACTGTATAAAACATTAATACTATCTCATTTTAACTACTCATGTATATCCCAAAAAATTTAAACTCCAGTAATACCAAAAAAATCCAGACAGCATATAATAAAGTACTACGTCTTTGCATAGGAGCAATGAATTCAAGCCCAGTTAATAATATTAGAGCAGAATGTGCTGAATCGAGTATTTTAATACAACAACAATATATTACAAATAAATATATGTTAAAAATTAAAGGAAATAGACAACATATAATAAATAAACAAATAAGACAATTAGAATCTTTGATCAGAAAACCCTACTGGCAATGTAAAACTTTACCACCTCTAGTAGTTAGTGCTAGAAGGTTATACAATATACAACCAATTCAAAACTATAAATTACCAATATATACAATTAAATATGAAGACTATATACAACCACTCCAATATTACAATACAATAAATCTATTCTCTAAACAAACTGATATTAATATGCAAAATAAAATATTACAATATATATTAAACACTAACTTCCCTAATCATGAACAGATATATACTGACGGATCTATAGACATTAATAGAAACCGATATCAAGCAGCAATATATCATGAAGATATAGATCTGATACGAACATACAGAATAAAATACGCTGGCTCATCTACAAGCACTGAAATATATGCTATATACAAAGCATTTGAGTATGTTAAAAATAAAAAACAAAGAAAATTTTTAGTAATGCTCCATAGCTGCAATACAGTCACTGATTACTATTAAAACAAAACAAGACAATATTATCGCTAAAATAAAAACCTTACATGGAAAGATACAGAAAAACGATTCAACAATTATATTGATGTGGATACCGGGGCACTGCGGTATATATGGGAATGAAATAGTAGATAACGCAGCAAAATCGGAAACGAATGTTAAAAACGACAATACTAATAGACACTATACAGAATATATTCCACAAATAAAAATAATGAAATATCAACAAATGCAAGAAGAATATAATAAACAAAAAGAAATAGGGAAACAATACCACAAAATTCAGATAAAAATACCTAAAACCCCATGGTTTTGGAATAACTCATTACAATATAGTAAACACTTTTTAACAACAATTATCCGATTAAGAATAGGACATAATAAAACACCGGCACATCTAACCCGAATACACATAATCCAAAATAGTTTATGCGATAAATGTCAAGAGGAAGAGGATATCAACCATATCATATGGAAATGCGAGAAATACAAACTAAATCGAAATAATATGATACGGGAACTATTAAAATACAAATACACACTTCCTCTAAATGTAGAATCAATAGTAAGTGACCTAAACAATGCAGAACCAGTCAAAATCATATATAAGTTCATAGCCCAGAATAGTATAGAAATATAAATATAATAACCCAACTTTAATAGTTTAAAACAAGAAAATCATCATATAAATGGCCAAAGCGACCTATGGTACAGGCAAAAAAAAAAAAAAAAAAAAAAAATAAATAAATTTGTAATTGTAATTTTCAAATCTTTTCCGAGTCATCAAGTTTTTCATATTAAGAAAAGATCTTTCCTCGCTTTCTCTATTCGTGCTCTTATCTCTACTGATTGATCCGTTTCTTCATGCAGATACTTTTATAATTTGAACAGCGCGGTGATATTTAAAAAATAAATGTAGCACAAAAAAAAAAGGTTAGTTAAAAATCGTTAACTGTTTTGTATATAATGACTTTTCGGCTATTAAGCCATTATCGGGTGGACGTAAAAAAAAATAAATATAAAAATATATACGATTTATAACAAAAAAAAAAAAACAATATAAAAGGAAACACGAAAAATAAAATGTAAGAAAATACTTAAATATTTTTTCAACTTTATTGAAATCTTCTCTCCTAAACCTAGAAGTGATGTATTTATTTATTTACATAACACTACGCGTACATAACAGCAAGACGTCAATTACAGTGTACGTACTTACAAAATAATTATAGAGTAATAATATTCACAAAAATGAAACTAGACCACACTCACACAAGACGCTAATTAATTAACGTAATATTAAGAATAGAAAAATAAATTACAAATACGAACAAAAAAACTTAATGTTTCTAACGAAATACTATACCTATATGACATATTTGAACAGAACAAAAAACAGAAATATCGATTATACGCTCGTGTTCCCATGTAAACAAGCTCTCCTTCAAGACATGTTCATGTTGTAGCGGTAACTGATAATTTTAATCTTAACAAATGGTCTCTTAACGGTTTGGCACAACGGTTTTATTTATAAAATTTACGCAAGCGGCATCCATGTTATGTTATCCACATTAAGTTCCAGTTGAAAATTCTGCAAAATACTTAGGTATGCATATAGATTCAAAAGACACGGAGAACACATATAGATCATAAAACTATCCAAAAAGTAAAATGCGTCGAATGTACTGGCTTATTGGATATCGCTCTAAAATGAAGCTAGAGAATAAGTTCATGTTATACGTCCAATATGGACTTACGGGAATACAAATATGGGGATGTGCTAAAGTATCGAATCAAAAATTACTTTAAACAGTTCAAAGCAAATTTCTTTGGCTGATCACTAATGCTCGTTGGTTTCAAAGGAATGACGCACACCATGCAGGTCTACAGATCAAATGGGTCAATAAAGTAATATATGATTACAGCATCAGAAACGATTAAATCCGGAGGCATCGGAACTTTTGTCTACTGATCTGGATCTCAGAAGGCTGAAACGTATTGGTCGTTACCGATTAATATAATTAGCAGAGTTTATTAATTGGGCTATTCCTCTGCGCATGTTATGCTATGTATAAGTAGTGCTTATTTTGGTTTAGATCTAAGATTGTAGAAATAAAACTCCTTTTGAGAAGCTGTATTTAAAATATATATATATATATATAAAACTATCCAAACATTTTTTTTTCTACATGAACCTGTTTTTCTTTAAAACAATTAGCACGTTGGTTTGTTCGTGAGATGAATTAATGTGGGTAAAGAAGAGCATTTACTCCAATGAGTAACCTACTTTGGCATTTGTTTTTTTAGAATAGTGCATCCCTGCACTGTCTACGTATAATACGTCTTGGTGGATTATCTGGTAGAATGAGATTGTACACCTCTGTTATATGCGGATTGACATGATATTTACATTTATTGTTAAATCTGCTGTATCTTCGCAGATGAGCCCCATAGTTTTATGCCACATGTCCAAATCGTCGCCATTATTGCGTTGTAAATTAAGAGCTTATTTTTTAGCGACATGTTAGACTTTCTACCAATTAGGCAATAAAGTTTATTTAGTTGAGTTTTTAACTTCTTTTTAACATTCGTAATATGAGGTGACCAAGATCACAGTAATTTCCGTGTTAAAGTTAAACCAAATATATCCTCTGTTAAAACTATCTAACGCAGGTGTACAGGGTATTACTCGGCTCGTTTCCATTCATTTTATATATCGATAACATTCCTACACATCTAGGTAGTGAATACAATATACTTCAGGTTAATGATATCGCTCTATACGTGTCATTTTATAAAATAAGTATCGTTGAAAATCTTTTTCGAAAAGCCTTTTCTAAAGTTTGGAGTTTTCTAGACAAATGGAAAAACTTACTGCGAATACTTCTAAAACTAAAGCTGTAATGTTCATGAGAAGAAGGTTCTTAATTACCGGTGGAATTACGTCGATTAATTCTATTATAGGCTGGAAAAATGAAGTTAAACATTTTAGACGAAAGAATGAATTTTCAAAGTCGCGTATGAATCATAATATAAACGAAACAAAAGCAAAAATGTTTTTCCTATTTAACCTATTTAATAAAAAATCTAAACTTAGCGTAAATAATTAATCTCATATAAATCCTTTATTTAGGCTATCTACAATTTACTAACTGTAGATTATCTGTAGATTTACGTGATATGTACTGTGCACCTAGGCCAGAGCACGGGGAACTAGAGAACGTAAGGTTAGTGAGAATGAATTGAAAGTTGGACGGATAAACGAGAAGTACGGATTGCTAAATTAGATTATATAACTTGGTGGCGGATTTGGGAAAATTTGGGGACAGAGCGGTTTGTCGAGGATAGAACGTTCGGAATTGAATTGCACACATTCAAGAAGAATGTGGTGGACCATGATGAGGACATTGCAGGTTGAACATAAAGGAGTGGGGAAATTTTTTAGGATATAACTGTGTGAGATATTAGTGTGACCTAGGCGCACACGAGCAAGTACAAAATCATCTGTTCCGTTTGTTGAGTGGGATGGAGTCTGGAGGACTGTTGAATATCGAACCGATCGAAGTTTATTGGTAAGTGGAAGTGCTGACCACTGCAGGTTCCATGACTTACGTACTGAGGATTTTATATAAGTCTGGAGGTCTTTCATTGGTGTAGTCAGGAGCACGAATGGTTGAAGTAATGTGCCATCTATGGCTGCACTGTCCGCTTGATCATTATGCATGTCAACATGTGATGAGATCCATGAGAGAACTACATGATTATTATATGTTATAAACAAATGACCAATTTCTTTAGCCAGGGGGGTGTAATTTAGGATCATGAACACCACTAATGCGCTGTAATGCTACAAGAAAGTCCGTGCATATTAAGAACGACTGATCAACGATAATGTTTGAAATATTCATAATCACTATTTTGATGGCATATAATTCCGTCGATAGTATTGAGTAATGGGGTGGAGTGGAGAAAGAGTCCTGGAAGGAAACGAAATCCTACTCCTGTTTTGTGTTTAGAACCGTTGGTGAAGTATAAGCTATGAGATGGGTACCGTGAGATCATATTGAATAGTGTGCTTACTCCAAAGAGGAATGATGTTGAGGGAGGAAAGAAAAACTAGAGGAAGGTGGATTTGAAGACAGGATAGGATATTTTCTATTTTTCTAGTAAAAGTAAGAATTGAAGGGGTAGATTTGAAACAGAAGGTTGATGAGTGGGAGGGGAGATTACGATTTGGGGGAAAGCAAATGAAGGAGGATGTAGAGAGCTTTGCCTGTGTAGATCAAGAAAAACTAAATTTTTCACGTTATTTTTTTAAAAAAAGTAACTTTATTTATTTATTTATTTATTTATTTATATCTTTATATCGTTAGAAAATAAATTAATTCTGGTTGAGAGGGGTCCGACATATTTCTACAATTAATAAAGACGTGGAAAGAAGATAATCAAATATTGATGTTACTTTTTTTTTCAATTTTAGATGAATTGCAATCTAGCTAAAAAAGCTAATAGGCAATTGAGGTGTGAGGAATAACAAAACGGACCGTGTCGCGCGTGGAACGATCGCCCACTGGCGACATCCCGCAATATCATTACTAGACAACGATTATGGTGTGGGGGAATCGAGGGGAGTTAGCCGGTAGATTCGCCTGACTTCGTCACTGTTATCTAGCAAATTAATAGAAAACCGTAGGAAAAAGGAAAGAAACCTTGAATACATTTTCTAGAAATAGATTTCATTCGTTGATACAAATAATGGACGATCCCCCCCTACACGTGGGTTCATACGTTGGCTGACGTCTGAATACACTTGTTTTACTTTTTCGTCGGTTTAACGGACATTGATGCTCAAAAATATGGATACCACTACAATAGATTAATGGAAGGGCGTAGTGAAGTTCGTTATCGATGCATATGGTTTTCTGGAAGTTAACCCTCAAATTGGGGAGGGGGCAGTTCAAACTGATTTTATTTTATTGGAAGTATAGGTGTATGTGTTCGAGTGTAAGAGAATCCGACGTAATATATGTATATATATATATTCTATACCTCCGTTAATGCGGTCCGATGGGAAATATCGGATTAGATTTGTTGTAAGGAATTCACAATGGCGCTGAGTCGTATATTCAAAGGTCGGCGCGTTAATGTTATCGCAATAAAGGTTTGCTAGCGAAAGAAATGAAAAACAAAACACTGAATTAAATTGCGTGGAAAAAATATATATTCGGGCCTTTAGTTGAAAATTCGATATTAACTGTCCCAAGTCGAAACTGCAAAAGTTATAGTTATATATATATATATATATATATATATATATATATATATATATATATATATATATATATATATATATAATGTATTTATATTCTTACGTGTAAGTGTCCGGCTCTATGTATATGCGTAAGGAATATTTTTACTAGTACATGTGGTGGCCTGGTTCCCGCATGTATATTCAAAAGAAACTCCTCGTTTTCCACGTAGTTGATGGTATACACGTTACACGCTGCAAAGTTGGTAATGGAAGTTTCCCGATTACGACAAATTGTATTTTACGACCCGATGGCATTGTTGTCGTCTTGTTTCGATTTTTACATCCGATTGAATTTAAAGTCAGAAAAAGAAAGATAATAAGGAGTCGTGGTGTTAATATTACTATTAATAGTAGTAGTAGTAGTAGTAGTAGTAGTAGTAATATTAATATTATCAGTAATGCTCGTGTATAATAGTCGTAGGCGAACAGAAAAGAAGCAGACCAGACGGATTTGTCGTGAAAAAAAAAAACCACGTTTATGCCCGGTTACTTTATGTAAAATAACATCGCGCTCGGCGAATGCTGAATGTAATTCTTCCAATAATATATTTTTTTAAGGCGAATAAAATTTCGCTTCGGGAATCATTTTTTAAACGGATTTTCTCCGTACAGGAAAATGTTTCACTATTGCACTACAAATTCCGGTTGGTAAATATTAAGGGGATTTTCGGTCGACGCAGATTGGAATATTCGATTTTCTAAAAAAAAAAAAAAAAAAAAACGTTTATTTTCTCGCACATATACGCATGCGTGTAACATCGTCTTCGTATTATTGCGTTATGGGGACATGGCGACTAGCCCATTGTATATTATTTTAGCGTAAAAAATGGGCTATCGTTAAAGGCGGTAATTATAGGCGCAACGGACACGTGTTTGTTTTTTAATTTTTATAGCGCGAAATCTCCAAAGACACTAAATAATTTAGTTTTTTTATTTTAGAGCTAAAATCTGTGCGTGGGATTTTTACCCACAAAAACCCCCTTCTTCTATAAAACAAATGGGATTATTAATTTAATGATGGATGTCCCAATATGAATGCGTAGAACTCCGCGCTTAAATTAACTTATTGCGACGGAAGAATCGATAAGATAACATAGTCTCTTGTTCGGTCTAATCAAAAATTCAGTTTACGTTTACAACTTCAACTCGAGTAAATGAGGGTTATAAATAAGAATTAAACGAATAAAATATAGGAAAAAAAAGAATTAAAGTAAAACCGACGTAAAAAAAAATTGAAAAATGGTAAAAAAACTTATACCAAAACTTAAGTACAAAACCCAATTAGGAGATAGATAGATCGAACTTATAATAATTAATTACGAGAACAATCGAATTGTCTTACATTATTATATTAATTAAAAACTAATGAAATACAAATTCAATTATAAAATTAATCAAACTTATGAAAATGAACTACAATTACGTAAATTAAATTCTTACATAGCACTTTCAGACTAACTATTAATCAAGAACTTAATTTTAAAATTGTAATAATTCAATATGATAATGGAAAGTAGACGACTAACAGTTGACCACTGCTAACAAAAACTGCACCGCGTATATAAGGAAATTTTCAACTCTTTTTATCTAATGGAAAAACCTCCGTGCTATTAATATCAAATTTACGATGCAGGGCAGCGAAAGTGGGACATACAAATATCGTACTTTTTTTTTTTAATTTTTTTATTTTTTAGCGGAAGGAGGAAACTTTCAAAAGACACTGATATATTTATAAGTAACATATATATTTTCTGAAAGAAGCACATGCACTTAGCAAGTGCTGCTGGATTCCAAGGAAATGAAAGTGGGGAATTTTTACCAACTAAAAAGAACCCGCCGTCTGTTGAAAAAAAAAAAGAGATAAATATACACGTAATTATGTAGGTCCATGAACGGGTGCAAAGATGTCCACATTATAATAACATAATATGTGATGAAAAAGGGATAAAAAATACATAGTCCCATATTCCACCGAGAAAGTATATAACGAGTTTGTGATTTATAAAATATTATGTTAAATTATAATAAAATCTCGATATAAACTTATATCGTAGTATAAATAATAAATTACTGTATAAGCTTGTGACTTACAAACTTACATAAAGGAATAACTGTTATTAAAAGAAAATAATATAAGATAACGTAAAAGAAAATAGAAAAATAAAAGCAACTTGTTAATAATGACTTACACCACAACATAACTATATAAATCCATTGTTTTTATAAAACAAAATATGATCTTAATAAATGAATGCACATGTAACCATTAGCCAGTAAGAGTTATACAAGAAAGTAAAAAAAATAAAAACAACATCCAGTAAAAGACTTAAGAAATAATAAGTAAAACAGTTGACCATACTAGACTCAATATTATTGATATTGGGATAACGTTTGAATGAAGTTAAAATAAAAATAATGAACAAGATATTTCTTAAACTTTACTTAATTTAAATTTTAAACGCGTAATTTCTTCCGAATACTCTAAGAAGGTTTTACGAAACTTATAAAGGGGAAATCATTTTTGATTCTTGGACCCCAAAAACTTAACACGAATAGCGGTAAAGACAGGACACTGAAACAATGTATGTCTAATACCTGCCTTTGCCGCTATTCGTGTTAAGTTTGGGGTCCAGGAATCAAAATCCTTTTCCCTTTATAAGTTTCATAAAACCTTCTTAGAGTCTTATGATTAACATCAACTTCGTCTTACAGTACGACAAGTGCGGACTGAATTATCAGCATGCCTGAACCTATGAAGATAGAATCTAAACTTACCATAACCAGTCAACACCCTTGAACTTTAGAAGTTGATATCGAATTGTGATAATTTTAATCTATATGTGATATCCAGAAGAATTGCGTAAGTTTTTCTGCCAGTAATTGTGGTGTCCCAACTACTCTGTAACTTCGCGACTAATAAGGAAAAAATATGTTTTTCTAAAATTTTGATTTGTCATTGGTCGAATACAGATTCTTCAAGCAAGTTAGAATGTTTTATTCTTGAACAATCCTCCCCTACAAGACTATACTCGCCAGTGAGTGCCCTACCAAGCGTGCCTATATATATATATCAAACCTAGGGAACTAGTCCCCTCAAGAACTATAGGCGCAGCTACATATGCTCAGGTAGTAACCAATGGGCATCATATTAACAACAGTAACAGTACTAATAGTAATAATCATAATAAAAGTAGGAGTAATAATAGTAGTACTAATAATAATAATAATAATAATAATAGTAGTAGTAGTAATAATAGTAATAGTAGTAATAATAATAATCTAAATTCAGAAAACCTTTCGTTCACAGATTTACCTAAGAACATTCAATATTAATAAAATATTATCATATTTCAAAAGAGTTATAAATAAATTTAAAGACATCGAAAATCGTGATGCTTTCACTAAGATTGCATCAATTTTAGAAATTATAATAAATGACTTCGCTTAACAGCTAGTAAGCATATAAAAGTAATAGCGTGGAACTCCAATTCCATTAGATACAAAATTCTTGAGCTTAGCAATCTGGTGCGTGAGAAGCGAATTGACATAATCTGCCTAAGCGAGACAAAGATTAACGCTAATTTTAGTTTAAATTGTCCAGGATACCAAGTATATAGGCGTGACCGAAATGAGAAAGGAGGCGGTGTAGCACTACTTGTAAGCAGCAGACTACTTCATTACTCTCTACCTGCTCTTGCACTAAAGAGCATTGAGGGTGTTGCTCTTGAGGTTGAAAATGATACAATTTACTTCTATTCTGTTTACTCCCCACCAAATAGCGCTCATTTTGAACATGATATAGCAATGCTTATGCACTCGGCAAATAAAGTTATAGTTGCAGGCGATTTTAATGCCAGAAACACCGTTTGGAATTGTTACACTAATAACAAGTCGGGTAAAATCTTATTAGATTTATCATTTAACAAAAATTTCACTGTTCTCTCTCCAAAAGAACCCACCTATATCCCACCTGCCAATCAAATGAGACCCAGTGTAATAGACCATATATTATGCAAGCAATTTCCATATGTCACAAAACCTATATCTCTTACCTGTCTAAGTTCCAATCATAACCCAATTTATTTTGAAATTAATAAATCTTTCGAACAGGTGCCTGAAAAATATGTATATAGTTTTCGGCATGCGGACTGGAATAATTACAGAAATTATATACGCAACACACTAAAGATATCTACACGTCGTCACTCTCCCAGCGAGATTAATAATACTGTCTCATTTCTTAATAATATTATCCTAAGATCCTCACAACTACACATCCCGCAGAAAGCACTTGATACTAACCCCATGACCATTCCTTATAGCATAAAAATGTTAATAAAAATTACAAATCTATTTCGTAAGCAGCACCAAAAGTATAAAACAACTCGGCTAAAATCAATTCTAAACTTCTTAACACGTTTAGTAAAAACTAAGCTCCTAGAACATCGTAATGATGTGTGGAATAACAAATTAAAATCATTGTCTACCGAGGACAAAAGCCTCTGGAACATTACAAAGAATTTCGCGCGCGTACATGTTAATATTCCACCAATAACGCACAATAAAGATATTGCATATTCTGATAAATCTAAAGCTGAATTTTTAGCTCACCATTACTATCAAGTGCATAATCAAAACACAACCCTCTCCGCCATATCTCATACAAAAAAAGTTGATCTCACTGTGCGAAATATTGTAGCGCTCCGCCAGCATCTGACTCATTAATTAAGCTCGCCACACCAAAAGAAATAAATTATTTCATAAAAAGACTTAAATGTAAGTTATCCACAGGACAAGACTTAATACACACATTAATGCTCAAGAACCGGCCTAAAATAGCCACAGTATACTTGACAAATATAATTAATGCTATTATAATCGCTGGTCATTACCCTAAAATATGGGAAACTTCAACTGTTATTCCCATTCCAAAAGTGGGGAAAGATAGTTCGTTACCCAAAAATATAAGGCCTATTAGTTTAATCAGTAACATTAGTAAAATAGCTGAAAAAGTAATACTTCAAAGATTAAAACAATTCTCAGATGAACATAGTATTATAAACGAAACCCAGTTTGAATTCAGACCCCAACTCTCAACCATCATGCAGCTAGCGAGCCTTACTGATCACATTCCTGATCAGTTTAACCTGAACAAACATACTGGACTATTGTTATTAGATGTAGAAAAGGCATTTGACACTACGTGGCACAATGGCATAATATACAAAATGATTCATTATGGCTTTCCCAAGCAACTTATAATGATCATGAAATCGTATCTAACTGATAGGCAGTTTATTGTTACGGTAAATTATACCTACTCTAGTACTAAAACACTAACAGCTGGAGTTCCACAGGGTAGTATCTTGGGACCCTTCCTATATATTTTATATATTAATGATTTGCCTCGGCTGAAGGATGTTGATACATCTCTTTACGCCGATGGCACTGCTCTATTTACAGCTTCCTATCGAATCGATACAATAACAAACAGACTCACCAAAAGTTATTACAAAATATACAAATATTACACAAAGTGGAAAATTAAAATTAACACCGAAAAAAACGGAAGCTATACTATTTACGAGACGCAGGCCGCAAATAACTCACCACATTGAAATGAGCAACAGGCAACTACCGTGGAAACCTCGTGTAACATATTTTAGTCTTACAATGGACAAGCGACTGTCGTTCCATGAACACATTAAACACATCACGGACAAAGCGCACACCCGATTATATAAAATTTTCCCCATTTTTCACAAACGCTCTAAAGTTAGTATTAAAAACAAACTAATAATATATAAAGCATACATACCGCCGATATTATTATACTCTTGCCCAATTTGGTCCGGTGTTAGTAATTCCACCTTAAATAAATTACAAATTGTTCAAAATAAATGTCTGCGTATTGTACTTAATGCCCCTTACTATACTAAGATAACTGACATGCATGCAGCTCTTCATCAGCGTACTATTCCTGAGCTAGTACAGGAACAAGCAGATAGGTTCTACAGCAAATGCCTGACTAGCCATTACCCTATCGTACAGCGAATTGGAAACTATACTCGCGACTCGCTGATCAGAAAATATAAAAAATATAAACACAAAAGAATTAAACATTCACTTCTCTAGCACCAGATTGTCGAACTACTTAAGTCGTTATTAATAAGTCTCTATCCTCATGTAATCTATTGTATCAGTATTTCTCTCTTCTATCCTCTTATTTATTTGTTTAACCTTAATATAATTTGTATAATTTTACCCATATCCTTAATGTACTATTAAGATCAAACTATAATTAATTAATTTCTCTATTTTCGGCTACGCAGGGTTTTTAGTTGTGTTTTTCTCTGTATAATTATTGTATAATTATAAAATAAATTTTAAGATTTCTTTGTACACTATGTCCTAAGACGCGTAGTAAGAGCGTTAACGCTGCTCGGTATGCGCATTTTTTTATTTACTTATTATTTGCTGATGTATAAAAACATAAATATACTTTATTGAATTGAATTGAATTGAATTGAATGAGGTTTCTGCTGCATTCTTCGCGATAATTCAGAGCTGTATGATGACGAAAAACTAGACGGTCGGTGTGAATCGATCACGACAGTGCAAAGAGAGTTTTGAAAATGATTAAAAGTTACGCGATTGTTTTTGTGGGTTACCTTAAGAGCCGCCTTTACGAAATACGTCTACGAGATCTGGAAGACGCGAAAACTTGGATTTATGAAAATCCAGTGTCCTACGAAAAAGTGTTCGAAAATGTTGTAAAAATACGGAATGAACGTATTATTTCAAATGGCTGTTGTCTGAACGATATTGTGTTCCACAAATGATATCTCTCCTTTTTCCATTTATAAATAAAATTTCACTCAAAAATTTTGGTTTAGTAGTTTTTGAGTTATTCGAAGAAAAACAAAAGAAAAACACCCGTCTTCACTGGGTCACCCTATATAAACATAGATACACGAGCACAGAATCATAGTTCGCGGTGAAAAATACCACACTTTACAAACCATTATATGGCATAATAGAGGGGTAGCGGTTAAGCAGTAGAAATAATTGCGGATGGATAGTGAACATTGCATACTGAACAGTAATAAAATGATTTGGATAATCGGGAATTTCATGGTACAACAAGTAGAATTAACCAACTTAACCAACGTGTCAAGGTCGTACCAAAAAGGAAGAAGAAATGGTATAAAAATGCGTTATTAAATACGAACCGAGAATACATTGTACACCGTCAATAAATCGCTAATAATTGAAGTTGTTATCATGACGAAGAAAGAACATTTTTAAAAATGAATTACACGAAGTAGAAGAAGTTCCGTAACATTGGTAATATGAATACGAACGAATCAGTAGCAATATAGGTTTGAAGTTGAATCTGAACGGTGGTTAAGATACTCCGCTTACGTTTAAGATACAGGAGAAAAGCAAACGATGGAGACGACGGTTCAATATATATATACATATATATATATATATATATATATATATATATATATATATATATATATATATATATATATATATTTAAAACAATAACAAAAATATATTTGTATAAGTTATAAACATAAAAGAAAATATAACATGGGTTACAAACATTGTGCACCGGGAACATCTTACCACAATAACACAGCAAGAATATAAAGAATAAAAGATAACAAAACGTTAAGTGTTGCAGGAGAAAAGCAAATAAAAACCTGCGGCTGTGCCTTAAACTAATTAGTAAGGAAAATTTTGAGCTTTGGCAATGGTTAGCTCTTATAGCTTTGTTGCTTATATATATTTAGAATAATATAGAATCCGAGGTGCAAAGGCTGTTAGTGTGAGATGATTAGTCGAAGTCTGTGAAAAGCGTGAACAATTATCACAACGATAATCAACTCGGACTGATGCACTAAAGAAGAAAATTACTCTAGAAAAAATCGTCTACCGGCTATCTCGTTGCTTCTTCGTTCTGTTCACAAGATATCTACTGTATCGTAGACGCAAATCACATTTTTCCGGAAAATTCACACTACCTCTCCCGTCATGACACCTTCTATAATCACCTCATCTCCCTACACGTTCCGCTTTTTTGTCTCAATATATCTTTCTTGCTCACTACACGCAACATGCACTTATACATTTCATTATATAGGTTTATTGTTAATTGTAACATGCTCATATAGTTAAAATTAAGATAATTTTATTTTGTTAAAATTATGTTATAAAGTTTAAACCCGTTTTAGAAGTAAAAAAAAAAAAAAGGAAAATATGTCGTTACGTCGTTACGCGGACTCTGAGATAAATGAATTTAATTTAGAAATAAAACTAATATAATCCAAATGACGTATCTTACCTCCTCTTACTTCGCAGGTGATGGTTAAATTGGAACCTTCGTAAAACGGACCGATCGTATCGCTTACTTCCCTGCCGGAATAATCGAATAGCAGAATTTGATACGGAGGTACTGAAACGTAAGAAATCGTTTTATTTTTTTATTATTTATTTCTATATAATGTTAAGATAACGAAAGTTATAAATAGAGATAACCGTTAAAATCTCTATAGAACGATGCCCGAGACAAGAGGATATTAAAGTTCATAATTGAATATTTGTAATGCAACGCCAATAGTAGAAAGATTGCAATTTGAACTTCCGGGCGATAATCAATATATATTGAACGATGGAAAGTACAGAAAAAATAATTGAATCATATCTTACCGTCGCGTTTATTTCAAATGTTGCCGGGTGTGTACCAGTGGGTACTATACCTTCCTGTTATGCTCTCCTCCTGAATACTGCTAAATGATCTTGTTGGTCAGCTTGCAGCGATAAATAAGAGAGGAAAAAAATATATTTCAAATAACTTTTGTCGTTCGATAAATAATTCATCATCATCATTTTTGTTTTGTAGCAGCCTGTCATTATTCTCTTTTTCCTGATAACCTCTTCAGTTCTATGTAGGTGTTACATTCCAGTCTTCTATAATTTGCCTCGTATATTCGTGGCGTGGGTTTTTTTTTCTGTATATTCTTTCGAATATGATTTTCATGAGCGTGCCTCAAAATATGTCCAACTAATTGATCTCGTCTCCTGATAATTACATTTAAAAATATTTCTTCGTTTCCGCTCTGTTTAGTACTTCTTTATTAGTGATTCCGTCTGTCCACCTGATTTTATCATTCTTCTCAGACATTATACGTTAATCTTAATTCATTATATTTAGAGCATACATATATTATGTGATGAATATGTTCTATACATCATTATTGACACAATAACAACATTTATTATAATTAATAATTTTCAATTTGTTTGAATAGTATGCAACGAAATAGAACCCCGTTCACATGTAAAAGTTAATATTAAAATTGCTGTCTTTAAAACGAGCTGAGATAACCAGGAAAAAACATTTACTTAATTTACCGCTAGCTTCTGTACCATATTTAGATTTTAATTCAGTAAGGATTAAATTATTGATATATTTAAAATTACTATTACTCAGTTTACCACATTGAGTTAGTTTTTGAAGATAAGCGGTCTTAGCGATATTTTTTTAATATATAAGTCCATTGGCAATGTTCGTTCTAAAACCAAACTTGCAGAGAAATATTATATATATATATATATATATATATATATATATATATATATATATACATATATATATATATATATGTTATTATAAAAATTGCACCTAGCTGCACAAGGGCTATCTATCAATTTGTAGAAAACGATAGGTGACATGCTGGTGGCCATTTTGTCTCCTTACTTCTGGCTGTTATCATCCAGAAGACTTATCTCCTAATTTATTGACGTGATGTGAAGGTTTTGATATTAAGAGAAGAGCGCAGAGTTGTTACATTTACTTATTATTATTGGTGTTCCCATGGTAGTATATTGACTACTTATCTTTTTTTTTTAATATACATCAATGATCTTTGCAATTTAAAAGTATTGGGTAAACTTTTCCGCTACGCAGACGATATTGCGCTGGTTGCTAACTTCAGATATCCTACAATAACTTAGAGGTTGATTCAAAAAGATGTTAAGTTGCTCTGTTGTTGGTTAAGCAAAAATCACCCTGTTGTTAACGAAAAGAAAACGAAGTTCTTAGTATACTCTTTCCAAAGTCGGCATATCTGGAAAGATATACCTGTATCAGTGAGTGATAGTGTTGATTTGTAAGGAGTGTACGAGACTAAATATTTTGGTATATTAATGGATCATCGTTTTAAATTAGAGTAAACACTTTTTATATATTTTATATAATAATGGGGATATTAACCCTAGAACGGTAGACTTCACGGAGCATCCTGTATAGGTAGACACATACGTAACTTTTACGTGTATCATTAGTTTACTTAATTTATTCCTGTTCACGACCTGATTTTTAACTTTGCAAGATTTTATATAATTTTTAATAAATTTTATTATATATTTACATTTCCACTATGTTTATTTTCACCGATGAAATTATTTTCTATCCATTAATTTAGTTTAATCACACTTAAATGTAGGCGAACATGTAAAATACACCTGAAAAAAGAACAAAAGTAAAAATCACATATCTAAGTAATCTTTAACTAAATCAATCCCTGCACTTTTTTGTTATGTTCACCGCATATCGGTGTGCTACATTTACTACAATATGTTGTGGTCATTCTTCTTTTGTTACAATTACAATAAGTGCAATACTTTCTCAGTCCTTGCTGATTATGTAATATGCTAGTACTTAAGTTCGTATCTTTAGACGCTTCATCTCCAATAAATCATAGCCGTTGTTCGTGTCTGGTTTATTTATCAAAACGCAAGTAGTTTACAATAAATTTAAATTTGGCTTCAGATATTGTTGCTCGAAATCTATCTGCAGAGTATGAATAATTAAATAATAATCCACTCGGTAAATAATTACTTTTCAAAGCAGCGGATAATATTATCAATCCGAGTACTGTATCTAATTCTATCGACTTTATATTCTGAAATGTAGGATCACCACATTTAGCATAATTTTCTCGTTGACGTTCCATTCCTTCGTTTGAATGTAAAATAATTGTATAATCGCGTCGTCAAAAAAACATTTGGAGCAATCTACCTGTTCAACGGCATTGGATGAATAATTTGATGGTCCAGGTCTCATATGAACAATATTTCTACCTGGAATTTTTCTCGCCAAAGAATTAAATTGCATATTCCAGGAAAATTAATTTTTCTTAATAGTACTGGCTGATCAACTTGTAATATTTCATGAACCTCAGGAACTTCCTCCGCTGGTTCATTTGCTGGCTTTGAAGTATATTTCTTTTTTGTGTGTATTCTTTGTTTTTTAATTTTTTCTATTAATCTCTCGTTTTCTGTGTCTATGACCTGCGTCATCATCACTTCATCCAAATTGGCAGGCGAAATATTACCATCGTCTGGTTCATGATCGGGATCTAAATCTCTCTCAATACTATCATCATTATCCTGCAACATTGCAGCACATCATCCTCGCTATCGTCCGAATGCATCGCATTCAACAAAGAAAGGATTTTATATGGCTCCAAATTTTTTCGGATATCCATTCTTCTGTCAGCAAATAAATTTTAGATAAAAAAAATGGGGGAACACTACGCGAAAGTGATGTAAAATTATACCTAAAAATAACGAATATAGAAGGAAATTGAATAAAATTATCCCATATATATATATATAAAGTACGCAGATGTTAAACGTAGAAATATGTAAATCTGACGTGCATGTGTGTACCTTATTTTTACAAAGACTACCGTTGAAAAACTTATTGCTGCTTAGTGTATTGCAATTATATGAACTACAGTTCGTTATTAAACGTAATGACACATTTCAAATTATTCATGGGCGTTGTGGGACTAGAATGGGACTCAACAATTTATGGAGAAGCACTTTTTAATAAGTTACCTAACGAAACAAGTATAGATTTACTTAATTATAAACGAAGACGTAAATTACTTACACGCATTATGCTACGACAACTTTAGGAAAACAAGTTAATTTATGAAGATTATGTAGCTATTGACAATCGGGCGAATGCGAAATCCTCCACTGTAATAATATCGTACGCTGTCCTCTTTCAGATATGTTTAGCGTGTTGACTGCAAAACTATATGCGACTCTCTATACCATCAAAATTGCCGCTTAGGAACTCAAAAGCAAGATTATCATTTGTACCGACTTACTTAGTACTATTCGCTGTCTTCAGAATAAACACAAGTCACAACATCCTTTTAGTTAAAAACTAGGGGGCTACCAATCGTGGGGTAATTTATGGGAGGCTCAATAGGAGTAAAACAAAAAAAAGTTTGTCAATTCGCCGAGTTATCCACGAATATTCACTGATGCGTACTTCTTCTGCTAAAAAGCGGGTCAAACGTTTTTCATTGCATACCTAAAACATTGCAGGCGCTGCCGGATAAGCAATGGCCTCCGCAAGTGGGAGGTCTACTTTAAAAAAAAGGTTGTTAATTTATATGTATATTAAAAAAAAGATCGAGTTTATTTGTCTTGTTTCGTTAAGGGGACTATAAAACACGATAATACGATATGTATATATTACATATATATGTATATATATATATATATATATATAATATATTATACGTACGTACATAATATATTGTATCATAACAAATATCAAATGTGAATTTTAAATAAGTACTCGCGGCTGCATATGATATATATATTTAAACCTACCTACTAAACGGAAATATGCGTACGTACATAATATATATTACAACAAATATAAATTTTAAATAAGTACACGCGGCTGTATATTACATATATATAAAAATATATTTATATTTTAAGGCTACCTACTAAGCGGAAATATGCGTACGTACATAATATATCATAACGAATTATAAAAGGGAATTTTAAATAAGTACCTTATATATATATATGTATATTTTCTTACATATTTCGTTGATAGTCTGAATTTGTAGTCATTTAAAATTTTTATTGAACATGTATGGAAGTGTCATTATATCCCGTTGTTATTTCGAAATGTAGTTGTATATGGCAAAGTAGGTACTCGCGCAGCTTAGCGCGTAACCAGATTTGAGATGTGGTGCATATTTCGGTTATACAGCGTTATGCATTATCATTTTAAGATTACTTTGTACTCAACACATGCTGTTTTGTATATAAATCTTAATTTGATTTGATTATTTATATTGTAAACTGGAGTGAAATGTAGTAATTTTGAATTATAAACAATTAAAAAGTAGTTAAAATCGCTGAAATTTTATAAGTTAAAAGATTACACCGGTAATTAAGTTGTTTTACTTTAAATAAAAAGTATAAAAGACAACTGAAATAAAATAAAAATAAAATATAAGAAAATACTTCTAATCTAGATACGCAATACTATACTAGCCGCTCTGATGAAAGAGACTGACCTGTGTCAATAAATTAACCTGATGGCCTGATGGCGAATGTCGTTAACAATACATTCAACTAAACAACGTGTAAATACTGTTCATTATTTAGAGTTTGTGAATTGGGACAAGCGACGGTTAAACTGTGTCCATAGCATTTCAATATGTTCGTGTTTCCAATTATCTGTCTCCACACGCATGCACACATACTTATATAATATATATATATACATATTTGGGAGAAAATAGAATAACTAATAGTAGTCATTATCATGATTACAATTATTGATGACTATTACTTCGTGGAAGGATAACGTGGAAATTTTAATTAGGGTATTGGCAAAATTTTGTAATATGAATGTTCGGCAGCAGTATATTTTGTGTTGGTTTGTAATATACACAAACAAACGCATATATTTACTTAAATGTATATATAGATATACGGGTATCTTATTAGTGGTTAGCCGTCTGTGCACGTATTTCTAATAAATGCGAGTTGCACGCCCGGAGTGATAAATTATGGTTAGAGAACGTTAATTTGCAGATAGTCCGATTTCGAATCGTGAAGGAAATGATGATGATTTGCGAAAGGCAAAAGTATTGTTAAACGACACTATCGACGAATTGCGACACACCTAAGTATGACGGGATTGTTAAATGTGTCCTTTTTATTTATTGTGCGCGATTTTATTATTATTGCTATTATTATTATTATTAGTGGTGGTACTAGCATAGTCATAATTTGTCCAACAAAAGTACCATCGAATCCTTTTCCGGCGTCGTCTATCCTACAATTGTCTTTTTCTATCTTCGAAATGTTATTTATTGAGAGATCGTTTATTAAAAATTAATTATGAAAATGCAGAAGTGACCATAGACCACACAAATCAATTTAGCCTCGAAGAATGAAACATTTTCTAACGACATAATTTCTGTAGCTCGAGTTGTTCCGGATAAAATGGACAGCCACGATCGTAAGCTGAGTGGTTACCCTTACATCTAGTACAAAACAGAGTTGACGCAGAAGTTTCACGATTTATTTAGCATTACGACGACTTGTGACTTGCAGAGCAAAAGCCGCAACTAGTTTTACTACGACAAAGTTTACTAATATGGCAGAATCTTAGGTAATTATTACTCATTTTCTCAACTTTACAAGATTAATAATTAAAGAAACGAACAGAATCAAGCAATAAATTGTCACAGAACTTTATTTCAATAAGTGAAATTGGAGAATACCGTTCTGATTTCGTTTATTACGTCTACGTATGTTAACTAATTTAGCACTTGCCGTATTGAGTTCATCAGTAGTTGTAAGGTCGATCGGAACGTCCTCAACAATATCAAAACGAAGGAATAACGTTTGAGGAACAAAAGGATGTATATTAAGCTCTTTATAAATACCTTCCGTTAGGAGCAACATATTGTATCATGGAATTAAAAATTAGTCTTACTCGGTTACGAATACTCCTTGTCATACATTTTAGGCCCTTAACTTTATTACGAAGTAACTTGACCAACGACATCGGATGAAGATTGCCTATATTATTTGTTTCTTCTATCAGAACTATAATAGGTCTCCTTGAAAATCGTTCGAGAAAGTGAAAACAAATGGAGGTGATAAGGTGACGCACTTGAGATTTCTTATATTCCGTATTAATAACAATTTCGGATTTCGGTTCTACACGAATATTATTTATGGAAGTAATTTCATTCATACCGATAATAGCCTTCTTAGAAATATTAGCATTAAATTGCTTATCGTTAAAATTACTGTTATTATTATTATTATTATTATTAACTGTTATACGAAGTTCACCTTCCAAATTTCATCTGTATCAATCAGGAACGTTTCAATATAAGAATCTTAGGAGGGAAAACCAAGATTTGCAAATAATTCAAGAGCATTCGTACCCTTGTTTTAAAAATACCATACGAGGATGCAGGAGCCGTATTCTATAACTAGTTATCGAATGTAGTAAAACATGATCTTATAAATCTTAGGCGGCGACGGAAGTACTTGTCGGAATACATTCTAAATAAGTAATTGTGTACACGTGTGTTTTAATATAAGTGTGCATGTGTTGGTATGTTGGCACTCGATGAGTGTGAACGTAGAATGAAATTATTTTATGCGCCCTGAGTTTACAGGTACCTGTGTATACGTATATATGTTTAGCGATCGCATGTATACATGTCTATGTGTATTTTGTTATACATAAAGGCGAAAGAGTGTTATGTGTGAGTAAATGCGGGCATACGTGTGGGAGTAGTGGATCTATACGTTTATGCGCGATTAAATTGCGGATAAGTATTTAAGTATAATATAGCAATATGTATACACGCTCGGATATATATATATATATTTATATATATATATATATATATATATATATATATATATATATATATATATATAAAGTTTAGATTGTGGAATGTAGTGATTTTTTATACTTGATTACAAAAAACAGTTAAAATCACTAAACTTTATTTATTAAGCAAAGCTTTTCGGCAACTACGCCATTATCAAGCTATATATAAATAAAATTAAATATATAAAAACATAGAATACGAATTTAAATCTAAGTTCACAATTTTTACACAATACATGAATTATAAATACTTAAAACTATCTGACAGTGACTGTGGTAAACAACACAATCAAATATCAGTAATATAAAATTTACAGAACAGTAACCAGAAAATAATTATTTTATAAAAATATGTATTTGAACAATGAAAAATATATATTTTAAATAAAGTTGAGTGATTTTAACTGTTTTTTGCAATCAAGTATATATATATATATATATATATATATATATATATATATATATATATATATATATATATATATATGTCTATGTATTTATAAATTAGCATTTGTGACTATTTATGGAGCGGGTATAGATATCAATATTGGTGATGGGAAGATTTTAATTTCTTTCGGTTAAGTTTCTTGCAAGCACGCGCAACATCATTTGTATGTAGATTAATATAGACCGCTGTTCGCGCAGCCTATGCCCATTAGCGGAAGTTAAGCGTAATAAGAAGTTTGTTTCATTTCATTTGTAGTAATTATTACTATTGGAATGATGTTTTCTTTTTTCTTCTGCAATATTCTTTCATCTTTAAGCTGTGCTGCGCTTTTCTTTCTTCTGTCCACACGTTACTACCGGTGTTCTTTTTCACGATTTCGGCAATATTTTTAAATGCGTTGATTATCTCTCGGAATTTATTTCTATCGATTACATCCTCACTTTTCACGTTCATTTCTGATATGTATTTTTTAATTTCTATCAACCGCGTAAGTTTATCCTTTTGGATTGCTTTCAAAGTATTCAAATATGGCTTCAGTTTGTCTATGTGACTCCATTCTTTTTAGGTGACCGTAAAATCTTATTCTTCCTTTTCTCATTGTATATCTGTTCAATTTTCTCATATATTTCCTTGTTGCTTTTTCGTTGTCCATCTTTAATGTTCGATGCCAGAATTTTCCTCATAAGTTTTCGTTCCTTCTTCTCTATGAGTTCGATTTCTTTTCTCGCGTTCATATTCAGACATTCCGCTGCATATAGACATTGCGGTTTAATTACAGTTATTATAATGTCGTATCTCCGTATTTATAGATAATGACTTCTTTTTATATATTTCTCCGGTTACAATGAAGTTCCATCTTGTGTACTCCGGCCAGATTCGCTTCTTTATCTAATCCACTTGGTTAGTTTATTTAACTTTTATAACCATTCCGTATTTCGTTGATAAATAATATGGTGCCATTGGTGCCGAAGGTTCATTATATAAACGGGTTTTTCATATGAAATTGAATCGTACGCTTTTTTAAGTCTACCAACGTGATGATTACGTTCTTTCCTCTTATTCTTTTTGCGTCTAATTATCGATTTAAGATTCATAATTTGTACCTTTCCGGAAGCCAGCTTGATATTCACCTATTTATTTTTCTGTTTGCCTTTCTAACCGGTTTAGAAGTGCTTTGGACAAAATTTTTATGTCACAGGCAATAGTAGAATGCCTCTATAGTTATTGACGTCATATTTTTTTCCTTTGTTATGCAGTGGATGGATTAATGCTATTTTCCACTCGTCTAGCACGTTTTCCTTTTTAAATTTTTTCTAGTTGTAGTTTTCCGAACAGATTTCAGCAATTATTCCATCTTCACCAGAAGCCTACTTAACTGTTTGACAATTTCTTCAATTTATTGATAATTAGTAGCTACAGATTCTTCATGTTTAGACGTTGTTAATTGTCTTGGAAATTTTTCGTTTGGCTTTTCACAATTAAGGAGCTTATTAAAATATATTGCTAAAATACTGCAGTTATCATTATGAGCTAATTTATCTTGCTCATTTTTAAAACATAAATTAAAAGGTTTCGGAGATTTTTACTTGTAAAAGATCCTAGAATTGTTTTTCTTAAAACTCTCTTCTGTTTCAACGAGTTGTTCTTTTTCAAATTTCCTTTTTGTCGACTTAATTATTTTAGCTGTTTCCGATATTTGATCTTTAAATTGAGTATAATCGTCTTCGTTTTTCGTGGAATACCATTTCTTCCACGTTTTGTTCCTTGCCTCCTCAGCTTCATCACATTGTTGTTTCCATCACCTGTGTTTTATTGACCTCTTGAATGGGGTATTATTAATTATTATTATGGATGTTATTTCTAATCAGCACTTTTAACGTTATTTTTCCGGTGTGTAGTACCGCCATAACAGTTTTGGACATTTATCGACTATATGTGTAGTCGATAAGTTCTGTTACATACACGCACACACAAAGACCTGTTTTTACCTATACCTGACTCCGCAACAGCTGAATAAATTAAAATGAAAACGAAAAATAAACAACACATAACGTACGAGCAATCTAAATTTTGATTTTATTGTATAAAATCAAAATTTTCCCTTGCATTGAAGGTTCCATTAGAGCACGTTCGAACTTTTTAAAACTTAAATTTCATCGCACGTCTGCGGCAAATTTTTTCCACGATACGTGTTGTTATTAAAACGTGCGGTTATACCGAAAAACGATTTCAACGTTAACTCGAAACTTTCTTTTTTTTTTTATTGTTTCCGGGTTATTAGCGGTGTAACTTGAAGCTCGTGGATCTAAGCTTTGAATTCGGTCGGTCGTTAACTATCTTGTAGAAACAAGTCGAACTTTTAATTCTTACGTTTTGTCCGTAAAACGCATGAAATACTTTGGTGTACCGTGTTTCCGTCGGTTCCCTTCGAGAATATCCTTTACGAAAGTTTCATTCGGGTTATACAGAACGCGCATTTTTACACTAAGTTGTTTCCACGTAAGTCTTAAATCCAGCCGCGTGTCTAAGTATTTGACCCTGTGCAAATTTTTTTTTTACAATCGTATATTTCAAAAAACTTGTATAAAGGTGAAAAGGACCGTTAATAACTCAAAAAATAAAATAAATAAAGTGTATAGTGCAGATGATTGATAATAGGAAAATTATATACAAGTTTACGTATCGTTTATATATATATATATTAAACGTATAAATAAGTATTTCCAACTTGGGTGTAGGAAGTCCTTTACGGAGTGTACTTATATTTAAGGGCGCAACAGTCAGGATGACAAAATATAGTCCCAACCATCACCGTGTGCAATATATCATATACGTACAAGCTTAAAACTTGAGATTATTATAATTTAGTTTATATTAAAAGGAGGGAAAAAAATACCTTCATTAACTATTACAACGCTTAGTATTATCATAGATATACGCACTCCTAGCACATACTTATATACACGCATATATATATATATATATATATATATATATATATATATATATATATATATATATATGGTTACACATATAGAAAGCGATATTGGATTAACACGTGTATTTCGCTGATATTAACTAGGATTGATCACTTATTTTAGGACTAATTTTTCCTGCATTATTAAGTGAAAGTACCGAAACCAATGTGAATAATTTTTTTTATTTATCAATATTGATATTCGTCATTTTATTATCCTTTGTTCTTTATTAGAGATTGTGAATCCACTGCAGCGTGTAGGTCTCCTCCCCTTATATTTCTACGAACGTTTTCCTCTCAATTATTTTTTGGGTTTTATTAATTTGTTCTGAGTTGTCTTTAAGTTACCAACGCTTTTCATTTTAAACACGCGGGTTCTTAATATTTTTTTTAATTTACCAAAAGCGATATCATTTGCGCGTTTTTATGAGATTTTCCGTATCGTTAATTGACGTTATGTTAATGAACGAGTATATAAATATTATTTATTATTCGTGTCCGAGCCAATTATAACTTGAACTACTTTTTAACATCTATTAAATTTTCTCAGACCAGTATTATTTCGGCAACTTTATAGCGTCCTCGTCCACGTCAATGACATTCTTCATCGTGCATCAAACACTAGTCAATTCACATTCGAGTAGGTGTGCCACGATCTCTATCTCGCCGCATTCGCAGTGTTCGGCCCTGACCAGCGACCAATTTTGTTAGATTCTGTTTTGTTCGGACACACCCTGATCGGATCCGATTAAGAGTTCTTCATATTCGCCAGCTTTCATTGAAACCTTCCGCTGGTTTTTCCTTCACATTGAAATCTCGAGATTGAACTTTGTCTTGCCATATAGAGACAACCTGTATTTACTAAGTGGTATTGTACCTCCAAACATAAGGACGGTGGTGGTTGCAGATATAGAAAGAACCGAGCAAGCTCTGGGTTTGAAGTCTAGAAGAATCTTTCTAACTTCGACAAGCAGTATGGCATAAATACTAATGCAGAACAAGCGCGAGTTAGTATATAAATGAGCCCACTGTTTATTATTTTATTAGATAGCCGAAATATCGTTTGTTTTTCTATATTATGCAATTTCAGTTTACACGTATTTTCCAGTCTAAAGGAAAATCAGCCTGTTCGTTGTTAATGAGCCGATGAAAAAGTTACGAATAACGAGGACTGTCGATTGTTTTTTTATTGAACGTGTGTCGAAGTATTGTTCCAGGAAAGTTCGTCCTTTAGCGTAGTAGGAAAAATTATAAAACAGAAAGGAAAAGTGTGAAAGTTTAAACTTCCGGAAAGTGAAAGCTTTCACGCGTCCGAAAAATGTTTAAGCGTACAGACTTAATCTCGTCCGGCTGTCCTCGGTCGATACACAAAGCATCGGCCGACATCGATTGTTCGTTGTTGTTCGTTATTTAGCGTCGAGACCTTTTAGGAGGGAACACAAAAGGAATTTCTCGAAGATACAACAAAAGAAAGAACGAAATATCTTCGCGAACTTTTGTTAGGGCGACGATTATCGTTAGTATTTTCGAAGAAACGATATTATGATTCGAGATGGAATAAAGGTGGTTAGAAACTTACCGCTACGCCCATTACCGGCGATAGGGAGTTGGTACGAGATAGAGTGAGAGAGATTTAAGATCTGGATGAGGCGTTACGTCTCAAATTTTTTTTTTTTAAACTTTCAAGAAGTAGATTGAATGAACATACGGGATAACTAAGATTGGTTGGATCACCAAGTCGGCCTAATTTATCGTTTGAGCCGTACACGAGGTTAATATGAAGGGGGGAGCTTAAGGAAGTAAAATCCGAAATTTCGGATGATAACGATCGATTTCACCGTACACACACAAACGAGTCAATTCGATTCGAGTTACGTCATATAATTATTTATTGGACTAGAAGGAATGTTATTTTAATTAAACACCGAATTAAATACGTGCGGGTTTTATCAAATAGTCAATTCCGTTTGAAAATACCCTTCATTCGGCTTGAAAAAAGAATGAAATATTACTCTCTGTATATATATGTATGTATATCGTACGGATAAACTTATTTCAACGCTCACACGCACGCGATAACGCCTCCTATATACGTACATGCGTGTGTTTGTTTTAGTGGGCGTAAATAATAATAATGATTTTAAAATATATGCCAGAATTTTCTATTCGAAACAAGTATTCAACGAGCATTGGGAATAGGAAGGCTAAAAGTTATATATCAAAACCTTAATTCGGCAAAGATCGCTTCATTATTGCGAAGTACGTTGTTTAAATCCATTGTTACGGTAGCTACTTCATAGGAAAACAATAATTACTTCTGAATAGCTAGCAATGAATTTTAACGATGTATTTTTCCTGAATGACATAGTTTTTATACGGGAAGATGAGTTGTAATTAATCAGAAACGCGAGAAATGTAAAAAATTAATATATAAACAATAACAACGCGTATTTCAACATAATTTACAGAGAAATAAAAATAAAAACAGACATTTTAAAATTATAATTACCTAACGCTCCAAAATGGCTCGCCGTACAACAGAATTAATATGATAATATATAAAAGAAACATTTATATTTATAATTTAATGACAGTAAAAAATAATATTAAAAAAAAATCAAGTTATAATAATAATAATAATAATGACACAAAAGAATAACACGTTACACAGTAAGTAAATATAGAAGAAATAATCGTATGTCTCGTATAATGTTACAAAAGACTATTATGTTTGAGCCTCCTATGTTTATATTTACTACAGACGTAAATTGAAGTTGCCTAAAATCGTAATTACCTATGGTATTAAACAATTATCGCATGGGTAATCGCAGAACTTACGCGTTAAATATATAGTATACGATCCTTAATATAAGACACGTTTTAGTATGCCTGTCAACGATTCTGTAGTATCTAGAGACATTTAGTACACATCTGAGGCACCTATTTGGTAATAATTGTAATTTTTTAAAATTGGTGTTTGAAACAAAACTCCAAACTGGACAACAGTACGTGATTACGGATAAGTGTTTTATACAGAATTAATTTATTATTAACGTTAAGAAATGATTTTTTGTTAATGAGTGAATATGCGGAAGATAAGGTAACGAACACGTTTTGACCAACTCACTATGGTGGAATTAACCCTAATTTCAGCGGGTAAAAAATATAGTCTCAATTTTATCGCAGTTTAACTCAACATTTTTTTATAATAACGCAAGATTCGATTTATTCCTGTCTGTAATTTATTAGTAATTGCTTTAGGTATATAAGAAGTACAGAGAAGACCTGTGTGGTCAGCGTAAAGAGCAATCTGAACATCAGGCAGATTAGGGAAATCCGATAAGAATAAAGTAAACAGAAAGGGGCCCAAAATACTACCTCGAGGAATCACCGCTGAGCGCATGATTTCATAGTAGACCTTTACTTATTATAGAAAGCTTTCGCTATATCCAGCAGAACCATATCAGTATGTTTATTACGATTAAAATTATGCGTAATAAACTCCATTGTTGGGTGGTAGAATATTTTTTTTTTTTTAATAAAGATACGATCTTAACTCATTGAAGGTAAATAAGTATCAAATTTAGTAAAGTGTAGCTTACTAACAAGATCATCCTGTTAGCCAGCTTATGAGTTGAAGTCAGTAGTCCATTGACCATGACTACGAAAATTAGTTTGTATTAATCTATTTATGTAATAGAATTTAATGACTTCATAATAATAAGTCTGACGGGTGGCGCCTTTTAAGACGCCTGATGTCTTGACTAGTATCTAATAAATTGGTAGCTTCCACATTGACATGTTGGTGTAGCCTCTTCTTGTGTGCTGTAGCGAATTTTCTAATCTCTTCGTTTACAAGCGAGATGTGCAAGTCTCGATGAATATCATCATTTCTCGAATAACGGCATGCATCGACAATTGCTCTTAGTATTATGCTTTGTCTAGCTTGGATTTTTGCTCTGGAAGACCTGCTGGTACAGCCCCATAACTGCAGATGGGTGGTAGAATATCCCTGACGAAAACCAAACGGTGTATTATGAATGATATTTTGGTTATCTGCATGAAGTCTTAAATGGGATAGTATATTTTCTACTATTTTACTGAGCTTACTCAATAAACTAATAGGAGGACACGTTAATTGTGTGCGATAGGCATCCTTACTTGGTTTGGGGAGAGAAATAATTTTGGCTATTTTCCAACTGTTTCAATAACACCCGAATCTAAAAATGGCATTTATCAAATTTGTAAGTTCAATTACAGCTTTTATTGGCAATTTCTTAATAACGGTAGTAGAAATATCGTCATCCTCTAACGAACCTTTTGCCTTTAATAGCTTTAATGTTGTCGAAAACTTGACGAGAGGGAAATTGTTGGGTAGTTGATCAACATTCAGGTAATTTTTAACGGCAGAATGAATTTTGTTCACGCGATAGCCAGAACCAAAATTAGAATTCGGATTATGAACTTTGAAATACGCCGACAACTCTGATTTCGTTTCATTTTTCTAAACATAGTTATTTATGTGTGAATCGTAGAATGGCGGAAGAGAGCTGTATGTATCGTCTGTAAACTTTCCATAGAAGACTATCATCGGGTTTAAGATTTGAGAATGTTGAATTAAAATTGTAATTTTTAAATTTACACCGATTTCCATTCGTGAGACGGATTATTTATTTTAATACGCTGTTCGTTTTGTGAATATATTATCGCTTCAGTTTTACTATCGTTTAGTTTAATCTTCTATTTATAGAAAAATTTACATAATTTATCAATTGCAGCGGTTAAACCGTTGTCGACGGTATCAATATTGTATAATGATGCCGACAATGCTGTGTCATTCGCATAAACGTTAAGATGAACACCGTTAATTACGGTAATATTATTCACTTATAAATAATGAATGAAAATTGAATAAGGGGATATTTCCTTGTGGCACTCCCGCTGTTACAGGTTTAATTTCGGATTTCAGATTTTTGATTTTAACATAAAATTGTCTATTTTAGAAGTCGGATTTTAGTATGAAGATCGGATAATGAGGAAATCCACGTGTAATCAATACCGAATTCTATCGTGCCGACTAGTATCGAAAGCGTTTCAATTAAGCAAACTGTCTGGAAACTTATGTCGATTGCTTAAATCATACTCGATCAACAGGAAGTTTCGTGTATAGTCTAGATGAAGAAAAGTCAGCTTTTTACTGAGTACAGGCAGGATTTTCCACAGGAGAATGTCCTTGAACTCCTCCTCTACTTCCTATATACACACGCGATCTATCAACGTCCGATGACGTAACAACGGCAACATTCGCAGACGATACCGCAATATTAGCCGTCAGTGCTGATCCGGACGAGGTAAATGGTAAAATTCAACAGCGTTTAAATCTGATTAGAAAAGGAATCTGGAAGTGGAAGATAAAAATTAATTAAACCAAAATCAGTCCGTGTTCTTTATATGTTATTTTATGCAGACAGTTTTCAATATCTAACAATGCTAATGCAATCAAAAGAAAAAAATGGCCCCTACTGCATATCTGTTCGAGAAGTACGACTAATTTTAAATGTATCTTATTTTTCAAAATCAGTAATAAGTAACCATTTAAGTTACACGTCTTCTTCTTTTTCGAGTATTTTCCCCTCAAACGAGCAATCTCACGCTCGATCGTTGGCTATCCGTTAAACCGTGCCAACTCGTTTTTATTATTTCTCGTTACGCGACCAGCCCGGGGGAGGGTATCGTATTTAATAAAATTTCTTTTTCGTTTATTTATTTAGTTCTCTCACTCGTCTCGGACGCGATAATGATAACCAGCGACGTATCTTCCGGTTATCAGAAATATACAAACACGTTCGATCGCCTATTAATTTTGTACTAAGAAAAAATAGTTAAAATCGCCGAACTGAAATATTACCAAAAAACCTAAAAAGAAAAAAAAAAGAGTTAATGTGAAAAATTTATAAAATAATCTGAGAGCGAACGAGGTAAACGACGCACTGGACAAATCGGCCATGTAAAAACTTAATTACGCAAAATCGCCGTTAATATAAAAAACTTTTCGTTTATTATAAAGATTGATTAAATTTACGGTATACTCTTAAAATTAAAGTTCGATATCGAAATTTATCGTCGAATTTAATAAAATTATTTTTATCTCTTTATTTTAATATTTCTGATTTTTTTTCAAATTTGTTTAATTTTTTTATAAACGGTTTTTCCGTATGTAAAATTTTATAATTTCGATTAATCTTATTAATATTGCGTTTTAATTCTTTACAGTGTTTTTCCGAATAATGATTTTTCATCGTCGATCCTAATATAAATGTGTTGTTTTTTTTTAATCTTAAATTGTATTCCCGTTTCTCTTTGAAAATATTCAATTTGTTAAAGCGATAAAATAGTTTATACGCCTTATACGGTAGATTGCGATCCTGAAATAGATAAAAAAAAATATTTCGAATTGAAAACAGAAATGAAAGGGTATTTTTAAGGTGGACAATTTTTTAAAAGTCTACTTTGCACGGCCGGAATAACGAACGAAAATTATAAAACGAAACGGTTAGTTAAGTACGGTAGACGACGACGCGTTAACTAGCTTATGTAAAAGACATCGGTAGTTGAAACGTAGTAGTGGTAAATTGGTTTTTCCGCGTAACGGGAAAAGAGTTTGCCTATTTCGTTGTAACCCCCGTCTGGTTGTGTTAAAATTCTAGACGATAAAGAACAATCCCGAGAAGTTATCCACGGTTCAGAAACAACGGGGGTGGTAGTTGAAGGTGGTGGAGATGGTGGTGCAGGCGGTCGTGTACTACGGACACAAAGGATGCCGTGGAGCGTAAAGAAGAAGAAGATTACAGACCGATACCGAAGAATGAAGGCGGTAACGCAGAGTCTGAAGAAGAAGAATTAATTAAACCGAATTCAAACCGACTCTTTTGTTTAACTTTATAATTACAGTGTAACGCTTTCTGTACGTATTATTACGTGCGTGTACGTATATATATATATATATATATATATATATATATATATATATATATAACAATTAATATATGCGAATGTATATATATGTATATGTATGAATATAAATAAATACGTGTATGTATAAATATGCATGTATTTATGCTTATATATGTACATATATACACATACGTATATTATATATGTATCTACATATATTGTGTTTATATATATATATATATACATATGAATGTGTACGTGTTGTTTACATGTTTACAGAACAAGAATAAATATGTGCGTGTTGTGTTTCTCTCTTTCTCATTATCTCTCTCCCCTCTCTACACGCACATATATATATACATACATACATATATATATATATATATATATGTATGCATATTTGTACATGTTTTTAAGTGGATGCTTGAATGCTGTGTTTTTGAATTTGCCATTTGAAAACGATACCGAACATTAAAATGCGCAGCCACTTAATCAAAATGCCACTAAGGAAACTTAGGAATTCTAAAACTTTAACGATCGTAACATCTTACCATCGGCTTATAAGTTATATTACATGCTTACTAACCCCTTCCATTTAAACATCAAGCATCAAATCCTCAACCAGTAGTATATCTAAGTGAATTATTGTTCATATATTCCTATCTTGAGCTATTAATTTGGTAGTGTACTTTCAGATAATCTAGTATTGTCGAAATTGAATAAACTTTTACTTACGCAATATATATATATATATATGTAAACGAATATTAATTTTCCTTTTTATAATAAATAGGTCATATCGACTAATTAAATTCATCTGAAAAATATGTCAAATTACTTTGGGATGCCTATATTTCATCGAAACATTAAATTCGATTTAATAATGGAATAACAATAGTTTCAAAACGAATTTATGAAAATTAGTTATTCTCGGGCGAAGGATTATTTTAACGATAAATAATACGATCGATACGAACTGCGATAAATACAGGATAGTTAGATTTTGTATCATCGTAAGTGACCAGCTATACTCGGATACCGAAGTTAAAAGCGCGGGAAGCGGTCATACTTAATTAATAAACGACTAGTTGAACGATACGAAACAACATAGAAATGTGGCTATATTGAAGAATGTGTAATGCCTGGAGGATATCTCTCAAATACTAAACGAGAAATTCTTATAAATGACCAAGTCGAAGAGAATAGGGAAAAATGGATAGCAGAGAAGTCATTCGCAGAAATACGTCACATAGGACGTGCGATAACGGAGAATAATCGAATTATAAACAGATATTAACTCAAATGTGCATTTAATAATAACTAAAAATCAACATTAATAATTATTTTTTAAAAGTGTGGATGCATTTACGGCCTACTACCGGGATACTGCGGGTATTAATTATATTTTACGCGAGGTTGCTAACTTCTTCAGAAGTGTTGCTACATGGGAGAATAATTGTAGATTATCCAAATGGTGAAGGGACGATACATTATACGGGAGGTGTAATACACGGAGAACGTCGCGAGATCAGATAAAGCTCGGAACGTAACGGTGTCACAGCGGAGCATTAAAAAAAAATAATAAGTGAGAACATTAGTATAGATGTCGGAAAAATTTGCATAAACAAACGTTTGGAGTGTGATTCGCTCTTAACAACGGTAGATCTGTCGCCGAATAGTGTTGGAAAGAAATGAAAAAAAAAAACCAACGAGGAAATCCAAAAAAAGAAATTTAATGAATCCTATAGGGAAAACAAAACTTATTTCTCAACCCGGTTTAACTAATTGCGTTGAGAAACACGACAATGTCAACTAAATGCCGATAGTTAGTCGGGACCACGCTATTTTTATATAATTCGGTTTAAGCACATCGTCATTGCAAGATGTACTCCGATAAGTCTGTCATAACCGCAGTAGCCTTAATATATGTGCAGTTGAACGGTGGCCTTGCTTTTCACCGCATTCACATTTTTATCGGTGCTTATTTTTTGCTTTTTATTATTCTTCCCTTTTTCTTTCATTATCTTTTTCTTTCACCCGAGTAATTGTCCATCAGTTATCCGTCTGACATCGTTTTTCACATTTCGCCCTAGTTCTTTTTTTATTTATATTTTATTTTCTTCTTCTCAATCGTAGTTTTATGTTTTCAGTTACTGCTTTCTTCTTTCTTGAGTGGTTTATATACTCTCTTTAGTATTTTGTTAATATTCTAATTATTCTTCCACTTTTCATTCGTCAGTTTTTTTGTTTAATGTAATATTTTAATTCTAATACATCAATTTATTACTGCTTTCTTCTTTCTTGAGTGGTTTCTATACTCTCTTTAGTATTTCGTTAATATCCTAATTATTCTTCCATTTTTCATTCGTCAGTTTTTTTGTTTAATGTAATATTTTAGTTCTAATACATCAATTTATTACTGCTTTCTTCTTTCTTGAGCGGTTTATATACTCTCTTTAGTATCCTAATTATTCTTTCATTTTTCATTCGTCAGTTTTTTTGTTTAATGTAATATTTTAGTTCTAATACATCAATTTATTACTGCTTTCTTCTTTCTTGAGTGGTTTCTATACTCTCTTTAGTATTTCGTTAATATCCTAATTATTCTTCCATTTTTCATTCGTCAGTTTTTTTGTTTAATGTAATATTTTAATTCTAATACATCAATTTATTACTGCTTTCTTCTTTCTTGAGTGGTTTCTATACTCTCTTTAGTATTTCGTTAATATCCTAATTATTCTTCCATTTTTCATTCGTCAGTTTTTTTGTTTAATGTAATATTTTAGTTCTAATACATCAATTTATTACTGCTTTCTTCTTTCTTGAGCGGTTTATATACTCTCTTTAGTATCCTAATTATTCTTTCATTTTTCATTCGTCAGTTTTTTTGTTTAGTGTAATATTTTAGTTCTAATACATCAATTTATTACTGCTTTCTTCTTTCTTGAGTGGTTTCTATACTCTCTTTAGTATTTCGTTAATATCCTAATTATTCTTCCATTTTTCATTCGTCAGTTTTTTTGTTTAATGTAATATTTTAGTTCTAATACATCAATTTATTACTGCTTTCTTCTTTCTTGAGTGGTTTATATACTCTCTTTTGTATCCTAATTATTCTTCCATTTTTCATTCGTCAGTTTTTTTGCTTAATGTAATATTTTAGTTCTAATACATCAATTTATTACTGCTTTCTTCTTTCTTGAGTGGTTTATATACTCTCTTTAGTATCCTAATTATTCTTCCATTTTTCATTCGTCAGTTTTTTTGTTTAATGTAATATTTTAGTTCTAATACATCAATTTATTACTGCTTTCTTCTTTCTTGAGTGGTTTATATACTCTCTTTAGTATCCTAATTATTCTTCCATTTCTCATTCGTCATTTTTTTTGTTTAATGTAATATTTTAGTTCTAATACATCAATTTATTACTGCTTTCTTCTTTCTTGAGTGGTTTATATACTCTCTTTAGTATCCTAATTATTCTTCCATTTTTCATTCGTAAGTTTTTTTGTTTAATGTAATATTTTAGTTCTAATACATCAATTTATTACTGCTTTCTTCTTTCTTGAGTGGTTTATATACTCTCTTTAGTATTTCGTTAATATCCTAATTATTCTTCGATTCGTAATTTTTTTTGTTTTGTTTAATGTAATATTTTAGTTATAATATATATTAATTTAAGCGTAGTACTACGATGGAATAGCTACAGTGTCTCAAAAATAACGCAAGCTACAAGTACTCTCGCTATCTGAAACTTGACACTCTGCATTATCGAGAACTTTTCAATGCCGGGATATTACTCGCAATGATATAGATCTAAACGGATGATACCGTTTTAATACGTGAACGAATTCATCATTTCGTGTATTCCTATTAGTTCTATTTTACACACGAAGCAATTGTAATGGATTGCGTTTGCACACTAAATTCGTAAATAAGACTGTACATATTTCCTACTTTTACTATGCTCCAAATCTATTTCTTTAATAAGCGTAACTTCTTCGATTTTATTAATAATTTACCGGAAAACTTTCTCATAATATACGCTAGTGATTTTAATGTCAAACATTTCAGCTAGGGTAGTATTGTAAACAATGTTAAACAGGAAACGCTGGAACGCTACAAATTCAATGGTTACAATTATGGCTGTCACACTACCATTCCTTCTATTAATAAACCATCGAATGCTCTTGATTTGTCATTAATTTCAAGCAACTTGGGATGGTAAATCTATTCTTTTAGGTCGTTATAAGCTTCTGAAGATTTAATTTCAGTCTTGCCCATCTTCACATAATAAGAATCTATATTCCCATCTAATTTCCACGCATAATATTAGTAATTTATCCTTATTTCTAGATTTTCTGCGCACCACTTTACTCTCAGCTTCAAATTCCGACATCGTATAATTTCCTCGTCGTTTTTTTTTTATTTATTAAGAGAGGTCCGAATAAATTTTGTTTCCACCGTAAATCGTAGTCGGTCCTCATCTTACATCTGGGAACACATGCCCATCTTCACATAATAAGAATCTATATTCCCATCTAATTTCCACGCATAATATTAGTAATTTATCCTTATTTCTAGATTTTCTGCGCACCACTTTACTCTCAGCTTCAAATTCCGACATCGTATAATTTCCTCGTCGTTTTTTTTTTTTTTTTTTTTTTTTTATTAAGAGAGGTCCGAATAAATTTTGTTTCCACCGTAAATCGTAGTCGGTCCTCATCTTACATCTGGGAACACAAGTTCTTCAAACTTCTATCCAAAACTTATCTTAGAATCTATTTCTTACTTTTTCGATTCTGTAGTTCCAGCTAATGCTCCTAATGAAGTAGAGTCTCCCTTTTCTACGACTGTACAATCCACCGTACGTGTCTCCAACTTTCCATCTACTCCTATTGGTTGTGATGGTATTACCTATTGAATATTAAAAAACCTATATATTTTTTTTTTAGTCATCACCATAAATTGTTTTAACAATTACCCGAATAGTGGATCTTATCCTGAAACCTGGTCACAGTTTTTTTATTATGGCTCCTGTTAAAAAATCATATTTATCTCGGGATAACACGTTATATTCGGAAAACATATGAAAGGATATTAAAAAACGTGATTGTTTGGTTGCTAGATAGAAAATAATTATTTGTACCCTCCCGGAATAATATTAGTTCATTAAATTGTGTCTCAGAGGTGGAGAATATAGTTCCTTCTTTATTTGTGCGTCGGACATATTTGACAGATATATTGTTGATTAATTCTTCCTCAGATATTTTTAGGAACTGGAGCTTTTCTCCTGATTGCCGTCCAAAAATATCTTTCTACACATTATCTTTCCATGTACAGTAATTTGATAAGTCCATGTCCTTTCAGTTATTCTTTACTTTTTCCTAATAATGATCTGATGTCAGATATAGATTTTGATTATTGATGCCGCTTGGTCTCTTTACATCACATATTTTTGCCAACTGACTAGAATTGCTTCCTGTTTAATTGGATGATTCTAAAACGGGCATACATGTGCGCGCAGCCCTTGTGATTGTTTCTTTCGGCATCGTCGAAAAAATTACGCTTTTACCAGTTTCTTCCATTTTTATCGAAAAGTCTATATTTATTTTTCAATCTCTTCGTTTTATCCTATTAAATCCATTATTTTAAACAATCGTAATTTCTTCCGACTCTAAAATTTGTCTCTCGGCTTTAAAGTTCACTCTTAGTATAATCCACAATCTTCTCCCGTAAATTCATAACCATATTCTTACAGGGTGTTGGTATTACTCTTAAGTTGGGATGGATTTCTTGCTAGTATTACAGATACTTTACTGGTCGACTATTACACAAAAATCTATCTCATCTTCTGGTTTGTGCGTAGCTCATTCATCATGCATTGATCTTCTGTCTATCATCAGGACTGCCCATAAAGAATACTGGAAAGCTACATGTAGTAACCGCTTGTACATATCTATAGAATGAGATTTAGAGTTGACTCTCGCATTATGAATCCAGTGCGATGCAAAATTATATTAGATACGATCATCCTAAGAATAACTGCAAAAGTAAAATAATATATGCAAAATGTATACAAGACATCCAGATTCGCTTCCTCAAATATTCTAAAATGCGCTCCACATCACGGCTCGCAAAATACTATTGACCGTGTCTGCTCAGAATGCAACGAGCAAATGAAAATAAAAAATTCTCACATATGAAAATGCCACTTATTCAGAAGTCATTCGTTAAAAAAAAACAATGTTGTTTCATCAGGCCGTGTCGTCAGTGAACAAGATAACAATTTCCTACGAATAATTGGTCTTCAGAAATTAATAAGTACTCTCACACAAACAGTTTTGTTCACATTAAGAATGAAAGTAACATCGCATCAAATCCGTTTAGGAATTTTTCCTTTCCAAATATTAAACCTCTCCATCCGTTTAAAAATCCCGTAAAATCTGTAATACATTAAGAAGATCATTCACAAACGGAACGTAATAATCTGATGGAGAAGTCTTCAAAGTTGACGTAATCTCTGTTATAATATACTATGTACAATATTACCCAATCCACTAAAGGCAGAATATTTAAGTATCTATGCATTGTAGATCGTTTCCCAATTGAAATTCAATTCCAGTAAACATATTTTTGTTGACATTCTCGATAGTTAGATTTGATTTGATGTTTTCTTCTGCTATACACACTTAACTATTTTAATAATTCATTGCAATTATGATTCGCGTTGAATAAGTCAGTTCTTCCTGATACTTATTTTTGGAATTACACATTAGCTGATTGAGCGTGTCTTATTAATTCAATAATTCTGCAAGTCCCTAATAATTTAACTGCGTTAAACCTGTATGACTGACACAACAATCTACTTAACGTTATACTCTTACGCTATCTGCCCCACGCTTAAATTTAAAAATTGCTCAAAAATACAAAACTTCGTGGTAGAATGTAGATTTTGCCGCGCCACTGTCGATCTGAAGTCATTAATATATATATATATATATATATATATATGGTTGAAAGTCTCAGGCAGACGATTCCAGTAGTGACAGGGCAATGAGACACGAGGATGCAGATGGGCAGCTTGAGGGACTGCCTTTCAAAAGTCTGCATAATCCTAAGACTGTCTCACCCTCAGCGAGTTTTGGTCGCTGTCAAAACCTTACCAATGCTACCTCCTCAGTAGCAAAACCAAATCCAGAAGCGTCTGTTCCCATAATGGGCGGCTCCCTGGTCAGCGTCTGATCTCCATGTTAGGAGCGGCTGAAATATATACTTGTCAATCCGCAGTAAGACAGCGTGACAAGTTCTATGTCTCAATACCTTCATGAAAAACAACCAGATTATACGGCCCTTATTCTCCGGAGGCTTGATTGGTCCGGAGGAAGGTAGTATCCGGAATGAAACCAAGAAGGCAGAGGGTGCTAAGAATCCCCGGAGTATAAACTACTACCAAAAATCAAGTTTAGTAAAGCTACATTTAGGAACATTGAATTGTCGCACTTTATCAAACCAGACGCGTTTAATAGAACTGGAAAAGGAAACAGAAAACATCAAATGGGATATAATAGGACTGTGTGAAATCAGAAGGAAAGGTGAAGAACTAGTAAAACTTCAGTCGGGCAACCTATTCTACTATAAAGGAACTACATCAGGTAGAACAGGTGGAGTTGGATTTTTAATAAATAAAAGATTAGAAGATAAAATAATAGAAACGTACAGTATATCGGACAGAGTAACCAGCCTTACGCTATCACTATCAAATAGATATAATTTACGAATTATACAGGTATATGCCCCAACTTCCAGCCACTCAGAAGAGGAAGTTGAAAACTTCTACCTTGATATAAATAGAGAATTAAATCGAAAAAAGATCCAATTTACATATATAATAGGTGATTTCAATGCTAAAGTAGGGAAGAAGTACCCAAAAGAAGTAGCAATGGGAGAGTATGGAATTGGTAGCAGAAACGAACGAGGTGAAAGATTAATACAATTCGCACAGTTTTCGAAAATGTTTATAATGAACTCGTTCTTTAAAAAAAGGGAAGCGAGAAAATGGACATGGGAATCACCAAATGGCATAGTCAGAAATGAAATCGACTTTCTACTAACGGATAAAAAAGACACGGTGAAAGATGTCAATGTGGTTAATAATTTTAACATAGGTAGCGATCACAGATTGCTAAGGGGCAAAATACATATAAATATTAAAATGGAAAGAAACAAGCTCGTAAAAAAGGTAAACTTACCACTGGACATACAAAATCTAACAGCGAATAAAATAAAATACCAGGAAACACTGAGGAATAAACTTGAAAACACTGATGTGAACGAGAATAATATTATGGAGTTAATAAAGAACACAGTTCAAGAAGTAGGAGGAACAAAGAAACGCAAGGATATTAAAAAATTGACGAACGAAACGCTAGATCTACTGAAGAAGAGAAGGGAAATGAAAAACAACGTGAATAAAAATAACATAGAATACTGCGAATTGTGTAAAACAATCAGGAAACGTATTAAAAGTGACATCCAATATTACAATGAAAGAATTGTTGAACCAGCAATCGAAAATCAGAGTAGCTATAAAGAAGTAAAAAGAAAACTAGCGATTGGAAAGAAACAAATAACAGTATTAAAAGAAGGAAACGGGATAATTTCAGATAGAAGACTAGTAATACAATACGTAGTTGAATATTATAAAAGCTTATACGATTCTACGGTTGATCTTCCAGAATATCCACCCTCAGGAAACTCACCTCCAGCAATTTTAATGGAGGAGGTAATATATGCGCTAAAGGGAATGAAAAATGGAAAGGCGCCCGGAAATGATGCAGTAATAATCGAAATGATAAAATTAGCTGGAACAGAAACATTACAACATCTTACGGACGTATACAACACATGCCTAAGGAAACGTAACATTCCAGAGGCTTGGAACAATGCCACCATTATACTAATCTACAAAAAAGGGGATAAGAACGACATAAAAAATTATAGACCGATTAGCCTACTAAATGTAGTGTACAAAATATTTACAAAAATAATAAATAATAGAATAAAACAAGCATTAGATGAAGCACAACCAAGAGAACAGGCAGGGTTCAGAAGTGGATTTAGCACAATCGATCACATACATGTTATTAGAGAAATAATCAGTAGAAACAAAGAATATGAACAACCACTGGCGCTAGCTTTCATAGACTATGAAAAAGCTTTTGATTCCGTATACACAAGCGAGATAATTAAAGCATTAAAAGAACAAGGAGTAGATGAAACGTACTTAGAACTATTGAGGAACATCTATGCAAATGCAAAATCAGCAGTAAGATTACATGAAATAACACCAGAATTTGAAGTAAAAAGAGGAGTGAGACAAGGCGATAGTCTCTCGCCGATGTTATTCATATCTGCTCTGCAAAGAGTCTTTCAACAGTTGAATTGGCAAAACCTTGGTATTAACATCGACGGGGAATATTTAAATCATTTAAGGTTTGCCGATGACATAGTTTTGATAGCAAAAAGTACTGATGAGTTACAGAGACAGATAGAAGAACTAAATGAAATTGGCAAAACGATGGGCTTAAGCATTAATCAACAGAAAACTAAAATAATGCTAAACGAATTTACACCAAATAAGGACATCAAACTTGAAGGCAAATATCTGAAAACAGTCCAAGAATGCATATATCTGGGCCAACTGGTTAATATCTCAGGATCGTTGTATCAAGAAATAAGTAGAAGAATCAGACTGGGATGGACAGCGTTTGGACAAAATTCGATTATTTTTAAATCAAAAATGCCACTGCTCTTAAAAAAGAAAGCGTTTGATCAATGCATCCTCCCAGTGATGACATACGATTGTGAAACATGGACGCTAACCAGGAATTATAAATATAGGTTACAAGTAGCCCAGAGATCAATGGAGAGATGTATGCTATCAATCACTAAGAAAGACCGGAAAACAATTGAATGGATTCGCGATAGAACAAAAGTAACAGATATAATAGAAAGAATAAACAAAATGAAATGGCATTGGGCCGGTCATATAATGAGAAGAACAGATCGAAGATGGACAGCAAGAATCTCGCAGTGGTACCCACGAGGGAAAAAAAGACCCCGACGACGACCGCATATGAGATGGGATTACGAATTTGGACAAAAATTAGGAGTTACCTGGACCAGAGCTACTCAAGACCGGAAGAAATGGAGCAAAATATGTGGTTAATTCATGAAGAAGCTACACCATGAAATACTGGTTGATCAGCTGAATATGATGATGATGATATATATATATATATATATATACAGACGTATAAGAAAATCTGCAGTTTTTAATAGTGGATGCGGAAGCGTATAGAATCTTAAAACTTTGTACGTTCGAACTAATTCACCAATACTCAACAGAAGTTTGTGGATGCAATCATCAGAGAAGGATTTGTGGACAAATATTCGCCAGCTCCAGCTGAATCACAGCTGAATTTCACAGTTCGTGGCCATCATTTGGTCTCAATTATAATCCGCTGATGTTGTCTTCTATAACATTTCGTTAGATAATTGACAATTTTATCATAATTTTTTTTCGACCTTGCGCAGAAAAACTCTGGCAGCTAGCTACTTAGTTAGAAAGAACTATAAAACAATTAATGATAATAACAGTAATTAATTGAAACTGCTAAAGAAGAATAATGGTATTTTAAGGAGTTTTAACCGGAAAAAACGTAACAGCAGGAGAAGTAGCTAATCCATGACACGAAAAAGATTAAAATAGAAAAAAAGAGGCATCAGCTCTTCAAGAAAAAATATCTTGGTAGTGCTCACATTTATCGCAGCTAATTAGAAGGTGACTGATAACATCGAGAAAAGTGGACATGGTAAAGTGAATGATAAGCACGAATGAATAAAAAAATACCAAGTAATTTAATTTACAAGCGCGAACCAATTATCAACTATTACGTTAGAATTAAAAATTATTAACTGGAAAGATGAGGTCACTCATTTTAACGTTTACGAAGCATGATTTATTAAACTCTGCGTAAGGTATGTACATTATTCCTCATTTTTCGTAAAAAATCAGCGCTAACGTTACTATGAAATAAATTATACGCCGTTCAAATTCGACTAGCTACACTAATTTAAAGAAACTAAGGCGACTTCAAAACCATCGCTTCAGATTCGTCTTAAATAAGCCGCACTCTACATTTGTATTGAAACAAACGGGATGATTGTTGCGTTATGTCCGACGTTATGATTATAAACAATATGTACACGATGAAACATAGATACAAGAGAAGTATAAACACACAGGCGAATTAAACGTATACTATTATATTTTTATATATATATATATATATATATATATATATATATATATATATATATTGGTTATTGGTAAATTCCTCCGATAAATCTCTTTAGAATGCTGAAAATATTTAATTGTTATACGCTAAGTTTATTACGTCGGTAATAAGCTTATATATCAGGTTTTTTAAACTTTTCCCGTTATTATTATTATTATTATTATTACAAGGCAGTATTTTAAGACCATACTTGTTCTTGATATATGTTAATGATTTATGTAACCTGGATGTTTCGGGTAAAATCTTTAGTTATGCCGATGATGCTGTATTAGTTGTTAGTTCTCACTTCGCGGATACCCTTCAAGAACTGACGCAGCAGAATGTTGATCGGATTACAAGATGGTTGATACATAATCGACTAGTAGTGAACCGCGAGAAGACTAAATATATAATATATAGTCAACAAGCACCCAACTTATTTGAGAATATGAAAATCTATCTAGCAAATCAACTTATAATAGAGAGAGAGTATGTATGAAATTAAATATTTAAGAATTTTATTCGATTCTAAATTAACGTGGAATAAACATTTAAATTATATTGTAAGTGAAGTAAGAAAGTTAAATTATCTATTTTACTATTTAAAACAATACTTTTCTGCAAAGCACTTGTCTCGACTATATATAGCTTTATACCAACCTGTCTTGACATATTATCCATTGGCGCGGGGCAGCTGAATATCTTCAGAAACCATTGTTTTCACTACAGAATTCAATTATAAAGAATTTACTTAGTAATGATCCAAATAAACCACTTATTCTATGTACTTAACATTTCGGACTTTGTAGTAGTAAAACATAAGAATTATTTCAATATACAAATCGCAAGTGGGATAACAAGAACTTCTGGCGCTAAGAGAGCAAAAGTACTAAATTTTAATAAGACTCACTGTCGCATGCAGGCCGTTTATGCTGTAGCCCTATAATTTAATCCCCGAATCTATGAAGCAATATATTTAATGAACTATAAGCGTCGTCGAAACGTTGGTTTCTTACATTTTAAATAAGGACCTCTCAGGATACTAAACTGAAAATGTAGTTTATTGTTGATTTTGATTTTTTATTTGCGTTTGTTTTGTTTTTTGGTTTTTTGTTTTTATGTTATTTGCCTTATTTTACTTACTTCTATATATAGCGAGACAATTTTTTAAGTTATTTTCCTTACTACCGTCGCACGCAGTGAGCGTCAATAGGAATAGTTTTATTTCTATTTTTAGTTATTTAATTATTAATTTCAAAATTAATTTTTTTTTTTTGTTATAGTTTTTACCTCTACTTTTAATTCGTAATCTTTAATTATCTATACCAAATTGTACTTTTAAAGCAACAGAAGTTTTTTATTATTATATAACTTTATGTTTTTATGTTAGATATTGTTTAAGTTACTTCTTCTTCGAGTAACCTTGTACAATATTAATTTTCAGTATAGAATAAAAAGGCACTCGCGCATTTATGCGCATAGCCGAGGTTTGCTTCCATTTATTTTACTACATAAGCATGGTTTATTACTACTATTGTTTATTACGATTATGTGTATATATTCATGCTGTTTGTAAACATATTGATTGAAGCAATAAATTAATTGATGATTGATTATTGGTAATTATAAGATTTTCCTACTCCTTTACTATGTACGTTATAAATTAAGTTTATCTGACGAGGAAATCATACCGTAGCAGAATCCGTTTTCACTGTCAATCCTATTGAAACCGAATGTTTTCTTCTTCATCTTAGCGAACATTATTGGAAATTGAGGAATATCGTGGGACCGAGGTAGGTTCATACCGGATCACAATATTTGCCTCGATTCTTTATCCGCTTATTTGGGACACGACTGTCGAATTTAATCTCCGGTAGAACATCTGACGAGGAAATAAATGGCGACAACTAGAAACCGGTTTCTTGTCGCCGTAAAGTCTTCGTATCGATGTCGCAGTAACTAGGCACTAGACTGCGCTAGTTTACTGAAAATTCGAACGCATTCCTAGCTTTAGTATACTGATCGGTGATATTTTTATATAATCAGAATTAGAGTACTATCGAAACTGCCGAGTGAGCTTTTAAATAACCGGAGTATATTGAAAACTTTCGATCGGGTAGAAAATTACTTCCGACGATTTTGTCGATAGTTAAAAAGTGCGACGCGGAATAAATCGATCGCGAAGGAGGTAATTTAAATGTCTTCATTAGACTCGGTTTTTAATAACGGCTGTATAGCTTGATAAGAGTTTTATTTTTAGACCTATCCCGGTTTATACGAAATTTAAAAATTGAAATTTCCTTTAAACGTATTTTCTTAGGACGGATATATAAATTAAATGCGAAGAATATTTCAAGGCGACTCTCTCGACGGAGATAGCAAACGACGAATAGTCTCGCATTTATATCTGCTCTCTTTAGAATTTTTCCGTTAGAAAGACTCGGTTGATTGTTAAATTGCGCGCGCGTTAGCGAAAATATGTACAAATAGACATTTATGCGTCGACGCGAGGTGAAATCGGAGGGAATAATAGGTTGAATACAAATGAAAATGGGATAGACACGAGGGAAAAGAAAATATGGGACGATCAAGGAAAATAGAGTACCAATCGTAGGCGGAAAAAATAACACGGGTTTATTCCTTTTTTTTTACATATTATTTTATTATTTTTTTTTATTTTTTATTGCGTCCGCATAATGTATTCAAAACACGACGGTTATGAAATGAAACGAACAAAAGAGAAATAAAGCGAAACAACGTACCGGTGGAGTTAAGTAGTAGTATTAGTAAGTAGTGATATTAGTAAGTAGTGATATTAGTAAGTAGTAGTTTAGTAAGTAGCAATATTAAATGAGGAGTTTGTACTCTACTAGCGTAGTGACACGAGCTAATAGGGATGGTACGATAAAAGAAAATTAAAATATGACAAAACGTTGAAAATTGAAATGCGGAAGAACAATCGTTGACGGCGACTACGACTATGTTAAGAGACGACGAAGAGCCGATTGAAATAGGACTCTTTAGTAAGTAGTAATATTAGGTTAGTATTAGTAAGTAGCAACATTAGTAAGTAATAGTATTAAATGAGGAGGTTGTACTCTACTAACGTACTGACACGAGCTAATAGGGATGATACGATTTAAAATATGGCAAAGCGTTGAAAATGGAAATGCGGAAGAACAATCGTTAACGTCGACTACGACTACGACTACGACTACGTTAAGAGAGAAAACGAAGAGCCGGTTGAAATAGGAGTCGGTATAATTTCGTTTGGGCTAGAAAAAAATGAAGGAATTAGGAGTTTTATATAAGAAGGGTTAGCGGAAGGACGGAGGGGAATAAAGTAGCTTAAACGAGCTTTTACTAATTTTCACCTTTGGGGGAAAAAAAAAATAAATAAAATAAATAAAATGTCTTCTCGTTTTATTAATACGAGCAACACTTTTGTTTGTCGAGAAATTACTATACGCGTTCATTCTTCTCGATTTTGTAAGTCCGTTACAAATAATACACTTTTCCAGTATACGGAAGGAAATAGTACATAGATGAGAAAAACGAATATGGCGATTATGTATAGTTTGGCGGAACAACCCTAATGGAAATACCGGTGGAGCAGAGTCTTTTGTTACCCGTGTAATTTTGAAATTACCTAACAAGTGTGTACTAGTTAACGCAGCGGTACAACAATCGTCGAATATTACGTATAGATTATTCGCTACGGGAGTTTCATTGTCGAAAATTTTTATTTTTTTTATATATATATCTGGGGATTCCACCCAGGGCTGTAAGAAATGATATGTCTTATTAAATATTTATACTACAAGCTGATATGTAAATATGATCGTGTATATTATTCTGTTAGCTGAGCAAGCATCTGAGATTAGTCGGGAGAGGGATTGGATTGCTTATAATACGTGACAAGAATTCTTTAATAACTGCAACTGAAAAATAGGTGGTTCTTATCGGAAATCTGGTCTCCGTTGCAACGATGGGTATGGCGAAGCGGATAATTTGTGCGCGAATAGAACGAATAGAACGTTGTTTAAGCATAGACGATATTTATAATATGAATGAACGAAATCCAAGTTTTCTATTTTGGAATCGAAGGTTGAATATTCTTGAATTGTTCGGTTATATAGCAAACCTCCAAGCGTGGTTCTAAAATTCCTTTATGGGTAAATTTAATTTCAGATAAAATGTCTCTAACCGGTATTATGGAGTTGAATGAACCATTCTCGAAGGTGCTTCTAGCGAGATTGTCTACGGTCTCATTTTACAGATCTTCCTAATTTTCCATTGATTTGTTATCAGTTACCATTCGAAATTATGCACTTATCTACAGACATCGCGATACCTTTAATGTCTGCGCATAAATCAGTTGATACGTTTCTTCAGTTCATTGGAAAGATTATACATATATATTTATACTTTCCAAATCTCGGGATAGAGTTGATTCCGCATTTATTATTCCTTCCTTAAACGTTGCTAAAACCTTTAAACTATCTAAATTTTCTTAAATATTTACAGCTGAGTATATTATTTTCACGGTACTTCGCTTTTACGATTTTGCAAATGTAAATCGGAATGTAGTAATTTTCGCTTATTCGCGTAGCGCTCTGAAAACTATTTTAAATTCCTAATTTAATAGGCGCTGTTTTCCATCAATCTACGATATTTTAAGAAATATTAACGATCTATCTCTGAAACGCGTTCATGTCGAATTTTGTCTGGATTCCCAGCCACTCAGGTATCCATTAGAATGATACCGTATCCAATCTTTCTAGAAGCTCCCTCGAGAATGGTTCATTTAACTCCATAGTACCGGTTAGAGACATTTTATCTGAAATTAAGTTTACCCATAAAGGAATTTTAGAACCACGCTTGGAGGTTTGCTATTCAATTTATTCATATAATATATATCGTTTAAGGCTTAACGACAACAACGTTCTATTCGTTCTATTCGCACACAAATTATCCGCTTCGCCATACCCATCCTTGCAACGGAGACCAGATCGCCGATGAAAACCACCTGTTTTTCAATTTCAATTATTATAGAATGTATCAATTAAAATTCCTGTTTATTATCCCAACTAATCTCAGATGCTCAGCTCGCAGAACAATAGCGTATATATGATCATATTCAATTACAGATCAGCCTGTAGTATATAGTATAAATATTTAATCAGACATATCCATTTCGTACAGCCCTGGGTGGAATCATTAATGTCCACATTAAAAAAAAAAAAAATTATAAAGCGCGCCTTATACGTTCAATAATAATGTACAGTACTGTCAATAATGCGTATGAAACTTCATCAGTATTTACTTATCCTTACACGAGTACCTATCGGTAATTTGTGTTTTTGATCGAAGCGATCTTTTCTTCATGGGTAGATGTGTTCTTAAAAAATAAGTAAAATATGAAAAATAAGAGAAAGAGAAAAGGTTTATTGTACTTTATTTCCAAATGTACTGTTCGTCGCAATATATCGATGAAAGATTGCTGAAAAAAGTAGGAAAATTTTTCTCATATCAATCACGTGAAATGCAGTTAGACGATAGTGAAGATAACGGGAATTATTTATAAATGACCAACCTGGTATTTGAAAAATTAAGATGGTAGAGCTGTTTTTACAAAAACAAAATAGTAACATGTGAAGCTGTACTTCATTTCGCGGTGAAAGAAAAGTTAGCTTTTACTCTGAGATATCTAGCAACAGGTAGAAATTTTAAAGATTTCAAGTATTGTCATGACACCAGCATATCCATTAGTGCATCAGTTTTAGATACTTGTGATGCCTTAGCGTACGTCCCGCGCAAAGTTATATAAAGGTACGTAATAATCAAGTATAATTTAAATATTGTTTACGTCTTCAGACCAATAATGTATTTGGGTATATTTTAATCGCTTGTGTATTATCAATTTTTGGTTTAATTTGGTGTTTTTATTTTATTTATTGTATTTTAATTATTTTATATATATATATATTCGTTTATTATTAGCGTTTTACTTTCGTTGAAATAGAATTTGTATAACATTAATAAACGTTTTGTGTTTAGCTTAAGAATAAATAACAAAGTTTTTTACGAATAAATAATTTATAATAAGTAAATTTTTATTTTTCTTAATTCGGAATTTAATTATAAAATTATAATTCGCAATATGAACTATCTTCATTTTTATCGTCTGTTATTCCAATTGTTTCACTATCATAGTTGTTCATATTCTGTAACGCCTATGTAATAAGTAATTGTTTCATGTTGAACTGAGATTCAAACAAATTTCACATCCAATAAAATATCAATTAAATAACAATAATGTAAACCAATATAATCGGCTAATTAAAATTTTATACTAATTTTGTCACATTCTGAACTTAGAGAAATAAGAAATTTACTTACCATTATTGTCAATTTTGTATTCGTGTTAATAAAAACTTTGTTTATTCTTCCCGCACGAAATGATCACCGTAATATTAAAAAAAAAAATAAAAAAATAAAAGCGCAATTCCAAATTGAAAGAAGTAAACATTTACTTTTTATTATAAATTATTTATTAAAATTAAAAAAAAAAATTATATTATTTATTCTTTAAATGACTGTATTAACAGAGACAAAGTAAAAAAATACCGAGTATTATGCTCATATGTATACATAAGTGGAAATTATTTGTTCACGTTATAATTACGATGCAGAATTAGTCAGCTTTGCTCGTGATTTATGTTCTATTGTTGAAAAAAGCTACAGAAGCTGATAATATTAGAGTTATTTATAGAACTTTGGAAAACCTTCTTTTTCGGTATTGTGATCATGAATTTTCAATTGAAAAAATCGAAATGATTTTGACGGGCAACAAGCAAACCACTCTAATAAAATGATTAATAAACTTCGCATAAATTGTTACGTGATGAACCGATTCCTATTGTAAAGAATTTTAATTATTCGAGAGTAATAGATCGTAAGCTTAAATGTTATAACCATATATAAATTCCATAAAACCGATAAAGCAAACGCAATATTTTATATGTTATTATTAAAAATCCAACCTAACTTAGGTGGTGTGAACTATAATAGCGTACTAATAATGTATAACGGTGTTATTCGAGAAATTTTGAATTACCGTTTAAGTATAACTGATCCCGCAATAAATAAAATTCTAAAAATTCCGGAAGAAGCTACGTCCGTTTATATAGAGCTGTGTCGACGACTGTATTCTACCGGCGTAAGTCGAGTTACTTTGGCCACGTTATCAGAAATAGAAGAAATATTGTAGATAATTATAGAAGGGAAAAACCACGGGGAAGTAGGAGAACATCATCGTGTGGTCCAATGACATAAAACACTGTACCGAGAAAATAACAATAAATGATCGTTCACATATGACTGCGTATGACATCAGAATAACCGTACATAGTTAAATGAGTATTAAACATACGAAAAGATGATGATGATGATAATATATTTATTAAAGTTATGAAATAACTTTTTCTGGCTCACTCTTCAGATTATCCAGTCTATATCCACTCCTGGATGAAGGCTTTCCCCCAACGTTCTCCATCTGTCCTGCGTTTTCTTCAACAAATTTTTCCCAGCTATCCTTGCTATAACATTGTGCCACCGCATCATCGGTCATTCCTGTTTCCTTTTTTTTTGTCCATCCGCCACCGCTATAACATCCGCCTCGACCGTCTATTATCTTACACGTGGCCAGCCCAACTCCATTTTGTTATAGCCATCCGGAGTGCATTATCCAACCGTGTTTCTTCACGTGTATCCATGCATTCTTTTCATGATCTGATAATCTTATATCCAGCATCATTCTCTCGTGTGTAGTTTGAGCTTATGTTTTCGAATCGTATATAAGAATCGGAAGTACACATTGGTTATATAGTTTACATTTCGGATTTGATTGATTGATTGATAAATAGTGTATTTACAAAAAATAAATATATGTTACAAAAAACAAATAAATAATACAACGCATTCCGAACACAGTTCTTACTACGTATACTAGTTTAAAAAAGTATGCCCAGTTGCTCATAACTAAAATAAAAAAATACGGGAAAAACCACTAACAAAACCCGCATACTGATCATAAAGCTACCTATATAAATTTATAGATATTTATTTTAGTATGATAAACAATAATTTTTATATGTATTATATACAAAAATAAATTTTGAATAAAAGATAATCCCGGCAGTACATCATAATAGCGTGTGTTTAATTCTTTTGTGTTTGTAGCGCTTATATTTTAGTTGCAAGCTTGTACGTGTGTAATCCCCTATATCGTTTATAAATGAGTACTGACTGCAGACACAGCTATCAAAAAATAATTTTGTTTTTTGTTCGACAACCTCATGTATATATGGTAAGTTCAATGCCTTATGAATGTGTTCAATGTTTACATAGACTGGAAGATTTAGAATTATTCTGCAGCACATATTTTGTAGCCGTTGTAACTTCACTAAGTTAGAACGGCTAGTATATGACCATATGGGACAAGCATAAAGCATAATTGTTCTGATTATAGTTTTGTATATTATTAATTTATTTTCCGAGCTGACATAACAACGTTTATTAAATATCGGGTATAGCTTAAACAGAGCCGCATGAGTCTTATTGCAGGCATACTCAGCATGTTTAGTAAATGTGAGACCCCTATCCAGTATTACACCTAAATATTTAATATCGCTTTTCCAAACCAAAGATCTGTTGTTCACTATCACAGGTGGTAAGAAATGCGGTCTTCTTTTCGTGAATAGAATAGATTGAGTTTTATCAGAATTTATTTTAATCTTTATTAAAATACAAATTTAATTTAATAAAACCCTGAGTTAGTCTTCTTTGTATAGTGTCAATTCGATACGATGTGCAATATATAGCAGTATCATCAGCATATAATGCCATCTGTAAATGTTTAATTTTAGGAATGTCATTAATAAAAAGAAGGAATAAGAAAGGTCCCAGTATGCTCCCCTGGGGAACTCCCGCTAATGCATTTTTCATGTAGGAATTATCATTTTTAATTTTAACTATGAAATTTCGGTTACTTAAATAATTTTTAATAAGCCGAACTAAGTAATTAGGGAATTTAAGTTGAATAATTTTGTATATTAAACCAAGTTGCCAAGTGGTGTCGAAGGCTTTCTCTATGTCTAATAACATTAATCGGTATTCGTTCATTGCGGAACCCACGATAGTGATATTTTTCCTTGCCATTTCTGCTTTCATTATCGTGTCTTTATTTGTTGTGATTTTTTGACCTAGGTATATGTAACTATATGCTTGCTCTATCTGTTCCGATTTTACCGCTTACACTTTTTTTTCTGTGTTCGTCATTATTTTTATTTTATGTTTCTGCACTTCCGCCGACTAGAACTATACATACTATGTATATATTTATTATACGTAATGAAACGTTTATAACTGAATAATTAATTTAACTAAATAATTGTTTTCTTTTAACGTTTTAAAACTATTTTTTATTTTTGTTTTTCCCCATATTTAACCGTATTATATTGGTAATCATACAGAGACTAGTCCGCGGTCAATTGTTACGGGATATGCGCGTAAAAGAATTTATTGTTAAGTAAGAAGTAGTAAAAGAAAATCGTACAGCGAACAACAATGAGAAACTTATCTGATAATGAAGAGAGTCTTTCAAAATGTTATGTTGGGATTTGTTTGATGTTAATCCGGCCTTTAATTGTCCTTATGCAGTTTATACGTATTTTTCAAATTACAGTATCTGGAAAATCCTTTGCGCGTACGGTATTATGTTGTACATTTATGGTTACTTACTTCATGTGTGTGTGTGTGTATGTTGAGAATTATTTGTTTTATATGTTTCGTACTTGCGTGTATCGGTGGTATATCGTCTGTAAACAAAAATTTATAGTCTCAGTTTACCGTAAACTGTTACGAACATATACATCCTATTCGAGTAAAGATTTTCACAATACCGGTTCCGATAAAGAATCAAAAGGAAGAATACGAACTATACGTACGTACGTATGTGAACCGAATATACATACGTATGTGAGTACAGCATGCGGGAAACAGTGGAGAAGCCCGAATAAACTGTGAGAATATGCCTGCCTATGTGTAGCTCGTTTTACGGGTTAACCCCCCAATATACAACGCGCCAATAGAAGTTTCACTTCAAAAGAGCTGCGGGAGATCTGGATGCTATCGCAGCATTGGACCAGTATTAGGACTCTGTACTAATGATGGTAACGTGTAAATTCGAGATGTCTACATATTAATTCGCGAAACTAGCTTACTTTTTCCGTTTGGCAAAACTTGTTCACCCTAATCTACGAAGTATCTGTTACGAGAAAAGCACGGCAAAAAAAATTGTTCGGGTAGTGACCATCGATATTGAATTAAAATTCCATAAATCAGTTATCTCACGAAGAGGCGGTTTTAATAAATCGTTAATTCGTTCGGTTAATAACTTTCGAATCATTTACGATGGATAAAAAGACGCGAAGCCGGAGGCGTTTCAAACCTGTTACCGAAGGAGGATGGGAATAATTAGTAATAAAGAAGTATTTAGATTAATCCGGCGAAATAGAAGTTTATTGAGAAATTTAAGAGAAAGGATATACAAAAACGGATAAGCACCGTATTTAGCAAATAATCGAAGGCATCATTATAGAAGGGAAAATATCATCGGAAAAAAACACAACACTACAAGCAACCGAGATATAGAGTAATGCGAAAAAAAAAATAGTGGATTTCGAATTAGCCGTCCACCAATCTTAACGAGATCGAGAAATTATGATGATGATGTCGTACAGAGAAAAATGATGTACAGAAGTACGTGCAAACATTTTATAAACGGCCAGAGTAACTTTTATACTATACGTGTCTAACGTGAAAGATAGTAACGATATGGCCGGAAAGTTGAGTGCGGATGAAAAAACATCATCCTCTATATATATTCCTATAGTTCGTCTATATTTTATTATTTAGTTCGAATTTGCATAAAACGCGTCGTCATTCGTTCGACATTCGCATTTTCCGTCGGGACGTGTAATAGATAACTGCGATCGTCGTGGAAGTAAAGTTTCGCGACGGATTTACGAAATTGTCGTTGTCTCGAAGAAAAATCACTTCAAGCGAAAAGTCGTACTTCGTAAACCCGACCGTATTTTATCACTCGTTAAGGACGAATATTTTCACTATGCAGATATGCAAATTTCGAATAAAGAATATCCGATTTCATTAGCTAGGCGTAAAGCGTTGTCGAGAAGGCTAAATTGAAGCGGCGCAGTTACGGATGAATATTTTAATAGGCTGAATAATTTAATATGATTTGTTTACAGCGAAAGAACTCTGAATAATTAACGGAGTTTTGTTAGTTAGAATAATAATAATAATAATAGTAGTGGGAAAAAAAGGAATATATTTAAATGTTTAAAAAAATAGAAGAAAAATCGAGTCAAACCGAACGATGTAATTGCTGTCCGAGGTGTAATCGGCAAGAAATCGGAAGAGTACAAAACAAAATTTTCAGACTAACCATCCGATTCTGCGGACCGATCGATATCCGGTAGATTACATATTAATGTTTCAAGTATCGAGCGGGTGCCGTATAGAGTGGTGTACTAAATCGTTACTTTCGAGTGCTAAAACGTTCCGGGAACAATACCTATTATTTCTGTAACCGATTTATTACCATATTAATTGGATAATTGTCGTAGTTAACCGAGCAATTTATAGGCAATAATGTTACTTTTCTCCTCTGTTAGCTCTTATCGTTATGAAGCAACTGCGAAACGGATATTATTAACTTTATATATAAAGAAGAAATCGCGTATTTTAGTTTCGTTTCACCGTTTTTATTAGGTATAAAGTGAAAAAAAAACGACGATTAAAATTAAAATCACGCGAATAAATGAAAAAAATAACTCATTCAACGTTTATAATCCGAAAGTATATTTTAAATTCGCTTAAGAAATAAAAATTATAATAATATAACAAACTCGCGTTTACTTATTACTAAGAGCGGAATTCTTCTTAATACACAAAATTCTCATCATAAGACTTTCAATTTGTTAGCCAGTCTACTTTGTAGTTGAGCTAGTTAATTTAGCTCATTTCTGAATTTAAGCCATCTTGTAGTTCTGTCTGGCCCAGGTGATTCATCCCAGCCTAGCTTGTCAAGTCACAATTCTTGCATAAGAATCTCTAATGACGAGTGGTGATATTAGGACCAGAGAGTCAAACAGTTGTGCAACTTCTGAGAGAATGGTTCTCTTTGATATGAATTCACTTGTAGAAATGCGACCAGTGAATGTGAGTTGATCGGAAGCACACCGCCATGAAAGTCTTAAATTTTTTTTGCTACGTCAGCGAATGTATGACTTTCTGAAGATTGTTCGTTAGGTGATGAAAGTGTTAAAAATTTGTCAGAATTGCTTTTTCATTTTGCAAAAGGAAAGCAACCTGCAACATATAGTTCTTCAACCAGATTTGCAATATCATTAAATTGCTCTAGACTTTCAGCACAAATGTGAGTGGCTCAATTGCAAGAGGAAATTTTTCATCTATGACCAGTTTTTTGATTACACGTCCAGCTAGATATGGAGCTGAACCAGGTAACAGTTGTCAATTGAAATATTTGCTCATTAAAATTCTTTGTAAGTCCCAATCTTCAGGATGCACTTGAATTTATCTGAACATTTTTGTAATGTCGGTAGTAAATATGAATTTGTGTTTTCTTATCCAAAGAAGTACATCGAAAATGTCCTGTTTCGAGAAATAATCAAACGTCCAAGCTGACATATTGAGGCTTTTGTTGGTGACAATATATCGTCCTGAAGCTTCCCTTGTATGTGTACGTTGGAAATGTTCTTCACAGACTAACTTTTCTTGGCTACCATTTTAAAAGTGTTGGGAATTTCTTATTTCACCCAGAATTTTCTTGAAGACACTCGTTACTTACAATATAAAATGATCTAGTGAATGATCGCTTAACAGGTACTGATGTTGCACCAAGAATAGCCCAGCCAAATAACGTGTTAATAACCGCGTGATCTATTACTTTTTATTATACCATCACCAATAATGCTGCCAAATGAATCAGCTCTTACGAGGATATCTATAAAACCTAGCTGTAGGTAATCTGGATCAGTCAAATTTAATCAACTGAGATGTGGCCAATTTTGGTCAGGCACAGTGAACGCTGAATAACAGCTGTGATCTTCTTAAGGACATGTGCTTCAATATCAATGTGTTTTGATGTGTAAGAGGATTGTAGTCTTGAATCCGCGTTCTACCTGATAAACTACTGCCAATTCCAGAAATGGGAATTGTAAAATGTTGACGCTGCAGTTTAGCTCTTGTGATGGCTTGTTCAGAAATGAAAGTCATTCGGATCCTGGCCGCCCCAACAGAATACGTACTTGAATTGTAGAATCATTTGGTGAATGAAGTTGAGCTTGGCATGTAGCCAATAACACAGTATTGTGTTTCTTATTTGTAGAATAGTTTGACAAATTATTGAGTGAGGTCGAATGAAAGGTTACTGGAAGCATCTGATTAGAAACATTCTTGAACTCTTCAGGATCTGTTTGAATTGCTACATGATGTTTTAGGTACTGGTCAGCTAGTATAAGAATCTGTTGAGCTCTGAGTAGATAAAACTTTGTTGAATTTAATTCACCAGATGATAATCCATGAATCAAGGATTGGTGATACTGTGTACATAATTTGCGTGCGGTTTTAATCCGACATTTTCTGTTCTTGTATGCACCAAGATAATTGAAACAAAGCCTTTCTTTTGTATCGTTCTTCTGGAGAGAGAGAGTTTGTGAAAATCTGTACAGGTAGAGATGAAGTGATTCTTCTGACAATAACTGCAGAGTTGGATGACTCCAGCAGTATATGCTTTTCAATGGACTGGAATGTACTAATTGCTTGATGATCTAGTGTTATGAACTAATTCATCCTGCTTGACATGAAAAGCCTTAGCATCGTAGTTTCTGCTACTTCGACATGGTTGTCTAGGCTTGAGGGTATTCGATTTAGAAGCTGATGTATAAGTTTCAATTGTTTCAAGTGCCCGAGCCCTGCTGGTGACGAATGTTTTGAATTAGTCATATGTTGGAAATTCGGTACTTGAACCATAGTGGTACTCCCAAGATTCACGGGTTTTAGGATCTAGATTGTGAGTTAAAATGCGCACAAGAAGTCCGTTCGAATTAATGATATTACCAGAAAGAGCATTTATACATTCTGTAGTAATACTAAGCATATGATTGAGCGTTTGAGAAGTATCATTTATAGCTGTGGGAATATGTAAGAGTCTGTTGAGGTGCTCAGAGATGATTAGACGTTTATTTTCATATCTGGAAACGATGGTATCCCAAGCTGGGGCGAATGAGTCTCCAGTAATGCTTAGATTAGCTATTAATTGAGCAGCCTCTACTTTATGACATGTGCAGAGGTAGTGCATTTTTGCCATATGCTAGGAGATGAATTTCTGCCCACCATTGGCATAAATAAATCGTGAAAATCTCGCCACTCGGTGTAATTTCCTGAAAATTTAGGACGATTCATTCTTGGAGACATGTTGTGATAAGCATGGATTATGGAAATATTTGCAGGATATGCCTTATTTGCAGGCTTAGCTACTTTCAGTTCTGAAAGCCGTTCATGTAATTCAGCCCCTACATTTACATGCCATTGTGTTGCAATATAATGAGCTTCCTTTGTAAGGTATTCATGATCAAAATCAATTTCTGGTCTTTTATTAGACATAAGTCTATCATGTTCGTTATCAATCTTGTTCGAACAACGTTTTAACATTTTCAATGTAAATCGAACCAATGCGATTGAAAATGTATTAATTTTGTCACTCTCGGTATCCTTGTTAACATTTTCAAAATACTTAATGCGCTTGATCTGTAGTTTGAAAATATTCGCATTTGCAGACATTTTAATTTTTCGTAAACGCGCCAAAAAAATTTCAAACAGTCGCTCTTGCCAATGTGCATCTTCAAACGGTCAACCATATCAATTATCTTGTTCTCATCTTTGACGAAAAACTAAATTGGCGACATCATGTAAATTATGCTCGCATGAAAAGACTAAATATCATTAAGAAACTCACATACGATGTACAGAGCTGATAAAACGTCTCTGTTGAGAATCTATCATGCTATTCACGGTTTTCCTGCGTATTCATCGGCAAAGAAATTCTACGTTTCTCTTATAATAAAATAAGTCATCCAGTTCCTCCATATGTGAAGCTTTTCAAATGACAGCTTGAATGTGTTCACCGATGCAGCCAAACGTAAACAATCGTTCTACTGTAATTATTCCGTACCCGCTTCTTCTTCATAGATGTTTAGCTTGTTGACTGCAGAACTATATGCAACTCTGTACGCCATCGAAATTGACGCTTCGGAACTTAAAAGCAAGATTCTCATTTTTACCGATTCATTCAGCTCTATGCGCTGTCTTCCGAATATACACAAATCACAAAAGATGAAATAACAATGATGTGGATACCGGGCCCTAAAGAAGTAGGATTAACCCTTAAATGCATGAAAAAAATTTTATTTACTTTTTTCCTTTTTTGTTTCTTTATATCATTTAAAAGCAGTTTTGAAGTTAGTAATGCCGTATTTTAAGTGGGGGCGATGTTAGTGACCAAAATGTAAACGTAGCTTTTAGGCTACACTATGCAGTTATCGGTAATTGTGTTCAAGGAACACGACTGGCCTGTTTTGTTTTATAAACGCGATGTTTACTAGTACGTACGTTCAAAGTCATATACTTATTTCTAGAAATTATATATATATATATATATAAACACGAAATTACAAATAAAATTTTCCTATTATTTTCGTTTTATTTATTTCAACAATGGTATTATCTGCTGTGCAATTACAAAGGCAAGAAAATGTGCAAAATAATTATTACAATAAATTACTGAGTATGGAAATTTAGGAAACAATTTCGTTCTTTGACGTTACACTTTCTACATACGATCAATGTAGATTTTCCGCACTATGGATATCGACACCTTTTCTTTGTTTCGGAGTATATCGGAAAATGACCAATTTGATCCTGACGAATATCTTTAAAAGGTATCTCCACACCAGGGCATCTGTTTTTTTTTTTCGTTGCAACAATTTTTCAACTGCCGATGGTCGCCCTTTTTTTATTATTTAATCCAGTCTGACATAAAATAAACGCTAATTCTACCCTGAACTGAGCTAAACTGTAAGATCTTTCTGCTGAAGGATTGCTACGTTTTCGTAAAAGATAAGCATTCAAAATAGTGACATCCAATAAGTGGAAAAAAATCCGAAAATACCATTTTCTAGATTTTATTTTAATTTGGTATCTGCCTAAATGAGCGTCTAACAGGTCAACACCTCCCATGTGATGATTATATTGTCGAATAATATCAGAACAGTTTACTTCAATTTGTTTTTGTTTTTTAGTTTTCTTCTCTGTTCTTTTGGTAGATGTTATTGGATTAGCACCAGCAAACGTTGATGCAACATTAACTATTTTGTTGTCCAACCAAGAAATTACCGTGACTTCTTCTCGACTAATTTTTACTGTAAATTCTTCGAAAGAACCACAAGCATTTTTATTTAAATTAGATTCTTTTGAGAACTTACAGTATTCTATTTCGTTTCATCGTCCCTATTGACAAAATGTTCCTTTTTTTCAAATATATGAATAACGGTATCGAAAAAATTGTCGAAGTAAAGCGGGGCGACAATACAAAACAGGAAATATGAAGTCGCCCTGTTTCGCGTACACTGTGGACGTACACTTCTTACACATAAGTATTTATTTGTAAACCAGAGCGCATCTCTCTGTGCTCTTTGGCTCTCTCACCATACCTCACGTCCTCTTATCATGTCCTTCTTACTCAACCCATCGTCTTGCTGTTGGACTTGCTTCATCCCTAACTGAAATTCTACAGTAAACTCCATCCGCTGAATCTATCCTTAGAACTTTTCTTTCATTATCTAATCTTATTCCTCTAATTTAATTATCTGCCCGTCCCACTGGCCTTAGCAGCAGTACATAGCACGTAAAATAAAATAAAATAAAAAAAAATAAAAAAAGAAGCGACGAATTAATCCTAAAACAGTTAATTTTAAAAAATAACGAACGGTTGATTTCAAGAATATATAGAAACACGTTGAAATTTTTCAGTCATATCGTAATATTCGATAGAATGGAAAAGTTGATTATTCGAGAGGGAAATATTAATGGTAGGCGGAGAAAAACTACGATATCCACACCGGGTATATCGACCGAATGAAAATTAGAACTTGTCTAACAACTGAGTTACTGATGATGATAAAATTGAGCGGGAAACGTGGTTCGATAAATGTCACGCGACGATAGACGATTTACGATCGGAAATCAGCATTTTTATCGTCGATAATTTACGAATGAATAAGATTGAAAAGAATTTGCCCGCATTCATCATCTAACCTCCAGAAACAGCTTAACAATATCCCAGCTATTAACAGCTATCGACTTCATATCTGTCGGCATATGGTTTCCTCGCCAATAGTCCTTCAACTATTCCCTCAATTATACAATTTCTTTCTTCCTCCAACCTCATTTACACGAGCTAAATTATCAGTATCGCCGGAATAGTATCGGCAGTTACACGCGACACTAGAAAAAAATAAAAATAAACAGTAATACCACAGACGGAAAGATTAAGACATTAGGCAATGCTAGTTATCAGAATTGAACGATGATACACTTCTATAGAAATTTTGTACCATCAGCTTATCGGACGCTGCATTCGGTGTCCTCGTTAGCGATACGAGGGTTTCACGTGTCTAATATTCAACAACTACGAATTGGATCCTAAGAAATGTTTCATAGCGGATCGTAAGAAAGCGATAAGAAATTACATACAAAATGAGCGTCAAGTTTATCGGACTGTTCAATTCAATTTAATTCAATAAAGTATATTTATGTTTTTATACATCAGCAAATAATAAGTAAATAAAAAAATGCGCATACCGAGCAGCGTTAACGCTCTTACTACGCGTCTTAGGACATAGTGTACAAAGAAATCTTAAAATTTATTTTATAATTATACAATAATTATACAGAGAAAAACACAACTAAAAACCCTGCGTAGCCGAGAATAGAGAAATTAATTAATTATAGTTTGATCTTAATAGTACATTAAGGATATGGGTAAAATTATACAAATTATATTAAGGTTAAACAAATAAATAAGAGGATAGAAGAGAGAAATACTGATACACTAGATATTACATGAGGAGAGAGACTTATTAATAACGACTTAAGTAGTTCGACAATCTGGTGCTAGAGAAGTGAATGTTTAATTTTTTTTGTGTTTATATTTTTTATATTTTCTGATCAGCGAGTCGCGAGTATAGTTTCCAATTCGCTGTACGATAGGGTAATGGCTAGTCAGGCATTTGCTGTAGAACCTATCTGCTTGTTCCTGTACTAGCTCAGGAATAGTACGCTGATGAAGAGCTGCATGCATGTCAGTTATCTTAGTATAGTAAGGGGCATTACAATACGCAGACATTTATTTTGAACAATTTGTAATTTATTTAAGGTGCAATTACTAACACCGGACCAAATTTGGCAAGAGTATAATAATATCGGCAGTATGTATGCTTTATATATTATTAGTTTGCTTTTAATACTAACTTTAGAGCGTTTGTGAAAAATGGGGAAAATTTTATATAATCGGGTGTGCGCTTTGTCCGTGATGTGTTTAATGTGTTCATGGAACGACAGTCGCTTGTCCATTGTAAGACCAAAATATGTTACACGAGGTTTCCACGGTAGTTGCCTGTTGCTCATTTCAATGTGGTGAGTTATTTGCGGCCTGCGTCTCGTAAATAGTATAGCTTCCGTTTTTTTCGGTGTTAATTTTAATTTTCCACTTTGTGTAATATTTGTATATTTTGTAATAACTTTTGGTGAGTCTGTTTGTTATTGTATCGATTCGATAGGAAGCTGTAAATAGAGCAGTGCCATCGGCGTAAAGAGATGTATCAACATCCTTCAGCCGAGGCAAATCATTAATATATAATATATATAGGAAGGGTCCCAAGATACCTACCTTGTGGAACTCCAGCTGTTAGTGTTTTAGTACTAGAGTAGGTATCATTTACCGTAACAATAAACTGCCTATCAGTTAGATACGATTTCATGATCATTATAAGTTGCTTGGGAAAGCCATAATGAACCATTTTGTATATTATGCCATTGTGCCACGTAGTGTCAAATGCCTTTTCTACATCTAATAACAATAGTCCAGTATGTTTGTTCAGGTTAAACTGATCAAGAATGTGATCAGTAAGGCGCGCTAGCTGCATGACGGTTGAGAGTTGGGGGTCTGAATCCAAACTGGGTTTCGTTTATAATACTATGTTCATCTGAGAATTGTTTTAATCTTTGAAGTATTACTTTTTCAGCTATTTTACTAATGTTACTGATTAAACTAATAGGCCTTATATTTTTGGGTAACGAACTATCTTTCCCCACTTTTGGAATGGGAATAACAATTGAAGTTTTCCATATTTTAGGGTAATGACCAGTGATTATAATAGCGTTAATTATATTTGTCAAGTATACTATGGCTATTTTAGGCAGGTTCTTGAGCATTAATGTGTGTATTAAGTCTTGTCCTGTGGATGACTTGCATTTAAGTCTTTTTATGAAATAATTTATTTCTTTTGGTGTGGCGAGCTTAATTAATGAGTCAGATGCAGGCGGAGCGCTACAATATTTACGCACAGTGAGATCAACTTTTTTTTGGTATGAGATATGGTGGAGAGGGTTGTGTTTTGATTATGCACTTGATAGTAATGGTGAGCTAAGAATTCAGTGTGCGTAATTGGCGGAATATTAACATGTACGCGCGCGAAATTCTTTGTAATGTTCCAGAGGCTTTCTGTTGTTGCGGAAAGAATGAAGCAAAAACACGACTACTCAAAGCTATAGAAGCCGGCCGACGTTAATACCGACTTATTTAGATGCGACGTGTGTGGAAAGGAGTACGCCGCGAAAATCGATTTAATCAGCCACATTAGGACTCGTCAATAGTTGACGATACTAAATGCCGGAAAATAAGTAGATGAGATGATGATAACTTACTCATCGCCGGGAGGTAGGAATGTAGAGATTAGATTCTTAAAATAGTACGTAGTAAAACAAAAAATGATTCAAAATGAATCTTCTGAAACGTTAACAGACGCTTCACTTTTACGAGCGACCGTAAAGGAAAATAAATTACAGATTTTTTAGCCGCTTTCCAACGTCGGTGAGTTTTAGAAAGATGATTGTATGCCGCCTAAAGAACTAAAATTTTCCGCTTGGCCGGGTAAAGATTCTTTTCCCGTCGTTAGTTATTGTAAATATCATACTTAGCGATATTAAGGTAGAAGTTTGAAAGTATTTGACGATAGAATTTTTGGAAAAATTTTCTCAAAACGATATCATAGGCCTACCGCCTATATAAATATGTACACCAGCTGATTACTCGATACATATACAAGTGAAATATACACACAAACACACGCACAAAGCCCAATACGGAAAAGTATACTTTTGTAATAATATAGACGAAGTTGCGCGTAAACCAATCAAGAATAGAGGGGTGTATACAGCCACTTCCCCCTCCTCGCTGACCGTACAAGTAGTAAGACAGGTGAAGCGGAAATAACTGCGAGATATTATATGGAAAACTGGAAGTACTATTATTAAAGATTTTATACGCAATGACGACGGCATTCAAACACCGAATTCTCGGAATGCTTAACCGTGCCTCATACATATACATATACACACACACATATATATATATATATATGTAATAAATATATATACATTTGTATGTATGTATGTAGCGTGATAGTGTGGTTGCTAGAACGCTTGGCTGTCAACGTTACGGCCAAAGTTTTATCCAACCTTGCGACGTAAAGTTTTATATCGACGTATAAAACTTAATTATTAGGGGGGGAAAGCAGTTGTAGATAAACAAGGAAATGTTGCAGTTACAAGACGATAGACGTTAAAAGTATGAAACAACTATAACTAGACGCTGTTCTAAGATATGCATTCAGATACAATCAGATCAGCATACGATGAACCTGACAGCTTTTCTAATGGATGAAGTGGGGATGGCGATAAATTTAGCGAAAAATTTTGACGCTGTAGGTCCGGAAAAACCAAGTAATGAAAATAACTTGCAGCATTGTATAAGATTGTTAAATAAAATTTATTATTCTGGAATACTACCAGTTGAACAGTTAAAGTCAACGTTCAGAGCACTGCGAAAGAAACCTGAAATGAAGAAGTGTGCCTGTCAGAATCGCGTGTACTTAAAATAGTTCTAAAAGTAATGTATCGACAAGTTTAGACAAAAATTGAAGAGATAGTTGGTCAAACAGAGTTTGGATTTGGAAATGGGTAACGAGATGAGCCTTATAAAATGCCTAGACAGGAAAAAACGGGTATTCCTGTGCTTCGTCAATTTAGAAAAATTTCTGATAACGAAAACCGTGCTATGCTTATGGAAATATTATTAAAGACAGGAATAGATCTGAAATCCATACAACTAGTAAAGAACTTTTACTTAAAGCAGATCGCAAGCGTGAAAGTTAATGACGCTAAAATCGTAATAATGGAATGAAAATAATAATAATCGTCCTCTGTCGGTGAAGTGCCCATGCGATGCATGGACTTATATTGCGAAATATATCTAAACATTAATTTTATGCACTCCTTTTTCTTACTATAAAATATTCTACTACGTTGTAATAGCTATCCAATAATATATATATATATATATATATAATTATATATAATTATATATAGTATCTGAAGGAACCAGCTTTTTGCTCGATACTTTATTGTAAAATGCTGTTTTTTGGGGGAAAATATATTTAGATATAATTCACACACTATTAAAAATCGTCACATATTTTAATTGTATAGAATTACGTTTCATAAATTTCCGGAGTTATAATCAACTTTTCAGTTCTGACAAATATCAGAACGAGAATCACCACTAATGTTTTTTTTTTGGACTTTGTCTGTTGTATTTGTTTCCCTTAAAATAATTCTTTCATACATTGAAAAATATTTTCAGAAGATTCGATACCTTAAATCGAAACGGTATACGAGATATATTAATTACATTTACTAAGATATATGCGTAAAAAGCAAAATTCATAGTTTATAACATTCGAACGATTAATGCGATCGAGCTGAAATTTTTAACCTACATGTATCAAGAAAAACTCTATGGAAAAAATTGAAATTTACAAATTTTATGGAGGGGTATACTCGAGGTCAGGTATCAAAATTTTAAAATTCGTAATTTCCATACAGGCCATTTTTAATTGTGTAATAAATTACAGGTATGTACAAAATTATTTCATCCAAAAGATAGCCGGATATATATAAATTGTGCCTTCAGTAATAACCGTTTATTTGATCTATGTATAAATTGGAGGCACGTCCTCTTTCTCGTTTACCATTCATCTTTCTTTGAATTATCCATTTTTCCATCGAGTTTCTTCTGATCACGTGTCCAAGGAAACTTAATGTATCTGGATTTAGTACAGATATGTTCGTCATTTTGCTTTCATGGTATGTGTAGGGCGCGGCAGCAGTAGCATGTCATTTCGAATGTTTCGATTCGTCTTTGGACAGTTTTATTCATAGTCCATGATTCTACTCCATATGTGGCCACTGGCTAGCGCCCGAAGAAGTTAGAGTTTTGTTTACTTGCTTATCTAATGATGCCTCTGTATTTTGTCTAGATTTGCCGAAGCATTCTTTGCAATTCCGATGCTTCTTTTTATTTCTTTTGTCCTTTTTGTGATATTAAGGTAAGTTGTTTCATCTTTTATTGCGATGTCCTTTATATGGTGAAGTGGTTTGGGGATAATATTTTGCCTGTCTAAAATCGTTGCATTTGGATCGGTTTAGTCTTAGTTCTGCTTGGTTGCTGCTTTTCCCAACCCGAGTGAGAAGTTCGTCCATCTCTTCTGATCACTACAGGAGTGTACATCTGTATATCTAAGTTTCGAGATTCTTCTTCCTCCTATTATAATACCGCCATTCCAGTTGTCTATAGTCTTTCTAATTATCCATTCGACATATACATCGAAAAGTAGTTGCGATAAAATGCAACCTTCCTCGAAGCCTTTTTTTACTTGAAAAACCTCCGACACTTTCCATTCCGTTCTTATATATATATATGCTTTATTATTTATGTTTGTACAATCTGATCTGAAACTCCTGCAGTATTTTCCACATTTGGTTCCATTTTACATTATCAAAAGGTCTCGGTGTAATCTAAGAAACATATATAACGGCGGGTGCATTAAATTCATAACATTTTTCTACTATTTGCCTTATATTCAGTACAAATCGCAGGCTATTAAAAACTATCACACGAATATTTTAACCGTGTAGAGAGAACTTCGTTTAATAAATTTCCCGTGTGATAACCAAGAATGTCGCAAATATACACGAATTGCTCGTTTAATGAGATAAATGAAACCAATTAGTTATAAGTTGAAATACGAATATAACGTACTATTGTATTTTGAAAAATGTTATAATAATAAGCAAAACTATTCGTAATTCTCCAATATGAACATAACGAAGAAAACACGAAGCACGTGTTGGAAAAAGTGTAAAGGTTAAAATTTATCCAGATACTTCAGAAATAAACTGTCGGTATTTCCTTAATTTTCGGAGACTTAACGCTGAAATTAAATTATTCCTTTTTCCTATAGACACGTCATTTTGTTTGTCTATTATATCAGGATATTCGGATTTACAACAACAACAACAATATATTTGCATAAGTTATAAACATGAAAGAAAATATAACATGGGTTACAAACATTGTGTACCGCTAACAAGCTGTCAATAACACAGTATGAATATAAAGAATAAAAGATAACAAAACGTTCATCCTAACTAATCAGGTTGATTACGAACAAAAAATTAACTTTATTTAATCGACCGAACAGCGTGTCTAAAAAGTTGATTCCTAGTATCATTTACCGTATATATATATATATATATATATATATATATATATATATATATATATATATATATATATATATATATATATATATATATATATATACAGTCGCGGTGGCGTAGTTGCCTAGAGTGCTTGACTGTCAACTTGACGGTCGAGTGTTCGAAACCGACACGCAACAGAAAGTTTTCATCATTATTTAATTTTTAATTATCACGGAGAAGGCAGTGACACCACACTCCGTTAAACATCATATGCATGCTCATCTGCACTGCATATATAAGTGCCTTGAATGCTAGCTAATTTTGTACGTTAATAGATTAACTAAAGCAATTGATGTCATGTCTAAATTCTACCATAAATGGAAAATAAAAGTTAACGATGAGAAAACAGAGTCAATAATTTTTACCAGACGTAGGCCTTCATTAAATCGTTTCGTTAAAATAAAAAACTGAACTTGACTGGAAGGAACATGTGAAACATTTAGGCGTCATCATGGACAGAAGACTTACATTTACAAAACATATTAATGATTGTGTAAGTAGAACAATACGGAAAATGGGTTGTCTATTTCCTATATTTAATAAAAGATCTGCGCTTTCAACGCAAAACAAATTTTTATATTAAGGATAAAACGAAAAATTTTTTTGCCGATTGTAGATATTCCGACATTCCAATGGTAAATTCTATAGGTGATTACGATTACCAAGCTTTACGACACAGGTATAAAAGATATAAGCATAGACGTATAAAACACATCCTTCTATAGTAAGCCAGCTACAAATTCTAGTTCTAGTATTAATAAATAAGCTAAGATATTTTTAAATATATTGTTGATAAGGTAAGAGTTTACGTACTCTGTTATTTTAAATGAGCAGGTTTTTTGTATTAAAATTTTTTCCTGCAATCTTATAATAAGGCGTAATTTAAATAATAATTAAATAATATTTTATAAGATTATATTTTGTATTAATTTTTTCTGGAAAGAATCGTTGATATATTCGGTACAGAAAATTCTATTGAATGGTAACTTTACTTTTTTGTAAACAGAAAATATTTAAATATGCAAATATATTGTTGTTATTGTTGATTATAATAATTAAACTATTTAAAATTTAAAAAAATTTAAAATTTGTACGTAAAAATAAACGTACAATGGCTAGTCACGACGTTCGGAAACGAACAATACGACGATGATGATGATTATATATATATATATGCGCATGTGTGTGTGACTGTATGTGTAAAAACGAAAATGGTTCACTTAGTTCATGAAGCTTCGCTTTGTTGACATAACTAAAATTGAGAAACCATTCATCTTAAGATTACGCTTTATACGGGCTATTGCAATTAAAAGTAAACTATGACAGCTAACAAAAAGATGCGTTTGTTCATTAATTCGATAAAAACAATATATATATATATATATATATATATATATATATATATATATATATATGTATTATACATATATTATATACATGGTATATACGTATTTAATTTAATATTAAAAAAAAAATCAAACAAAATTGTAGTAACCTGCAAATTTACGATTTTATCTGCCGGGAGCGAATAACATATAAACGATGAATTGATATTAAGCGTAATGCCGAAATTCCGAAACGAAGATTATTTAACCATTTCATCACTTTTTCCACCATATGGCATGTAAACTTTTAATGCAAACAAAATTTTTTATCTCCTGGTTGGCGCGAAATGTCCGAATTTTGAAAATACTTATATAAATACGTTGGAAATTTTCTACAGTTCGTTTATGGTATCGTATAATAAACGCCTGTATCGAAATTTATAATTTTGTGTCAAAATTTTATACGACTGAGAATAGTTGGGCGAATTTTTTTCTTAGAATCGAAACCAGTTATTATATAAAAACCACGGACGCGTAACTTACCGATTACGGTCAAATCGATTTGAAAGTTTTTCGTCGGGGCATTCTTGAAGTCTACTCGACACCGATAAACGCCTTCGTCTTGTAACTGTACATTGTCCACTTGCAAACTAGCCGGTTCCTTAGTGGTAACGAAATAAGCTCGTGGACCGAAAAAATTTTGGTCCGACCAATGTAAGGCTTTCAAGAAAGGTCGGCCACGAACGTCGAAACTGTAACCATATAAGTTGAAAATATCTAACTATAGTAACGCAAAAAAGAAAATCCGATCAGACTAAAAGTGCGAATAAGATAATATATATGTACATGTAGGGCGACCCAGACAAGGCGGACGGAATTGTTTTTTGAATAGCGCAGTTGGTAACACTGGTACAAAGCACGCGTACTTCTTTTCCAGTTTTAGTAGTTATTTTCGGTGTGACTCGATCATGACAGTGCTCCCTTTCGAATAAAATTCAAAACTTACGCGATTTCTTTTTGTACGAACACCTTAAGAGCAGCGTTTTCGAAACACATCTACGGGATCTGAAAGACTTAAAAAGTCTGATTTCTGAGGAAATTTTAAAAATACAGCGAGCTATGTTCGAAAAAGTCTTCGAAAATGTTGTAAAAAGGCAGAATGAACGTATTGTTGCAAATGGCGGTCATCTGATCGTGTTCCACAAAAATGATTGTGAGCTAATCTTTTGTTTTCCTTTAAATAAAATTTCATTCAAAAATTTTGGTCGAGTAGTCTTTGCGTTATTTAAAAAACAGCAAAAGCAAAACCATCCGTCTTGTCTGGGTCATCATATATATATATATGATAATAATAATAATACCGACACTCGTATCCGAGTTAAGAAAAAGAATGATAGGAAGCGGAAATTAATTAAAGGAAAGGGAAGGGGGTGAGAGAAGTGAAAGGAAAGAAAGGAAAGAATGAAAAGAATAGAAATATGCAGAAAGTTGTGCGTGAATTGATAATGTAGAAGCAGGAACACAAATCCGTGTAACCACATTTCAGCAACAACATATGTTTTTTATCCAGTGGCAACCAGAGAAAGACGACCAGAAACATAATGTGGCTTATGCTGAGAAATAAGGAGAGGGAATCAAAAGAAAAGGGGATAAGAAGAAAGAAGGAAGGAAGGAAGGAAGGAAGGAAAAGAAAAAAGAATTACCACTATTTTGTGGTGCCACCTTAGCCTTTGAATTAATATCCTTCCGGCAAGGCAGCGGTTTGTTAATGAGGAAGTAACGGTGTAGGGTTTTTACGGCGACCCAAACTCGCCGAGGGAGAGACAGTCATAGGATTTATGCAGACTTTTAGTAGACAGTTCCTCAAGCTGTCCATTTGCATCCTCGTGTCTCCTTACCCTGTCACTACTGGAATTACCTACAAGAGGTTTTCCGCCAGTAGCCGCTGTTGGTTTCAACTGACGTCTTATTCGCAACTAACCTACATATCTGTAGGCCGTTCCACTATCCGCCACCTGTGGACGGACCCCGTTTTGGTACAGCTCCGGAACCTTGAGAGCACCTGTACAAGTACACGCGCCCCAAAGGGGGATATATATACATATGTATGCACGCACATTTATCGTTTCTTTCTCGCGTTGCTTTTAACAAACTTACCTAAATTGCTGCGGCCAATGTGGAAAACTCTAATAGAATAAGAACAATGACACGAGGAACGGCAAATAATTTGCAAATCTGAAAACTACGGATGACGATAGATGTGAATGCGGTATGGTAAAGATTTAGAGCACCTAGTAGTCTCTTTACAATGGAGGATAGAGGATATGACCAGTGTGTAGATGGAATCCTTCTCTCTCGGACGAGGCAATTCAGATTGTTGAATATTGGAAAAAAAATTGAGAAATATAAGCTGACCTACATGATAAGAAGAACATATACATATAGTTGACTGTTTTATAATTTTCGTGCCTAAGTACCGTTAACTTTTGAAGTGCCTTTTTATAAAACACGATTTTTACATTTACAAGTTCTTGCAATAACTTACGAATTAAGTCTCTTTCTCATTTATTAGCTCCTAATTATTTTCTGATCGTAAGTCGTCTAGAATTTTCACTATAATAAAAATATATATATATTTTTCTATCGGGTAAACTGCTGCTACGGCCAAGAGCACCTGAAAGTAATTATTAGATATTATATAAAGTTGATCGTATTTATATTTCGAAGAGAAATTTAAGAACTGCTTGTTCAGAAATTGTGGGTCATCGGTAAACTTCTTGTAGTGAATTGCGACTAAACTTTTGAGGTCGGTATGCGGAGTATTGTGGACAATCGAGAAATAAATACCGGAGTATTAATAATGGTGTCTGCACGCAGCGAGTGCACATTATAATGTAGCTCTAAGTCAATGTAGTGTGACCAAAGCGCTGCAAATTCAAAGAATGATTCTTTCTGTTCAAGATAAGTGAGTTTCATATTTGTCAATACAGAAAGTGTCACGCAGTGAAGAGAAGGCAGGGCACTCAAAGATAAAATTATGAGCATCATCAACAGCATCCTTAGAACACACGGTGCACCTGTCAGCAGTGGTAAGCTTAAAGTTGAACAAATAGGCTTGAAACCTACCATGCCCAGAGAGCACCTGCGAGTTGTAAAAGTTAGTTCGCATATTTTTGATTATTAATCTTTGAAAGATATCCGACAGGAAAACATTAGTTTTCCTATCGGTAGCATCTGTATCCCACCTTCTCTGCCAAGCATCAACAATCAAGGTATTGACATATTTCTTAATAATTTTCTTAGGAATATGTGTTGTGATGGTGTTGGAAAAATTGTTATCTAACAACCTTAGGGACTCCATATGTGTAACTACACCGACAAGCCTATGCTCACTGACCATCACTCTGCCAACTAAATATAAATCCAATGGCAGAACGCCACTAATGATACAAGCTGCCGATGTAGGTGCCGTTTTGTAAAGCGAAGAAATTCTAAGGAGAAATTTCCTTTGTTGTTTGTTAACTCTCTTGAATAATCTGGGACTGATATAGACAGCAGCCGCATAACCATACAGGGTCTGAATGAGTCCCCTATACAGTATAAGCCGCTCCCTATAAGCCAATCCCCATGAATTGGACTGAATTCTAGCAAGTATAGAGAAGAGACGTTTCATGTACGGAATAATTAATAAATAATAAACGCTTCTGTTTGCTACTACGTAATATTGAAATTGAATTTTTTACCTGTAAATTGGTTTTTCAACGTTCTTTTTAAACCAAAGTACCATGTACACGCGATCTTCGGTTTCTTTATTTTCTGTTTCGCACGGTAAATTCGCATATTTACCCAACACGGCATGAACCTTTTGAGCGGTATCTGTAAATTACGAACAATGATGATAACAATAATTAATTACCGCGAAATGTAGCAACTTTTTTGAGCATTATATAATATAATACATATGTATATTAAACAAATGGGTACTATAGAAATTAAGAAAATACACGAAATATGTAAAGAAATTTGGCGAACCGGAAACTGGCCACAAGAATGGTGTAAGACGGTCTACATACCTCTAAGAAAGGAGAAGTTACAAATTGCCAAAATTACAGAACTATTTCATTAATACCGCTCACCAGTAAAAGAATGCTCCGAATTCTAAATAATCGATTAAAAGGATTCTCGTCCAGGCAGATTCCAAATGAGCAAGCAGGATTTGTAAAGGGAAAAGGAACTCGGGAACAAATTTTAAACATAAGACTGTTGATTAAAAAACCAGAGAACATAATATTCCGTTAGTGTTATTCTTTGCTGATTATTCCAAGGCATTCGACAATGTTCATTGGGAAAAATTGTGGCCTGCACTTATTGAAATGGGGATCCCAAGTCATCTAGTATATTTAATAAATCAACTGTACGAGCATAATATAAACACGGTACGTATTGAAGGTCATATCGAATCAAAAGAATTTAAGACGAAAAAAAAGGTGTAAGACAAGGATGCGTCGTATCCCCGGTACTTTTCAATCTATACGATGAATATATTATGAGACAGGTTTTGAACGGTTTGGAAGAATCATGAATAACCTACGCTTTGCAGATGATACAACGCTTATAACCAGCTCAATTGATGACATGAGAATATTACTCGACCGATTAAATAAGATAAGTGCCAAATATAGATTAAATATAAATAAAGATAAAACAAAACTAATGATAGTTGATCGGTGAAACTTAATACCGGAGGCTGAAAAACAAATCGACGGTTACGAAACATTACAAAAGTATACATATTTTGGATCCCTTATTGATGATAAAGGCACTTCAACGGATGAAATAAAAAGACGGATCCAGTTGGCTCGAAGTGCCATGAGCAAATTAAACAGAATATGGCGCGACGCATCAATTACAAATGCGGAAAAAAAGAAATTAGTGCAGTGTTTGGTGTTTTCTGTATTCACATATGTGGCGGAAACATGGACGCTGAAAGCCAAAGATAGGCAACGTATCGATAATTTCGAAATGTGGGTTTGGAGGCTTATGTTACGATTACCCTGGATAGCGAAGCAAACAAACGTTTCTATATTACGCAAGCTCAACATTAAGCGTAGATTGTCCAGCGATGTTCTTTTCAGAATATTACGATTTTTCGGACGTATCATGCGAAGCGAGGACTCCATGCAACGATTAGTAATTGAAGGGAAAATACAAGGAACTCGTCCTCCTGGCAGATTACACATCAAATGGACGGACGCGATCACAAAAGCACTTGCAAAGACAATGGCTGATTGTAAATGGGAAGCTGCAAATCGAAGATATAATGGAGAAGAAAAATTGGAGAGGTTGTAGTATGAAAATGGTCACGACATCCCTTAGGTGGATTACGGCTGAAGATGATCTATACATATATTTAAAAAAAATATTTTAATAGAGTATAAGCTTAAAGCACTGCAAAGTTCTAATTAGATATTAATAGAAAAATAACTGATAAATTGGATAGATAGGTGTACAGTCATGTTACGCGAACGTAATAATTATGAATAATTAAATCGTACTCTGTTCTATTTAAATGGATACGTACATACATACAAACTTAAAAATGTTAAAGATTTAAACTTATGTTTTGTCTTTATATATATATATATATATATATATATATATATATATATATATATATATATATATATATATCTATATCTATATATCTATATATCTATATATATATATATATATATATATAGATATATATATATATATATATATGTATATAATGTTGATGTATTGGAGAGTAGTGATTTTATGAATTTAGCAAAACAAAATAAAATCGAAGTTAATCACTAAATTAACTTCGATTTTATTTTGTTTTGTTAAATATGTATATAATAGTGGTGGTATTAATGCGGAAACGTGACCTTAAAGATATACACGATTTAACACCACAAACTGCTAGTAGTCGATTTCAGAATAGGAAATCGGTGCTATCAAGTAAAAGAAAAGAATGATGGTAATTAGGGAAATATAAATAAACATTAGAGCCAATAATATAGTACTTCGAGATGTGAAATCAAATGGAATAATTGCTGCTTGGGATGCACTCCGTTATCACAACAGCAATAAAAACAGGAATGTAAAGTTTAAACAAGCAACATGGTTCCTCAATGAAGAAGTAATGCAAGTTGTTAACGAAAAGCAAAATATTTTTAAAGACTACCACACGTATCAAACCTAAAAAAAAAAAAAAAGAAAGCATATAATACGGCAAAGGAAGAGGCAAAAATATCAATGGCGAAAGCTAAGCATCAACACTATACAAAAACTATATAATAAGTTAGACCCGAAAAATCGAAATGTATATATCGGCTGATTAAACCGCGAGCAAAAAAACATTTTCATAAAAGATGCTGCAGGAAATCGGCTTTATGACAAAATGAAAATTGCGCAATTTTGGAGGTAATATTTCTGTGAGTAGACCACTGACTTATCTCCATATCCGGATATTCCAAGGACAAATTATAGGTCCCATGTCTAATATTGCTACAGACGAGGTATCTAGAGCTATTAGTAAAGTGAAGGCTATCTAAGGCACCAGGACCGGATAGCATCCCAGTCGATGTATAGAAAATATCGGAAATAGAAGATGCAGCTATTACGTGGTTAAGAGAATTCTTCAGTATTGTAGTCAACACTGTTTTGATGCCCAGCAAATGGATGACTAGCATAACTATCCCAATATATAAAAGCAAAGAAGACCCAGCAGATTGTGGCAGTTATAATACGATGAATATCGCATACATTTAAAATATCGGAACGAATTATAGATAAACGGTTACGAAGCATCGTTGAATTAAGAAAAAATCAGTACGGTTTTTTTAGAGGTTGTGGCACAACAGACGCAATCTTTTCCCTCCGCATGTTGATAGAAAAGCATGAAGAGATAGAAACATACATATATTTAACTTTCATAGATATATCAAAAACATTCGACCGAGTTCCGCACCACCTCATCTGGTATGCACTGCGAGAACACGGAGTCCCAGAGCAATTAGTTAACTGGATACAAGTATTATATAAAGGAGCATCAAGTAGAGTTTGTTATGCGGTTTATGCGGTGGGCGAATCGGATGATTTTCCTGTTCAAATAGAAGTTCATCAAGAATCCGCATTATCACCACTCTTATTTAACGTTGTCTTAGATATTATCATGGGTAATATATAAACACCAGTCACATGAACACTGCTATATGAATACGATATTATGCTAGTTGATATCACAAGAGATGCTTCCAAAGCTAGAGTCTAGACTTGGAGTAATCAGTTGAAGAAATTTGGACTTACAGTTAATGTTAAGAAAACACTTGTCTATAGACCCAAATATTAGTGGATCTACTCAAATTAATAGTGAAATATGGCTCCGGACTAATATTTTTAAATATCTAGGATCCCATATATAGGTGTGCATCCAACGCAGTCTATAGCCGTATAAAAACTGCCTGGTAAAAATGGAGGTCAATGACAAGAATTCTGTACACAAAACTATGTTTATAAGGCTAAAAAACATTATTTATGGGACTGTCATCCGCCCAGTGGTCCTATATAGCGGAGAATGCTGGCCCAATTGTAAGCTGGAAGAACATGAAAATGCCTAAGGTGGACACTGGTTATACGATTAACAGATTACATTAAGAACGAAGTTATACGGAAAAGAATGGGAGTCGTGTAAATTACCGACAAACTGTGTGAGTGCCGGCTGAAATGGTATGGGCACATTTAACACGCCCAAGAAGCCAAAAATGAAACATTGCTGACACTGGTGGGCAGATTACAAGTTAAAATATATAGAAATAACTATGTTGACTCTAAGAACAAAGAATTAAGGTATTTATCTAGGCAAGTTGAAAAACTAGCGAATACATTTGAATAACGTTCCAGTATTATTCTGCTTCCTACACTATAGCAAGGCTTCACAATGTCAAATGGTCCAAATTATGACAGACTTTAAATTATGGTACTCCAAAACACCTGATTTTCTAACTACAAAAGTTATAAATGAATACCAAGACGTATATTACAATAAAAAACGAAGTTTCACAACAATTTCAGGTGAAAAAAAATCAGGCTTGTTCTCTATCACCCATTTTGTTCAATACATATGGAGAACACATTGTCAATAAAGCAACACATGGATGAGAAGGCGGAATTGCTATAGGAGGGAATAAATATTTAACTTGAAATTTGCTAATGGTTTGAATTTTATTGAAACCTCAGAACAAGAAATGTATCCGTTATTGAACGAAATAGAAAACACAAGCAATGAAATGGAACTAATGATTAATATGTCGAAATGCTCGCTCCTAATAGTGAATTAAGATAATGATTCTCTACATCTAGCCGGAAAACTGATTAAATACATACCGATAACAGAAGAAGTGATTTACTTGGGAGCATACATAACAAATAAAGGAGGCTCTGATCAAGAAATAAAAAGAAGAATAGTTTTGGCAAGTGGGGCAATTGGCAAATCAACAAGGATATGGAGGGATCATAATTTATTGAACATACGAAACTCTGAGTTAGAAACCTTAGTGTTCTCGATTCTCTTATATGGATCCGAAACATGGAACGTAAATTCCGTATCGGAACGGGTGCTATTCGAAAGACCTGTTTTATAGCCACTAGCAATTTGTATGGAAATGAAAAGTGACACGTGCGAGGCCAACACACCCAATAATGTTCCCCGATTGGAATTTTAATTAATTTACATTATATATAGTCAAGGGTTTTGTTATATTGAAGTCTCTATACTTCCCTGTTGTTATCTAATCAATTTGTCGCTGGTGTGTTATCGCTGCTCATCAGCCTACTTACATACCTTTCTACTTGATTTATAAATTCATCACTAATGCCAGAATTTGTCGCTGGTGTGTTATCGCTGCTCATCAGCCTACTTACATACCTTTCTACTTGATTTATAAATTCATCACTAATGCCAGTAATTTTTCTTTTTGTAAAGGTGTCATTTAGTTATATTTTGGAATCTCTGTCTTTTGCTTACACAAATGCCTTTAGCACAACACAATCTACACATACTTTAGCTTTATAAATTAATAACTTACTTTCAATGGTTAAGCCTGAATACATTCCGAGCATCTAGTGTAACCGCCACAGTTTCATGTGTAATTGTTTACGTTTTGTGTTAATATGCTTATTTAAGTAAACCTCGGTTAATATGTGATCAAGTACAAAAGGAGCTTAAATTTCGACATTTGGCAGCGTTTAAAAGGAGAAAGGCTTCGACTGTAGAAATAAATTTTCAACGCACCCTGCATAACGTCAAAAAAAAATGTTATCATTTATTTAGAACTTAATTTTCTCTCTCACTCTGTTACTCTTCTCCGAATGTTATCACTAATAGCGGATACATCATAGGAATTACGTTATTGTCTCTGCGCTTATGTTACACATTTTGCGATAGCATTCACTGAAATTTTTTTCATAATTTCAGTGACGATCATATCTTACACGATTGGGAATCGCCTAATTCTGGTAATTCCATTAATAACTGTCTAGGTTTAATCACGCCTATTAAAAAAATCTTCAATCTTTTTGGTAGTTTCTAAAAGAATACGAAACACCTGGACGGTAAAAAAATCATACGTTCCGAAGATATTCGTTAATGGGTGATCTTTGTTATTGTTTAACCTTGAAATTTTAACACTATCGCTAACATTTTGATGAACAATTTATCTAAATGTTTTCTATCGCAATTATTACTAAATCAAAAGTAAATAATTCAACTTTTAGACAATCTTCGATCCTTTTGACGGGTTTTAAGAGAATTTTCGGGATACCTAGATGATTAATAAAGTCATACATATCGAAGATATTCGCTAACGTGCGATCTTTGTTACTGTTCAGCCTTGAAATTTTAACACCAGCGATAACATTTTGATGAGAAATTTATTTAAATGTTTCCTATCGCAATTATTAAAAATAAATAATTTGGCTTTTAAAGTTCCCCGATTACAAGTATTATCGTTCGCGGTGTATTTTATCGTCGTAAAAACTTTTTGTTTACCGAGCTTTAAAGTAAAAACAATTTTCAAGTGAACGAGAATCATTTTTTACCCCTGGCTCGAAAAATTTAATTTGTTCGTTGAAAGCTTTTAAATCACAACACTTATATATATATATATATAGAGCAAGAGGGAAATTGCCAGAGAAAGGCAAAGTCAAATTAATTTTGTTTAACGTTTGAGTCAGATGAAAATTCAAAGAGCGAAGTAGCAAAGGTGACGACACGACATCGGAAATACAATAGTCAAGAGTTGTTAGAACAGACGTTCTACGTCGATACAGTTCAAAATGGTCGACCACTGTAGGTCGGAAATGTAATAAAACGCTAAAGTCGTCGGAATTATTTATTCCGCGGTTTAAAAAAATTTTTGAATATAAAGTACAGCCGACGATGGATGGGGATAAATATCAAAAAGTGGGAATCACGTTGGGTAAGCTGTAAAGGCGTCCTTATTAAAAAAAAAAAAAGGAGCGGAAAAATAATTCCTTCGAATTCTTTCTTTTACATCTACTCCGAATTGCCCGTCGTCTTTTTGGCATTTCCATTAGGTGAGATAACGAATCGTTAGTTTTTATTAAGACGGCCTGAAGCGGGACCATCCTATTCCAGTTTTAGGCAATTTTATGCCTATTTTTCTTTTAAGGTTGAAAAACAAAATTCGAGAAATTTTTCATCGTTTCGCATAGTCTGCCAGGAGGTAAATTTTTTTCTCTTTATCAAATATTAGCATTTAGCGGCGCCGTTAGCAGCGACAACGAGCTGTTTTATTATCGTTGTTAGAGTATCTGATTTTTACGACTTTTTCAACGGCTGTTATCGCTACTATTAATATACGTCTCGTAATAATAACTATCTCACTTGTTACCCTGAAGATGGTTTTGGTTGTTTATTAGTTTGTCACAGCGCTAGTGTAAGGCGTCCTTAATATTATCGTAATTCCCTATTTAATTTCTACGTTATGAAACTCGAGAATTTTTTCTGTCTTCCCTCTACTTCTGCTTTTAAACTCTTCATAAATTTTCTCCATTCCATTGCTAAGAAATTACTTTCCTCTTCCGTCTATTAAACAAAAAAAGATAAATATCTATCTTCTTCGTATTTATACAGGTTCGCTGGATAGTCAATTGTTTCAGGAATAAAAGAAAAGAAAAAAGAATTCGGTCCGTCTTCTTAATTTAAATTATCCGGGAAATGTTGTAATTTTTAAATGTCATCTTTTGAAAAATAACATGTTAAAATAGACTTTTTTTCCTCGATACGTATTAACACGTGGCGGATAACGAACATACAAACTTGCTAAGTTAACGAGGTTTAAGATAAAATTAAAGAAAAAAATATATGTATTATCGCACAAATTTACTTTTCGTGAGCCTAGGTCGTTTTAGAACGACACTTTTACCCGGCGCTTCCTGCGTGAAATTCGATGATACCAATGGCGTCGTGTTATAAGAGTTTTCGTATTTCGGTATCCGTATAAAACCATCAACTAAGGGGCGTAGTACGCGTTTCCATTGCAGCGCGTTCTTCAACCGGGAAGTCCTTCTTCTTCCATTTTCTCGGCTTCTCGCAATTTCTTCTACAATTACTAGTTTCACTAATATCTTCGACTTCTGAATAAGTCTATTTTTTTTTGTTAACTCTTGATAATCCGAGGGTCATCTTTCAAAGTTGTTAGACAGTTCGAGTACTCGAGAAATCTTCAGCAATCTCGTATGTAACGATATTTCGCAAGCGTCCAGATTTTGAAATTTTCGTTTACTTGTAGTAACGATGCTATAGATATACGTGCTATAATTCTCTGTCGCGGTTTTATATTTATAGGGCGGTTTGTAAAGGAATTTTTTAAAATGATGTAACAAGAGATGCGGCATATAAATATGAACACGTATCTTCCCTATGTAACTTAGAGAAATCTGTCTCCTCCATTCAGAACAGGCAGTTTGCAATCCCGATCATGTTTACCGGTACTTTGGGCTTTAACTTATCTTGCTAACCTGGATAATTTACAATTATTCCCTCATATAGTAACATTCCTAGTGAAGTCAGAATCTTTGATTAAATTAAGTCACCACACTATTGTGTTGAGTAGGTTATAAATTCATACCCATTAAAAAAAAAAAGGAGATAAGATACCTTCGTAAATTGTGGACATATTTTTGAGATCGGAATTGAATCTTCGAAATCGAAAAGAAGACGCCGCAACGTTACGTGTGATTGGTACTACTGTACGGACGCGATGACGTTTCATACTTCATCAATTTCTTTAAAATCAAGTTGATTATTTTTCAGTCCATTTAATCATCGTTTTATTTTTCTGCCTGCTAATTAAGTTGCCGTGTAATATTTTCGGTGCTAATATTAATCAATGCGGTATATCATCCGCATATCGTAGGTTTGATATTTTCCTCTCCCCGCAGAAAATCCATCCTTTCATTCTTTTATTGCTGATCCATCGTCATACTCCACTACTCTTCTCATAATGTATTCCGTGTATAAGTTAAAAAGTAAAGAAGAGAGTAAACATTTCTAATCTAAACCATTACTGTGAAACTTATTGTTTTTTTTTTTCCTGTTTTAACCTTATCTTTGCCATTTTTCATATAATTTCTTAATTAATAATATTAAATACTTCGGTACACCCATTTCATTTAGGACTAACTACAGTTCATTCTATTGCACCCAGCCAAAAGTTGTACGACTGTTTTCCACACTTCACCAACTTCTTCAATGTTTGTTTTGACTTTATCGTTCCCTTCGCTTGTTTGTACAATTCGAACTTACGAGTCAAAATACTGATATGTTTTTGGTTTCATTCTTTCCTGCGTGCTTTCCCAGTTCTCCACATATAAAATATGTGCAATTAGTTTTTTATCTTTTTGTTCCATTATTTTTTTTGTCTTTTCCATATGCGCTGTTTCCTCGATTTAGGTGTCTACATCTATTTATTGTCTCTATCGTCTACTTCGTGAACCAGTGTTTCTACATTTTCTGCGTTTTAACCTGCTCAGGAGTTATATACTCGTCTTCTACCTGATTTTTAATACCGTCCCATAACCGTTCCGGTAATATGGTTTGCTTTTCTATACACGTTGTCTTCACTCTTTGCTCGTTCGCACTTTTACATGTTAACTAAGTTACTTTCTTTTCAGCTCTATTATTAGTCATCTGTGGTTCTGAGCCGTATTCGGGTCCCAGAAATGTTTTTGCATTTTTACATAAAGTACCCATCTGTTACTTATAATCACATATTAGATCAGGTTGCGGCATTTGTTCTTAGCGTGGTATTGCTTGTGAGATGTTAACACCATTGTATAAGAGTCTATTTCCTCTTCATCGGAGTCAGCCGTTGGTGCTTAAGTTTCACAGGTTTTTGATTTTAATCCAATTTAAATTACGCTAATTTCTTAATAGCCTTATCCAAATTACTGATATATTTTTCATCACGAACGCAGCGCTTTGTTTGATTTTGTTTCATTACTTCAAAAACTTATGCAATAGTCGCTGGTCTTAAAATGTCCACGTACGTTGTAGTGTGTCCGAGTTATTATTTCATACTTTTTTTTTTTTTTTTACGGGAAATTACTTTACTGATTTCTTTGGCCTGCTGGAGAATTTTCTATTATTAGGGTTAACTTAGTCTTTGAATAAATATCCTTATATATATATATATATATCAAAACTTGCAACCGGGTCAGAGGTCAGTGGAGAGATAGGTATAATAATAATAATAGTCGTGTATCTGATTTCAGATGTCGTGACTATTACATGCGGTGAAGAAACTGTTTGTTAATTTCCTCCATGTTTGCCGATCCTCAGCCTTATGCATCATTTCCATTAACTTAATTTTGTTATTCGTTTGATACGGTCCATGTAACGTGTTGGTGGTCTTCCTCTGGTTCTTTTACCTTCTATTATGTATTGAATAATTTTTTATTTGTGGCCGAATAATTTCAGACATTAGCATTGTACTGTATTTACTAATTTCTGATGTGCTTTAATGTATAATTCCCGTGGAATGGAATTATTTGTTCGAAAATATTTCCACGAAATTTTCATCATTCTTCTATAAGCAGTCAGTTCAAAGGCATTTATTTTACATAGAGAGGATGCCTTCAGTGTTCACGATTCTGAGCCATAGGTCATTGGGAACACTAATGTTTTCATTATATATTTTTTGATCTCTATTGATATATTATGGTCTCTCCATATTTTACTTGATCCTGTTATTGTCATTTTCGCCATTCCTAGTTTTTACTTCATCTTCGCATTCTCCTTTACCTGTAAGGAGTTCTCCAGGATATATTACTTTGTCTTTGTGCTCTATGTCCGTTATTGAATTAAAGACGATTGGGAGCTTTTGGATTCTGTCAATCACCATCAAGGAACATTTAGATCTATTCAGTTTGAAATTTACTTGTACACGCTCATTGTTTCCACTAAAATTCATTCATTTCTTCTTCTGTGTTAGTAAAGAGTACTGTATCATCAGCGTATCTTTGATTTGTAATTCCACATATACTTCCATTCCAATTTTCAGTAATGTTTCTCATTAACCACTCACCATGGAAACTATCAGATAAGTCTGATTCCATTTTTACGTAAGTCGTGTTCTTGAGATATAAATTTCTGTTTAAGTGGACCAAATGATTAGGAACTCCCATTTCCATCAGTATTTTCCATAATTTGTTTGAAATAATGGTATGGAATGCTTTAAAACAGAGTATGGCGTACATTATACTCGTACAATTTTTCAATCATCTGTCTGATATTAAATATTTAATCCCTTGTTCCTTTGCCTTATATAAACCTGGCTTGTTCTTCAGAGAATTGAGGGATAAGATATTGTTTTAATCGTTCCTGTAATATATGTAGCATAATTTTGCTAGCATGTGGTGTCAATGTTACTGTTCTATAGTTTTGACAATTTTCCTTATCTCCTTTTTTATTTATAGGTATTTATATATATCACGATAACGATTCGCTTATTTCTATCCACTGCTGGATGTAAGCGTTTCCCTTCCTTTTCCATTGTACTCGGTCCCAAGCATAGTTCATCCATTTAGATCCAACTGACTTTTGAATGTCATCTTGCCATCGCATACACGGGCGACCACGAATTCTGTGACCTTTTCTCGGGGTCCATTGCGTTATTCTTTTGGCCCACCTATCGTCCGTCCTTCTAGCGACATAACCAGCCAAGTTCCATTTTAATTTAGCTACGCGTTGTATTACATCCACCAGCTTGGTTTTCTCCCTTATCCATGTATTGCGTTTTCGATCCTGCCTCTTAATACCCAGCATTATTCTCTCATGGGTCTTCTGCGTTACGGCCAGTTTCCCAACAACATATTTTGTCAGGCACCACGTTTCCGCTCCGTATGTGAGCACTGGGAGGATGCCCTGTTCATCATATGCTTTCTTTTTTAAACAGTTCGGTATGTCTCTGTTTTTGAATACACTATTTAGTCTTCCAAACGCTATCCATGAAACGTGCGTCCGTCTTTTAATTTCTTTATACATTGCTTCTTTGTCTACTGTGATTACTTGGCCCAGAACTTGCTCCAATATTTGTCCATCTATTGTTATTTTTTTGTAACAAGTGTGAGTTTGACACGTTTTATCTATATTTATCTTCAATCCTACTGCTTTAGAGCAACTATGAAGGTCATTTACCATATCCTGTAAAGCATGTGCGCTATTACTGATTAACACAATATCATCGGCAAAACGTAAATGATTAAGTTTTTTCCATCTATATTAATACCGTATGATTCCCAGTTTAAATTTCTGAACATACTTTCCAGGGATGCTATGAATAATTTAGGTGATATTGTGTCCCCTTGCCTAATTCCTTTTTTGATTAATATTTCATTTGTTTTAATTCATATTTTATCGATACATCATGGGGTACCTCATTTTGATTATTAGACAACAGGGATTCACAGTATTTTCTCCGTCTCTTGATTATCAATCAAAGATACTGCGATCGATAGTCGGCGCACATGGTACGTGCGCAATGACGAAATACATAAAGATGATTGAAGAAGAAATCGAGGCAGTCAGAGCACGATATACAGAAAGACTACAAAATCTTGGCACACGGGCTTATCAAGAACGGTACCCGGTTCAGGCGACTGAAACGACCGAATCTAGTAGACTAACGAATATTGTATCAAAAACAAGGAATGACGACCATTGGGAAGCATTCCATTAATTTGTGTGTAAATTGAACCATTTTGCCTCTTATTGTCTCTTAAGTTGGATAGATTGTGTGCAACAATTTATTTTTAAAAAAAAATCTCTTGAGTATCTCTGGCTTTGTATATAAAACTAACCCGTTTTTGCCTTTAATCTATTAATATAGTGGTTTAAAACTTCTAGATAAGATGAGATAATCGTTAAAATCTATATAGCGCGATGCCCGAAACAAGAGGATATTGAAGTTCATAATTGAATATTTGTAATGCAACGCCAATAGTTGGAAGATTTTTGACTTCCATACGATATTCAATATATATTTCTTTCTATTCAGCGAACGATGGAAAGTGCAAAAAAAATAATTGCATTATATCTTACCGTCGCATTTATTTTAAATAACTTTTGTCGCTCATCATCGTTTTTTGTCAATCTGTAGATTGTTTTGTAATATCCTGCAATTCTTCTCTTTTCCCTGATAACCTCTTCAGTTCCGTGTAGTTGTTAGATTCCAGGTCTTTATAATCTGCGTCATATATTCGTGGCAAGGTCTTCCTCTGGGGATTTTTCCATATACCATTCCTTCCAATATGGTTTTCAACAGAGTATCGTGCCTTAAAATATGCCCAACCAATTGATCCCATCTTCTGATAATTACATTTAAAAAATGTTTCTTCGTTTCCCCTGTTTAGTACTTCTTTATTAGTGATTCTGTCTATCCACCTGATATTCATCATTCTTCTCAGACACCATATTTCAAAAGTATTTAAGTTTGGCTTATTACCGGTAAATAGAGTCCACGTTTCGCAGCGCTCTAAAACAAAATATTCTAGGAAACTTTACCTTTTTTCTATTGATATTTATTTGGAGGTCAGTATCGACTTCTTCTTGGTAAACGCTGTTTTTCCCTGGGCTATTCTCGCTTTTATATCCTAAGTGCTTCTTCCGGCTTGAGTTACTTCCCAGATACAAAAACTCCATAAACTTTTCTAGTTTTACTTGATTGAATTTTATGCAGATCGGTTGTATTGTTTCCGGTTTTTACTGCATGCCATAATTTTGCTATTTTTTACATTCAATGTCATTTTATAATTAATTTTCAGTATGTTATTCATTTTCTTTAAAGATTATTTCAGTTCTTTTTCACTTTCTACCAGCATTGCAATATCATCAGCGAATCTAATCATATTTATTGTTTTCCCTTGTATTTAAATAGCGGATTTTATGTTACCCTTAACTTGCTTTATTGCCGTTTCAATGTATGCATTAAACAGGAGCGGAGATAACGAACATCCTTATCGTACTCCTTTTTTTTTTATCTTCTCTTGATTTATTTCCCTATCTTATCACTGCTATTTGATCACTATAGAGAGCTTCAATGATTCGCCTATCTTTCCAGGGTACTCGGATTGTTTGGAGAAATTTGAACAATTTTATCCAGTTTACTTTATCGAATGCTTTTTCCAGGTTTATAAAAGTTGTTTTGTTTTTGTTTATACATTTTTCAATTATTGTTCTTAGTGCTATAATAAATTCTCTTGTTCTTGTTTTTCTTCTAAACCAAAACTGATCTTCTATAAGGAACCTCTCTACATAGCTTTCAATTCTTCTCTGCATAATGTTTGTGAGGATTTTAGAGACATGCGCGTTTAAGCTTATAGTCCGATAATTTTCACATATGTCTGCTCCAGTTTTCTTTGGTATTGAGACGACTACATTTCTTCGAAAGTCCTCAGGAATAACCCCAGTTTCATAACTATTTCATATCATTTTGTACAATTTCAGTTTGACTCCATCTGCGCTATGTTTCAGTAGTTCTGCTGAAATTCCATCAATCGTTGCAGTGTTGCCCTTCTTCAGGTATTCGAGAGCTCTGTCAAGCACTTTTAAGTATGTGACTACCCATGTTATCTATTTTTGCATGATTTTCATTTTCCAGAATACTTTCATAGATTTTATCACTCTACAACTTTTCCAAGTATTTCTTCGATTTGTTAAGTTTCTCAGTGTTGTCCAGCAACTGTTTCTTTTATATTATTATGTTTTTGTTTCATGCCTTTAAAATATTTTTGGACGATTCGATAGGCGCCTTCGTATTTACTTAGTTGTTCTTCAATTTCTTTGCATAATTCGTTTATCCAGTCTTCTTTCGCTTTCCTCATTTTTCTGTTTATTTCATTCTTTATTTCTTTATACTTACATTGTCCGTTATTATTAATCTGATTTTTAAATTCTATCCTTTCTACAAATAACTGCATAATTTTCAGCCTCATCCATGCTTTTCTCGTTTGGAAGTTTTCTACTTTTATGATTTCATTTGCCGTATTAGTTTTATGCTATTCAATTGTTCTTCGAGAGAGCTATTATTTTCTTCGTTTATTATCAACTTTTTTTTTTTCTTTAAATTTTCCCCTTAAATTATTATTATCCAGAAGCCGTGCATCCCACGTCGACTTTGATTTATTTTCTATTCTTGTTAATCGCCAGGATTGTGGTCGCTGTCTACATCAGCTCCGGGATAACTTAAACTATTTTGTACTCGATTCCTGAATCTGTGTTTCACCATTATATAATTAATTTTATATCTTTGTTTATCACCAGGCATTTTCCATGCATATCTCCTTTCGGGATGACTAGTAAACAAAGTATTCGTTATTACAAGGCGATGTTTTTCACCGAACTCTATTAATCTTTTGGCCACTATCTTTTCTTACAATTAGTCTATAATTTTCCACTGTTAATCCATCTTTCCTTCCTATAGCACTGTATTCCAGTCACCCATTAGAATCAAGTTTTCGTCTCCTTCGAGATATTTAAAAGCTTCTTCTATTTCTTCGTATGTTTCTTCTATAACTCGATCACAATGTGTAGATGTTGGCATATAAACTTGTATAATCATCGTGTCCTTTGGTTTTGTTTGTATTTTCACCATAATTATTCGGCTGCTTATTTGATAGCAGGTTGACATATTGTGTCTTAAATCTACTTTTAGGAGTATCGCGACTCCTGCAATCCTTCTATTATCGTTAGTGTGCACAAATCGATATTCGCCGGTCCAGAAATCTCCTTTTTTCTTGCCATTTTACTCCTTAAACATTTATATTTATCCTTTCCATTTCCATTTTTACGTTTTCTAGTTTTCCAGTTTTAACTGATCTTACGTTCCATGTTCTATAGTTAATCCATTCATACGCGCTAATTTATAAAATAATATGATCAATTTTAATGAAGAATTAATTTTAAAATCGGTTTTATATGTCATTGTATAAATATAAAATTTTTTAGTAAATTAAATTCATCTGGCTAGTTAGTGTAAATCAATATATATATATATATATATATATATATATATATATATATATATATATATATATATATATATATATTCGAATCCGCTTATAAGGGACACATCGGGCGGAAGTCATTTGTCCCTTATAACCGGTTGTCCCTTTAAAGCGGATTTTTAAAAATCTCTTATGGAAGCGAGTGGGTGTTAGAATATAGACAGTTTAGTAAACAATTAACATACTTATAACCTTATTAATGTGTAATATTTATTTATATGGAAATTAAGAGAAAAATACAGGAGGCATACAAAGGTAAAAGAACCTGACCTGATATTTGTAAAAATTGTTAATTTACTGTAAAAATGCACTATAGTTGTTTGGTGTAATGAACAAAATCTGCACAGTTATCTAATGATGCCGTAGGAGCACCTGACTGCCCTTTTCAGTACTATTCCATTTTTTACGTAAGTTCTGTTCATCTGTTTTTAAACGGGAGATGGTGTTTTTGGAGACGCCCATGATTTTTGCTAACTCCCGAATAGGCATTTGGGCGGTTGAATTTCGATTTTGTCTAAAATATAAATTTTTTCCTTTAATGATAAACATTTACGCGACATTTTATTTATACAAAAAATTCACCAGAACTAAAAAAAGAAAAGAAAATTTTCGTATGAAAAAAAATAAAACCGCACGACACACTACAGTTTTTGCAGAACTAAACTAAGAACATAATAAGGTATCGGAGAGTGTATAATTAATAAACGTACAGAGCAAAAAACAGTATTGCGTCAATGAAAGAATGCCAACACAAGGACATCTCAAACAAAATGAAGAAAAAACAAAAATGTTCACTTAAACAAAAACGAATTGTAAAAATGACTAAAACAGTTTTATTCAATTTTTGTTTATGTGAATATTTTCGTTTTACGATCGGAAGTGTCATTTTATATCGGCTGGCTTATCGCCTGTCTCACTATTTATTGCCATGAAAGTCTATTAATCTTTGTCCCTTATAACCGAGGCGTTGTACCACTAAAGCGAACTAAAATAACCTTCATTTGATACATTTGATTCAGGGTTTTGCAGATAGTCCCTTATAAACGGCTGTCCCTCTTATCCCGAGTCCCTTAAAAGCGGATTCGACTGTATATAAGTTTTTGTTATATTAATATCTTTGTTAATTTATATGTAACGTTTGTTGCATATACTTGAAAATGATGTGAATGTCCAAAATCTTTGCGTTAATAAAATAATTTTTATAGTGATTAACTTTGATTTTATTTTGTTTTATTAATTTATATATATATATATATATATATATATATATATAAAGATAGACACATGTGTTCATACACACAACACACATACAGCTTAAGTGTAAGTAAGTGCGTGTGTTTCTAGTCTCAAAACGCAGCTAATTTTAAATTAAAAAACTGTCGATCATTTGCTGTTGTTGTTTGTTCGTATGTTAAGAACTTCTTAATATATTTTTTTCAATATTGTGTTTTTATCAATTTGTAATTTTTTTCAATTTAATAAGGAAAAGAGAAATCTTTAAATTCGTTTATTTTGGTCTACGAACGGAGCAGCTACGAAGAAGATTAAAAACCGCGTGACGGTCTAAACCGATTGGTCAGATGCGGTTGTTTGAAAGAGGGTTTACGTTCTAAACATGGAGCGATGTAAGTTTTGTTAAGAAGATAAAATGATTATTTTTATTAGCTGTTGGTATTAGTACTAGTAATAGTAGTGATAGTAGTAATAAGCAATGATTTAGTCGTTGGTAATATTTAGTGGATGCGGTTTAGTTATTTAACTACGAGATTAACTTGTTCCATTATATTTTCTTCTTCTTCTTCAACCGTTACAGTGTAAAATGAGAAAAGAGGTAATTACTCTGTCGCTCAACGATGAAAGGATTTGAGAAAAACCTTCCAAAGTTCAACTTTCTACGCTTACTTCTATTTTACTCGAACTCTCGATTAATCACAAAACTAACTGACACGTTAGACATACACGCGACGAATTATCTGGACGATTGAAAGGCAACCGTGACAAATTTTACCGGGTGTGCAGAATATCTGTACTAACATATAAAACTGTAGTGTCTGTGATTTGCGAATATTTTTTCATTATAATATTGTACCAATTTTTATCACACATAAACAGAAAATCTATTTTTTTTAATTTTCATCTGCCTGTCCATTCCGAGTTAACCTAATTAAAGCAATAATTTGCACAGCTTTTAGCCTATATTATGGGATTCGTTTTAAGATTTGTTTTACATTGATATCACAAATAGGACAGAACTTGCAATAATTTAAAGTTTTAAAAAGTAGTAAACAGCGATATCTGTACCAAATCGTTTAAAATTTAACACGTTTTCGAATGTACCTTCACTACCAACACGCGCAATACAATCCCGTTTTGTTGCTTTAGGCGCGTAGCCGAAATAACGGATATATATATAAAGGGAGATTATATATATATATATATATATAGATCATAGTATAGGAGGTGGGGAACAATTACATATAAACATAAACAAAAATATCCTTAAAGGTACTAATTGAAAAACAAATATATATGTTAAGTATACGAATGGAAAAGAACATCTATGTCATGAAAAAAAAAAAAAATGATAATTATAAAAACAGCTTTAGGCAATATTATTATGGTAATAAAGCGAATGGAGGCAATGATCATATGCAACAGCGGTGGTTTCTCGGTTGAATTAATATTATAAAGCATAAAAAAAGATCAAAAAATTATTAAACAAATTTCATCCACCACTTTTAAACTTCCTTTTTATTGACAACTACATGTACTACAGAAGACTGACATGGTTCTGTTTAGAGAATACAAGAGGCTGTCCTCTATGTATTTTTTATTTATAAGATCCTCAAATAGGGGACAATCAAACGTTAAATGCTCAATATCATCAACAGTGCCAGAAGAAAACTTTTTGATAAACTGGAGTTACTTGAGTTTGCTGCATCAGCAAAAAGTGTAGCTGTTAGATCTTGGCAAGTTACAATCTGTTCAGTTATCTTACGGAATGATGGTACAAAATATGTTGTCTTGCCTTCAATGACTTCGATCTTATTCCAGATTGTTTGAGAAGAAGTAGGTGGTGAAATTGCTAAGCTGACTTCTTTGCTTGTTTTAATACATATTTAGCTTTAACACGAAGTCTTCTAAATTGAGTGAAATTCTCCATTGTACATGAACATCTTAGTTGCTTAATAGCAGTTTTAGATTCCTTGTTCCACCATGGAACAGGTTTTTTATGGAAAGTTCTGATAGGGACAAGCGGAGAACTGACGAGTGCTAGTTGTCGCAACGAATTTGTAAAAAAATAAAACCTTGTCATCGGGTAATACCGTTTTCTTATCGTATAGGTTCATTTATGTTGCTGCCCAGGTACTCGATATTCTCTATTTTACTTTTCCTCCATCCGCTATTAGTTGTGTTATTATGTTTTTGTTTTCATATTTATTACCGTGTACTTTGTTTTGGAAATATTTAATTGCAATTTATATTCTGTGCACGCTGTCGCAAAAATATTCATGAATTTCTGCAATTCATTCATACTATTCGATATTAAAAGGGTATCATATCTGATATTGTTTACATTTGCTTTAACGCCATTTTTCCTTTCACTTATAAAAATAGTAAGTCCATTGTTTATTGTTTTTAAGTTGTAGTTTATTTACTAATTAGGAGGTTGGCCACATTTAAATGTACGGTCCTTTAAATACGCTCCGTAAATAATCGTGTGTCGGATAAGTTGGTACATTCCGATTTGATGGAATGGTAAGTCAACGCCCCAGTCTTCTTCTTCGTGTCCATGACGCAATTTTATCTTTTTCCCTTTCAATAATCGACAAGTTCCACGATTTTTCCGTTATTTTTGTCAGTTTATATATCGAACTCCGTTAGGTCAGTTTTTATTCTAGGACGAAATAGATGGTTTTAATTTTTTTATTGGCCACACTCGCAGAGACTACCTATTTGCGAGGCTCCACTTTATAAAGTTTCTCTTAGTATTACTGCATCCACTTCGTCGTCTGTCCAGCGTTTTCCATTGGTTGCAGTTTAATTTTTGTCCTATTTTTATATCTTCCGGTGGCTCTATGCTAGTTGTAATCGATTCCTTCCATTTGGACAGTCGAACCTTCTCGGCTTACCGACTAATAGCTATTGTTTAGGAAGTCTCTCCTCGATTTTAGCGAGATGGAGGTTCACAGGCATACAATGTGTGACGTGGATCGTTGTTGCTTTTACTTTTTCAATTTCCATAGCAAATTCTCTTCTTATCTGTGGTGGGGCGATGCTACAAGCTAGATATACTTTTCCTATCTTTGATGATTTGAGGCCTCCAGTTATTATTCTACGTGTATCGTTTAATATCCACCTTTTTTGACACGAATTGACAGTCCCCAGCTTGCACATGCATATTCTCCTGCTGAGAAACACAAAGGCCGATGATCGAAGTTATCTCTGGTTTCTTACCCTACTTTGAAGCCACTAGCTTGTGTAGAATATTATTACGCGTTATAATTATCATTTTCAAGTTATGACATTGTTATATGTCAAAGTGCGGTCTAAAGATACTTCAAGATATTTGGGATGCGAGTTATGTTCAGGGTTATTGCCACGTTATATTTAGTTTGCACATAACCTTCGCATTTTTTGGATGAGATGCACAGATCTATGTTTTTTCTGAATTTGGATTTAAGGCCGTTATCATCATAATAACTATCTAGCTTTTGCAGCATTTCGGAGTTTATCTTGCACCTCTTTATGCATGACACCGTGCGCCGTTAGAGCCAACTCATCGGCAAACGAGAAGTTCTTTGTTTCAGCTCCAACTGGCTAGTCATTGGTGAGTTAACGTACGGAATATGTAGTTTGTCACTGATTTTATTAGTAAACGTTTTAATTAAATATAATTTTACTTTTCGATAAAGTCGATTATCTTCTAATTCTTCTCAATGATTTTATATAGAAATCGAGAAACTTTTTTTTGATTTTTGTTCTCACTAGTTTTTACCTGCTATTCTCGTCAGTAGTCGCTTTATTATATTTTTTTATTTTTAAATTATTTTACACCTTCCGTCGTAGTTTCGTTTTCATTTTTAACAAATAAACTTTCTAAAAATTATCGCGGACGGTTATATTAGTAGTCGACGACCCTTCAATTATCTTTCCAGCTAGCGGTTAATTTCTATTTAATCAGCAGCGCAAAATTATCGGCTAAGAGGAAAAGTTTTGCAGACATTCCTAAATAATTGAACTACACGAACGACGTGGGGTAAATTCTTCATCGAGATTCGGAAGGCGAATGTTAACGACTGGTAACCGCGACTATAATTTACGAAGTTCGTTAAGCTTAACGAGTATTTAGTTCTTTTGGGTAAGTTTTAGTATAGCGATTAAATCGTAAAATAAACCGTAGAGTACAGAACGAAAATAATGTTTACCAGTGTACTTTTCATTAGCCACTGTTCCGCGTGATGGTAACGATGATAATTGATAGTCTTAGTAATAATAATAATAATAATAGTAATCTTCACACGCTGTTGTCGCGGGGAAATTTATTAGAATCTCGGCCACCTGTTGAAATGATAATCATTTATATACATACGTGTATATATATATATATATATATATATATATATATATATATATATATATATATATCTACATAAGGGTTGTTTGAAAAGAATTTCGTTGTTCACCTTAAATTACTATATAAAATTGTATCGAGGACATTGGTGTGGTATGTTAGGGGTTGCACGGATAAACTGGTAGGAATGAACAAAAAAGAAAGAAAAATCTGTTTCGGAGCTAAATAATAATATCTCGACGTTGCAGATACTTTTCTCTTCATTTTATATTTCATTTTCTTGTCCTTTTATCCGGATTCCTTCCTATATACTACATATACATTATACGATAACGTGATATTATATATAATACATGTAAGTGTCATAAACACACACACACATACATATATTTAGGTAGTTACTTCTATAGGATATGAAACAAGTTCATTTTTACCAGCGCGCGAGAAGATTAATTTGGCAGCATTTGAACTATCTTCATTTACTTTTGGAAAGAATTCGAAAGATTATATATAAATATATATAAATATATATGTACATCAAATTATGGCCACATCTGGCAAATGAAGAGAATCCGGTGTATACAAACGTTTGCGAATGCGTGCTAAAGGTCGTAGGTAATCGTTATTTGGAACCTTACCAAAAAGCAGCAAACTTCGGTTTTTCCCAAGCCGACATGGACGATAATATTAATATAGCTGGGAAGAAGAAAATACAAAAAAACAACAAAAAAAAAAAAAAAAAAAAAACGGGTAGTGTAAGGGAAACATTTTTCAGCTTATAGAATGTACGCCAGTATCGTTTCTTATCGTTATATTTTAATCTGTCCTTTAAACCAAAAAACGAAAAATGTCTCTCCGTTAGTGCTTTTGTAACGATTATAAAATTTCTACGAAATAATTAATTTTAAACCGTTCCAAATAGTTGTAAATAATACTCGATCAACGAAATACACACCGAACGAAGTGAACAATTTTTTTGTCCGTTTTTTCATTTTTTTTTCTTTTTCGATAATAGCTGATCTTTTAAAAGGCCTTTCGAACGTACGTAATTCTCGTATTTGGACGGATTCGAATTAGAATCATGCGAGCAAGTCGCGAATGATCGTCATGACGCTGGGCTAATATATGTTTATTCGTGAAAGATTACCCGCAAAAAGGTATAATTGCGTAAGGCGTAAAATTGACCTTTTTTTTGGCGTACTTCTATATCTTCAGGTATAATCTTCAGTTCCTGCATGCAATTTTTAATGTCTGATAATAAATAAATAAAAAGCGTATTTTTACGTTTAGAGTAAGAACCAATAATTAGCGTATCGCGAAATGAATATATTTTTTATCCATCCAGGGCTATAATAAACGGATGACGTGTCTTATTAAATATTTTTATACTACAGACTGATATGTAATCAAATATGATCATGTATACTCTATTTTCTGTTAAGCCCATCATCTGAGATTTGATGGAAGAAGTGATTCTTTTACTTACAATACGTGACAGGAATTTTGATTGATACAACAATAACTGCAGCTGAAAAATAGGCGATTTTCATCGGCGATCTGATCCCCGTCGCAAGGATGGATATGGTGAAGGGGCTAATTTGTGTGTAAATAGAACGTATGGAATGTTGTTGACGTTAAAGTCCACATATAATAGGAATAAAATCCAAGTTTGAACGTGGCATTTCTTATTAAAGATCGGATATAATTTAAATAAAGTGGCTCGAGTTTTGTTACATGTTCTATATGTTTAGAAAAGATTAAGACACCTTTGTCTAGAATGACTCCACCGAGATATTTGATCTCAGATCTCAGTTTTACGCTGTCTGTATGGGTGTGCTATTATTAGGAATCAGTGAGTAAGGTGTTTCCCCCCCCCCCTAAATAATACTGATTGTGTCGTAATTTATATTGATTTTCCATTTATTGAAGTGCGATATTAATTTCAATACCTCCATCCTTTGGGTGTGACCGTAGAATAGAATTTTTCTTCTCCCGAGGGAACTGTAGTAATTTTTTCCACACGCTTGTGTATAATTCGCGGTTATGTATTTTTCGCCTTATTTAGTATTCTTTTTATGATCTTTCTTTTTGTCATTTCTAGTTGATCGTTTAATCCTTTTCCGTTCGTTGTTAGACTCTCTGCCGCGTATAATATCACGGGTCCGAACACGGTTTTTGTGTTTTCAGTTTAGGATTTCTTCTATGACTAACTCGGAAAACAGTTCTTCGAACTATATAACTGTAATTTACAACACGCGAACAGGACAATGTATAATTGGAAATGAGAGAAACACACGTAAGTCGCGAATAAAACAAAATGGTCGTTGCATATGAGTTTTTTTTTGTACGTCTTTGAACGCACCGGTGAGTATGGTACCACCCGCTTATTGTCAATTTCAACTTCATTTATAGTATTTGACATTCGCATCATGGATGTGCCGCCACCGTTTTCAGCGTTTCAGCGCCGTAACAATGTATAACCGTTAATATCCGTAATAGTATCATTGACAAATTGCTTCTGGAATCTTAGGTTAAAAGTAGTGCAGGAGTGCGGCTGGTAAGGATATCAAATAATTCCCGATCAATTGATGGATCTGGAATTTCGGCAGAAATTATTCGATCAATTCTTAAAAGACGAATTTTATCTTCGTGCAAATCAAAATACGAGTACGAGGCAAAACACGCTGTTGTCGTTTATCTGATCAGACGTCCAAAATTAAAAAATCGAATATTCGGCCATGATGTTCATCGACGATTTTAATTTTCAAATTACACGCAGAATTGAATATACACACGATAGTCCAGTTAGAAGTTTACAATATTTAATAAAAATTATATCCAGAATTTCGCCTATTATATAAAATAGCTTCGTATTGAAAAATACAAAGTAATACACAAATATAATAAAATAAGACAAAAAAAACTGAATACGCACGTTGTTTATATCGCATTTCATACATAGAGTAAATTGGAGTATCTTGTAATTAAAGCACAGCGCCATCTATTGAAAAGTTATAGAATTTAAAAATGAATAAAACCCTTTCTTCATGAAAAAATAAAAAAAAAATTTGCGGTCACTGATCGAGATGAAAAATATCCTGTCTTTTAAACTAAACCAAACAATAGGTCTCTTCAAAAATTTTACTGAAATTGGTTTAGTGCTTTTGGAGATTAGCGAGCATCCGAACGTAACATTAATTTTTATATAAAAAGACACACACATACATATATATACGAAGTGATTAGTAAAACGTTACATTTGTAATCGGACATCTTGATTGCTGTATTTAAAATATGCATTCTTAATAATTTAATTTCATTACATTATATATATATCATCATCGTTATTGTTCGTTGCCGAACGTAGTGACTAACTTCTGTATATTTATTTTTACGAACAAAATGAGCTAGCTTTCAAGCCTGATGTTATACGTAGTGAGGTGCCACTGCCTTCTCCGTGATAATTAAGAATTAAATATTGATGAAAACTTTCTATGTCGCGTGTTGGTTTCGAACCCCTGGCCATCGAGTTGACAGTCCAGCATTCTATACGCCACCACGACATACATATATATATATATATATGTGTGTTTTGTTCCAAATTAAGAATAACACTGATGGGGAAGTGGGGAAGTATATTTAATAATTTAGGTTAAAAAAGTGCAATGCCTATAATTATAGGCATTTTTGAAATTTATATCGCGACTAGTAACTTAATATTTTCTTTAATATATATTATCTAAATATACGTAGCCTAACACTCGCCTCGTTTACCGCGCAACGTCATCCTGACGTCTGAATAGATTATTACGCGATTATCTAACTACGTTACGACGAATATGAACAACCGAACCAGGTCGACTGATTTACACGTAATCTTCAAAATTCCCCGGTATATTGACGATGATTTAAATTCAATTCTCGTCGTTATACTACCGATCACTATTATATCTAACGTAACGGGGAAATTTCGTAATTTTAACTATCTGTATATGGACAATCAGCCTATTTTATCAAATGTATATATTGTTACCAGATAAACCGATTTTTAACTTTATATAAATTTCAATACCCTCAACTACTATAAGAATATTTTAATTTTAATTTTATTTTTTAATAATTATTATTAATTTCGTAGGTACCCCATGCTCTTAAAACGCCATTATTTATATATATATATATAATATAATCAATCAATACATTAATTTATCTATCAATCTTATGTTTATTTATCTGCTTATCTTTCTATCTGTCTAGCTATATATCTATCTATCTATCAATCAATCGATATATATTTCTATTTATCTATCTATCTATCTACTTATTTGCTTCCTCTCTCCCTCACGATATATATATATATATATATATATATATATATATATATATACATTTGTCTACATACACTTATTTGTCCATCTATCTATCAATATGGTTATTTACTTATCTCCACTTATCATTTATTTATCTACTTGTTAACGTGTCTCCCTGTCAGTTTATTTATCTATCTATCCATCTATCTATCTCTATATATCTATCTGCGTATCTGTGTATCTATCAATTTATCTCGCTTTCTTCTCCCTCTCTCCCTCTTCCTCTATATATAAATATCTACCTTTTAATTTATGTATCTATCTATCTACCTACTTACCTACCCGCCTACGTAGATATCTATCTATCTTTCTGCCTATCTATCTACTTATTTATTTATCTCAGTATCTATTCGTCTATTTGTTTATCTACCTAAATATTTATTTGCCCATACTTATTTATCTATCTATTTAGCTTTCTCCTACTTTTTTTTTTTTTTAATTCGGAATAAAGAATTTCTCGTAAGACATATACCGATCTATTTCTTAAAAAAATCAATTGAAAATTCTATAAATCACTAATATTTATTTTCTTAAAGAAAACACAAAGCTTTTCGGAATTTATACCATTATCAAGTGAAACATTTTAAAACATCATAATTTTAAAAATATAAATTAAATATAATTACTTAAAAATATGCGATGGTGATTGTGAAAATATACTCCAAAAATGCTGTCTGCTTCTGTTCTGTCTATTTTTTGATTTGTTGAAATTTAATATCAATATATTTGTTTATTAATTTTGTTTTTTTATATTAATTTTTTCTTCAATACTATTTTCCGGATTCTGTAAAAGTTGTGTACTAGTGGAATTTTAACTTTTTCATTAACTGATGCGATGTGATGTATGATGTCCAAAAGTAAAATATAAAATATAAAAAAAATATACGAACACAAAATTTTTTAAAAAACACAATTTTACAAGTAAAATGAAAATAAATATTAAAAATCTGATAATGACCGTATCAATCAATATATGAAATTTACAAAACAATAGCCAGATAATAATTAATTTGAATATGTAGTTAAACATTGAAAAATACTTATATTATACAATAAAAATTAATAGCCAGTAAAATTACAACATATTTTACAGTATACTTTTTAAAATTAATTCTTCATCAAAATTTACCATTGAATTTAATAAACTATTTTTATTTTTATCCCTTTCTTTTATAATTTCCATTTTTTCAAGTAGTTTTCTTTTTTTATAGTGTTTTTCTATATGTAAAATTTTATAATTTAGATTAATATTATTTATTTTATGTTCTAATTCTACACAATGTTTTCCAAACAAGGATTTTTCATCATTATTTGCATATTAATTTAAGTGTTCTTTAAATCTTGTTAAACATTTTTGGAGCATATTTTCACAATCACCATCGCATATTTTTAAGTAATTATATTTAATTTATATTTTTAAAATTATGATGTTTTTAAGAAAATAAATATTAGTGATTTAACTAATTTTCAATTGATTTTTTATAAAAAAATCACTACATTCCACATTATAAAAAATTAAAAAAGAATAAAAAAAAAATCTATTTCTTGTTATTCATTTATCGATTTTTGTCAGCGAATCCAATAGATAATCAGCGAAGAAAATTATAGAGTAAATTTCGACTGATAAGAATAGCGAAGAATGCATTTTGAAAATTTAGCCGGAAAATGTGTCGAAGGTGGAAATAAGGAAATAGGACTAGAAACATCGTAAGAATTTTATTATCGGTCGGCCGGGTAAAATTAAAAGAATCGTGTTGGGCATAATGACCGAACTTTATCCTAGTATTTTAAGAGAGATCTTATCATTTCTTTTTAGCAGTAGTAATACAAAAAAAAAACGGGAGTGTTAACCGGTAAAAGTTATTATTTATTTCTTCTAAGGTCGACTTAACGTAGTGTGTGTGTGTATATATATTATATATATATATATATAATATATATATCATTCGTACGCATAATATTAATATATATATACATATATGTATGTAAAAAGCTTTCGTTTTATCTTCACAAAGCGTGCGGTTTATTTTTGAAAGGTTGACACGCGATATGGCTACAAATGTTATCGACACTTATAATTTGCCCAAAAATTACGAAATAATCTAATTTATTTTGTCATAGAAACAAAAAGGGATCACTGAGACGATACCTACGTTCAACTCGATGTAAATAGGATAGTTTTTTCTTTTTTCTTAATACATTGTCATTAAGTGATGTTACAAAACTTCCAAACCATAAAGTGGTAAATATTACGATATATACGTTCGGTACGAATGTGTTATTATTATTATTATTAATTAAAATTGTTAATCTTCCAGACTTCCAACTTTTCAGATGAACAGACTAAGTTTCTTATAATTCCTATTAAAAAATCTCAGTAAATTTCTTCACAACAACCTTCCTACCGTCCAATTTCACTTGTCTCGTGTTTATGTAAAGCCTTTGGAAGGATACCTAAAAATAGATTAATATCGCGGCTTGAAAACCGCAATCTATTTCCATTAGGAATATTTCCGAAACAACCTAAGTAAAATATTTAACCGCGTTATTCCCATCTAATATAACAGATTAATGGATTTGGGAATTCCTTTACGTTTCGCAAATGTTTGCTGCAGTTTGTTTACAAATTGTACGCTAATTTTCGTGCAGTCTTCCTCCGAACCTATATTTTGACACGCATTCGTTATATACTGTGATCACACCACTGCCGTGCTGAGGGTGTCAGTTAACTGAACGATTTTTTATATTGTTTTTCTATTAGCTTATTTGGGTCTCTCGCGATTAATAAATGCCCCTGTCTAAAATTCCAACTTATATTCTATTTATTTATTATTTTTTATATATTATCTTTTATATATTATTCGCACTCTTACTCTAACATTTTCCTTCTTCCCCATTTGGCCAGATTCATACTCTCATTTGTCTCTCCTACTCATATATGTTTTATTTTTTTATATCTTTTGTAATTTTTGTAGCAGCAAGCTGAAAGTGTCTATCCATTTTCTTATACACTTACTTTTCCTCTTAGTTTTATTTGTATTTTTCCGAACATATCCTTTTGAATTTTAGTTTACTGTTATATTTTTTTCATGATGTTTCCCTCAATTAGCCGAATTTTAGTTTGCTGCTTAAGTTTTCTAGTACTCCTGTAGTACTTGTTCTGGTTAACAATATAAAATTGTTGTCATTACGTATTTATTCTCCACGTTTAGTCCTCTTTCTTAGTAATCTATATTTAAGTGTTTTTCGTAACACGCGCTTTTGTTTGTTTTCTTCTATATCTATTTTCTTTTCTCCTGCAGTTAAATATTGTAATATTTTATTAATTAAATACAAACCTCTCACATTCTACACTCTCCTTTCTTTCATCAACTGATAAATAATTTTTCCCTCGTAATCAGTTTCAAACATTTATTTTGCAATCGATTTGTTTCCTATATGTATTTTACTAGCCAATACCCATGCTTGTACTCCATATATCAGTCTCGATTCTACTAATGCATAATATATCATTTTTAGTGTACTTTTGCTTACATATTTTCTTAATGTATACATTGCCCGTATTACTGTTTTAATTTTTCTCTCTACATATTCTATGTGCTCTCCATCGTAAATTGATGTGACTGTACCATTTCCACTTTTTCACATTTTATATTACTGCATTCCTTGTTTTGACTGATATGATGCACACATTCATTGGAATGCACAATTATTTCCAGTTTGTATATGTCAAATTCAGCCATTGTGTTCAAAAACGTACATTTTGTTTTGTTTGTATTCAATGTTAGTTTGTTATCACGTGCCCGTTTACTTATAAATCATTTTGCATGTTCATTTCAGAATTTTCTATATATCTGTGTAATGTTACAAATGCTATATCATCTGCAAATGCGTATAATTTACTATATTTTAACATACTTTTCAGATCATTTGTATATATAATAAATATTATTAGTGCTAAATCATTGCCCTGTGGTATTCCAATTTCCACATTTTATATTTCTCTTAAGTCTTCCTTCCCCGACTACTGTTTTTCTATTTCCTAAATAACTCAAATAACTCTCAAACCTGTTTTTAATTCTTCCTTTTATTCTATCATCTAATTTTTGAAAGAGTTTTTTGTGATTTACAGTATTGAAAAGTAAATATATGTTAGAAGTAGCTATTACTATTCTTTCGTCGTATGCAACATGGGAAATGTCTTAATAATGTGAAATAAATGTGAATTTGAATTATTACTACTTTTATTATCACTATCACTATCAAAAAGGACAAGAATTTAATATTAAATAGATATACATAACTGATGATTATGCGCATCAGTATCGAGTTCTGTTGCTTCTCATACCGGAACTATATGTAATAAGATTATTAAAAAATAGTAAAGTTATGAATTAATATTTAATTGCACTAAAAAAAGTAACGAAACAAACAGTTAATAAAACATTCCGTTTTATGTACGTTTATAAAATATATATATATATATATATATATATATATATATATATATATAAGTTGAATATATTGGAGAGTAGTGATTTTATTAATTAATTATAAACAAACAAAATATAACACAATCACTAAAAGATTTTAATCGCGAAGCTTTTCGACAGTTAAGTCATTTTCAAGCGCGAATAAAAATTATTACATCGTTTTTTTATCAATTTACAATAAATTTCATTTATAAAACAGATTTTTGAAAAATTCTTCATAAAAATTGATAAATATCTCCCAAACCTGGTTCAGGTTCTATTAAAAGTTGAATATATTGGAGAGTAGTGATTTTATTAATTAATTATAAACAAACAAAATATAACACAATCACTAAAAGTTTTTTAATCGCGAAGTTTAAACGATATAATAATTTTTGTTCGCGCTTGAAAATGACGCAACTGTCGAAAAACTTCGCGATTAAAAAACTTTTAGTGATTGTGTTATATTTTGTTTGTTTATAATTATATATATATATATATATTTCGAACACTAAAATATTTTGGATACTTGACTCGTAATGAGAAAAATGGAAGGTAAAAGGAAAGTTGGACGGAAAAGACGTACCTGGTTTTGTGATATTAAACGTGGACAGGGTTAAACACAGATTGTTTGGTATACTCCGTACATGATAGAGAACATTATCATTTCGCTGGATAACCACCCATAACCGAGATCGGTTGGAACTAAAGTAGAAGAAGAAATTTTATATATATATATATATATATATATAATAGAAAAATAAATTGTTACAAATAAAATTGTAGATAGCGTATATCGACTAGAAATTCTCTGTAACGAAGTTAATGTAGAGTATGGTAAAATATCATAATAAAGCAGATTATACTTCAGCCTTCTACATTGGTATTTTTTTATATCTTAATGATAATAACTGATTTGCTTTGACAGTGATAACTGGATTACTATTGCATCTATCTGCTTTGGAAATTTTTTGAATATATATACGTAGTATCTTGTATGTAGAATAAATGTAATATATCTCTCATTTTTTGGTATATCTAGGTGCATTTAACACAATTCGGGAACAGTTATTTTGGAATATTTGAAGTTCTTTGTATGAAAGTTTAGATGTTTGATTACAAATAGGACACACACACACACATAGAAACACACATATATATATATATATCAATCATTCGTTTCATCTCCACTGGGGATATCGTGACCATTATTTCCTGTCTTTTGAAACACGTGTCGGCGCCATAGATCTCTGTTTTGCGCGTCCATTTCATTCCATGATACCTTGTATAATAGCTGTTTCCAACGTTCCTGCTCTGATGGTGTGGTCAAAATATATTACTATTCGTTTGCGAACCATTGTTGATAATCTGTTCTGTATGCCGACTTCCAACAGAAAAGAGTCATTAGTTCTTTTCTCGGTCCATGAAACGCGTAGCAGCCGCATCCAGTACCACATTTCCAACGCATCTATTTTCTTCACATCCGATTTACGGATTGTCCATGTTTCCGTAGCGTATAAAAATACCGAGAACACGAGAGCCTGTACTAAACGTATCTTTAACGTTTTACTTATCGCTGAATCGAGCCACATTTTATTTAGTCGTCCCATCGCACTACGTGTTATTTGTGCTCTATGGCGAATTTCGAATTCGCATCCACCAGTATTTACTATTATAGATCCCAGATATGTGAACCTGTCTACAACTTCGAAGCCGGCTATTTCACGAATTTGTGGCGTGTTGTTCTTGGGTCGATTTATTATCATTATCGTTGTTTTTGATGTGTTTATTATCAGGTCGTACTTAGCGCTGGTTATTTCTAACTGGTGTATTAAACTGGTCATGCTCTCTAAACTTGTTCTTATTAGTTTAATGTCGTCCGCATATCGAAGGTTTCCGACGCGTATTCCTCCGACTGAAATTCCATATTTTTTTCCAGTTTCAAATTCATTCCCGACGTTATTGTCTACAAATTCTTTTATAACTTCACGTATTACCCATTCTCTATATATATATATATTAAATAATAATGGGGTTAATATGCATCCTTGGCGAACTCCCTGTTCAGGATGAAAGTTGTCTGAGGATATCGAATGATTCACGCGGACATTTTCTGTACTTTCTTCATATAAACGCCTGCTTAACCACACGAGGTGCTTTGGCGCACCCATCTCAATAAAAATATGCCACAGTTTTTTCCATTGTACGCAATCGAAATTTGCTTGTTATATTCTCTCGTTTTTTCTATTATTTGCCTTTGAGAATTTGTTCTCGTTTTCTTCTACCCCTGGAAAATCCTGCTTGTACCTGTGTGGTATTTGCTTCCGAAGAAAAGTATATAAGCGGTTATAAATAATTTTTAGTAACACCTTGCTTGCATGGGAGATCAATGATATCGTACGGTAATTTTCGCAGTTTTTTGAGATCCTTTCTTGTATAGTGTGATGTACGTTGACTGCGGCCAATTCTTCGTCCACATTCCGGATCGTCAAATAGTGTTACATTTATTCAAAAGTCTCCTTGTAACCTCTTCACTACCTGCTTTAAAAGCTTCAGCTGGGATTATATGCGGACCAGGAGTTTTGTTATTTTTCAGATGCTTTATAAAAGACCTCCTGACATAGTATTGGTGGTTCTAAGTCGTCAATATTATTAATTTGTAATTCGTCCGCAGTATTGTTTATTTCCTCACTACATAGTTTTTTGCAATATCTCCGCCAGACTTCCGCTATGTCCTTATTATTTGCTTTTAACTCTCCATTTTCATCTTCTATGATCTATGTACTTGAACTCTTTTGAAATATTACGTACTTTCTGAAAGAGAAGACGCCTTTCATTATTTTTAGCGTGTGTTTCAAGTTCACCACAAATAGAGGATACATATTTTTGTCTCTGCGCGATAATTTGGTAATACGATGAGTCAGTTTTTTCCTTTCTTCATGACACGGTTGGGTACGTGGTAGTTTCTTTCGTTCTTCAATCATATTAATTGTTTCTTCAGTAAACCAATGTTTCCATTTTCTTGACGTAATAACTGTATCAGTATTTTTATACGCCTTTTGAATTTGATCTTTAAGTTCCATCGTTATTTTTTCTGTGTCTATAGAATAATTTCCTTTAACATTTAATTATTTATTAAGAACATTATACAAAGCATTTGGTTTAATTATTTCCATTCTTTCTGTTCTCCTTTTTTCCGTTGGCGATTGTAATTTGAGACGGAACTCCTTCATTAGTAAGCGATGATCCGAACCGCATTCTGCTCCTGCAAGGACTTTGGAATTTTTACAAGAGGATTTCCATTTTTTATTAATTAAAATATAGTCAATTTGATTTGTACCTATCACCCAGCGATTGCCATGTCACCAGTCTACGAGTATGTTGTTGAAACATTGTGTTAATTATTGACATCTCTGAGTCTAACGCAATCTGGATGAGTTGTTCTCCTCTTTCATTGCGTTTTCCAATTGAATATTTGCCAACTATATTGCGAATATGAATATCCTGTGCATCTTTGCCTATTTTTGCATTGAAGTCACTCAGGAGTACTACGATTTCTCTTCGCGGAAGCGAGTTTATTGTTTCATTTAATTGGTCGTAAATTATATTTAACTCTTCCTCTTCTGCGTTTGCTGTAGGTGTATATATCTGAATTAGGTTTACGTTCACTGGCTTTATGTTTGGTTGAACAAAATAATCATTTCATTAATTGGGTTATAACTTTTTACCATATGACTAATTTGTTTTGATATTAAGAAAGCGAAACCTCGACTGTGTAACAACTCGACGCATATATTTTATAATCATGTCGTTCAAAATGACCAGTTTGGGTATAATGTGTCTCCGATATTCAGAAAATAGGTATGTTATATCTGAGTAATTCTCTTTCACCTATCCTTAGCTTGCCTAGTCATCAGTCCGCGTACATTCCACGTTGCGAATGCCGTAATTTAAAGTGACGGTTTTTAGAGTGTCCCGTCCCATATTTCACATTCTGATCCCAGAGCTCAAAACGCCGGTCGCCAGCCGGATCGCATGGTACAACTCAATTCTGTTATTAGACATTTCATGGTTTTCATGGGAAGATACTGTGGTGGTTTCCCCTTGCCTGCCACAGGATTTTCTGTTAGGGTTTACTCCCTTAGCCACTGGTTAAAAATCCTAACCGCAAGCCAGCGGGTTGTTATTGAGGAGGTAACGAATTTAGGTTTTTACGGTGACTTAAACCCGTCGAGGGAGAGACAGTCATAGGATTTCTGCAGACTTTTAGTGGACAGAACCTCAAGCTGCCCAATCTGAGATTTTTTATTAACTGGAAAACATTTTTTCTCTTGCTTTCTTTATATTATGATTTATACGAGACTTTCAAAATTCATTATTTCGTCTAAGATAACACTTAAATATTTAACGTCAATTTTATGATAACCGAGACATTATAGCATAGGTAAAACGGACTAAATGTAGATGGGACAATTTGGACCAGAGAAAAAAGAAATGTAAATTTTTTTGGCTTTACGGTTGACTTGGGATTAACGAAACCTATTTCTACGTTTTATGTATTAAACATTTTAAAATTTCTTTTCATCGCGAAGTTCGTATAAATTATGTTTACATTACATTTCAGAAATGGTATACGAATTTAAAATGATCAGTGTTCGTAAGCTGACCTAATGTCACTAAACGCTGAACAGTAATAAAGTATCCAGTATTATCCAGTTGAGGAACTGCGAATAACTACAATTTGAAATCTAGGAAGATATTCCACAAATCAACCGCCGTGACCGGTAAGTACTTGAGAAAGTATAGAAATTAATATCGAGCATTTTTCAGGAGAAGAAAGAAACTTCATTTCATAAATAAAACATACATAGGTTCTTAAAGTTGAGTACCTTATAGTTAACTTAACGCATACTATAAAATAAATAATTGGGCGTCGGCACGGAATTAAATGAGTAACCTATGCTTAATTATACGATATTTATGGTGAAACTTAGTAATTTCAATGCGATTGTATAATGATTACGTTGAGGAAAAAATTGTAGGTTTTTCTTTAAGTTCGACTAGAGTCCCAACAATCTTGCTAGATTTTAAATGTCAGTATCTGTTACTAATATGAAAAAACGATGTAATCTGCGATTCAACATACATATGACTAAAGTTATACTTAGTTTTTCTTTTTATATATGTTTTATTATATACATTTTTTTATTTAGCACTCGAGATAATGCATTTTTGTGCACAATCGTTATTGATAATCCTTCTCAAGAGTGGTTTAGCGAAAAATCGCATCTGTGACATAGTAAAAATGTTAATTTTTTTCACTTGCTGGCTCAAAGTTTTTTCTTTTTGTATATTGTTACGAATAAACATTCTCATCAGTATAGCTGTCTAGCTTGGAAAAGAAAAAAATATCTGCGACCCAGTAGGAATATATCTTTTCATTTTGGTCTGTGGGTTAAATCATATTCGACCGGAGTTTCTTTTTATTGAAATTAAATTCGGGAAAGAATGCTACCGAAAGAATTTTTAATTATCCCGCGATTTGAAAAATTTTGATAAGAAATGAATTAGATAACGATAGTTGTAGGAAATTTCCTCTTTTAAATATATTAAATTCCTATATTATAACGATTCAGGCGGGCCAATAAAGAGTGTTAGGGGCGTACATTACGTTGATAACATTGTAAACGGAATAATATAATTTTCTAATGAAGACGTCATAACTGTTTCTATCATCTATTTACAAAAATTATCTTTTTCTTAAATTTATAAACGTTCCACACGTATATTATTCTCATCATATATATATATCACGGTACGTTTATATCGATCTACTGGTGGATGTAGTTCCCCCTTTTCTATCGGCTTCTATAATCCACTTTACACTGGCTGACCATTTCATATTATCCTGCCATCTAGTGATCGACCGACCGCGACTTCTATATCCTTCCCTTGGTAGCGCCATTCCGTTATTCGTTTCGTCCACCTGTCTTCACTTCTTCTTGTCACATGGTCAGTTTCATTTCAGCTACGCCACGCGTTCTACTGCATCCGATAATTCCATCTCATCTGTGTATTGTCTTTTTCGTCTGACATTTTAATTCCCAACATTACTCTTTCGTCAGCTTTTTGTGTCACGACACGCTTTTTAAATAGATATTTCGTCAGCATCCATGTTTCCGTTAAATATTTAATCACTGGAAAGACTGTTTATAAGTTTCCTATTTTAGTCCGCTGGATATATATCTTTATTCTTAAACACCTTGCTCAACGTTTCAAAATTTATCCGTGAGAGATACGTTCATCATCTTGCTAAGCACTGCTTTCTTCTCTGCGTGGTAATTACTTGACCTAAATATATTATACATACATATATATATATATATATATATATATATATATATATATATATATATATATATATATATATATATACATATACTTACTGACCTGTTCCGATCTCTTCCCCTTTATTTTAGTTGTAATTTTATTGACGTATTTGTCCCGACCTTAGATTTGTTTATGTTTATCGTTAATTCTGTTTTTTTTTTTGGCCGAACAATTATGAAGATTAGTGTATCGTGTAGATTAAAGGAATTTGCACGTTACAAGAATTTTAGTAGCTCGAAACTTAACTATGGTGGCGGACTTAATAATATATCTTTTTTCCTTTATCTTTTCCACTCTGTCACACACATACATACATACATATATTATATATATATAAACAAGTTACGATGATGTGACCATAATCTTACTTTTTGACGACTAAAGTGTTTAGACCTTATAAAGGAACGTAGCTAAATTTAATTTCGAACAATTTTTTCATCATCCAACTTGGAAGGGGCGTTTTTTCATTTTCTAGTAAACGTGGCTTTTACCGCTAATATTAAGAAAAAAAAAATTATAACTTCCAATATTTCATTTTACGTTCTTTTCTATCACCGTCTGAATGCCGAATGCGGTAACGAGATGATACCGTTACGACGAATGCGGAATGTAACCGAATTCTAAGAAGTAACCAACGAAGCGAAATATTTCTTACATTTTCAATCAATTCCGATTAAGCTGAGACATCACGCGTGAGTTTATCGCCTATATGTGTTGTCCTTTCAATTGTTTTTTTAGCTAGTCTGTAGTCGCTAATGTTCAAAATTAAATTTATCTACGTGTGTGTGTGTGTGTATTCTTGAAATTGTACGGCGTATAAACGTAAATGCACGCCTATATGTGTTGTCCTTTCAATTGTTTTTTCAGATAGTCTGTAGTCGTTAATATTCAAAATTAAATTTATCTACGTGTGCGTGCACTCTTGAAATCGTAATTTTAAATATGTTTAAAAGAATTTAGTTTTTTTTTTTTTTTTTTAAGAGCACAATTAAAATAACTGGCCGTTTTGTTTTGTTCTTATCAGGAAACAGAAGTCGATTCTAAAATTGAATATTCTAAAATCGAATCGAACTTATTGCTCTATTAAAAATATTTGGAAATATAATCGGCTGGCTATTGTTATACAATACTTTTATTATCTCCCTGTGAATGTCATCCGGTGCAATTGCTCTTCCAAATTATTTCATTTCATCTTGATGTTACTAAATAATTTTGGTCTACCGACTAAACAAACAACTGTCACAGTCACTACATAACGGTAAATAGCCGCTTTATCATTATCAGTCGGTATCGGAATTAAATAGCGACAAATTTTATAAGATTTCCGTAGGTTACTTCATTAACCCTTAACCACAGACGTATACTGTTTTTAAAACGTTGTCACAGACAACCGGTCATTTTGGCCGGCCTGTTTAAATTATGAATATATCTACCTAAATGTTTAAAAAGGTAATATTTTCTTCTTCTTCTTTTTTCGAATTGGCCAACTATGTAAAATATCCTCATGATGTTTATTTCTTCCTTTTCCTTTCACTGCAGTATTTCTTCATTTGTGTTTTTTCCTCCTTTCATCTGTCAATTTGGCACCGGTTTTTTCTTCAATTTTTCTTCAAAACTTCGTCATGTGCTAATTGCATTTCTGAACTTATTTCTATCCATAACGTCATCTTTCGTAACGTTAATTTTATTTAGGTCTTCCTTAAATTCTCGGAACCACGCCTATCGAAGTACTGGAATTCTTTTTTGTTAGGCTGTTTGTCTCCATTCTCTTCAAATGACCGTAATAGCTTAATCTTCTATTTTTCATGTATACTCGTATATTTCTTCATTACTTCTTTTTTTTTTATATTTCCCGATCAGGTCTCGGTCCCAGAATTTTGCGTACTATTTTCATTTTCTTCATTTTGATCTGTTCCAGTTCTTTACTCACATTCATCGCTAAACACTCCGACGCATACAGACATTCCGGTTTAATCACTGCACTATAATATCTTAACTTATTACGGTCATTGATTTTTTATTATATATATCTTTTGTCAGCTGAAGTGCTAACTCCATTTTTCTTATTCTATCTTGGTTGGCTGTTTTATCCAACGCGTTTGTCTGTATAAATTCCCCTAGATATTTGAATGTGCTGACTCTTTTTATACGCCCGTATTTGGTGACCATAAATCGAGGCGTGTTTTTTCATCAGTCATATAGTTAGCTTTTTCAAACGATATCTTTATTTTCTGCTACCCCCTTTAAGAATATTTATTTGTTCTATCACTTATGTTCTCCGATAAAATCGTCAAGTCATCTGCGAATTACGTTATCCTTCTTTCTACCGATTTGTATCTTTTTGATGTTTTTTTCGTTTAACTTTTTCCGCCATTTTCTTATAATCTTTTCTAATATACAGTTAAAAATCAACGGGGACAATGTCCCCTTGTCTAACGTCCGTTTCAATGTTCCCCGCGAAATTTTACTTTCGATTTGGAACCGTGTAAAGTTTGTTTTATCAGCGCAATCAGTTTATCATCCGCTCCAAATTCATCTAACGTATTATATAGTGTTAGGTCCACCGAATCGTATGCCTTTTTAAAATCGACGAATTTCATGAAAAACTTCTTAGCTCTGATTTTCCTATACTTAATAATTAGCTTTAGATTCCGTATTTGTTCAATACACGATCTTCCTTTTCTAAATCCTGCTTGATATTCGCCCAGATTTTCTTCTACCTGATTTTCTAGTCTATTTAGTAGGACTTTTGAAAGTACTTTATACGTCACTGATAAAAGTGATATTCCCCTATAATTGTTGCAATCAGTTCTATCTCCTTTTTTATGAATTGAATGGATTATGGCTGTTTTCCAATCACTTGGTATTTCTTCCGATTCCCATATCCGTTTAATTAAATTCTGAAGTTTGATAGTCGCATCATCCGATGCACACTTCCATATTTCAGCAATAATTCCATCTTCTTCTGGAGCTCGATTATTCTTCAATTTTTTAATTATTTCTCGGATTTCTCCTACTCCCGGAGGATTGGATCTTTCAAGTTTCTGTTCCGAATTGATTTTTTCCAGTCGTTCTGTTGACTATTCGCAGTTGAATAACTATTCAAAATATGTCGCTAATATTTCACAATTGTCTTTATCATTTAAAACTAACAATCCAACATCGTTCTTAAAACACGGACTTTGTGATTCGTATTTCTCTAGGCTTGGATCTTGAAGGTTCTGTAAAAGTTTCTAGTATTATTCCTTTGGAAGTTTTCCTCTATTTGAACTAATTGTTCTCTTTCGTATTGTCTTTTCTAATAATTTTGGATGTTTCTGATCTTTGGTCTTTAAATGCTATGTAATCTTCATTTTTTCTGGTAGAATATCATTTCTTCCGCGATCTTAATTCTTTTTTTCTAATGATTCCTGGCAAGTCTGGTTCCACCAGTTTGGGTCTTGTAACCACTGCTGTCTCTGATGCTGCACTGAGTACTCCTTTTTTAATGTCATCCCAGTCTGCTGACTCAATATTTAATTTTGACCGAAATTCTTTCTTATTACACTGTAGTTGTTCAGGATCAAATTTATTTATATTTCGTACTATTTGTGGCATGAACCTTATTTTTATTGTGGTTAGATAATCTGTTTCTATATTAGCTCCTTTTCTAACCCTAATGTTCATTATCTCTTTCTGACTGTTATAGGATATAACCACATGATCAATTTGAAATTCACCAAGTACCGTATTAGGTGATCTCCATGTTTTCTGTTTTTTCGGATGTCTTTTGAAATTAGTTGACATTACCTTCGAATTAAAGTTCTGGCACATTTCAATTAATCTTAGTCCATTCCTATTTGTCCGTTTATGCGTCGGATAAGCCCCCACTATTTTCCTGTATTTCTTCTCCTTACCAATCTGTCCGTTAAAGTCACCTACTAGTATCTAATGTTTTTATCTGGGATTTTTTCCATTTCATTTTCTAAGTCCTCTCAAAATTTTTCTACTTTCTCTGGAGTTTTCTTATTATCTTCATTGATTGGCGCGTGACAATTAATCGCCCACATCGTATAGTTAACAAGGATAACCGTTCATTTGGAGAATAAAATTTCGTGACTGCATTTATTATATTTTTTTTACAACAAAAGTAGTTCCCAAATGCGGAATTCCCTTTTTTACTGGATTCCAACCTTTTCTTCCTTGGAAAATTCTGTATTCTCCCGAATCCATTACGTCTTTATCAGTAAATCGTGTTTCCTGCAATACCAGTACTTGGATTTTCACTTCATCCAATACTTTGGTCAGCTGTTTTAACTTACCCGGCTTCAGCATTAAACTAACATTTAATTAATGTTTTGTCTTTAATTTTGTCGCCGTTTTCATTTCGCTGGAGAGATGCTTCTGAATTTGTGATTTAGGCTTATAGTCGCCATACTCGTTTTGACACGATGTCTTTACGTGGTTGATGAAGCATTTTTTTCAGAAGAGATTTCCCAAGTCTCTTCCACTGCACGCTGATACATCGTCGCTCATGGTTCGCGGTACCTCCATATCTGGAGGCCGTTCCACTATCCACCAGCTGTGGACGCGCCCTGTCCCCTGTGCTCCGGGTTGCTCGGTTACACATGTCTGTGTACCCCGAGGGGGGAAGTAATATTTTATTATGATAAAATATTATCTGTTGGAAGGATAAAATTTTTTAGTCTTTCAGGATGTAGATGGTCGAAATAATTATATTTCGTAACAGACGTACGTACAGTAGCCTTCTTTACTTGCATTTAAAAATAACTCTTCTACAACGTAAGGTATAACTCATTACCTCGAATACAGACACGATACTAAACTCTGAAAAGTTACCGAGAAGTATCAGTATATAGCTAGTCATGAAAACCAAAAATAAATGAAACCATGTACCGGTCAAATTGACCGGTTGTCTGTAGGTTAATCGTTCTCACAGTTGTCGTCTGTTACTTTTCACTCTGCGATCACTATCTCATGGAACATATATCTCGAGAAATGACGATGCGTCGACTTTTAGAATAGGCCGGAGACTATATAAAAAGGACCGGACTGATATAAATATCAAATTATAAGAACCTTCAATAGAACCCAAAAGGAGAGGAAAAATAAAATAAATGAAAAGTACAATAACGACGATGGTGATATGCAAAGTTCGTGATTAAGTATATATTAGAATTTTATTGTTCGTCCACGCAGTAGTATAGTCTTTTCTCGTATTCTTATTATACAACAAATTGTCCTCTTATCTCTGATGTTTCTGGTAATAACTACTTCGTTATTATTCTTATCGTTTGTTGTCGTTTTTTATAAAGCGCATTTCAAAAAGACGTCGTTATACCGACAAAAAGACGGCTATTGCGCGTACGTCTGTTATAGAATTATTTTCGACCATCTACATCCCGAAGGACTAAAAAATTTTATCGACGAACCCTTGTACTACTGACGAAAACACCGTTGTTCCCGTTATCGCATTCTATCCTTCCCTCAAACAGATAACAAAAACCGTTCTTACCCCACTCCGTTATTCATTTCGAAATACACGTTTTATTCCTCAATCTTCTATTATCGTTATACTAAAAATTATCATCATTGGTAGTATTAATGATATGTTTTTTAAATCGTAAAGGAAAAAACATATATATATATATATATGTATTTGTATAATGTAGCCCATAATAAACGAACGTAGTATTAGTATTAATATTTTACAACAAAATATCCTTTATTTGCATTAGATATTTTTTTGGTAGCGTACTTATATATTTCAAGGCAATACTCGGAAAAACATTATAAATTATTATTACCGCCATCATTCTACGTTTATTTTTACATACAAATGAGCTAATATTGAATGTGCTAATTGTATGCAACGCAGATGCGCGCGCATATGATGTTATTACGTTAGTATTTCATCTTTGACCTCCGGTACCTTCAGATTTCTGTGAACATTTCGAATGTACCAGGGTGCATTAACTAGGGATCTCAGTACCTTAGATTTAAACCACTGAATAATTTTAATTCTTGAACTGCAAGCAGTTGCCGATAATTGTAGTCTGTAAGTCTATACCCGTTCAAGCACGGTATTATAAAGTACCAAACTTAGAACTTGTAGAAAGTTCAGGTTTCCTTCCTAACAGCGAGTACATCTTGTTGAGCATGAGTCTTAGATCCTTACTTTTCTTCAGAATAAAACACACAGCAAGATATTTGACTTTTGTGTCTTGTGGTAGAGGTTTATGAAAGTATATAGGAGGAGCGGTGTCGGGTCTAGTCGTGAAAATCACTTGCACCGATTCAGAAGTATTGATTTTGATTCTTCGTTTACGGGTCCATTCCATGAACGAGTCTAAGCTAGATTTCAACTGGTCGAATGCTTCAGCTGCATACAGGCTTTTCGATAGCAAATCATCCACAAATGCGGCTTACTCAACTTCTTCCTCAAGTGGCATGTCGCGGGCGTATATGTAAGGTGAAGAAGCAGACCTCATACAGATCCCTGTGACACACCTGCATAAATGTATTTCTTTTTTTTCTGTAGTGAAACTTCTATTAGCGCGGTTTATATGGGAAGTTAACCGCAAAACGAACGAGCGGAAATAAGAGACGGATATATATATATATATATACATATACCAACACCCACCTATCAAACCACGTTTTGTTGCGTTAAGTGTATCAACGAAGTGACGGACAGATATATATATATATATATATATATATATATATATATATATATATATATATATATATATCCTGTTCGCATGTACCGTGCTACGAACCATTTTTATACACATAGGACGATATATATATATATATATATATGTGTGTGTGTGTGGAAGATAGTGTGTATGTTGGTGTATGTATATATGTACACACACGCGTGTAAAAATTAAAAAAAACTCTATATGCAATTTAGTTATTAAAATGTCATTATGTTTCACTTTTCCGTGCGCTCCCAGGCATAGATGTTGTTTTTTTTTTGGAAGTATGGTTTTGTGTATTTCAAACTTACACATATTTGTAAATGTTTACGGTGGACAATTAAATTTATCATATTGCATTATATTCCAAAAAGATTGATTTGATTGTTTGGTTTCGACGACTTACTGGGTAAGATGGTTAACAAGTGTTATCTAGGAAAACGCTCTTTTCTTTTTTATAAAGTGTTGGTTATAGAAATTATGATTATTCTGTTGTAAAACTAATTGTTCGCTTATCGGATATTCTTTTTGCGTTGCGCTTTAATCATTTCTTATAACATTTATCTTTAAGTTCAAGAAGTAATGAGTACAAATCTCTGCCGGTAATTTTTGGCATTTGACGTTGTGTACGTATGTATCTAAAAAGAGTATACCTGGACGAAGTTCGATTATATTTATTTTGTCATGTTCAAATTCAAACTCAAATTATATATTTATTTAAAGACGTTCAACTTCTAGGTCATTTGCTTCTACGATACAATACAATTTAGATAATTATAGATAATATAGTATTTGAATGAAAGGTTATATTTTCTACAAATAATTCTACCATATGTATACATAAAAAGTACTTATAGATAATTGTATAGAACTTAAACCGAAAATTATGTCTTCTATAATAGAAATAAAAATAATTCTAGCACGATTAACAGTTATATCTTCCGGTATAATTTTATAGTTTTTAAAAATCGGAATGTACTTTTTACTGCAGCTCCGTCGTTACCAAGTGCGTTTTCTGTAGAGTTTCTTGTTTGTTCGAATGAAAAGGCTTCCTCACGTTCCTTGTTCAGTTTTGGACATACGGAAATTGTATGTTGGACAAATTTTGATTGCCACAAAACATGCATGGTGGATGGTTCATTTTGCAATAAGTGTCCGTAAGTTACTTTAGTATGGCCGATGCGGATTCTGCTTAGTAGAATCTCTTCTCACCTGTTTATGCGATGTGAACTTTCCAGATGTTCTAGTTCAACTTTAATTTGTCGTAACTTGTTGTTCAATGTTGCGTCCTATATGTTTTACTCATTTTTATATGTGTGTATACACGTACGTATTATCGTAGAATGATTGAGTGTTATTGCGAAATTTATTTTCTCTTGTTCAGTTGTCGATCGTTTTATTGGCTTTGTTTTAAGAATGTCCTATGTGTAGTTGAATTGGTCAATCTGTTAGATTTTCCACGCATCTATGAATGCTATCCGATTATATACCAGCCTGATTGTCTGTTCTAAATTCAGTCCGATGATTTTGACAATATCCAGCTTGTTGGTGTTCGTGCCTTCTTCCGTTTGCCTAGTGGTTTCCGTTAGACAGCGATTTTAGCAATGTTATCTGCATAGTGTGCCCAAAAAACATATCAATATTCGTTCATATACTATTGTTGGTAATCGACGTTTTCGATTTAACAGAATCTCATGTAGTTTTCCAAGGTATTCGCAGCAGTCTCCTCTAGCATCGCATTTCGAAGACTTGTAATCGACGCTGGTTTTTTAATATGTATCAACCAAGTTTCCGAACCATATAGGAATACCGGGAATACTACAATTTATACCGGGGGTAATTTAGTATTTTTAGTAGTATCAGTGCTTTCCCATATCTTTGATAGTTAGTTCATCGTAGAATAACCTAACTGGATCCGTCTACATATTTCTGGTTTCCCGAATATATGTATATACAGGGTGACTCTGAGAAGACGGATGATATGGTTGTTTTTTGAATAATTCAGAAACTCCTGTCCAAAAGTTATGAATGAAATTTTATTTAAAAATAGAAAAACGAGAGATTAGCTTACAATCATTTGTGGACACACAATATCGTTCAGATGGCCGCCATTTGCAACAATACGTTCATTCAGTCTTTTTATACAATTTTCGAGCACTTTTTCTAATAGGTCGTTGAATTTTTGACATTTCATCAGAAATCCTAGTTTTCAGGTCTTTCAGATCTGACGTGTATTGTAAACGCGGCTCTTAAGGTATCCCCACCAAAAAAGATTCGGACCAGTCAAACCTAGCGAGGGCGGCGGTCAAGTGAAATCTGTGCGATGAGACAATTTTTACCAAAAGCTTTTTTGAATAAAACGAATCTATCGTTTGTTTCACTAAACGTGGAGCACACGGTTTGCATTGTAGCAGTGTTACCAACTGCGCTATTAAAAAAACAATCTTCTCTGGATTGTTATATATATATATATATACGTTAACGCAACTAAATTGCATCGTCTTCTATTTTAAGATCGTCAATATATCGCTTTTTATCCTCGTATTTCTTAGTTCACTATCCTTTTTACATTGTTACTTCTCTGTTGCTTTTAGACGGTGTTCTTTTCCCTTTTCCTTATGGCCAAAGTTCCGCGGTTTATTGATAAGTCTCTTCCTAAAACGCGACCAATATAATCCGTGTTTAATTAAAACGAATCACTCTCTCGGATTACTCGGTTACTATGTCCAGAAATATTTCGTACGGAATTATATCGAATATTTCATTTTAACTCTTATTTTGACGTAAAATTAGAAATTTTATACAGATTGCTTAATGCAGCTTCTTAGATGACTCTAGATAATTTTCACCGTGTTTAAATAAATATTTTCAAAAAATTGAGACATTTCACGTCAGCCAGAAAATAATTTTGTTAGCGTTAAAACATCATGTATCATATAATGGCTGTCGACATAACGAGGCTAAATATAAATTATCGTATATTTTTAAAGTTTGGAATTCGACGATTTTTAAAAAATAAACAACAAAAAAGAACTTAAAATTAGTAATAAATGATTTTTATGAAATAATCATAAAACTTTTCGGCTATTAAGCCATTATCGAAAGCGATCATACAAAATAAAATATCAAAATATATAACAATATACGATATATATATATATATATATATATATATATATATATATATATATATATATATATATATATATTGAAATTTATTTTTCAAGTAGTTTTCGTTTTTTTTTAATGTTTTTTGTAAATTTTATTGATTAATAATTTAAAACACAAAATCAATAATATTAGCCAAAATGATAAAAATTTTACATACAAAGTATTATAAAAAGGGAAAACTATTAAAAAAAATTGAAGTATTAAAAGAGATAAAAATAATTTATTAATTTTGACGATAAACCTTTATTTTGCATTCCGTTATTGTAATTAGAAACCGCGACTGTTAATGTCACTCGTCACTACCTGCATTTTACCTGTAGATTACCTGTAGATTTATGTGCCATGTACTGCACCCAGGCCAGAGGCATGGAAAAGGCGAGTACGTAAGGTTAGTGAATTTCATTGTGACCGCACAAAACTAAAACTACAGTCGACAATAAAAAAATACTGTCATTAATAATAACAATCTACTAAATTATAATTATAAAGATTAACGATAATATTTGATTAAATTTCATAATAATTTTTTAATTCACTGCTTACAACGGAACAGAAGGCATATAACCTTATAGAGATAACTTTAAAAATGGACATAAATTCCCCACTTGTTATAAATAAAAAAATGTTATTTCAGTACTTTCACTTAATAATGTAAAAAACAACAACATTGGTTTCGAAATAGGTGATCAATCTTCTCCAGTTAATATCTACGTAATACAAATGTTATTCCAATATCGTTTTGTACACGTGTAAACGTATGTGTGTATACGGGTGTATATATATTTTTTAATAATAATAGCAATAATAATGATACGAGTAGCAATAATAGCGATAGCGGTAATAGCACTATCTGGAAAGATATTTAGCAGATATATATATATAGCTAAATACTGCACCAGGAGACCAAAATTCTAAAGAAACATAGAAATAAGTTGACCGACGAAAACGTACTGCGTGTAAACTCATATGATACACAAAGTAGGAATTTTAGTTTTTAACTTCAATATGACACATTAAAGTTAAGTAAAAACAAAGATTACATATTTTATCTAATTTATCTGAATAAGCTTCAGGATTACGTCCAAACGGGAAACTACCGTGAGATGTTCGTAAAATTAAATTTTAAATTAATTAAAAGTTTAATAACATTAGAGTGCGTATGTTCAACGTGCCTTTCTGAATCGAGCGGATACAACTTAAATAAACTCGAATGTTTCTGAAATGATACAATAGGCGCGGTATTTGTAAATTTATAGTTTGACAGGTGAAATATGTCTGTAAATAAAACATATTTAGCTATTAGAATAAAGAGCAAAAGTCACTGAATAAAACGGATAATGAATTGAGAGCGTTACACGTATCATTTGAATTGCGAGCACGATAATAAAGGCTTTATCACAATATATAATTTTCATCCGGTTAATCCATTAAAAACTGAACAGTTTAGTACATATATAAACGAAGAAAAACTATCGGGCTAAGTAGAAGATCTGGGTGTGGAATTTAGGTAACAGGATCTAAAGCGCACCGTACACGGTCAATAATACTGATAGTATTTACAAATATTGTCAATATTACTTATCGCGTAATGTAGAGAATACTGATGTACTGATGAAAAATACTGAAGTGATCCGGATATTTTGATCCGCGTTCTTCAGTATTAAGGCGTAGTTATTAGTATATTGATAGTATTATTGGTCGAATTCTTCAATGTTTTCATCATTTATCAGTATTTATTTACTTTGTTAAATAAATAATTTTTTTTACTAATTTTAATAAATAATTTAGTAAGAAAATTTCAAAATTGAGAGCATTACACGTATCATTTGAATTGCGAGCACGATAATAAAGAGCTTTATCACAATATATAATTTTCATCCGGTTAATCCATTAAAAACTGAACAGTTTAGTACATATATAAACGAAGAAAAAGTATCGGGCTAAGTAGAAGATCTGGGTGTGGAATTTAGGTAACAGGATCTAAAGCGCACCGTACACAGTCAATAATATTGATAGTATTTACAAATATTGTCAATATTACTTATCGCGTAATGTAGAATACTGATGTATTGATGAAAAATACTGAAGTGATCCGGATATTTCGATCCGCGTTCTTCAGTATTAAGTCGTAGTTATTAGTATATTGATAGTATTATTGGTTGAATTCTTCAATGTTTTCATCATTTATCAGTATTTATTTACTTTGTTAATATAACGATTGTTTCATGTTAAAGAGTAAATAAATAAATTTTTTTACTAATTTTAATAAATAATTTAGTAAGAAAATTTCAATTTTTTTCAGTTTGCAATTACGCTTTTATTTTTTTAATAATACGGTGAAAATTTATGTTTAAAGAATATACAGAGTTATAAATATAAAATTAAACAAAAATGGTACGTATATTGTTATTTCTCTACGTTCGGAATTTGATGAAATTCATATAAAATTTTAATTCGTCGATTATATTATAGTTTTACATTGTTATTTAATTAATTTTATACCTAAACATTTTGCTGTGAATGAAATTTGTTTTTTAATCGGATATGAAACAATTACTTATGACACAAATGTTGCAAAATATGAGAACGATTGTGAGAGTGAAACAATTGGAATAACCTAATGTCTAAAGAGATTTTAAAGGATACAAAAGGCATTAAGGGTAAAAGTGGAGATGAATAAGAAGATGAGATTACTATATCGTATTCGACGAAACGAAGTACTGTCTTTTCTGTTTAAAACGGGAGTTAAAAAAACAAAATCTATCGAATATTAACGATTAATAGATATCGTCACCAAATGAGTAGACACGATCCAGTTAAAATATCGATTAATTCGATAATTATATCATCGTCAAATTAAGTTATAATTATTTCGACGACAACTATTATCATCATTATTTTAATTTATATCCGGGACATTCGCGAGAAATTTTATTTCAAGAGTAATCTAGCCGAAACCGGGTAAACCAATCGGAGTAAGTAAAGCGCGTATGTTTTGTCTCTATTTTTTTAAAATGGTTTTCGTAAATTTATCTTCGTTTAATTTTCCCTTTATGCTATTCGTCCGAATAGTGAGCTATTTAAAGAACGAATAAAACAAAATAAAACAACCGACTAGATTAAAGTAATAAATAAATTTAAAAAAGGGTAATTAAAACCGACGCTAATATTTAAACAGAGACTAGATTAGATTCTTCGAGGGTGATAACAATTTGTTAAGGGTAATTATTTTTCGGATAAACGTTTAAAACCGTATAAAATGTTTTTGTAATATAGAGGATATATATATTATATACAGATATAGATATATAGAGAGATATATCCATAAATGCGAAGATGTGTATATACACACACACACGCACACGAATATATATATATGTATGTTATGTACACTAACGTATGTGTATATATATAAAATATACGCATAAAACATATGTATATTGTAGTACACTCTGAAAATCAAATAGACGGCCGATGAAAGTTAATATACGTGATAATGATTATGAAATAGCTAGCGTTTAATTTATACTAGTGATAGTATGTATTAGGAATCTCGCTCGGAATTATCCTTGCCAAATTACGAGAAATTTGCGCTTCTTTATAAGGTACGTTAACAACATATATACAGGATGCTTCGTCTGCACACAGAGACAACAAACCCACACAAAAGTATATAAACAAATGCGGTGCGTATATATAATATATATATGGTTAATATATACATTTTATATATATATTACATGTTCGCCTTCTGGACTACATTATATATATATGTATATATATATATATATATATATATATATATATATATATATATATATATATATATATATATATATATATATATAGCTTGAAAAAAATTCTTTAATGAAGAATAAAACGCGGACTCTTATCGTGGCTGGGTCTTATATTTATAATGCCTGCTTTAATTTCCAGTTAGATAAAACAATAATGAATTATCAGTACCCCAAGACTTTTTTTCTGGGTGCTTTAATTTAGCCTGGGGTTTTATAATCGTTTATCTTCCTCTCTCACTCCTTTCTTACTCCTTCCCACCCTCTCTACCCTGTATATCCAATACACAATTTAACTAGTGATGATTTTCCGGAATATTTGATTTACACTTTTCGTCCTCTAGTGAAACGGGTACTTGCTTAATCGCGCTGAAACGTAAAAGCGTCAATATACTGTCGTTAAAAAAATTGATTTTACGTATTTTTTATATAATAACGTTTGGAATCTGGGATGGAACCCACGCGTATATTATATATTTAATTTGTTCAAGCTTATATCTCTTATATTTTAATCGCAAACTAATACGTGTATAGTCCCTCCTATGTTATATATGTAATAGCATAAGTAATTTAAAAAAATTTTTCTTTGTTTGCTGATGTATTACCCGATGTGCGTATGATAATTTCAAAGCTCCGTCAATTCGATCTATTGTAGCGTAAAACGGAGCTTTAAGATTGATTCTACAGCGTTTATTCTGTATAGGTTGCAGCTTACGGTAAGACCATGCAGGACACGAATACAACATTATCGGTCTTAAGGTATTTTTATAAATAATCACCTTATTGATAGTGTTAAAGTGGCATTTCTTCATTGCATTACCCAAGCCAGGTAAGGACGCTACTCAAATTTGTAATATTCGTCCAATCAGCTTGTTAAGCAATCTGAGTAAAATTGCAGAAAAAATAATTCTCTCTCGGCTAATAAGTCATTCTGATAATCATACGATTGTTCCCAAAGTACAATTTGGTTTTCGTCATAATTATTCAACTACTCACCAGATCGCTAGAATAACTGAATTCATTACACATAATTTCAACTGTAACAAACATACGGGGATGATTTTATTCGACGTAGCGAAAGCTTTTGATACGACGTGGCATAAAGGAATTATCTATAAAATGATTCGATTCCATTTTCCCCCATACTTAATCAAATTAATTTCGAATTATTTAAGCAGCAGATTATTTTATGTAATAGTTAATAATGACAAATCCACTATGAAGACGTGTTCAGCAGGAGTACCACAAGGAAGTGTATTGGGGCCCTTTTTATTTATCTTATATCTTTCCGATTTTCCCACCTTTGCAAATGTTCAGGTTGCACTTTATGCCGATGATACAGCACTTTTCTGTAGCTCATACAGGCCTACTGCAATACGTAACAAGCTGCAAATAGCAATAAATCGTACTGTACGTTACTTTCACAAATGGCAAATTGATATAAATTCGGAAAAAACAGAATCCATATTTTTCACTCGTAGAAGGCCTTTACTTCCCGCGATGCTCGAAGTAAATTCTGCATCAGTTCGATGGTCAAACTATGTTCGCTATTTAGGTGTTACTTTAGACATGAGGTTAACTTTCTCAGAACACATAAATCGAGTCATGGTTAAAGCTAACAAAACTATATGTACGATTTATCCCTTGTTTAACCGCAAGTCGCGTGTTAACATTAATAATAAATTAATGCTATACAAAACACTTGTTCGCCCGGTGATTACATACTCCTGCCCAGTTTGGAGCTCAATTTCTGTTGCTACTTACAATAAGTTGCAGCTTCTGCAAAATAGATGTCTACGATGTATTCTAGATGCACCCAGGTACAGAAAAATTGTTGACATGCATGCTGATCTTCGAATTCCCTATATTAGAGATTTTGTACTTTATTTAGCAAATCATTTTTGTGATAAATGCTTAATACACACTAATGAATTAATTGCGTCGATCGGAAATTACGATTCCAAGCAACTTGATTTCATATATACCAGATATAAACATAGGCGACTTAAACATAATTTGCTTTAAATTTAATGCAATAACTAGATTTATAATAAATATTTGTATACCTAGTTCTTACTTTCTCCAATTTAAATATGTTTAGGTTCACTTATTAATGTAACCCATATAATTTGTAATTTCTTATTAATTATGTGTAATTTCCTTAATCGTAATAATACTTGAAGAAGTGCTTGGTTTTTATTTGACAGGTTTTTTGTATTTTCCTGTTAGTATGTAATTATCATTATGCTTAAGTAATTAAAATTATTTTTCTGTTTACGTAGATGTGTGGTAAGCTTATAGCGGTACACATTTTTTCTTTTTACTGTTTGTCATAATTGTAAATTATTCAATAAACTGTTCTGTTCTGTTCTGGCATTTCTTACTAAAGATATATAATTTAAATCAAGTTTTTCTTTTTAAATAACATAATTACAACTGGGCGTGAGGCCATCTAGCAATTGTCATCGTGAGAGAGGTTAAATCGTTTATTGCTATAATAAATAATGTTGGACTTAGCACTGGACCTTGTGGGCACCGTTTTGCAGCTGTTTTGAGGCGGATACGGCTCGACCGATTCTAACTCGAAAGGTGCGCTCCGATAGAAAGTATTGTATAAAGTACATGATGTGTTCTCGAAAGTCCCATTTGTGCAAAGTTAAGATTGTTTTTTTCTTCAAAATCCGATCGAATGCTTTTGTAATATCGAAGAATACTGTTAGGTGTGTTTACGTTTTGTAAAGTTGTTTTGAATGAACGTTTGTAGGTGTAGAAGGTGGTCTGCTGTTGATCGCGATGGTCGGAAGCCACATTGTTTCGGTGATAACAGTTTTCTGTTTTCTAGTTCCCAGATTAGTCGTTTGTTTACGATTTTTTCGAAAATTTTATATAGAATGGAAGTTAATGATATTGGCCTGAAGTTATCTAATTGTGTCGGGTTTTTGTTTGGTTTTTGTATTGGTATTATTATAGATATTGCCTTGGGAAAGATCGAGTTGTCCATATGTGGTAAAACAGCCGAACTAGCTTGTCATACATACAATCTGGAGCCTTCTTTAGGAATAGGATCTGAATATTGTTAGGACCGGTTGCCGATTCCTTCATAGAATTAACAGCGCTGATAATTTCGTTTTTTTTTTCAATGAGGGAATTATATGTTGGATTCGTTGCTGTATCGTAATTATTTGGATTCCGTACATTGGTTTATTTGTAATGAGGACGGTAGCGAGTTATTATCGCTTGAGATGCTTTTAAAATAGAGTGCAAATTGTTCTGCTATTTCTTCCGCCTCTGTGTACCACTGGCCACATATTGAAATTGGTATACGAGGGATGTATGTTTTGTTTAATGCCGGTACTTTATTCCAAAGTTGTTGGATTGGTGTTCTAGCTGTTAGAGTAGATGTGTATTCGTTCCAGTTTCTCTTTTTTTTTTTTTTTGTTTAAGCACCCACCTAGCTTTTGATCGGGCGTGCTGGTAAGCTATGTGATTTTCAATTGTGAATATTTGTTTTAACTTTTTGAGCGCTTTCCTTCTATTTCGAATGGCTACTGAGCATTTGTTTTTAGGTAATGGTTTTGTTTTCGGGATAGCTTGATCCGCGTGTTTTAGAATTTGTGCGTACAGTAGGATGCAACGAGCGTGTCAGTGTCGCTGCTGCTTTCTAGTGTAGTGTTGGCTAAGAATAAGTTATGATACAAGTCCCAGTTTGCTTTTTTGAAGTTGAATTTTGTTTCAATATTCGGTGTAGCGACTTTACTGTGTATACGTTGATGATCAGAGGATAATGGTCACTACCTCCCATGTCGGCGTGTAGATGGGTGTCTATTAAATGTGTAATCCGGCTTGTGCTTAGGATGAAATGAATGCTCCATGTTCTATGATACTGTAATGCGTTGGTTCGTATACGAGTTGTGTATTGTTAGGTTAAATTTATCTATTATTTCCATTAATAGTTTGACCCTTCTCTCCGTTGTATTTCCACATATTTGTTCGCTATGCGAATTAAAGTCCCCTGTAAATACAAATGGTGTTGGAAGGTTCGATAATAAATGTGTATAATCGCTTTCTTCAGTTCTAGTATACTGAGGGATATACATTGTGCAAATTGTTACAGCTACATTATTGTTTAAGCGTATCGCTAAAGTCTGTAAATGTTCTTGCCGGGTTTTTATTTTTTGTTTGTTTTTTTCTGTAGCATAACATTTGTCTTGTTAATTTTCTAGTTTTAATAATACTATTTAAACTGTTAAGGTATAAGGGGTACTTAACTTTATGAACCCCCTTGTTTTGTACATATCTTAATGAAATGTAGCTTCTTTCTTCTTCTTCTAGAGTTGAGATTTATTTCTGTGTAAATAGTGTCATTTTTTATAGCTACAAGAATTCCACCGTGTGCTCTTGGCTGGCTGTTTAGACTTTTGTATATGATATTTAAATAAAATGTGAGATCGAAAAAAAAATATTGTAATTTTGGAGGTGTATTTTTTTGATTTGGGTGCAAATGCGTTTCTTGAATGCATAGTATTGTTCGGTTATATGTTGCTAAAATGATTTTAAGATCTTCTAGAATACCATTACAATTCCAATTTATAATAGAAATATTTTCGGTTCTTAAGTCCATTTTCTTTTTAAATTAAGTGTGTGGCTATTACTGTGTGGTGTTTTCCATTTTTAAGTTTTAATAATTTTGGTGAATCGTATTTTCATTGATCGATTTTTCTTCAGTAGGGTATAATTATCTTGTAGTATATCAATTAGTTTTGATGTTTCTGAGGTGAATTCCATGTTCAGGAATGTTTGGATGGCGTTTGCTCATATCGATAAATATACAGAAATTTGAATATGTAAGAAGATAGTGTTTTTCATTAGTTTTGATGTTTGCTTCGAGAGGTTTAAGTATATGTTTTATCGACTGCGTGACATCTAGATCATTATCGCTTTCCGGATCTGATGCTGCTGTGGTTAGGTTTTCATCTGTTTCTGAGTCCATTTCATTTACTTCGTTGTCAGGTTGTGTCTTTATTTCGGTTTCTAAGACATTTAAGTTTGCAAGATTCTTTTTCGATTTTTAATTGATCCGATTTTATTATCTGATTCGGATTTTGTTGCGGAGGAGTTATTAGATAGTTGTCTTTTTACGTTTTCTGCACGAGTTGTATTAAAATTGTTCTCTTGGTTCGTTTGTTGTGGAATGTTTGTGAAGGATTGCAGATTAATTGTTTGAGAATGGTGGTCTGTTTCTTATTTGGGAAATATGGAAATTCATCTGTTATTTCTTGTGTTTGTTGTATAAGAGCTGGTGATTTTGTACAGGGTGGTTGCGAATAAGTTTCTGGATTTTCTATTCCAATGTCTCATTTGCATTGCAATTACCGGCTTTATGGCCGGAAGCGTTGCATTTGAAGCAGATTAAATCATCTGCTGATAGACATATACAGTAGCTTTTGTCATTTGAGTCCGATGTAAAAGAGCTCGGTAATTTTAGTTCTTTGAAGTTCGTAATGTATACTTGTCAACGCTAGCTGACTATATGGCCAAACTCGTCGTCTAGCGGTTTAATTCTAAGGATTGATATGTTTGATGCCAGTTTCATGTTGAGATTTGATAGGAGGTGTCGTTCTAGACTGTGGTTTGTTATTGTTGTTGAGAAAGCGTTAATTTAGTGGCTGGTGATTTTAGCTTGCGAGCTTTGATGAAATGGCCGTCGATTTCGAGATCGCCGTATTCGGATATAAATGAGTGCACTAAATGTGCAGTTTTAAGAAATATAATGACGCGGTTTCCACTTACGCGGGAAGCTGCTATAATATTTTTAGCCCCGAGTAGAGGTTTTCTAAAGACGACAGGTAATCTATAATTTTATAATCGAGTATGTAGTTAAAGACGATACCTTGCTCTTCGGTCGGATGGCTAAAATTATGAAGAGGTGTTATTACTTTCTGTTGTAAAGTGGATGCGTATGTTGTGTGTTTGATTGAAACATTATTACCTTGCTGCGAAGCTGTAGTAGTAGTAAAGTTCGGTGGTGTAGATGACGCTCGTATAATGCCGGTTGATAGTTGATCGGTCGCGCCGACCATCGTAACTGATAACGCCGGTAATTTAATACGATGCCGGTGGTAACTCGAATAGCGGGGATTCAGAAAGATAAGATTGTTGGATTTTATATAACTGTTTATAGTGTTTATTACGTTAAAGAGACAAGAACGCGAGAGCACGTATTATACACTGTACTAAACGGACGGTAAGTTAAGTAATAAATAAGTATCAGTTAAATATTCACTTAATACATTGTTTGTGATATTAAGTGTCAGGGTGGGTAGAGAAAAAGTCATATTAACGGCAAACAATAGCTCGCCGCAAAGGGCGGGAATGTTAGATAGTTATAACAGAGAAAAATAAAACTGAATAAAAGGATAAGTTAACACTGAATACGACGATCGCACGGTGTGATGCCATTTGTTTTGTAAAATTTTTTGATCGACTGAGAATAAATTTTTCCGCTATCTTGTTAAGATTACCGAGAAGAAGCACGCAGATTTACAGGACCTAAGGTATTCTTACCAGCTTTAAGGATGGTTATTGCTTTTGACGTTTTCCAAGTATTAGGGGAATGAGAACGTAGTGAAACAGAATTCATTACGATCGTTAATTTAACTAACGCGTAGATAGGTAGATTTTTTAAAAAAATCGTAGAAACCTTATACAACCCAACAGACTATTTTATTTTTATTTTTTATTTTATATGTGATTACGTATTTCAGCAACAGTAGCGCGAAGTCGTAATTAGGTATTTTTTGACGTTGGATTTGACTTAAGAATTCTGATAAACAGATGCAATGTTGCAATTCTGAGCATTCATACCGTAGTACACGTGAGCTAACAGAGTCACCTTTGTCTTGATTCGGATAGGCAATTCTACCCTGATAGTTCAACGAAGGTAAGTACGTGTTGCGATCAATAAATATTTTAACCGGTTTCCATAGATTATTTTTACAGGACCATAAGGAGTTCGGCTTACATCTCCATGTATTATTATAGTTTTCGCTTAATTCATATTTGGCTAATCTAGATAAATATCGTAATAATAACTTATGAACAATGAACAATAATATATTTGCATATTTAAATATTTTCTGTTTACAAAAAAGTAAAGTTACTATTCAATAGAATTTTCTGTACCGAATATATCAACGATTCTTTCCAGAAAAAATTAATATGAAATATAATCTTATAAAATATTATTTAAATTGCGCCTTATTATAAGATTGCAGGAAAAATTTTTAATACAAAAAACCTGCTCATTTAAAATAACAGAGTGCGTACACTCTTACCGTATCAACAATATACTTAAAAATATCTTAGCTTATTTATTAATACTAGAACTAGAATTTGTAGCTGGCTTACTATAGAAGGATGTGTTTTATACGCCTACGCTTATATCTTTTATACCTGTGTTGTAAAGCTTGGTAAATCCCCTATAGAATTTACCATTGAAATGTCGGAATATCTACAATCGGCAAAAAATTTTTTCGTTTTATCCTTAATCATTTCCTGTACGTAAGGGAATTTTAACGCATCATGGAGAGATTTTATTGAAGTAAATCGAGGTTTATTCAAAATTATTCGAAGGCAATGGTTTTGCACTCTTTGCTCATGGTTTATATTACTACTACTAGTATAAGACCACGCTGGGCAGGCATAGAGTAGCTTTGGTAAAATTACCTTTTTGTATAATAAAAATTTTTTTTGCGTTGAAAGCGCAGATCTTTTATCAAATATAGGAAATAGACAACCCATTTTCCGTATTGTTCTACTTACACAATCATTAATATGTTTTGTAAATGTGAGTTTTCTGTCTATGATGACGCCTAAATGCTTCACATGTTCCTTCCAGTCAAGTTCAACGTTTTTTATTTTAACGAAACGATTTAATGAAGGCCTACGTCTGGTAAAAATTATTGACTCTGTTTTCTCATCGTTAACTTTTATTTTCCATTTATGGTAGAATTTAGACATGACATCAATTGCTTTAGTTAATCTATTACTTATAGTGTCTATTCTATAAGAAGATACCATTGGAGAGGTGTCATCAGCATAGAGATCTATATCTACTCCTGGGATTGTCGGTAAATCATTAATATATACAATAAAAATGAATGGGCCTAAGATATTGCCTTGAGGCACCCCAGCTTTAACGTACCTTATATCAGAGTTATGGTTTTTCAGTTTCACATAGAATTTTCTATTCATCAAATAAGATTTAATAGTAAAAACAAGATATGGAGGGAAATTATATTTAATTAATTTATATATGATTCCATCATGCCATGTTGTGTCAAACGCTTTTTCTATGTCTATCAAGACAACACCCGAATGTTTATTCTGGTTAAAGTTATCAGTAACTTTGTCACAAACACTGGCCAGATGGATTGTCGTACTTAGTTTTGGTCTAAAACCGTATTGTGAATCAGCTATGATGGATTCTCTGTCACTAAATGCCTTCAATCTTACTAGTATTATTTTTTCAAAAACCATACTTATATTACTGAGTAAACTCACAGGTCTAACATTTTGGACCGAAGATGAATCTTTCCCAGCTTTTGCCAAAGGTACCGTTACCGATACTCTCCACGACACAGGATAATAGCATAGGCGTAAACATGAGTTAAATAGAACCTCCAAGGCGACTATTGCTTTTGTTGGTAGATTTTTGATAATTTTTATGCTAATTTGATCGTGACCAACTGAATTTTTCAGCCTGAGAGTGGAGATAAGGCGTTTAACCTCTTTAGGTGTTGTAAGATCTACGAGTGAAATCACTGCAGGAGTGTTAAGTGAGTAATTGTTTATCGTCTGCTTCACCTTACGTTCATGATACCGGGTTGACATCAACACATTTTGACTGTGAACAGTACTAAAATGTTCAACTAAAATTTCCGCTTTGTCTTCAACGGAATAAGCTATCCTACCCAAATTAGTTGGGTCTTTAATAGACGATAATTCGGTTTGGCCTCTACAGAAGTATTTATTAACTCTCCATAAACTATTATCAATTGGAGAGAGGTTTTTGAGGAATTTATCATACTGTAAATTTCTTTCATTTATTAACTTTCTTTTAACTACCTTATTTAATTTGTTATACAGCTTCTTATACTTGAACTTATGTAGATCATTAGATCTTTGATAACATTTACGAACGTAGTTTTTAAGTTTAATAATAATTTTTATATCTTTTGAGATCGAATTCACTTTCTCCTTTGTAACAACCTGCGGAATGGCACTGCGCGCAGCTTGCATTATGACGGAATTTAGATGTAGAATATATTTATCTATAGATTGCGGATTAAGTAAAGTTTTTGGTATATTAATATTTTTCTGAATGTGTTCTTTAAATATGTTCCAGTTTGCTCTGGAATAATTGAAAGATTTAGTTAATTTATTGTACTTTAACTTACTACATATAGTAAACATTATCGGATTATGATCCGATGATAGTTCACTTAAAGATAAATGGTTACTTAATTGAGAGTAGTTCTTGGCAATGACAATATCAATGATGCTAGGCAAAGAAGTTGAATTCCCGGGGAAAAATGTAGGCTCTGATGGTGTTTTTATCTGAAAGTTTAGTCTGTTGCACATGCTTAGGAGTATGTTCCCTGCTCTGTTAGCATTATGACAATTCCAAACTCTATTCTTTGCATTTAAGTCTCCAATTACTAAGGCATGTGTTGATGTATTTAATAAGGATCTGATATCACTTGCGAGACTAGTAGGTTTTATCGGCGGTCGGTATGCTGCAAAGATAACTAATGATTTGTTTCCTAGCTGAAATTTCGCTCCCACAGCTTGTACCTGACTGGTATGCGGTATAGGCCGAGGGGTGTAGTGTAAACTGTTGTGAACTATTAAGGCTACTCCTTCCATTTTGTTTGTTAAATCATTTCGGAGTATTTTATAGTTAGATAATTTAAAATTAAAATTTCCATCAATTTTTGTTTCCGAGAGACCAACAACGTGTATGTTATTGCTCAGCATAAACTGTTCTACGTCTAATATTTTATTTCTAACAGAGTTAGCATTCCAGGCAATTACATGCACTCCTTCTTCACACATATACAGATATACACATTTATATGAACGTGTCGGTTACACATTCGATAATTATGGTAATTACGGTAACTATATCAGTATCACGATTTGACTTTAGTTTTGATATGATACTTTTGATGCATCGTAATATGTTGCTAATACCTAGTGATTTAAACGCTGTTATAATATACGATAAGTCACTATTACTCTCGCTATCACGATTGCTTTCTATACATATATTACTATTTAGAGCCTGTGCATAAGTACGTGTCGTTTTATTAACATTTGTTTTTCTTAAATTATTATTATTATTATTATTATTATCATTAATATGATTATTTCTAAAATGATTGTTATTTCTATTATTTCTATAGTCGTGATCACTATTACTAGTGCGATTATTATTAACGTTATTTACGGTATTCTTATTTAGTATATTATTCGATACGGTTTCGAGAACTCGGTTATAAACCGGACAACTTTTCGAGTTAGCTGTGTGCTCATTTTCACAGTTAGCACATTTTACCTGATTATTTTCGCCGCACTCTTTAATAGAATGCTGGCCACCACATTTTAAACATTTTATTTTTTTGAAACAATTATAAGATACGTGTCCATAAGCCTGGCACAGAAAACATTGTATAATTTTATTACTGAGTTTAAATTTTTCCCAGGATACTATACAATAACAAAGTTGTTTGATATTTACAATATCTTTAATATTTGTGTTCGCTGGGAATATAACATTAAAAATAGGTAGTTTAATTATCTGATTTTCAGAATTTTTTTTGGTAAATTGTTTAATATCATCGATCTTAATTTTAGATTCGATTTCTTTTCTAATTTATTCATTACATTGTCATAATCTTCAATACTATTAGTATATAAGACGTACGAATTACCATTAGTTTTAATTTTTACGTTAAATTTTAGATTTTTATGAATTTTATTAACAAATGTATTGTGGCTTTCATTCAATGTGTCTGGAAGTATTATGGGAGGTATAGTAATTCTACGATTTAGGTTACTAATATTATTTTTATTATTATTATTACGACTATTATTACTAATATTATTACTATTAAATACTACCTTAGAACTACAATTACCGGTAGATGTCCTGCTGTGCATAACCGCATTAATTTCTTCTGTTAACTGTGTTACGTCGGTACGATATTCAATTCCATCGTTATTTATATTGTGTGCTTGTTGAAACGGTGCATATCGATTATTGGTTTCGATAATCGTATCATTTTCTCTTTTTTTCTTTTTTGGAGAACTACCTCCTTTCTTTTTTGCTGGTTGCCATCCATTCTTATCAGAATCATCGTCAGAATCCCCAACAGACTCGAAAGCTGACGTTAGGCTTCGACGAATAGCCATATTATTAAATTTCGTTGGAGAGGTAGAGGAGGTCTCTACCGTCTCCATCTCCTCCTGTAATTGTGAAGCAGCTTGTTCTTCGCACTGCTTTGTCCCACCACGATCGCGCGGCGGGGTACGATACATATTATAAAACTATTAAAATAAGAACGCATAAAACACGATATTCGATGAAATCGGTTTTATAATCTTATGCCTTATGCATAGGAATGCGGCGTTCGTGATATCGGTGTCTAATGAAATTTTTAAACTTTATCAGTGATAAAATTTTTGTGTACTTAGAAGTAAAAGTAATTTTCGGAAGAGCTACATCAGCCGCATTTAGGATGACATTGGTGAATCAAATTACTTCTTCATCTCTAGGTGCGCTGTTAAAACTTTATGAATATCGTGATAGAGATTTTTAGTAGAGATTTTAGGAAGGCGATAGACAGAGTAAATAATTACGGCGTGATTAGGCATTTAAATTCCGACAGATTCTAGTTTTTTCTTTTTTTAAAGAAGGTATCGTGATCGGAGAATTTATTAATATAATTTTTAGTAAAAAGAGTTACTCCTCGATCGAAAGTATTTCGATCTGATCTGTAAACTTTATAATATCAAGGACATCATATCAATTTTTTGTCTCACTAACGCGAGCTATGTGAATATATTTATCAAATAACTGATGACCGAATTCTAAAAAATTATCTTTAATGGAATTAGCATTACAACCTACGACATTAAAGATACTATCTACATTAGACATAATTAACTAAACGGTTAATAATATCAGTTAATTATAACTGAAAAAGTCCAATGCCACCTTCAGCTATCGTTGCAAATTTATTACATGTATCGTCGGCATCCCAGAGTCTGTGTAGTTCTTTCATTGAATCAAAAATATTTTAAAATTTAAACCTTTAAATAGACCGATAATGTGACTACTAGCGTCATTACTATTATTTCGAGTAGATGAGACACCACCTGTAACATATCTGTAAGTCTTAGTACTTGAGACATTACTATTATTATTGTTCTTATTACTACTATTGCCATAAGGTACACACTAATTCTTAGCGCTATTTACATTAAATCGAATACTATTATTAACACTGTTAGAAGGAATGATTCATTTCATACCGTATTAGAAATATTAGGAGTTTTATATAAGAACTAACTCATATTTCTATAAACTATATAAATACCTTTATTGTCTGGAAACATATGTAAGTTATCAACATGAAGAAGGTACAATATATTGCATGGAGGACCGTTACTCGACGAGCGCAGTAATTTAAGGTATAGTTCTGAGCGTCATGATGTTAAAAACAGGCATTCGAAGAACGCGTGATCAGTAAGGAGTTCCTGTGTATAAGGAATAGATTGTCCGGCAACAAGTAATGTCCATTTCGTGATCATTACTTTACGATTAATGTTTTTAAACAAGTAAACTGACGGAAATTTAATATATTTACAAAACCCACCCATAATTTAACCCGACAAAATAGTTAATAAATAAATTGTTTTGTTGTACCTCCTGCTCCGGTTCGTAGGTATATATATATATATATATATATATATATATATATATATATATATACACCATGGAGAAGGTAGTAGCACCCCACTCCATATAACATCATAGGCGAGCATATCTGTGTCGCATATAAGTAGTGCCTTGAATGCTAGCTCATTTTGTACGTAAAAATAAACGTACAATAGCTAGAGCCACGACGTTCGGCTATACGAAAAAATACGACGATGATGATGTATACATACATACATATATAACTTAAAACAATAGCGGACTCTTTAAACCTTAAAATTTGAAATTAGCAAGACTCTTGTAACTGGTCGCGATCAAAATCTTGTACAAATGTTTTCAGATACACTGACCAGATTAAATATTTAGGTTTTATTATAGATAATCAACTGAAATATAAGCATATTCAATACATAAATGACGAGGTCAATAAATATTATTATATCTAAAAATCATTTGGTGACAAATTATGGGGACTAAATTATAATTCGAACTTAATACTATACAAAGACTTGGTACAGAGTTTATACTCGTATTGTGCTGGTATCTACTATAACCGCTCAACCAAACTGCTCTAATTCATAAAGTGAATTAGAATTGCCGAAAATTTTTGATTGATTTAATATTCTTATATATAACTGCTTCAAATATTGCTATTCAAACTATTGCACGAGTATCACCTGTTGATCTTCATATTAAAAACCGATCACTTATTTTTAAAATTAAAAGAGAATATAATGGAATTATAAACAAAAAAAAACAACTTGATTTGCAAATTTTTAATGAATTAAAATCAAGGTATGATGCTCAAACTAATGGTAAATTAATTAACAAATTTTTTTTCAGATATATTTAAACGTTTAAAAACAAAAGGTTTAAAGTAAATTTGTATATGACACAGATCCTTACATGGTCCAACACATCGTATACACATGTAGTAAATATAACCATACGAGAAAATTGTATAATGTCGATTGCTCTCTTAATCCTCATGAAATTATTCTATTAAATAAGTTTCCTAGTTTTGTCTCGGAATTATTTAAGATTAAACATAGATATTGATAGTCACTACCGGTAGCCATAAGCTACTTTCGCAGGCTACTCTATTTTATATATATAGCGTGAATGCTCGTATAAATATATATTATTATTTTTAAAAAATAAATAGAGTATTTATAAATAAATATTTTATTTTATATTAAAAAAATTTTATATATTTATTAATGAATTAGTTATAAAAAAATAATAATTTAATTGAAAATAATAATAAAAAAAAACTAACCTGACCGGATTCGTAATTACTTGTCAACCATCCTTCTTCATTTAATTCTAACTGTCTTGATCAAGAAACTAACAACTGAACTTTTACAACTGAAAAAACTAGAACTCACTTGAAAATAAACACCCATCCCTTTTTATACCTTTTTCTTAAGCCTTGTTAAACAAAAAATTACTCGATTCTCTTCATTATTTACTGGCTGTATTAACTAAAATTATTTGGTCAAACTAATTTACTGGTTTTTTCCATTGACTAACTAAAATTAATTTTAATTATTGTATAACAATAGTTTATCTACTTAAATCCGGTTTGGTTATATTATAATAATTTTAATATATTTTACTTTAATTAAATAAATAATTATATATATATATATAAATTTTGTTTTATTATATTGATTAAATTAAATATTAGCTTTCCACCTTCAATTTAATAAATTTAAATTTATTATGACGTGAACATACGACGATCGTCGTAATATATATATATATATATACATATCTATATACATGTTTAATAATTTACTTTCGCATTTAGACATACTTTGACAGGAAGTTAGGGTATTAATATTATTTTAGAATTATCGGTTAAAAGCTTCATTCTTCAACCCACGTTAAGATTGATGATCAATTATTGTATGTAAGAATACACCCTAAGGAAATTTCGTCTAAAGTAATAGTCAATTTCGGACGAATATCGACCAGATTTTATGAACTCAATTAAGAAAGAGTTGATTAGAGAACCCCGAGGGAATACGTTAGAATCAGAATTTTTCCCCTATACAAAATTCCCCGAGTGGTATCATTTTATCGCGATTCATAACGTTTCGTTTTTACGTTATACTCGTTCAATGTATGTATATCGTCACTTAATCTCAATCTTTCCACAACGTCTTCAATTATTTGTGTTGTATTTATGCTATATACCTTCACACGGTGCAACCTGAGAATCATCAGAGGAGGAAAGCTAAAACGTAGCGAAAAATATATATTTTAAATTCAATAAAATGATTAATTTTAAGTGTTTAGTACTTCCTAATTGCATATCTTACAATAAATAAGTAAAAGTATGACAAAACCTTTATCATAATTGGACCCTCTTAAGAGCTTCCCACTTGCGAAAACCATAAAGCGGAACTTCCTCATGGGTAGCAGGCTTTGGTAGAGCCCTTAGTTTTGCTAATATTAATAAACATTCATATCCCTTTTTTACCGGTGTTAATTTTTCTCGATATGTCGAGTCACTCATGTAAAGAAGTTAAGAACATTAAATATACTTCGGTTTGCAACATAATTGATCAATGGGGCAGGCAAAATATTTAAACTGGAAAAACTATAAGTGTATTCCTAAACCTGAAACATATATTATATAGTAGAGATATAATAAAATTGATAAAATGCAATATTTTATCGGTATTTTTGTACAATTCTGAAAGCTGGGTAAATCACAAAAGCGATAGAGCAAAAAAAAAATGAATGCGTTTGAAATGCGGCTTAAATTGGACAGATAAAGTACGCAACACGGAAGTACTGAACGTACGAATAAATGCGAGGAAGTTGTAAAAGAAGTTAAGTATCGTGACTGGAACTATTTTGGTCATGTAATAATGCAGGGAAAAATTATAGAAAGAATATCACGTGGAAGAAAAAAAGATATTAACTTGGTTACCGAATCTATCGGATTGTACAATTTACTACCAGTGGTAAGTTCGTGCAGATTAGTTTTAGACCGACGCACATCCCTTAAACTAGGTCGCGAATTCTAGTTCTTTTCAATCATCTGGTTGACGTGACATCCGGAAGTGCAGCGATTAGCCTATTGCAATGTCCGCGTATGCGCATTGCATGTCTTCGAGCACGCTGCTCGATTGTTTCGTCGACCATGCAGACCCCAAGTTCGCGATGAATAGCTTCATTGGTAACGTACCACGGCATTCTGTATATCAGTCTTAAAGTTTTATTTTGAAAGCGTTTTATTATATTTTTGTTTGTCTTTTTCGCACATCCCCATATTTGTGCAGCATAAGTCGATGTTGGCTTTATTATTACATTATATATGAATACTCTATTGACTAAGGAGGGGGGCCGAATGATATTAGCCAGTAGAGATTTTATTTGTGTATGTATTTTCCAGGTTAGTGTGTGTACTCCTAGATATCTGATGCTGTTGCTTGTTGGTACAACATGTTTACCTAGTGACAGATAACTATGATGATCTGTTCTATTAGTGAATGAGATATGGGTGCATTTATCAGGATTCACTTGTAGTTCCCAGGATAGAGCCCACTCTAGAACAGCGTCCAAGATTTCCTGTAGTGCTGCAACTGCCACTTCAGGCTTCTTGTCTTGATCAATGAACAATGTGTCATCGGTAAAAGTGGCCACTTTGACATTACCCCACGATTGGAAGGTCTGCTCTATATAATAATAACAATGTATCTATCTAGGTTTTAATTATATTTGCCGAACATCTTTTAAAAATCCGCGAAGTAAAGAACAGATTCTTGATTATTTATTAATCTTAAGGTTATAAAACAACTTCTTCGGTTTCGTTTTACTCTTGTTAAAATTTAAACCGAATTTTTATAATTTTAGAAGTGTGTGATAACCTATTTTTGTTTCCGACACTTAATTGTTCCGTTTGCTCTTCGTTTATTTTTTTAGAGGTTAATCAGCTGGTAACAAAAATGTACAGCCGAGTTTTTTTTTTGGTCATTTTTTTACTAACTCCTGTATTTTATTTATTTATTCGGTAATTGTGGCAACCAGACGCAGTCAGGCGGTTTCCCTGTTTTGAGTGTTATTAGTGGTTTTTAAAATTCCGTTATATCGTCTACGAATAAAATTTCCATTAACTCTTTCAGTCACCTCTATTACATGAAATTTTCATATTAACAAAATTATGTATTTAAATGTATCAATTCCAATTATATTTATGTAAAAATATTGAAAAAATCATCTAGAATTATCTGAAAACCAGCGTTATATAATAAACAGTATGTATAAAGATTTATAATTCTCCGTCAAAATTTCACGTGTAACTGAAAGGGTTAACAGAATTCTTCTTTGATTTATGACCTTGTCGTATCCCGTTACTTAGCCCGGAGTCGCGTAACGAAAGGGTGTTATATTAAATTAAAGGAAAAAAGTTTGTATTATTCAGGAAGACTAGGAGCTGAGCTTCTTACGAGGAATTTGAAGTACGCTAGGAAGATTATTAGGGAGATCTGCGAGCTGACGTTGGAAAGTATAAGTTGAAGAGGAAGTTAGGATACGGGCGATGGTGTAAGGATGCAGAATAGGCAGGTCGTTCTTATTTTGTGAAGTGGAATACGTAAAACGAGAGGACTACGTCATTTCGTTCGGGACGTCATTGTATCAGATTTGTTCGCGCCACAGTCCCCTTCGGTACAGATATTCGGAATGTGGCTAGGCATTGAAGTTATCCATCATTTAGTCGCTATCTGGGAGAATTTTCGTTCGTACAGCGGTATTTTACAATGCTATCGTTGTCAGCTGTTTGGTTATATGTTATCGTCCTGTTACATGCCACTTAGGTGTGTAGAGTATCCTAATCGTATTTATCGAGATATCTTTTTTGAGAAAAAGGTATTCTTACGGAATTTATAAATTTTTAAAAGTCCAAAAAAAAATAACGAATACTCGTTTTAAATTCGCGAAAATCAACTTCTTTAAAAAAAAACAAAAAAAATGTTTAATCAGAAGTTATAGATATATTTAGCTACATTTCACGAAAATCTCACTTATAAGGAAGGACATTTAATATTGTTTTTTGTTACCAAAATTTGTAGAATATATTCGAAATCTTTCTTTATTCGCATTTTTCTCTTTTTTTTAATTTTGACTCCATTCGTCCGTTTTTACACGTTGGTAATATTTTGTTCGGCGTTCGGAATTTCACCGCAAACAGTAAACGACAATTCTTCACCGTCCTCGTGTCGGTAGGTAGTACGCCAATTGGTTCGTTTCATCAAACCGTTCAAAACGAACTTTATCTGCTCCATATTTAAACGATGCCGCCGAAAATAAGGAATTTCACGTTCGACGGAGGATATAATGTTTTCTTTGAAATTCTCTAATAAAGGTCCGATTAATTTTTGATGACGCTTTACGTCGGCTTCTAATTTAGCCACCTGATCATCCGTATCGGCTGTTCGTTGCACCGAAGGAACTATTTTAACGATCCATTTATATTCGTTAACTAACGTCTTGGCCATAGTTAAAATGTCCTCTTCGTTTACGGTTGTCTGTTCGGCGTTCGATACTAGCGATTTATTATCCATATTGCCTACGTACAGTGCCCTATCGTATAGTCTCCTATATTATTGCGATTAATTATATATGACGGGTTATTCGTTTAGGCGCCTAACACGTGAATACGTTTATTTCGACTACCGTGGTAATAAACGTCTAACAAGTTATTTCTAATCTCTAGAATGTGGAATGTAGTTATTTTTCAAAAAAAAAAAAATAAGATAATAAAAAGGAAATTAAATTGATTCACCGTCGGATTGTTTTATTAATATTAATTTTGTTGATTTTTGTGAATTAGTAATCTAAAAGTAATATTTGTTTGTGTTTTTATGTTTTTAAATATTCACTCGATAATGGCCTAACAGCCGAAAAGCTTCGGTGATTTTTCATAAAGAAAAAACTTTTAGCGATTTTAACTTTTTTTTTTTTTTTGTTTACTTCTAATCTCATTAGTTTTACTCTATATTATCGTTAGTTAAATCTCGACTGATTCGACTACAAAGTTTACTGGGAAGTACGTCTATTCTTATTTATTTGTTGGTAATAAGTGTCCAACAAGTTATTTCTAATCTCGAGAATATGGAATGTAGTGATTTAAAAAATAAAAAATAAAAAAAAAATTAATTCGATTCACCGTCGGATTGTTTTATTAATATTAATTTTGTTGATTTTTGTGAATTAGTAATATAAAATTAATATTTGTTCGTGTTTTTATGTTTTTAAATATTCACTCGATAATGGCCTAACAGCTGAAAAGCTTTGGTGATTTTTCATAAAGAAAAAACTTTTAGCGATGCACTCTATATTATCATTAGTTAAATGTCGGCTGATTCGACTACGAAGTTTACTGGGAAGTACGTCTATTCTTATTTATTTGTTGGTAATAAGTCTCCAACAAGTTATTTCTAATCTCGAGAATGTGGAATGTAGTGATTTAAAAAAAAAAAAAAAGAAAAAGAAATTAATTCGATTCACCGTCGGATTGTTTTATTAATATTAATTTTGCTGATTTTTGTCAATTAGTAATCTAAAAGTAATATTTGTTTGTGTTTTTATGTTTTTAAATATTCACTCGATAATGGCCTAACAGCCGAAAAGCTTCGGTGATTTTTCATAAAGAAAAAACTTTTAGCGATTTTAACTTTTTTTTTTTGTTTACTTCTAATCTCATTAGTTTTACTCTATATTATCGTTAGTTAAATCTCGACTGATTCGACTACAAAGTTTACTGGGAAGTGCTTCTATTCTGATTTATTTGTTTATTAAATTACGACCGCGATGCTAGTCGGCTCGGTCATTCGTATTGTACAATTTGCTTAACGTTATTTCCTCGTAGCGAGATTTGGACACGTTTAACTTATTCAATTTTTAACGATTGCAATTCACTCTATTAAAGAATGCTTCGTCACTATGACGTGCATAATAAACTTCGTTTTTAACTAGTCTGATGAGGCGATGCTCCAACCTAAATTATTTACTTCCTGCAGCGTTCTTCCACTGGTCTAGTACTTTCGTATTCGAAAGTAATTTTAAATGTTTCCCTATTGTTTAATAACGAAGTTTGGAATCATTCACATAATTGTACACACTAAGTATTATTTTTTTTTTTAATCCTTTAATATAGGTTTTTTTTTTTTCTTGATTGTGACGAAACTCATATAATGTTTTGCAGCTAGTCCTCAATGTATAACCCTCTAAGCATAATGTTAAGTACAATCTGCACAAATATTCTGCGGGGGAAACTACCGTTTTCAATAATGGAAGCGACGATATAATTTGCTTAACTTCCGTTTTTCGTTCTAATTCAAATAATAATCTACTAGAAAATAGTCTCGTAAACTCTTGGTAAATCAACGTTATTACTTAAGGCAATTGTTCTTTTCAAAAACAAGTTGGCTTTAGGAAAAATGTATTAACAACATATTATTCCGAAGTTACAATAATTTGTCAATACAGTCTATTTAAACCATTTGAATCGTTAATTATCATTATCGATGCAATAACCGTTTAATTTATATTTCAAACGTTCTTCCTCGGTGTAATGGTATTCAAATAGAAAATGACAAACTGCATAGGAAACACCGAGTTGACTGAATTCACGGAGGCTACACGATAAAATTTTAAATCGTTTCAAATAAGTACTAAAACTACCAATGCTTGACTTATATAATTATTTAATAATTTCTTTAACTTTAGCGCCTTACGTTCATATCGTATAATAATTTATACGTTAATCTACCATTACGTTGGTTATTCCATCTTTCTCGTCGGATATTCAAACATATTAAGTTTATGTGTTTTTTACAATTTTTATTTCGCATTGTAAGTCTACATTAAATTTCTTATTAAACTGTTTGACCGGTCTGTAGTGAGTAGTAATTGATAATCTGAACATATTATATTCTGCTAACAAAGCAGCTTCTATATGCTGAACTGCAAAACTCCGGCGACACTGGAGCTGCAGCCATCGACACCGCTCTATATAACAAAGAGCCCGTCTGAATTTATTGAATTTTTGTTAATTTCCAGATCAGTTATATTTGTAATATAAATACTCGAACAGTAATTAAAAATTGCTCGAATAACACTGTTATAAATTATTATTCACCGCCCGCGCTACGAGAAATTGATGAAATTGAAGCGGTGAACCGGTTTACATATTTAGGCATTATAGTAGAAAATAGCGGCGGCTTCAGAAGTGAGCCCAGGTAAGGTGCAATGAGCCTAATAGAATCTGCACCGACTACGCAGTTAGTTAAGCTAATACGAATAGTGAATTGCCTCGTTTTCTACATGTTTCTATATGTCTCGGAGACGTGGTCAATAATCAGTTCAAACATATAGACGCACTAGAAATGTGGTGTTAGAGACGAATGCTGTGTGTCTCATGGACAGCTAGGAGAACGGATCCATTTTGAGAAATTTCGTTCGTACAATGGTATTTTGCAATGCTATCGTTTTCAGCTGCTTGGTTATATGTTATCGTCCTTGTTACATGCCACGGGTGTGTAAAGTGTGATTTTGAGTCAAAATTGCATCTAACTTAAAATTATACGCGCAAACTGTAATTTGTCACACGTTTCCAGTTCAAAATGAACTACGTAATAAGATGTCATCGCGACAGAGGATCATCTGTAATGTACCATCTTCTACATTCTTATTTAGCTTGATTGTAAACTGTTTAAACAAATAAATATTCCAAAAATAATGATAGGTTTTTCAACAAATTAAAAATAAATTATCATCTTGTAAAAACGCCGATCCACTCACCACAGAGTTATGATTATACTTGAAATCATATTGCCAGCGTAAAAGTTCGTGGTGAAAATTAGCATTCATAATATAAATCTGCTGGGATGGAATTCTAACTCCATCCGACCGAAAATGAAAGACTTGTCACTTTTCTTACGTGAAAATATCATACGTATTGCGGCCATTTGCGAAACTAAACTTTAACGTGTATATTAAAATTTCTGAGTACGATATTTATAGATTAGACAAAGCTAGAACTAGCGGAGACTTACTATGTTTGTACTTAAGATAATTCAGCGTAACGATACCTCTTATTAAATCTCTACAAGCAATGGTCATTCAAATTTGACTTAATGACAGATTAGTTAATGTTGTACGCGTTTGCCGTAATTCATCTGATGTCAAGTTCATCGATCACGATTTAAACTTATTATCCGAAAAATATTCCCCTGTTATTGTTATAGATGCGAAATGCAAATCGCCCCCTGGAATTGTTCAATGATACCGCTGGCAAGGTACTGTTCAAGGCCTCAGTTAGATCTAACATATATTAAGTTTGAATGTGTGTCTGCATGACTGTATGGATGTATTTAAGCCTGTGGAGAAATATATGTACGTACATCTCTGTGTATACGTGTGTTTGCCAGCTTAATATGTAATTGCATTTGTCGCTGTTGTGTAGGTTCCTCGATAGTAAGTAAATATTTTCGGAAATATATAATTCGATTATAATTTTCGTTTATATAATTACAGTTCTCAGTATATAAAATAGGTATAAAGCTCATTTGGATATACGGTTTAAAAAGGTATACACATAAATAGGATCCAACGATTTCAGAAAACGTCCGTATGATTGATCGGCTCGTCATACGTATCTAACCGTACTTTGCACCGAGACTTGAATATTCCATATGTAAGAGACGGAGATCAAAAGCTCTGTTACGCGGTATATAAGTCGTTTGAAGACTCATTAAAATGCATTTTGACAATTAATCTACTTGACACCAGTCTCGATGCTCGTAGGCTAGAACGTACACGATTGTTTAATCCAGCCCAGGTTTACTATAATACAGCGTGGTCCATCGTTGGATGTTAACGACAAACAAGTTATTTCGCTTTCCAGTCCAATTGCTAGATGGTCATGTGGGCAGTTGTAATTTTAGTATTTATATTTAAACAAATATATATATATATATATATATATATATATAATTACAAACAACCAAGAGAATTACCTGAAACGTCATCGTCTTCTTTATCGTCCACACGTTCAATCCATCTGGTTTTTTGTATTTTCCAATCGTCTTCATAAGATTTAGTAGCGGCCAAACAGTTTGCCAAAATTAGCAACGCTATAGCCAAATTTCTACTCATATTTCGTACAAAATTTCGGTAATGGCGTATCGCATCTTATTATGTTGATTTACTTAACTGTAACAGGAAATTATGTAACAATTTTCATTATAGAGACGCTTTACATTATTTATTTAAACTCAAATTGTCTAATTTATATATATATATATATATATATATATATATATATATATATAAAATACATATTGTCGTGATCGCACAATTACTAGAGCCATCGACTATCAACTTGAAGGCTATGTGTTCGATCCCTGCCTGCGACAAAGTTTATAGTTTTTTCATCAAGTAATTCATAATTATCAGGTAGTAGAAGTCTGTGGTACTCGACTCTGTATAACATCAGAGCGTATAGAGTAATTTATTATTTATACTATGATATAAGTTTATATCAAGGTTCATTATAATTTAATGTAATATTTTATAAATCACAAACTCGTTATATGCTTTGTTGGTGGAATAGGGGACTATGTATTTTTCATCCCTTTTCCATCACATATTATGTTATTATAATGTGGAAGGTCTTTGCATTTGTTCATAGACCTCTATATTTACATGTATATTTTTTTCTTTTTTTCAACAGAGGGAGGGGTTTTTTAGTGGGTAAAAATCCCACATGCTGATTTCTTTGGAATCAAGCAGCACTTGCGGAGTGCATGTGTTGCTCTCAAAAATATATATGGTACTTATAAATAGATCAGTGTCTTTTGAAGATTTGTCCCCCTCTAGCTTAAAAAAAAACAAAAAACAAAAAAAACATCAGTAGCAACCACTGGGTTGTGGTCTGAAATCACATCTGTACCAGGATATGTGCACACGGATTTAATATCTTTTTTGAACTGTTTGCCAATAAGGATGAAATCTATCTGGTTGCGGGTTGAGCCTGATGGCAATGTCCAAGTGTATAGTCTTCGAGCTGGAAGTTAGAAAAAAGTGTTTGTTATTAACATTTCTTGCTCTGTACAGAACTGTACTAGCCTGTCTCCTCTGTCATTCCGATCACCAAGTCCAAATTTTTCAACTATCTGATGCTGTTGTCTCTGACCAATTTTGGAATTCCAATCTCCTGATATTGTAATTGCACCCGATTTTGTTAGTTTCATTAAGGTACTAATTTGATCATACAGATCTTCTATTTCATCTTGATCTTTATCTGCCATAGGTGCATAAACCTGAATTATATTCATCGGTCGATAATTAGTGGTCTTATCAGCATTACCCGTTCAGATTTAGGAATATATTCCAGCACTGATTTGGCAATACTCTTATCTATTATAACACCGACGCCTGCACTATGGTTTTGCACTTGAATAATAAAAATCTGCGTCCTCTATTTGTATGTGTCCATTTCCAGGCTATCTAACCTCGCTTAATCCGAGTATACTAGTGTTCAACCTTTTTCTTTTCGCGTTAACATTATGCAGTTTACCCGCTTGATAAAGGCTACGTATGTTCCATGTAGCAATACGAATCATCTTATTCATAATATTAATTTTGAGGGTTATCACTGACTGGCGGGGTTATTCCTAGCACCGTCTCCACACTTAAAGGGTGCCCCGTTATGACGGCCATTTCATTTGAATTTCCAGCCATGATGATAATTGTGAAGATACTCCAGTGGTTTTCCGTTGCCTACTGGACGATTTTCTGTTGGGGTTTACTCCCCTAGCCAAAAGGTCCAGTTTTAAGTCGCTGGATACTCGCCTACTCGCTCTAGATTGGCATTTACCAATCCGACTGAAGCACATTGTCACGAGTGAGTTGCTGATAGTCTGCTGTTGTTAATGCAGTAACAAGTTTAACGGCATTTATTGGTAGGAACACCTTCGTCAAGTGAACCTTCCTCCGTTTTCCTATCAGCGCCGTGTTGCGAGTTCCAATTTAGCTTTCCTGATCAGCGCTAAGCCCGCCGAAGAGGAAATTACCACCCTGCACGACGTGGACGTATGTAACTCACGTGATTGTTGTTTCGTTTTTCCGCCGGTAGGACTAGCACCATATGGCGGTCGAGTGACTACTTACTAGAGAACGTGACTCCAGTTACAACAACCTGTGCCCCGCAGGGCATATGTAACTACATACTTGTACACATATGGTAAGCAGTGTTGGGCTTAAACGAAAATATGAATATTCTAAAATCACTAAAGACACTTTTGTTCTAGAAATTGGGGTAGATGAAAAATATAGTAACAAAAATTTTCAATTAAATTTGCTCGACAGTTTAATAAGAAATTTTGTCACTATAGGATACCGCACGTTTTTAGTAAAAATTGTCGCCGTAAAGAATAACTTTCATCTCTATCATCGTCGAGGAAGACAATTCTACAAAGTTTTATTACCAATTCGGAGTTCGACAATTCGCGATTCATCTTAGATGTAAAAAATTGCGATATTTTCGGAATTTTAACAATTTGTTTCGAAGAGGACTTCGAAAATTTTGCGCGAGACGTTTTCGGTAATGGATAAATTATTGTAACATAAATGTACGCGCCGGTGCAATGTATTCCATACGAAGAGAGAGTAACGTATATTCGTATTAGTTCAACACTAACGCAAAAACACGTGTATAGAGTTGACGCTTTTTCATTTAGAAATAAAATTCAGTTATGGGAAATAAGACATCGGTTCCGGAGATAAATTCGCAGGAAAATGAGATTACAACAGGTTACTGAAGCCAGAGAAGTTTATATAAGGTTTCAAGTCCACAATTACATTCCTCTTACAAATCTTACCATATCAAGCGTAACGTTATATATATATATATATATATATATATATATATATATATAAATATATATATATAATATATATACATATATAATATATATACACGTGTATGTAATTATAGCAGTGAATTTAAAAAAAATTGTGCTCTGGGCGCAGGGAGAAGTGAAACTTAAGGACGTAATAATAAAAGGCAATATCACATAACATAAATTTTAATTCAATATATTAAACCCAACGTGTACATTACACACAATGAGAAGACATTTATTTAATAAATTCGCGATTTCGTATCAATTACACAAAGAAAAGGAACGCACTGTCTGCTATGTTTAACATGACTTTGGAAAGACACATATTTTAATTCTCGAATATACGTCTCATATGCATCCGTTATGCAGCGAAGATTTGAACAAAATAACGGATGCTGTGCGTGCATGCGTATAAGCGAAAGAATACAACAATTTTTTTATAAACGTGTATATTTATATATATATATATATATATATATATATATTGCGATGGCCTAGTTGCTAGAATGCTCACTGTTTAGCTCGACAGTCGGGGGTTCGAAACCAACACGCGACATAGAAAGTTTTCATCTTGATTTAATTATTAATTATCACGGAGAAGGCGGTTTTTCGTCGCATATAAAGTGTCTTGAATGCTAGCCATTTGGTACGTAAAAATAAACGTACAAATAAGCTAGTCACGACGTTCGGCATATACACGCACACTTACGCACGTCTGTCATAATATCTGTACGTGTTTGTACATATGTATGTAAACTGAATATATACGTATATGAGTATAGAGTGCGGGAAAGAGTAAGCCTGCCTGTGTGCATATGTGTGTAAGCCTTTGGCTAGCCTGTTTTCCGGTTAACTTCCTATATAAAACACGCCAATAAAAGTTTCACTTCAAAAAACACGTTCTCGTAATACATTTGTATATCATTTTATACGCAATAAAGCAAGAAATAAAAGCTCGGTGAGAATTTGATATACATATACACATATGCACATATGTATATTATATAATAAATATCGGAACCAATTGAAAAATTCGTATAATTCAAACTTCGAGAGGTTTCGATTATTTCACAACGACCATGTTATTGTGTAGAGCGTGAATAGGGAGATTACGAGATGACAAGTTGTACGCAAAGTTTACCTCTCTGTTTTATGATTATTCATGCGTAGGTGGAAGCGAATAAAGCGAATACATCAATTTTAACACGTCATCGTTATAAATCAAACAATTTTTGGCCATAATTTACCGTGAAAAGAACATCACCGTAGCGCTGCCTTTTTGTTCATACATAACCCCTTTACACACACCAACCAACTTACCCCCCCATATATATATATATATATATATATATATATATATATATATATATATATATATGTATATGGAACAAAAAGTGATTGAGAATTTGAGGAAAATTCCTGCTGCCATAATTTACGTCTTTTGACCGTTAGTGCTGTTTTAAGTTCATTACAAATATCTATAGTACCCAGACACACACAAACACACACACATGCATATATATATATATATATGTTTAAAGCTTCGTATACGACTACAAATGAGGTACTGAAGAGGCAGCAAAACGATAAGTTAACTAGAAACGGGGGAGTAACAGACTTATTACTACATTAGTACGGAGTGAAAAAGCGTCGTAGGAAAAGGGAGCAGTCTTCTTCTGTAAGAACTAGAAGAGGAAAAATTTGGAAATGGTATAAATTTTCCACGCTCGAGTGTTTTCTTTTGTTTTTGGCGCGCTCGGCAAAAGTAATTTTATTTAACCTCCTCCTTCTCATCTAGGCTTTTACCGTTTAACATTTGTCAGACGGTAATTCTTCTCGTCTACAAATGGGCGACAGAAGTTAACGGTTAAAACCGCCATGAGACTATAATAATAATAATAATAGTAATAATAGTAGTAGTAATAATAATGTCGTGCTTATCTAGATTCAAGACGGAGTTACGAAAAATAAATTACCGCCGAACTTAAATTAGCTGAAATTTAAGGGGTTTCGTCTAAGTTAATATTAACTGCCAAGTTAGCGATACCGTATAGATCAGTTGGATGCAAAGAAGATCATATATATATATATAAATACTAATACGTAAGTTTCACTAAGAATTTTTTTAAGGGTGGTTAGGGGCACGCAACAATCATAGAAATTACGCGTATACATATGTATATAATTTCTCTGGATGATTGTAAACATGTTGATGTATTGAAATTGTTATGTCATGATTAAAAAGTTCTAAAGGGGATAAAAAAATATACGTTATTCCATCTCCAATGACACTGTTTTTAAATTTTATGTACCGTGCTCTTCATGTTCAATACAGCAAGCGTTGGAATATGGAATTTCAGAAATCCAAAAATTTAATAATGTATACTTTCACTTTTATGACGTAAAACGTGAAAACAAATGATCTCTTCATTGTAGATGCTAACGAATTGGTTGCGAAATTCCCTGTTTCAGATCATCACTGGTATTTCCGATTTGCGCTAGTAATCTATTGAGAGACTTCGATGTAGCGTATATCTACTTAAAGACATGCTCGAATCTCTCTCGCACTGCGTAATTCGTTCCTAGGTTACTTGTCATTCTGTTTTCTAAGCGTTCGAATGTGTGATCTCACGTTTAACATTGATTAAGCATTACGACTACATCTAAAGTGTAAGTTTGTCCTTGATACCGATAGAAATTTAACTTTACCGAATCAACAATACTTATAATTATAATGAGCGCGGATATTCTGGTTTATGACGAAATTATTTCGAACTTACTACCAATTTCCCTGTAATAAATATATGTAAATACAAAAAGAAAAGAAAAAAAAAGGAAAACATTTTTGCTCCTCGGGGAGCAGGGAAGGAGTGAAACTTAAAGGGGTTATAAAATGCAATATCATAGAAAATAAATTTTAATTCAATATATTAAACCCATCACGTGTACATAACACACAATGAAAAGATTTATTTAATAAACTCACAATTTTCTACAAATTTCACAAAGAATAGGAACGCAGCACTGTCCGCTATGATTAACTTGACGTGGCGATGACTAAAATATTTTCATTCTCAAATCTATGTCATCTATACATCCTTTGTGCAGTGAAGATTTGAACGAAATAAGGGTTAGCTCTGCAAGCATTTGCAAGAGAAGAAATGCGAAATGAAAAAAATGTTTAAGTGCATATCCTTACATATAAATACATATATATATATATATAAATACACACACACATATATATATATATATATATATATAGGGAGAGAGAGATATGCTAATGTATACACACACTTACACATGCCTAATAATTTCTGTTCATGTTTGTATGTATGTATGTAAACTGAATATACATGTATATGAGTACAACATGAGGGAAAGAGTGGAGGAACCGACTATGCTGTGAAAATAGGCCTACCTATGGTCCTATGTGTATGTACGCGCATGCGCAAGAGATAGAATAGTTTGTTTTACTGGTTAACTCCCCATATAGAACGAGCCAAAATGAGTTTCACTTCAAAAACCTAATGCATTATTATAATGTACACGAGGTTGTTAACAGTGAACTACTACGATGTGTGTTTATTAGTTTTATAATACGAACATGTCGTAAAGTAATTTTATTAGAGTTACGTTGATAGCTTACTACATGTTTAATGAAGTCACTAACTATTGCATTACACAGTCAACAAACAAATCTTTAAATATCTTCATTTCGCGATAACCCGATAGGTCTCGATAATAGCAGGAAGGATGATATTGTGTCGTTTTTAACTAAAATTCCTGTTAGATTTGGTAGCAAATCCCTATAAAAGATAACCGTGTGTGTAGGCTTAATAATTTAGTTATACAATAGTAGTTTGCATTGTGCATTCAGCATGGAATGCCTACAGATCATCGAGTTTGAAACCTGTACTTTGTGAATAGTTTGCAAAACTTTAATTTTTACACGGACCTATCATGAAAACGGGGTATGCATTCCCAGATATTTTACACAATCAGCCTGATGAACAGATTGATTCACAAGGTTGATGTACACTATCTGTGAGTACCAAAGTATAAAGCATTTAGACCGACTTTGGTTGGTTTAGTTTCAATCTGCTAGTCCATACTCCATTTATTGAATGTCGTTGAATTTTATCAGTATAACTTCACACAGATCAGTAACCACAGCTATTATTTCAGTGTCATCTTCGAATGTTGCTATTTGACAAATCACGTGTATATAGGTGGTACAAGAGTTTTCGTCTCCATTGGGTAACTCCGATTTGTGCACTATGAAACGTTCACCCAGCTTCTTCGACTAGTCAAGTTCGATTCAGGCAGTCGACAAAAGTTTCCAGACATCAGACATCTCTTGCCTTAATTTACATGTAAACCACTAGAGCATTATCAAATGCCTCTGCTGCATCTGAAAACACAGCGAAACAATATAACGCGTCATTTTTTTATTCGATTCTGGAGTGGTGTCTGAATCCAAAATCGGTGAGGAAGGAGGTGTTCTCGCCAACTTTTCGAATAATTTTGGTACAGCTGGCGAATTCGACGCCTACGTTTATATGAAGAGACCTTTTTAGGTGGTTTTATTACTTGTACACTTTAAAAGAGCTTATCTCCCAATCGTATACATGAATTATATTATTATTATTATTATTATTATTATTATTATTATTATTATTATTATTATTATTATAGTCTTATCATTATTGTCATTATAATCGCTTACTTATTATTATCGATATACCAATTATAATACGAGAAAGTAGCTAAATTCGCGTAGATTTTCTCGAAGTATTGTTTGCCAGGGTCAAAATATGCACGATACTTCACTGAAACAAGATTAAGAAAACAGATAACATTGAGTCGCTGATTTCCAAGATGTTCGTATAGCGGCTTCCGGCTGTTTGAAATTTAATCTTTTGACTAAGAATTTCTCTGTACGTTTTGATTTGTATGTATAGGTCAAAAGATATCACGCAGTTAGTTAAAATTTTCTTGTGTTTTAGAAAATGTTTCCCCTGTAAAGGAATGAAACTTTGCCGTAAATTCGACCAGGCAGCCATATACATTTGTACATTCATACACACTCCCGTGTATACATGCATATATACAAATATATATATATACAAAGATATCATTGTTAGCGGTTTTATCGTTCTTCGTTTCATCTCAATTGTCATACTTTACAATTTCTGACTGACCTTATTATAGAGTCTGAGATCTAAAATGAATTTCTCGAAATTAGAGAAATGTTCGTTATTACATACTACATTCTGAGAACCAGTGTTTTCCCCATGGAGTTGACAAGAAATATAAAGCATTGGAATATGCTATCTGTGTCTAAAAAAGCGATCAAATTAAAATAATATATTAAAAAGGCGATTGCGAAAAATAAAAATATGCGAAATTTTCGGTTTCAAAATAAAACTTTATATATATATATATATATATATATATATATATATATATATATATATATATATATATATGTGTGTGTGTGTGTGTGTGTGTATTTTTCATATATACGTATTTCTTTCGGATGTTAAGTAATGGAAAGATGTTTCGCGACAAAGTTTATAGAATACGAGCTGATCATAAAAAGAATTTAAGACTTTTATACGAATCTATGCTCGGCTTAAATGATATAATAATGTGTAAGTGGGAAAAGGGCCTCAAACTGTTTTCAAATCTGAATGTTTAAAGTCGTAATATAAATTTATAAATTTAAATATATGAACACGTATCTATGTATGTATATACATATATTTTCCCCGGCAATAATGCCCCTATAGATGGGATCATCTTTTATGTAATTTATCGATTGAAATTTAGAGAAAATCGATTGATTTTTGTGTAGGTGATCATTTAAAAATGTGCGATTTTCGGCGATATTTCGGAGGAATAAAATTGGAAACTGAAATACCAGTTCTCAACATATATTCTAGAAAACAGCTGAAATATTAAGGAGATTAAAAAAAAAAGAGGGAGAAAACAACGAACAGTTGTGGTAGTGACCAGTCCGGATAATCGTTTTTGAAAACATCTATATAGGTAGTTCCCAACGTCAGTTAATGGTTTCACCAGGTAGCGCATTGGCAAATGCATTACGATATATTGTAGAGTGTCCGGAAATTCAAAAGTACGAGATAGCGATGCTAGAGTGTAGCAAATAAGTTCGTCATCGAAATGTTAAGTACACGTAACAAAAAGGGAGATTTTTTTCAGCGCCATAAAGGTGCTTAAGGACTCGGATAAAATTAAGTATAATTTGGAAGAATGAAAATTACTGTGCGACAAAACATTTAAAAAAAAAACAGTTTTAAGATGCTTGGAAACTTGGCTATTTAAAATTAATTTAATTGAATGAAGTATGAAAGATTTTGAAATACTGGATTATATGGAAAGTAGTTTGAATCCACACAATCAATCGATATGCTAAAATGAATGAGGAAAAAACTACGGTTCCATGCTTCCATTTGACACCAATATCGCCTAAAAACAAACTAAACGTAGCAATTGATGGATGTAGAATACTCCATGAGTAAACCACTAAATATTTGTGTGACACACACACGCACTGGACAGACAGCTTACTTACCGTAAGTATATCGAAAACAGCACCGTTAAAATACGAACAAAAGCAAATATCATACATAAGCCTGTCGGAACAATGTTTGGGAGCTTCTACGCCAACACTAATCTTGGCATAGTCTGTCGCCGAGTACGCAGCTCTAGCTGGGTACAATAGTGCTCGCATTAATATAATTGGTTTGAATTTCAACACAGTTATGAGAGCAATAACTGGTACTGTAATGCCAATTCCGGTTGCTTGCTTATCCATTGTAAGCAATATAGTGCCTCCTGATATCTGAAGAAAAAGGTTGCAGTAGAAGAACGGGAAGATTATAACAGCAACAAAGCCTTCATGATACATCCGGATAAAAATGTAAGAGATCGCCTCAAATAAAAAAATAGGAGTACAAAAGTTCAGGACAATTAATCAATTCGACCTAACTCAGGTTTGAACACATTAGATGGGCGAACGAAAATCTAGATAAATGTAATCATATTCGAGACCCGTGCAATGAACCACCCGGTTTTGATCTACCGGGAAAATTATGGTCTAGACTACATCGCATTAGGACGGGAACACGGAAGATATAAAACGATAAATGAAGGGACAAGAATGACGCAACATGCGACTGTGAGGATGAAGATCAAAACTATCGATCGCATACTGACAAAATATCGAAAAACAATGACTGGCAGCAGGTCGCGAGCTAGCTGACCAAGCGAATAGATTTTAATCCGTAACGTTTATAACATAGTTGATAATTATTTGTAATCTGTACCCGAAAACATGAGCTATAATAATAATAAAAATAATAATAATAATAATATTTATATTATTGATAATCACATTATTATTAATAATAATATTATTAAAAGTTGGCGATTTTATCAGAGAGCGTAGAACAAATAAATGTCCTTAAAGAGATAGCAAAGAAAACGGATCAAAAAATATCATTTGTAAAAACAAAATATATGACTGACGTAAAAAATGCTCCTAGATCTATGGTCACTAAATATTGACATATTAACAAAGTCAACATACTCAAGTACATAGGAGAATTCATACGAATAGACGCGTTAGATAAAACAGCTAACTGAGAAAGAACAATAAAAATGAAATTAGCATTTCGATTAACAAAAAATGTATATAATAAAAAAATCCAAAATCAAAATTGAGGCATTATAATGCGGTGATTAAATAGGAAGAACTATACGCGTCGGTATGTTTAACATTGAATGTAAGTAAATAGCTGGAATAAATCAAGATGTAGGAAAGAAAAATAGTACGTAAAATTCGTGATCGGGAAAATGTGGAAAACAATGGAGTAATAAGGAAATATACGGGCATATTGAAGACATTATAATCACAATGATAAAGATTAAGCTATGACGGTCACTTAAAAAGAATGGACACGTTTAAAAAGAAGAATTTTCGAAAACTTTGATAAAAACCCTAGAACGCAAATTGCCTGGTTCCCCGGGAGGTTAAGAAAGATCTTGAGCAAATTAACGTCACGGAAGAAGACACTATGAATAGGAACAGGTTCACAAGTAAAGTTAATACATTTCGGAGCTTTGAGGAAAAAGTTGAAGAAGAAAACTGGCGTTAAATGGACAGATGAAAGAAGCGAAGCAATGAAGAAGTACTGGATTGAAAGTAAGAGTAAAAAACATTCATCACGAAGATATTTTACGTGGTCCTGAGCTGGCCAATTCGAAGAAATAATACTAATAATAAGAATAACAATAATAATAATAACTTCATTGATCTGTTTTATCTGCAAATTCGCATGCAGTAGCACATCATTTAGTTGAAACCGACCAGTGTTAGGAATTAGTTTAAAAGCTTTAGTTACTACACACGGCACGTTACTTTAGATTAATGATAATTATATATATATATATATATTCTTCTTCTTTTGTGATATCCGCTCAGCGGATGTTGACGACCAAACTGTCCTATGCATATCGATCTCTGGTCATATCTGTTAGTCTTCTTATTTCTCCGATTCCCGTCCGGTCTTTTATATTCTGCATCCAGTATAACCTCGACTTCGTTTCCCTCCTATTTTACCTTGCAGTATTGGTTGCAACAACCCGTATTTGTTTTCCCTTAAGACGTGTCCTACATATCGAACTTTACGTTTTTTATAATTGCTAGTAGTTCGCACTCCTTCTGCAAACACTGTAGTATATTTTTGTTACTTATTTTTTCCGTCCAGCTAACTTTCAGCAAACGCCTATATACCCACATTTCGAACGCGATGATTTTCTTTAAAGCAGCCGCTGTGAGTGTTTCTGTTTCCACTCCATATAGCAGTGTTGCCCATATGTAACACCTGACTATCCGCAGCTTCAGTTTGAATTTGATATCATTGCTACATTATGCATGTATAAAGAGTAGTTCGTTCCTCAGCTTCAGCTTGAAATGACGATCAATGAGCAATTGACGTGATTTTTCTCTCGTTTGAACAGTTTCTTGACAATGCGTTCTACGTTTTAATTTTGAGTCCGTGCGAAATTTGCAAATGACATTCTGTGTTTAATTGACTACATAACACGTATTTGGATTACGTAAAGCAAAGATTACGTGCACGGATTTTGTTCATTTAGTTAAATTTTATTCCGTTATACGATTCGGAGCACGCTGCAGACTGTTTTTCAAATTAATAATAATAATAAGTATTATTATTGGTGATAATTCTAATAATAACGTTAATATTTTCCGCTAAGTTTCGGTGATTTTTTCGGACAATCGTTGTCATGCGGAAATACATTGCAGAGAAGAAACGTTCTTTTATTTCTAGGAAATTTTTTCTTTCTAACGAATTTCGAAGTAAAAATAGAATTTAAAATTCTTTTTAATTTAATAAACCGTATTACGACGACTATTATTTCGAAACATCCATAGTATATAAAATATATATATATATAATCTAGTAGTAGATTGCACGTGTACAGGCAAACACACGCATATACATAATGCTAAACGTCTAAAGAAATACAACACCACGTCTGGAGGTTTCTTTTCGCTCATTTTTCATTCAAGGTTTCGATTTCGTGCAGAGACCGTCGTCTTGAGAATATAAGAACTAGTCGAAGAAGAATTTTAGTTTTCAGAAACTTAGTCGTATCTTTGGGAATAAAGTAAGGTAACAAGCGAGAATTCTGGAACGGTACAGTAGCAACAGAGAAAATATCGTCTGGTGAATACTTACTTTTTCTACAACCTCTACCCCCCCTTATTTTTATATAGACCAACGAAAATTACCGGTAATAATAAACAAAGTAACGCGAACACACTAGCGTGTTAGGTTATAAAACTTAACGTCTTTAAATGGAAGCGGTTGAAGCAGGAGGGCGAATATTTGCATAATGCTTTTAAGACGGATTTGTTTACCTCCGGTCGACACTGCTGCTGCTTCTCCGTTTCACACTTTAAGCAGTTTAATTTAATTACGTTATGAACACTTCGAAAGTTTTCTTTTCCTGCGCTGTTTTATTATTTTCGTCCGAAACTTTTTTTTTTTTAATTTTTTTTTTGGCTTTTACTCACTTCGTTGATTTTTTATCTCGTTTGTCTTTTTTCGTTATTAAATTTGTTATTTTTTAAAATAATTAACGAACCTAAAAAAAAAAAAACCCGTCGAAATTAAGTTCAATTACGTCTATACCGACCTGCAGATGAATAAATATTATTTTCTTATTGTTTATAATAACGGTAAAAACAGGAAAAAAAATGTACGAATCAGATTATAAAGAACTGGTAGTAAAATCAAAATTTATTCACATTTTAAAGGTATTATCGATATGGGTATAGTTATATACCGACTGTCGATAAGAATTAAATATTCCTGACATGACAGAATCTCTCACTTTTTTTTTTTCCTGAAAAAATTTAACATTAATACTTACTATCGACTCGGTTAAATTCTTCAAATTTTCTCCAAAAATAATACAAAGGCATACTGCAGTGACGATATTAGTAATCATCGTCATCATCATCGTGCTGTTCACAGAGGCTATCACTAATCGGTCGATCAGACTTTGCGCTGTCTTGCATCCGTCAGTAATTGCTGTAGACTTGTTTGTCCAGCTTATAATATATTGCAGCTAATCTGTTTTCCCCCTTCCAGGACTTATCTTCCATCTTTCCTCGTATTATCATCTGGAGTACTTCATATTTTTCGCCCCCCCCGATTATATGGCCAAAATATGACACATTCATTTGTATAATGTGATTTTTCAATATCCTGCTTGTAGTATTAGCCTTCTTTGAAACAGCTTTATTTGATATCTTGGCCGTTCATGGGATTCTCAACATCCTTCGACGGAGCCACATTTCTACAGCTTCATATCGATTTATTTGTTTTTTATTTAAAGGCGTAGTTTCCAAATTCCATATAACAAAATTGAGTGGATGCAGCAGCGAACAATTTATTGTCGTATGCTAAGACTAAGCGATCGATTGATATTAGTAATAGAGGTGTAAAACGAATTAATTTGACACGTAAAGATTTTGCTTAAAACTGCACATTTTTTTCTCGGTGTCGAGAAGTGGTCGATATTAAATTACTTCCGAAATTTGGAAAAAAAAATCAGACGTGTTACTTTTGAAGTCGAAGACGAAGTTTAGGAAAAAGGAGATAAATAGATTGCAATACGAAGAGGTTTTAATAATATACCTCACAAGAAGAACCAATTTGGATTTCTGTAGCTCGTGGACGCGTGTTAGTGCATAATTTTAAATAATGCGAGGAACAATATTGAACAAGTTAATTCCGACATTATATATTATAATTAGTTACTTGCGGAAAAAACAGCGGAACTAAAAGAATGATAATTGGAAAAGGAATCTTAAAAGTATAAAAAGTTTCTTCAAAGTTTCATTTCCGGTAAAGTCAGACGTGTAATGTCGACATTTACTGTTGACCATGAAATACTACGTATAAAATATTTAAATAACAGAAACGCCGGTTACACCCGACGGGGTAAGTAATAAAATTGATATAACATGATATACTTTTTCTATTTTGATTTTGAACTAAACCGATATACCAAAAGTTTCAGATGTTTCCTATTTGTTAGAAAATAACGAAGGACATTAAAAACTAATAGCAAAATCCTGAAACGAGTTTGCTTAGTTTATCTCGTACAAACCATTTATATGATGCTTTTAAAGCTTAAACGTGATACCAATACGTACGAACTAAATCATGTTTCTACGTGGACAACTTCTCTAGAAATATCGTGATGTCTGGAAACGGATATAAATTCTCGATATGAAGAAGGGACGATACGTTGTACGGAGAGGACCGTTACGTGATGAGTGCAGTCCGATATCTTTATTAAATTCATTAGGAAATATTTGCGAATAAAATAAATTTCTCTTCGATTAAATCGTTGCCGGGATTTTTTTTTTAAACCTATATCGGTCCACTGCTGGACGTACGTCTCCCCAATCAATAAGTTGAAGAGAAAATAGCCTAATCTCCCGTGCGAGCCAGGCAAATGGGAGATACCAACAACACACAATACACTGAGCCGGCGGTCACCCATCCGAGTACCGTTGCTTCGGCAATTAGATGGAAAGCCGCCGTACTTAACGCGCTATGCCCGTCGGCTGTGACATAAAAATCAGCACGGTGTTTTAACGCATTTCGCAGAATATGCAGTTCCAAAATTAATTAATAACGTAATAACATTCCTAGCATATCGTCATTAAGGATGCATCATTGTAAACGGTTATGCATCGTCAAAATTTCGAAATTCCATTCTTAGTAAACACTATCGATTTCACTAAGTAATTTTTATTGATTACTTTTTATTTATTATATTTTACATGGCAGAAGTATGCGGAAAAAACCCTTAAACGTAATCGGACAGATTTACTAGCCGTCAAAGTAAAAACGGATAGTCGTTCGGTGCGCAGTTAAAAAAACCGAAAGGAGGAGTTTCTCGCGAAACGGAAAAGGAAATCTTGACACATTGACTAAAGGCTCCCTAACGTTCTCGCTTGGGAATACTGGTGTTGCTTATCGAACAACGTATCAAACTTTGAAATTTGTATCAACTTCGGAACGTTGTACGAAGTGCGCGTACACATATTTATTAAGCCCGTGTATACGTGCGAATTAATACGACTAGTAAGTGGTAAAAGAATTAATAATCTACGATATGCTGACGATATTGTTATTAATAAGCAGTTCCGAAGAAAATATGGTTAAATTAATGAACTAGAAAACCAGTGTAAGGAGTACGTATAATCAACTAAAAATAAAAATCATGATAATAGATGAAAGCGTTAAGGTCGAGCAAAGTAGCATATGCGGAATTAAGGTTGTGGATAATTTTGTATATACAACGTTCACCAATAGTGGAAGTTGTTTACCGAATGTAAAACGCGGATTAACATTAACGGCTACAGTTAGACTAATAAAGATCTGGAATGATACAGTATTGACATTGAAAAGTTGAATTTGCTGTCGAATGGTCTCTTACTGTTGAGTGTGTCAGCTGAATAGACGGGTTTGAAAAAGTTGGGTATATAGGAGGCTATTAAGAATATCGTAGATGTACCGAAAGAGTAATGTTTTCCAGAAGCTGAAAGTGCGTTTATCAAGCGGAATAAGAAAAAGATTTTTTGGTTTCTTTGGACATGTTTCGAAAGATATAAATTCTCTACAACGTCTAATAATTACCGGGAAATTGAACGGGCGAAGAAAAAAATGAAGACCAAGAATGTGTTGAGCTGATCAGTTAAAATCGTTAATTGGCTTAAACATGCAAGAAGCGTTGCTGGCTGCTCGCAATAAGCCAACATGGAGATCAACATAACATATGCGGCTGTTTTCTTAACATCACTAAGCCCTCTCCAGAGATAAAGAAAGAAGAAAAAATAGTCTCGTTCGTTGCACGAATTAACTACGCGAAGAGACTTGAAGTAAACTTCTTGACTATTTGATAATCGGTTTTAAAAATTCGAATTCCACGATTCTTTTTGTAATCGTGTGACGTGCGTAATTAATAATCGTATTGGCTGTGTAATTATTGAGGATAACCAACCGGCGACAAATGGTGAACAAGATTCGATTGTAATGAATAAAATCAAAGAGAAAAGTAAATTCTTTGAGAAAAGAAATAAAAAATAAATTTAATGCGAGAAAATAAAAATGAACAAATGAAAATTGAAATATATAAAAAGAATGCTACTCTCTATGATAGTGTTATTGTGTGCGTGGCTTATTCTTAAAACGAATCAATCACGATTAGGTTTCTATTTTTTGCCGTAATTCATCTACGTCAGTGTTTAATAATATGTGACGCGTGTAGATAAAGTTACTTTATCGTAGCGAATAACGTACTATTAGCTGAAAGTGAATACAACGTTGTTTTAAAACGCACAAACACACGGATTTATACATAAGTACGCGTGCATAATAAAAGATGCGCATAACGCCATTTTGAAAACATACTTGTCCTAATTAGAACGCGGTAAACCGACCAATATAATTTTTACCGGCAATATCCAAATTATATGAGAAATTACTTCTTAAAAAAAAAACAAATACTCCTTAAACGGCTCAAACCACTAACGCATATATACCAAACCATCAATTTGGGATCCGTGCTCATCACTCGACAATTGACCAGGTCTATCATGTAAAGGTAATAGAAAAAAAACAAACGTTCGAAGAAAAAAAATCCTGCAGTATTTCTTGATGTCGCGCAGGCGATTGACCGAGTATGGCATCGAGATCTTATTTCCAAACTGAGCACCAGATTGTCTGACAAGTGATGTCGTCTATCATGTTTATCAAACCGACAGTTCTGTGTATCTTATGAAGATGCAAAATCCTCATTTCATCCAATCTAAGCGGGAGTATCGCGAGGAAGTATCTTAGAACCTATCTTCTATCTAATACATCAAAAACCGCAACTACGATGTTTGCTGATGACACAGCAATGAGTCAGTGACTCCCAAGCTGAAGCAATAATAAATCTTCAACACGCTCTGGACCATATAATAAAATGGATGAATGACTGGAAGATTAACATCCACGTCATCTTCGCCCTGCGTAATCGGGATCCCCAGTATGTAGGCTTCATAAATAATCAAAAAATACCAGCTGCTAACTTGGCAAAATACTTGGGACTGCATCTAGATGCTAAGCTAACTTGGAGAGCTCACATCGATGCAAAAGCTCACCAGATTAGGCGAAAAGTACGCCAAATGTATATCATAAACCGATATTCCCAAAACGAAGTTAGACAATAAACGATTAATTTATCTAACAATTATATGGTCAATCTGGACGTGCTGCGTGGTTGCACCAAAGCTTCCAACAAGCTTATTATTCAAGTGATCCAAAATAAATTCCTTTGTATGATAACCAATGCCAGCTGGTTTCAACGAAACGAATCACTGCACGCAGATTTAACAATTAAGTGGGTTAATTAGGTCATCGCTGATTTGGCTTACCAATATGATAAAAGACTCTGTAATCATCCGAATCCAGAAATCTCAGTACTCTTACTTAATGATCAAGATGTAAGACGCCTGGAACGTCTTAAATCCAATGACTTAGTGACATCATAAGTAATGACCGATATGTATAGATAACAGTCTAGCCAGTGAGGTGTCTTTCTAACGCGCAGTAATTTTATTCATTAATTAATTATAATTACCGCTTATTTAGAATTATTTCTAAGATTGTAATATTTATACAGCGTTTCTAAAAAAAAAAATTACGGAGGCTGCTTAACTTTTTTTTGTTAGAATTTACATAATTAGGAGAAGAATCTAAGTTGATAGTGTCAGAGTCAATTGTTTCCATTTCGGCATCGTCATTATCGTTATTAATATTACCGTCATTACCATTGTTATTATTATTAATATTAACATCATTTTCGTTAGCTAGAAAATGAACAATATTACTTTTTTTTTTTTTAAATTGATTTTAAGAACTGATATGGCGATCTTAGATAAATTTTTGGGCTTATGCCAGTTTTTGGCACTTTCGTTATTTGTGGTGTTTGAAAGTGATATTTTAATGGAATAATTATCGGTAGAGACGGATTGACGTAAGTTAACAGGCCTAACTAACCGGTCTGATATTAATACTAATGGTTTTTCTATCAGATTTATCTGATGACGAGGGGTATGACGTTTCGTGTGATATTGTGATTGCTGTTAGAATCATGTCTATGTTGGACGATTTATTATCGTCGGTGGAAGGGTTAGAAGTACCCTTGATAACGTGCACTTCAGCAGAGTGACGTGATAAAGTCTGGTGAGACGTTCTGTAGAGGTTTTTGGGGATGATGCTCGACTTGTGAGTTGGGAGCGAACAATCATCCTGTTCATTTTTGTACTTTACGTGCGCGTGAACGTAAAGGTGACAAAATGACGAGATACATGCCGCCAATTACAACACGCTAAGGAAAGGCATAGGCGAGGTGAAACGGGTAAGTAAGTAAGTAAGTAAGTAAGTAAAAGTGTATTTACAATAATTAAATTTACATGAACAACAAACTTAGTGTACTGCGTGTATCGAAAAATTACATCTCATACCACGTGCATATAATAAAATAGATAATTATACAATTTTTTTTTTATCAAACAAAACAAAATATAATTTCAGGAAAAACCACCACCAAAACCTGAATACACGTTATATCGGCCCATTAAATAAGAATAATAATACTTATTATTAGAATGCTAAAAACTAAATAAAGTAATAATAAAAATAAAAATAAAATAAAAATAGAATAAAAAACGAAGGCATTATACTCTGTACCGTTTATATTTTAATTGCAAACTAGTACGATTATAACCGCCAATATTATTAATAATGAGATCTTGATTCTTCAAAAAATTTCTTTGTGTGTTGGATAATAATATCCTCGACTTACGATAATTTCAATGTGTCATGCATACTATCAATTCTATTGTACAGAGGGGCTTTAAGTATTATTCTACAGCACTTATTTTGAAGTCTTTGTAATTTACCTAAATTAGAACTACTTGCATAAGACCATACGGGACACGCGTATAACATTTTCGGCATAATAATACTTTTATAAATAATTAGTTTGTTAACTGAATTAACGTGACAATGTTTAAAAGACCGGATATAATTTGAATAGGGATGCATGAATTTTATTTGATACGTGTTCAATATGTTTCGAGAAGGTAAGTCCTTTATCTAATATTACACCTAGATATCTAACATGAGTTTTCCAATCTATAGCTTTATTATTTATAAAGACTGGAGTAAAAGATCGCGGTCTTCTTTTAGTGAATAAGATAGATTCAGTTTTTTCAGAATTTAATTTAATTCTCCATTTGTTAAAATATGAATTTAACCTCTTGTTAATCTCTTTTGTATAGTATCTGTTCGGCATGAAGAACAATATATGGCAGTGTCATCCGCGTATAAAGCCATATCCAAGGTTTTAATTTTAGGAATGTCGTTAATGAATAAGATAAATAGATAGGATCCTAGGATGCTTCCCTGTGGAACACCAGCTAGAATAGATTTAATGTCAGAGTATGTATGTTTTATTTTTTCTGTTAGTTAAATAATCCTTAATAAGACGTATAATGTAATTAGGGAATTTTAATTCGATAAACTTATATATTAAACCAAGGTGCCAAGTAGTATCGAACGCCTTCTCTATGTCTAAGAGAAGAAGTCCAGTGTGCAGATTTTTATTAAAAGCATCAGTAATATGATCAGTAAATCTTGCTAACTGCATAACTGTAGAGAGATTGTCTCTAAACCCAAATTGCTGTCCAAGCAAGATATTATTTTTTTCAGTAAAATGTTTTAACCTGTGCAAAATAACTTTTTCGGCTATTTTTCCAAGATTACTAAGTAGCGAAACAGGACGTAAGTTTTTAGGGTCAGATAAATTTTTACCGGCTTTAGGAATAGGTACAACCTTGGATATTTTCCAGGATTCAGGAAAATGAGAAAGTAATAGCATAGAATTTATTATAACAGTTAATTTAACAAATTCCCTTAGGGGACAAGTTCTTAAGAAAGATCGTAAAAATGTTGTCCATACCAACAGATTTCGTGCATTTAAGTGTCTTGATATAGTAACGCACCTCTTTGACAGAAGCTAATTCACCAAGGAGATATACCTACAGCGGTAGTGCTCAAATACCTTTTAACGCTAGATGAAACTTTTTTATTCTGGAAATCAGAAGTCACATGTAAGTTCTGATTATGTATTGAATAATATATATTTGCTAGGAGTTTGCTTTTATCTTTGTCAGAGTACGCGGTAAGACTATCATCAGTAAGTGGAGGTAGATGGTTCTCAGCATTATTAAATATTTTTACAGTTTTCCACAGACTACGATCTGAAGTTGATATCTTACTGAGTTTTAAATTCCATTGGATATTACCGTCTTCATTAACTCTATTTTTGACCATACGGGTTAAGTAATTATATAGTTTCTTAGAAGTTGGATTACACACATATACACTCTTCGACAACAAGGATAATCCGATAGTAATAATAATTATAATATAATAATAATTAGAAATAGAATAAAATAAATAAAACTTGTAAAATCGGCGCTACGTGTAATAAGGAATTTTAACTAGACGGCGGTTTTACACGTTGAGATATCTGGTTGCGCGTAAACAATTAGCCGATAACGTTGCGATAAATAAAATATGAACAAACTTATTTTGAAAAAAGCGTAAACAATTAAAATAGTGAACGCAAGAGACACGATATAATCGCACAATAACATATTCTTAGCAGGTTTTTCAATGGCTATTATTTTCGCAAGAAGGGATATATACAGACCTTAGCACTTTATTATATATGTTGAGCAAATAATTAATAGCTCTGTTTTACAAATTCAGGAAATAATCCATCAAAATCAGCTGCTTTTTCGACCTCTGTCTGCATGTTTCATGTATAGCATGTCCGATAGAAATCTAATTATAGCTATCTAACTATATGCTTTTCTAATGGTATTTTACCCGCAGTAATTTGTAGCCAGTCTATCTGGAGATATATTTTTATTTGTTTTCTTATTAGTCAAGAGGGTGGACCCCAGTCTCTTTAATGAATTCCACGTCTTTTTACTATTGTTTGTAGTGTCCAATCTCTCAACGGTCTCAGTTCACCTTTCGCTGCATACGGCATTTAGTTTATTTAGTAGCTCTGTTGATTTATCGTCATCGCTGGTATTCTTGTAATAACTTTTCACAATCGTTGAACCGTCTACATATTCTTTTCTTCTTTCTCTTGGAATATATTTTGCAGCTATCTTTTTAACAATAAGTATAAAGTTTTCATATTAACATGCGATTGAGGCAGTTTATCTATCTGAGTTTCCGGCATTACCTTAAAGTCTTCTGCTTTCCGAAAATTCCATTTCTTTTTTTTAGAATAGAGGTAACGTATTGTATAATGTCACCACCAAACACTAAAATTAGCCGATGTTGACTATGTGGAAAGTCACCCAGCACGGATTTTTGTTCTGATACATAAGTCAGGAGTAGATTGTGTCTGACATGTAGCTGACCTAACGGATCTTTTGGTTTATATATCAGGCTTCATATCGTTAAGTTCAATGCAATCGGTTATAACTGTGCCTTTTTTCGTCATCTTTGTTATAGCGTCATGACGTAGAGTGACTGTTAAAATCTTCAACGTATATTCTGGGATTGGTATACAAATTTAATAGTCGCTGCTTTCATTTAACACCTTGTGGTTTATACACATTTATGATGATAGTAGTCGTAACCTTAGTAACTAACGTGACGATGTTGCTTGAAAAAAAAAAAAGGTACACTACCTTCGCGAGAATTGGCAGCCGTGATTTGTGTAAGGCAAAACCAAGATTGAAGATATAATGACTTACAAACCGGGGCTATGTTATGTTATAGGTAAATTTGAACTCGGCGTCAGGAACGAATGAATCGAACCGCTAATTAACCAGAACGCCAGTGCAAGAATGTTTATATAGAGCCCTAGATGGGAGGCGGCTTTATACATGGAAATCTCTATTGGAGAAGTGTATAGAAATAAAGTTGACTACATATTATACATATTAATTAACATGAGATGACAATCATCGATTCAAGATACAAATATTATATAACCGGGAAATAATTATCAATTTATAAACAAAAATAAAAATAAAGCTACAAAAAAAAAATGAAGAAAAGTAGTCGTGACAGGAACGATGGTAGTGCTTACGAAAATACAGCTATTGAGGAGATATGAAACATTGTATAAAATCAACAGTTTCAATACAGGATCCCAATATAACCCGGGAATGTATGGACGTTAGAAAAAGCTAGCATAAACTTTAACAGTAATTTTTACAGATTACAGAATATACATAAATAAATGCGCGCAAAAACATGAAGATAAAGATACGCACGCGGAATCGGAAGTACATATATATCGCGACTTAAATATGCAAATTGTTGAAAGGATAAAAACAAATAATGACACGTATAAAGACGTGGAACGGAATCAAAATACGAACGAAATAAGAGACACGTTTCAAAATATTCAGAAAATAATTGGCCTGCTAATTAAAAGCCAAGGCGTAAAAACACATTCGAGTAAAAATTAAATAACGTTCAGCTGGAATGAATGCTGTAAAAATTTGACGAACGTACCAGATGTGTAAAAGAAGTATTGTAGTAATAAAAGAGACGTCTATTATTAAAAAAAGACGTATGCATAGCTTTATCACTAAAGCAGCATGAAAAGGCGATATTAGAGCTAAAACATTAGAGTATCTGGAAGAAGCAACAATAGAAATTTTTTTTAATATTTATTTTTTCAAAATATGTGGAATACAATAAATTGACCAAAGAACTGGACACTATCTCGGTCTATATATATATATATATATAATTAACAAAACAAAATAAAATCAAAGTTAATCACTAAAAAATTTTTTTTATTACACAAATACGTACACGAAGCTTTTCGACTATTAAGTCATTATTAAGAAGCTTCGTGTACGTATTTGTGTAATAAAAAAATTTTTTAGTGATTAACTTTGATTTTATTTTGTTTTGTTAATTCATAAAATCACTACTCTCCAATAAATCAACATTATATATATATATATATATATATATATATATATATATATATATATATATATATATATATATATATATATATATATATATATATATATATAACCCCCGGAGGGTACTTTGTACCTTTCGGGGACCGGAGCTCGAAACGGTAAGGGGCGCGTCCACAGATGGTGGATAGTGGAATGGCCTACAGATATGTAGGTTAGCTGCGAATAAGACGTTAGTCGAATAAGCAGTCGCGAACCAACAGCGGCTACTGGCGGAAAGTCTCTGGCAGACGATTCCAGTATTGACAGGGTAAGGAGACACGAGGATGCAGATGGACAGCTTGAAGACCTGTTCACTAAAAGTCTGCATAAATCCTATGAATGTCTCCCCCTCGGCGAGTTTGGGTCGCCGTAAAAACCCTACACCGCTACCTCCTCAGTAGCAAACCGCTGCCTTGCGGTTAGGATTTTTATCCGAAGGCTAAGGTGTCACCCTGAATAAAGTGGCAACTTCCCTCTCCTGTACCTCTCCTTTATCTTGCATCAATTTCTTCTTCTTATTTCCTTTCCTTTGTGCCCGCAATAATGCATCAGCTATTATGTGACAGTTGTCTTGGTCTATCCTTGCCACTGAATTGCACTTAGTAGTTGTATGGGCAGCAGCGGAGTTGCTGCGCAACAGCTCCGGTGTTCCTTTTTTTGCGTAAATGCACCGTTTTAACTTTCTTTTCTTTCTTTTTTTTTCTTTGAATAGTCCATTTGGCGATGAGATTACGACGGTGGTAGCAGGCCTAGTGGGCTGGAAGCTATTAGTTATATCTTGCACGTTTGGCGATATGTCCTATATGGTCGCTTTTAGCTGGAATGGAATAGCAGTTGAACTCGGCAGTTGGACATATGATTATGCAGGCCCTCTTTAGGATTCCTGCTGCTTACTGTGAATACGGGAGGGGCTAGAAAAGGTGCTCTGAAAATCGGCTATTCCACATCATCCTGGTCAGCATGCCGCGGCTGACGGGTATTCGAATCAGCGGTAAGAACAATAAGAACAATAAGAACAATAATAAAATAATAAAGCTAAAGCTCGGATTGAATGTAAGGACTTTGTATGAAAAAGATAATATACCGGAAAGGAGAATTGCTCACTTAGCGAAGCAGCTGGATATGTACGATATTGATGTAGCAGCTCTATGTGAAACGAGACTGCTCGGAAACGGCAGTATTTATGAACCAGTAGGCGACTATGTGCTATTTTGGCAGGGTTATCCGCCTGGTCATAAACATCTGCATGGTGTTGGAATAGCACTTAGACGCCGGTATGCAGATTTAATAGTTGCTGATCCCGTAGCATACGGAGCGAGACTAATGAAGTTGACACTGAAGATGGAGGATGAAACCATCATTCATATCATCAGCGCATATGCGCCAACAATGGACTCGGAGGATAATGTAAAAGATGCGTTCTACGCTGATCTATTTGCACTTATAGACATCATCTTGCCGAGGGAGCGACTATTCCTGTTAGGAGACTTCAATGTCCGTTCACCTTGATGTCGCTGTTATGAGAAATGCAAAAAAACGCAATGAAATGAAAGATCTCCTTGATCAAGCATTTGCTGCACTAAATACTAATAGCAGTAATGGTGTTAATCAAAATTGGGAGCGAATAAAAGGTGTGATAATCGAGAGTTGTAGGAAAATTGTTATGAGAAAGAAAAGTAGACACCAAGACTGTTTTAAAGAAAATGATAAAGATATTTCCCACCTTATAGCTTGTAAAAGACAAGCCTTTTGTTAATTGGCAAAACAATTTAAGCGGCTTAAAACTTAAGCAAAAGTTCTCACAAATAAAATCCGGAGTTCAAAGAACAACACGTAATATGAAAAACAAGTGGTGGGAAGAAAAAGCACGTACAATTCAGTCGTACGCTGATGCAGGACACTACAGAGACTTTTTCGCAACGGTAACAACAATTTTTGGACCGCAGCCATTTAAGAAAGTACCTTTACAAGATCAAGTTGATGTTGCGTGCAGATGGAAATACCACTTCGAAACCGTGTTAAATAACAACACTGAAGTAGACATGTCTGTGTTGAATGAATTACCGGAGCTTTCCGGAAATCACGGACTTGGATGAAGACATCAAGCTGGACGAAGTGAAGAAAGCAATAAAGCAGATAAAGGCGGGGAAAGCCGCAGGGTTGGATAACATACCGCCAGATGCACTTAAACTGGAGAGTGCAAATATGATAAATGCACTGCATAATCTGTTCATGGAGATATGGAAGGATAAAATCATTCCTGAAGACTTTCGGCGAGCTGCCATAATTCCGATCTATAAAAACAAAGGAGACAGACGCGACTGTAATAATTATAGGGGAATATCCTTGCTTTCATCGGTCGGTAAGCTATTCGCTAGAATTATGTTGAATCGGATTGCCCCAGTCCTTGAAAGTATGCATCCTGAGACGCAAAATGGCTTTCGCCCAGGTCGCGGAACTATGGACTCTATATTTTCACTAAGACAACTGCAAGAAAAGTGCCGAGAACAGAATTCAGACTTATACGTGGTTTTTATTGATATTAATAAAGCGTTTGACACAGTTCATAGACAGCTTTTAATGAAATGTATGAATAAAGCTGGATGTTCACAAAAGTTCTTAAAAATGTTATCGCTGCTTCATGAAGATAATGAAAACACTGTCATTTATGGGGTAAAACCTAACCGTTCACCTAGTGCTGGTGTTAAACAAGGCTGTGTCTTAGCTCCATCACTGTTTTCGGTGTATATGACGTCTGTGTATCATATCATTTTTAGGATGTTGTGAACCAAGAAGGTGAAATTGTGCTGTCGTTTTGATGGCGGTTTATTTAATACCCGAAGATTTAAAGCTGGCACAAAATGTTCTAATGTGGAACTATTCGACTTTCACTATGCAGACGACTGCGCTATAGTGGCACACACCTTGCAAGATTTGCAGGATGCTATGGATGTGTTGGCGGAAACATACAAAAAATTTGGTTTATCTATAAACGCGAGCAAAACGAAAATGAACGTACAACTCTCATCCGTGAATCGTATTCAAACTGAAGCTATATTAAAAATAAACAATGTACCGATCGAACGTGTTGAAAGTTTCAAGTACCTCGGTAGCCTGTTAAACGACAAGATCAGCCTAGACGAGGAGATTCAGAGCAGACTGCAAGCAGCTTCAGCAGCTATCAGCAAACTGAATGGAAGGGTATTCAGAAACAATCATATACTGACGTCCACCAAGCTAATTGTCTATAAGTCGATCGTTTTACCAACCCTGCTATATGGCTCAGAAACGTGGGCTCCATATAAGATACATTTACGAACACTGGAACGTTTACATCAAAGTACTTTACGTAGAATCCTTTATATATATTGGCAGGACCGAATATCTAACAGAGCCGTGCTGCCATACTGCTTTATAAGAACAGCTTAAGATGGACAGGGCATGTTGCAAGAATGAGCAACACCAGACTACCAAAACAGATGCTGGGAAGTAGGCGTATCGGTCGTCCCTGCTGGAGATACAGAGACTACATGAAACTCATATTCAGCGAATGCGGAATCCACTCTGATAACTGGTACGAATTGGCACAAAACCGGTCTGCTTGGAATCATATGGCAGAAGACGGTCTACTGAATGCAAAACGAAGGGCAGAACTAGCGGCAGAAAAGAAAAAGCAGAAAAAGCAGAAACGGGTGCATGGTAACGGAAACGATGATGTGGTTTACACCTGCGATGAATGCGGAAAGCAATGTGCGGCTAGAATTGGACTCATCAGTCACCTAAGAATCCACAAATAACGGTGCCCCCCATACTCGATCTCGAGTGGGACAATAATGATGATGATATATATATACCAAACCACAAAAAAAGATCGTGATACATTTTTTTTTTTTTTTTTTTTAATATATTTCTAATTACAACTGGCCAGGCAGCCATCCAGCAATTGGACTGAAACGCGAAGTAACATGTTAGGGGTTAGCATCCAATGATGGACCCCACTGAGAAATTAGGCTAGATCAAACGGTCGTCTACGTTTTAACCTGCGAACATCTAGACTAGTGTCAAGTAGACTGATCGCCAGTACATTTGTGTGTGTCTCCAAACGACTTACATATCGATCAACAGCACGTTTAACCTCATCTTTTACATATGGGATGTTTAAGTCTCGATGCAATGTATGGTTCGATACGTACCAAGGTGGGGAAACAATGAGTCTTATGGCCTTGTTCTGAAATCGCTGAATTCTATTTACATGTACATCTTTTGCGCAACCCCACAACATTAAACCATATGTCCAAATAGGCTTTAAGACTATTTTATAGATCAGAAGTTTATTTTCCAGTGATAAACTTGAGTACCTGCCAAGAAGCCAATTTAATCCATGCAGTTTTAAATCTAACTGTTTTCTTTTTTGATTAACATGCTTGTGCCATGTAAGTTTACTATCTAAATACATGCCTAAATATTTGACATCTTTTTCTTGGCTAATAATTACCCCATTTATTTTTAATGGTTGGTACATAAAATTTCGCAATGTGAAATCAACCTGTGTGCACTTGCTTTCGTTTACCCTGATACGCCAACGTCTCAGCCAGTTTTCAACATTTAACAGGGTTTTTTGAAGCTTATTAGTAGTTTCACTATTGTCTTTACCAACAGCTAACAACGCTGTGTCGTCAGCAAACGTAGCTGTTATCACGTTATTATCAACTGGAAAATCAGCAGAATAAATTAAGTAAAGCACCGGACCCAAGACACTTCCTTGAGGCACGCCAGCAGATACAGGATAGATATCAGACAATTGATTTTGTATTTTAACCTGGCATGCGCGATCTTCAAGGTAGGATTTTAGAAGGAAATAGAAAGGATGCGGTAATATTTTTTTCAATTTATACAGCAGACCATGATGCCATACCTTGTCAAAGGCTTGCTTGACATCCAAGAACACACCCGTGCATACTTGTTTAGTTTCAAGGCTTTCTTGAATAGTATGCACAATTCGGTGTACTTGTTCAATGGTCGCATGTCTTTTTCTGAAACCAAATTGGTGCTGAGGAACAACATGTTCCAATTCTAAAATGGGGTTCAACCGCTTCAATATTACTTTTTCAAGGAGTTTTGAAAGGATAGGAAGTAAGGAAATGGGTCTATAGGATGAAACCTCGTCCGGTGCCTTACCTGGTTTTGGTACAACCACTATTTGCGCCAATTTCCAGGACAAAGGAAAATACTGAAGTCGAAAAACAGCATTAAAAATATTTGTAAGTAATAGTATACCTTTTCTGGGTAGTTCCGATAACAGTTTATTAGTAATTAAATCAAATCCCGGACTCTTTTTTTTGTTAAATTTATCAATTATATACTTGATTTCACTGGGAGACGTTGGCGAAATCGGAGGACTTAATTGCAATGGCACACTTAAAAATTCAAGAATGTCAGTTTCATCATTAGTCTGTAAATTTGGTTTAAAGACATCACAGAAATATTTGGCAAATACTCCAACTTTTTCTTTGTCAGTTCTAGCCAATCTACCATCGGATTTACGAATTGGAGGAAGGGGTTGTATAGGTTTGTTTCTGCTATTAACCGCTTTCCAGAGGTTGTAATTTGTCGCTTTTGTGGGTGAAAGTTCTTGTAGGCAGCGTTCGAAGGATTCATTTTTAAAGTTTTTAAGTAAAATCTTTAGTTCTTTCGATTTTTTATTTAATAATGTTTTGTAATAGGGATTTCGGGATGATTGCCATTTTTTACGGATATTTCTTTTTTCTTTTACCAGATCGAGTATATATCGCGGAATATTATTTATTTCTTTCATTTTATTAATGTTTGGAGTACATTTCCATGCGATACTCTGAATGTCTCCCCCTCGGCGAGTTTGGGTCGCCGTAAAAACCCTACACCGCTACCTCCTCAGTAGCACACCGCTGCCTTGCGGTTAGTATTTTTATCCGAAAGCTAAGGTGTCACCCTGAATAAAGTGGCAACTTCCCTCTCCTGTACCTCTCCTTTATCTTGCATCAATTTCTTCTTCTTATTTCCTTTCCTTTGTGCCCGCAATAATGCATCAGCTATTATGTGACAGTTGTCTTGGTCTATCCTTGCCACTGAATTGCACTTAGTAGTTGTATGGGCAGCAGCGGAGTTGCTGCGCAACAGCTCCGGTGTTCCTTTTTTTGCGTAAATGCACCGTTTTAACTTTCTTTTCTTTCTTTTTTTTTCTTTGAATAGTCCATTTGGCGATGAGATTACGACGGTGGTAGTAGGCCTAGTGGGCTGGAAGCTATTAGTTGTATCTTGCACGTTTGGCGATATGTCCTATATGGTCGCTTTTAGCTGGAATGGAATAGCAGTTGAACTCGACAGTCGGACATATGACTAGGCAGGCCCTCTTTAGGATTCCCGCTGCCTATCGTGAATACGGAAGGGGTTAGAAAAGGTGGTCTAAAAATCGGCTATTCCACATAACCCTGGTCAGCATGCCGCGGCTGACGGGTACTCGAATCAGCGGTAAGAACAATAAGAACAATAAGAACAGTAATAAAATAATAAAGCTAAAACTCGGATTATGGAATGTAAGGACTTTGTATGAAAAAGATAATATACCGGAAAGGAGAATTACTCACTTAGCAAAGCAGCTGGATATGTACGATATTGATGTAGCAGCTCTATGTGAAACGAGACTGCTCGGAAACGGCAGTATTTATGAGCCAGTAGGCGACTATGTGCTATTTTGGCAGGGTTATCCGCCTGGTCATAAACATCTGCATGGTGTTGGAATAGCACTTAGACGCCGGTATGCAGATTTAATCGTTGCTGATTCCGTAGCATACGGAGCGAGACTAATGAAGTTGACACTGAAGATGGAGGATGAAACCATCATTCATATCATCAGCGCATATGCGCCAACAATGGACTCGGAGGATAATGTAAAAGATGCGTTCTACGCTGATCTATTTGCACTTATAGACATCATCTTGCCGAGGGAGCGACTATTCCTGTTAGGAGACTTCAATGTCCGTTCACCTTGATGTCGCTGTTATGAGAAATGCAAAAAAACGCAATGAAATGAAAGATCTCCTTGATCAAGCATTTGCTGCACTAAATACTAATAGCAGTAATGGTGTTAATCAAAATTGGGAGCGAATAAAAGGTGTGATAATCGAGAGTTGTAGGAAAATTGTTATGAGAAAGAAAAGTAGACACCAAGACTGTTTTAAAGAAAATGATAAAGATATTTCCCACCTTATAGCTTGTAAAAGACAAGCCTTTTGTTAATTGGCAAAACAATTTAAGCGGCTTAAAACTTAAGCAAAAGTTCTCACAAATAAAATCCGGAGTTCAAAGAACAACACGTAATATGAAAAACAAGTGGTGGGAAGAAAAAGCACGTACAATTCAGTCGTACGCTGATGCAGGACACTACAGAGACTTTTTCGCAACGGTAACAACAATTTTTGGACCGCAGCCATTTAAGAAAGTACCTTTACAAGATCAAGTTGATGTTGCGTGCAGATGGAAATACCACTTCGAAACCGTGTTAAATAACAACACTGAAGTAGACATGTCTGTGTTGAATGAATTACCGGAGCTTTCCGGAAATCACGGACTTGGATGAAGACATCAAGCTGGACGAAGTGAAGAAAGCAATAAAGCAGATAAAGGCGGGGAAAGCCGCAGGGTTGGATAACATACCGCCCGATGCACTTAAACTGGAGAGTGCAAATATGATAAATGCACTGCATAATCTGTTCATGGAGATATGGAAGGATAAAATCATTCCTGAAGACTTTCTGTGAGCTGCCATAATTCCGATCTATAAAAACAAAGGAGACAGACGCGACTGTAATAATTATAGGGGAATATCCTTGCTTTCATCGGTCGGTAAGCTATTCGCTAGAATTATGTTGAATCGGATTGCCCCAGTCCTTGAAAGTATGCATCCTGAGACGCAAAATGGCTTTCGCCCAGGTCGCGGAACTATGGACTCTATATTTTCACTAAGACAACTGCAAGAAAAGTGCCGAGAACAGAATTCAGACTTATACGTGGTTTTTATTGATATTAATAAAGCGTTTGACACAGTTCATAGACAGCTTTTAATGAAATGTATGAATAAAGCTGGATGTTCACAAAAGTTCTTAAAAATGTTATCGCTGCTTCATGAAGATAATGAAAACACTGTCATTTATGGGGTAAAACCTAACCGTTCACCTAGTGCTGGTGTTAAACAAGGCTGTGTCTTAGCTCCATCACTGTTTTCGGTGTATATGACGTCTGTGTATCATATCATTTTTAGGATGTTGTGAACCAAGAAGGTGAAATTGTGCTGTCGTTTTGATGGCGGTTTATTTAATACCCGAAGATTTAAAGCTGGCACAAAATGTTCTAATGTGGAACTATTCGACTTTCACTATGCAGACGACTGCGCTATAGTGGCACACACCTTGCAAGATTTGCAGGATGCTATGGATGTGTTGGCGGAAACATACAAAAAATTTGGTTTATCTATAAACGCGAGCAAAACGAAAATGAACGTACAACTCTCATCCGTGAATCGTATTCAAACTGAAGCTATATTAAAAATAAACAATGTACCGATCGAACGTGTTGAAAGTTTCAAGTACCTCGGTAGCCTGTTAAACGACAAGATCAGCCTAGACGAGGAGATTCAGAGCAGACTGCAAGCAGCTTCAGCAGCTATCAGCAAACTGAATGGAAGGGTATTCAGAAACAATCATATACTGACGTCCACCAAGCTAATTGTCTATAAGTCGATCGTTTTACCAACCCTGCTATATGGCTCAGAAACGTGGGCTCCATATAAGATACATTTACGAACACTGGAACGTTTACATCAAAGTACTTTACGTAGAATCCTTTATATATATTGGCAGGACCGAATATCTAACAGAGCCGTGCTGCCATACTGCTTTATAAGAACAGCTTAAGATGGACAGGGCATGTTGCAAGAATGAGCAACACCAGACTACCAAAACAGATGCTGGGAAGTAGGCGTATCGGTCGTCCCTGCTGGAGATACAGAGACTACATGAAACTCATATTCAGCGAATGCGGAATCCACTCTGATAACTGGTACGAATTGGCACAAAACCGGTCTGCTTGGAATCATATGGCAGAAGACGGTCTACTGAATGCAAAACGAAGGGCAGAACTAGCGGCAGAAAAGAAAAAGCAGAAAAAGCAGAAACGGGTGCATGGTAACGGAAACGATGATGTGGTTTACACCTGCGATGAATGCGGAAAGCAATGTGCGGCTAGAATTGGACTCATCAGTCACCTAAGAATCCACAAATAACGGTGCCCCCCATACTCGATCTCGAGTGGGACAATAATGATGATGATATATATATACCAAACCACAAAAAAAGATCGTGATACATTTTTTTTTTTTTTTTTTTTAATATATTTCTAATTACAACTGGCCAGGCAGCCATCCAGCAATTGGACTGAAACGCGAAGTAACATGTTAGGGGTTAGCATCCAATGATGGACCCCACTGAGAAATTAGGCTAGATCAAACGGTCGTCTACGTTTTAACCTGCGAACATCTAGACTAGTGTCAAGTAGACTGATCGCCAGTACATTTGTGTGTGTCTCCAAACGACTTACATATCGATCAACAGCACGTTTAACCTCATCTTTTACATATGGGATGTTTAAGTCTCGATGCAATGTATGGTTCGATACGTACCAAGGTGGGGAAACAATGAGTCTTATGGCCTTGTTCTGAAATCGCTGAATTCTATTTACATGTACATCTTTTGCGCAACCCCACAACATTAAACCATATGTCCAAATAGGCTTTAAGACTATTTTATAGATCAGAAGTTTATTTTCCAGTGATAAACTTGAGTACCTGCCAAGAAGCCAATTTAATCCATGCAGTTTTAAATCTAACTGTTTTCTTTTTTGATTAACATGCTTGTGCCATGTAAGTTTACTATCTAAATACATGCCTAAATATTTGACATCTTTTTCTTGGCTAATAATTACCCCATTTATTTTTAATGGTTGGTACATAAAATTTCGCAATGTGAAATCAACCTGTGTGCACTTGCTTTCGTTTACCCTGATACGCCAACGTCTCAGCCAGTTTTCAACATTTAACAGGGTTTTTTGAAGCTTATTAGTAGTTTCACTATTGTCTTTACCAACAGCTAACAACGCTGTGTCGTCAGCAAACGTAGCTGTTATCACGTTATTATCAACTGGAAAATCAGCAGAATAAATTAAGTAAAGCACCGGACCCAAGACACTTCCTTGAGGCACGCCAGCAGATACAGGATAGATATCAGACAATTGATTTTGTATTTTAACCTGGCATGCGCGATCTTCAAGGTAGGATTTTAGAAGGAAATAGAAAGGATGCGGTAATATTTTTTTCAATTTATACAGCAGACCATGATGCCATACCTTGTCAAAGGCTTGCTTGACATCCAAGAACACACCCGTGCATACTTGTTTAGTTTCAAGGCTTTCTTGAATAGTATGCACAATTCGGTGTACTTGTTCAATGGTCGCATGTCTTTTTCTGAAACCAAATTGGTGCTGAGGAACAACATGTTCCAATTCTAAAATGGGGTTCAACCGCTTCAATATTACTTTTTCAAGGAGTTTTGAAAGGATAGGAAGTAAGGAAATGGGTCTATAGGATGAAACCTCGTCCGGTGCCTTACCTGGTTTTGGTACAACCACTATTTGCGCCAATTTCCAGGACAAAGGAAAATACTGAAGTCGAAAAACAGCATTAAAAATATTTGTAAGTAATAGTATACCTTTTCTGGGTAGTTCCGATAACAGTTTATTAGTAATTAAATCAAATCCCGGACTCTTTTTTTTGTTAAATTTATCAATTATATACTTGATTTCACTGGGAGACGTTGGCGAAATCGGAGGACTTAATTGCAATGGCACACTTAAAAATTCAAGAATGTCAGTTTCATCATTAGTCTGTAAATTTGGTTTAAAGACATCACAGAAATATTTGGCAAATACTCCAACTTTTTCTTTGTCAGTTCTAGCCCATCTACCATCGGATTTACGAATTGGAGGAAGGGGTTGTATAGGTTTGTTTCTGCTATTAACCGCTTTCCAGAGGTTGTAATTTGTCGCTTTTGTGGGTGAAAGTTCTTGTAGGCAGCGTTCGAAGGATTCATTTTTAAAGTTTTTAAGTAAAATTTTTAGTTCTTTCGATTTTTTATTTAATAATGTTTTGTAATAGGGATTTCGGGATGATTGCCATTTTTTACGGATATTTCTTTTTTCTTTTACCAGATCGAGTATATATCGCGGAATATTATTTATTTCTTTCATTTTATTAATGTTTGGAGTACATTTCCATGCGATACTCTGAATAGTTTCAGTAAAATACTGAACCGCTACATCTATCTCTGATTCAGTCTTTAGTGATAAATTTATTTTTAATGTTGAGTTTATGAATGCTCGAAAATCTTCCCAATTTGTATATTTATTGTGTAGAGAGGGAGAAGCTTCTTGGTTTATTAAGCCTGTACTCGCGGTTAAAATTACGGCACTGTGATCAGAGCATAAATCAAAATTGGAATCGGCATTTATGTTCAACATTGAAATTCCGTTAGTTATGAAAAAATCTAAAGCATCAGGACGTTTGTTTAAGTCTGTGGGCCAATATGTTGATGCACCTGACGCCACACAACCGAAATTTTTGTTTAAAATTATCTTATTTAATAGTTTTCCCCTAGGGTTAGAAAACCGTGAACCCCACCTTATATTTTTCGCGTTCCAGTCACCGCCAGAGATGAACCTATGGCCTAGAATAGTAAAGTATTCACATAAATTATGTTCATAAAATCTGTGGTTTGGAGGACAATACACTGCTGAGACTGCAATTTTACCATTCAATGAATATGTCATTATATTTGTTGCCTGAATTTCTTTAGTGGATATATTTTTTAGTTCGTAGTGTGTGCGAAAATTACAGAACAATTTTACTTATATAAAATGCCAGCAAGATGATGTTACACATTATACACGACAGACTAAAAATGTTAATATAGCAGAAGAAGAAGAAGAAATTTTAGAGATAATGATACGCGAGAACAGATTATAAATATGAGGCGAACGATAGAAAAATTTCGAGAATTCAACATTACAGTATACCCTGGGTTCGTAGAAAGGCTTACACACTAGGATAACTTACGGATGATACTAGATAAAATGGGTGAACCGTGGAATTTAGCAGTACCGACTAAAATTCTCGAGAACAGAATGCTTTTAATTACTAATTGGTCATGGATTATTTAAATATTAGTATAAGATTTAAATAAGCATTTATATTTAAAAAATAAAGAATAAAATTAATACGTATATATATATATATATATATATATATATATATATATATATATATATATATATATATATATATATATATATTGTAATATCTATATGATACCGCCGCTTTGAAATAAACGTATAAAAAAATTAAACAATAATAAACCAAACAAAATATAACACAATCATTAAAAGTTTTTAATGGCGAAGCTTTTCAACAGTTACGTCATTTTCATGCGCGCACCTAAATTATTACATCTTTTTTTATATATGAATTGCCAGAAATGTTTATATAACGACAACTTAAAATTTGATATACATATTTCACTAGCCAGACATAATTTCAATTTTAGATTTATTTGCAATAAATTTTATTTATAAAACAGATTTTGAAAAATTCTTCATCAAAATTAATAAATAAAAAAAGATGTAATAATTTAGGTGCGTGCTTGAAAATGACGTAACTGTCGAAAAGCTTCGCGATTAAAAATTTTTAGTGGTTAAGATATATTTTGCTTGGTTTATTATTAATTAATAAAATCACTACTCTCTAATATATTCAACATTTAAAAAATTAAACACTTACGAAAGCTCTTCCAATCCACGCGTTTCTTCTAGGCTAACTTTATCGAATTAGAAAATTAATAATTATTACTTTTTAAAAACGCGCACTTCTTATAAAACGATGTAAACATTAAGACAGACCGAGCGAATTTTCGTAATCACGTTCATAATTTTTTAATTATATACGTGGTGCGTCCGATAATAATCGAGTAGTAAAGACATCTAACTAAACGCCGAACCGAGCACACGTCGGGGTGATGACTGAGCTTAGACTGGAATACTCGTCCTTCTAGCGTTACCGAACGTAAAATGAAATTTGGCTTTTTCCGCTGGCACGTTTGCGGGAAGTAAAAAAATTGGAACGGAACGAAGCAACAACCGTACCTTCGTAAACTAATTTCGATATTTCTTCGCTCGTTTCGAGCATATTAATTTTTTTCTATTTTTATTTTTACACCAGTTTCGAAAACAATCGTCAAAAATAAGTTAATCCCTTTTCATTTTCGTATTGTCAACTTTTAATATGAAATGCTACATTTCGGTTGACTGAATAATAATTTTAATAAAATAACTCGAACAAGCGAAAATATATAATTAAATTAAAGGTACGTCGTATCATATATACATATATATATATACTCGGAACAGGTCTTTAAATAAGCTCTCGACGATAGAAAATAAGGTGTTAAAAATTGTCTGTGAAAATATCGATTAAGATATTCAGATGACGAACGGCGGAAAAGGCAGAACACCTGACTATATTATTAGCGCAAACCGTGAATAATCTATTTCACTTCAAATTATCCACACCCGTAAATATAACGATAAACAATGGCCAATCGGAACAAGTTGATAAATTCAAATATCTTGGTTCTTAAATTAATAAGGATGAAAATCCGGACGGAGAAATTAGATGTCGCATTGAGCAAGCTTCACGAAAATGAAAAAGATGCTAAAGCTTACGATCTACATAAAGATTCAAAACTATGAAATGTTATGTCTGATCAGTGCTGCTATATGGTGTGGAAACTTGGACCAAAACATTCAATAGATTAGAAATCTTCGAGTTTTAGTTCTATCGCAGTTTACTTAAAATCCCGTGGACTAAAAAGATGACAAATGTTGGAGTGCTACGAATAATGAGAAAGGAAAACGAATTGTTCGATATTGTTAAAAGAAGAAAAATGTAATATTCACCATCAATCTAAAATATATTATCCATAAACTAACTTCATCAAAAAACGAGCTGGCGTTTACATGGACTCCAGCACACTCGGTAATTGCAGGAAACGAATCCATAGATATTGCAGCTAAAACGTATAGAAAAAATCTAAATACAGTTAAATGTATACACACGACAGACTTACACTCATTCATATCACATAAAATTATAAGACTATACTAACGACATTGGGAAACTTGTTGCACTCGCACGTCCCTTTATCAGATTTAATTAGGACACTATATAACATCGATTGAAAAAATTCAACGAGAAGAATTAGTTACGTATAAGACACACAAGCCTCACATCACAACACTTGCTGAATGGAGATCTTCCACCAAACTGCTCCACACGTAATACTCAATAAACAATAAAACATGAGCTATTAGAATGTAAACGATATGATAATTCACGAAATATTTACAAACTCACAACGCTTTTTCAAAAAATTCACCGTGCCTTATTAAGGCACGTGCAGATTTTCGAGCCAAGTAATTGCCTATATCTAAATGTTGATAACACGCATGCCTGTTTATTTTTAAGATATTTTTAGATTAAGAATTTTGATGTGTGTGCACTTGTAGAGTCCTACTTAAGCAACGGTGAGATTTCATTAAAAAATAATTATACATCTTATATAAATAATAAGGTTGCTATTGTAGTAAAGGGAATTTCACTTATATTAATAATGTTATTTTTAACGTTAATAACTGTCTGTCTAAGGAGCGGCTACACTCTCTGAGTAGTCAATTCATCAAGTATCCGGTTGAGTTGATTGGTCAGTGCTTATTGTCTGTAGATTTTCCACAAATAGTTTGGTGGAACGAATTTTATTACCCGTGTGTTTGGCATTAAAGTCGGCACCTATGATAAACTCGTTTTCCCGATATCGGAGAAATTGTTCGTAATGACTACGCTCCATAGTATTTTGACCACGTTTATACGGATGTAAGGTGGCAAATAAATCGTAGCTATGTTTATTTCACCGCCATTGAAATTATTTGTTACGATTGTACGTTGTACATATTCAGGGTAAAATTCCTCTTGCTGGAAGTGTTGAATATTCAGCTAGGTTAGCAAAGTAGCTCATGAGCACTGTCATCAGCGTGTGGCGCGGAGTAGGATATGATTTCTACTTCCGGTAATGTTTTTAAGGGATCCAGGCATTTTTATAATTGTTTTTTATTTTCTCCGTTCGAGCACCAAGTGTACAGTTCGTTATGGTCGTGAATTGTTTAAAGAGATGATGGAAAATTTTATTTATATCAGCCGGAGTCACATCAATTAGATTTCGAAGAGAGGTACTTGCCTTTCTGAAATATTTCTGTTTCACCTTGTTGCATCGGCAAATGATTTGTCAGATTCAACGTTTTCATCTAGAGCATTCGTTTTTTGCAATTACTTTCACCAGGTTCCGGCGAGTTCTTTGATTTTTGTAATTAGAATAGTAGTTTCTCTTTAACACACTTCAATTTCTTAGAGTTCTTGAAATTGCAAGAAACGGATTCATGATTCTCTGTACAATTTAAACAAGCTCTTTGGTAGCATTTTGATTTTGTATGATTCCACTTTTGGCATTGTTTACATTGTGGAATTTTGCTCACTTTAACTGGTGGCTCGACTGAAATGTTGCAGTGTAGTATGTGTTTTATGTTTCAGACTTCCTTGTAATTCAGCGATGACCGAAGGTCAACGTAGAAGAATGAATACACGTTCCTAACACGATTCGCTGTTTCGTTATTTTTAATTTATGATTTGTATGCTTTTTCAAGGCAAAACAAAACGTAATTTCTTCGAGTGATATACTATCGCTCGATATGGCTTGGTCGCTTTAAATGAATATGGATGAGAGTCGAGGTTTTTATGTCACTGATTATATCCTACAACCATTAAAAAGATGAGATATAAATTTACAAAAGTTGACTTCATTACGATTCGAACAATGACTGGTTTAAACTTTGGATTCGCATTATCCGTGCGATTATCTAGGATGCATTTTTTCGATGTAAGGAGTTGTTCATAACTATAATTGGTAGCATATTCTTAATATGTGATCTATCATCGGTTGATTCTCTGCATCAAGAAGCTGTTGTGATGTAGTGTCAATAATGTAATTTAGCTATTACTAGCTGGAACAACTGACTAGTTGTGATCGCTCACCGTTGAACTTACTAAATGGAAATTATTTAGTACATCATATTTCTAAACGTAGGTGTGTTAAAACTCCCTTTTATAAGAAACACGATATAAGTCGATAAATTTTCAGTAATTAAATAACTATGTAAAACAACCATCTGTCGAATTTTCATCAAAATATAGTCTTCGGCATAGTCTACGGGCTAGAGCACGGACTTGTATACGGAAGGTACCGAGTTCGAATACGATCGGCGATGTAATCGAAAAATAAAGATTGAAATAAACCTAATATTATCGTGTACAGGGCAGTAGCAAACCACCACCACGCGCAACACTATATGCGCGCTAGTAACATAATATAGTACACAAAAAAAAAACACGCGGGGCTACATTGTGTCCTGACAACAAAGCGATTACAATCAGTTCTCCCCGGGTGTGTGTGTGTCTATCTATGCTAACGCCATATTACGATCATCTTGTACGTTACTTCGACAGTACAAGAAAATATGTTTTTTTTTTTTATCAGCCCTTTTCTTAGCCGGTTGGCTAAATAATTATCATCTTTAACTTAATGATTACTTAATAGTTAACTTAAAGTACAAAACGAGTGCGGAGTACGTATCCCATTGGCTACACATCTATTATACATGAATTTACATATTTACAAGACTAAATCTACGGGGTGGCGACGATTGGGTCGTATAATTCCATGTTTAATGTCAAAACAGAGTGTCTTGCTTCTGCATTGACATGACTGTCCCCATCTGTTGCTTGCGCAATTCAGCGAATTGCTTAATGACATCATTAATGAACATCAAATTCAGATTAGAATGAATGTCATCGTTACGTGAGTAACGATAAGCATCAACTATCGCGCGTAAGATGATGTTCTGAAGGCGTTGTATTGTATCCCGATTCGACTTGGCTGTACAACCCCACAGAGCAAGGCCATAAGTCCAAATAGGTTTCATAATTTGTTTATATAGACAAAACACGCAGGACACATCTAACTCCGATTGTCTGCCTATTAACCAATATAATTAACGTGTCTTTCAAGGTCAATCGTGAATCCACATGCCTAGGTACTTTATTAAATTAGCCTGTGGAATCACTTGGTTTCCTAAGTATAATTGGTACATATTATCAGCATGTCGTAATGTAAACAAGACATGGACAGACTTCTGTTCATTCAGTTTAATCTTCCAGTTCTAGAGTTCATGTTTTAATCCGACCGAGCATATGTTACAATTTATTTGTAGCATCATATTTGCTATTACTTACAGCTAAGATTGCAGTATAATCTGCAAATGTGGCTGTTTCGTTATCAATAGGTAAATCTCTTCTATATAACAGGCACGGGAGAGGTCCGAGGACGCTACCCTGTGCACACCTGCTTGTATACAGTAGAATGACTCACCTATCTGGAACTGTCGATTTGATAAGATTTCAATATGCGACAAAAATTTCCTGGTAGTAGAGTACTCAACTTGTGAACCAGGCTTTGATGCCACATTTTATCAAATGCCTAGGAAATATCTAAGAATATACAGTAGAGCAGAATTTCTTGCCCACCAGTGCATTGTTAATGATTTCCACTATTCGGTGCACTTGGCCGATTGTTGAATGCTTGCGTCTAAATCCAAATTAATGTAGAGGAAGCTTATCTTCAACTAGTATTAATAATCGTTTTAACATGAGTTTCTCTAGGAGAATATAGAAATTTGGTTGCATGACTTGACTTCTTCAGTATTTTTGTCTGTTTTTTTTTTTTAACATTATAATCTGTGCACTTTAAAAAGCAGTTTGATATGTACTCAAGTCTTAAACATGCATTAAAATTCTCTTAGGACATCTGGAAATTTCATTTATATTCCCGAAGTTTTTTTGGATTTATATTGTGATCAAGTTCATTTGCTTTGTCTATTAGAGTAAACGGCTTAATTGATTGATTAATTTGATACATTGTTAAAATATTAATATCAGATTGTATCTAACGAGTCTGGAACACCTGTTGCAAATGGCGTGCAAACAATTCGGATTTTTCAATATACTGTCTTGCCAAATTTCGTCTCGAATGGGAGGAATTCTGGAAAACGGTCGTTTAATCTTGCATGTAGCTTTCCCTAAAGAGTAATCCTTGTCTGAATAATGACTAAGCTCCTGGAGGTATGTGATAAACGTTTTATATTTTACTTCTTTAATGAGCCGTCTGAGCTGGTTGTTAGCCTTATTGAAAATGTTGTTATCATGCGGTGTACGTGTTGTGTGCCACCGGATTCTTGCTCTTAGTCGTGCAATCTTATCACGTATTTCTAATGGATATGTGACTCTGAAAACTTTATTTTTGGTACAGGAGATGCAATCTTAGCAGCTGCGCGAATTGCCACAATAAATCTAGCTGCTAAGTCATCTAACTCATCTTAAGTCTTTAATATAACTTCAAGATCTATTTTCTGATTCAGCTCCCCCCGAAATATGCCCCCGTTTGTAGTAATATTTGTAAATCTATCAAATTTTCAGATAATATAAAATTAGCAGCAATCCCCTTCACTATGTAGAAATACAGAAATCTGGCTTCTTACAACACTCTGTAGGCCCGTACGTTGGCTTACGTCCTGACGCTAAACTGCATTGGCAACTGTAAATTGCTTGAAGCAACTCCTTACCTTTAATATGAGCAGGGCTAGGATTTCTGATATTAATAGGAGAAGACCCCAATGCTTCGTGTTTCGAATTAAAATCTCCCCCAATAATAAACCGGTGCCTAATATTCTGTAACAACTGTACATACTGTTGATGTTTTAATCCATGCAGGAAAGTATACTGCAATTACTTAAAGTATTACATTGTTTTGTATAACTGCAACTGTTGTTGCCTGTACATGTTCTTCATTCATTTTAACTTCTACAAAATGCTGAATATTCTGTTTAATTATTACAGATGATCCACCATGCGCACCACCATTCGGATTTTGGATAATTTCTACTATTCGATAATCATTAAAAAAAAAAGCAAATTCCCCAAGTCGGTTCTTAAGGCCATTTGCATTCTATGTAACAATTCAAAAGTGCCCGTAATTTCTGTTTTTTATTACGATGACTATTGTTACGTTGTTTCCAGATTTTATTTTTCACATTTTTCGATTTAGCTTGTTCAGCTTCAACTTTACTGGGGCGTTCAGCGATATTGCCAACTTGTTGATCTAACAACATCAGCAATAGTAGCCTCCAGTGTAGTTTGAGATTGAACATGAACATATACCGTTTCTTGTGTTTACACTAGATTGCGCATGCTGTTTCTGTTTAACAACAGCGGCTTGTGTACTTCGTTGTACAGATGTCGGTATTTCTACATTTGTTTTTTTTTTATAACGGATGCAAATTACACACTTTGTTCAACTTTTCTTGTTATTTTTTTTCTTGTTGTATACGCTGTACTGCCGTCTTTTTAGGCGGTTTAATAACACGCTCAATAGCTCTATAAGTTTTACATCCACGTTAGTGTGATTGGAGTTGCAATTGGCGCATACAAATTTACTCGGATTTTTTAAGGTACGAACTGTAGAAATAATTTAAAACACTTTATTGCACGAAAACAACCTTGTTTTGTATGATTCCAATTCTGGAACCTTTTGCGTTGAAAGATTTGCGACTATGTGGTTCCTCGATTTTAATTGTAGTATATGCTAAATGTGTATTTTTCGTATATATTCTTTGTCTTTGGGCTTTAAATCTACATAAAATAATGGGGGATCAGATTTTTTCTCGCCTACTGATAATTTTATTATCGTTATCGCGTGTTTTTACTGTTTTATTAATGTTTACAATGTTTACCGTAATACGTCCCGTATTATGCAATTCATTTTTTAGTTCATCTATACCAGTAGTTGGATCAAGTCCCCGGATTACTGGTCGATATGTTTTATCTGCTTTTAATTTGTACGTATAATAAGATACTTCGAAAAGGGGATGTTTCTTATATTCTGTTCAAATTCTTTATTGATTAATTTTATCAGATTTGTAATATTGCGAGAAAAGCATCGGCAGTTTTAGCACAAACTATATGGCCATTGTTTATAGTTTTATAATTATCACTTTCCTAGTTTTTCACCTAATTACGAAACGGAGGAAAGTTTTTAACGCCACCCCGCCGTTACCCTTTGGTGGTGCATTTTTTCTATTAGATGACTTTTCTTCAACTACAATATTGTCTTCATTACCAACATCTTTGTCATTATTACGTTCCGAGTTACTTAATTTTATTTTATTAAATCTAACGAAGAAAGAACATGTGTACGTTGTCTCGTAATATTTCTGACTTCATACTGTTTATGTCTCAATTACTGATTTATCTCTGTTAATGATTGTATTTGCGCTTGTAACTGAGCATTCGCATCTTCTTGCCATTGTTGATATTGTTGAACGGTGATATTCGTAATCGCACTAATAGGTCTAGATCTACTACAACTAATCTTGTTACATATACAAAATTAATTACTGACTGTTTGGAGCAGCGTCTTCAAGTTGATTGTATTTATACGGATTTTAGTAAGGCTTTTGACAAAGTCGGGACGATTACATACAGTTATTTAGATCATATTTAACTTCGCGTGTGTGCTACGTATTATTTAACGGATACCAGTCCAAGCAATCCTACTTCCGGAGCACCACAGGGGTCTAATTTGGGTCCACTATTATTTAATATTTTCATAAATGATATAGGAATTAACTTACATTCGAAATTTTTATTATTTGCCGATGACTTAAAAATTTTTAGATCAATTAAAACTGTCAGTGATTGCGAATTGTTGCAAGATGATTTGTGTAGAATGACGACATGGAGCGACAATAATTATTTACCTTTTAATTATAAAAAATGTGTTTATATTCGATTTTATCGTACAAAAAATAAATGTCTCTTTGATTACTCTATGGGTAATGTTCCAGTTTCTAATGTAACCTGTGTTCGGGATTTGGGGGTTTATATTGACAACGAGCTTAAATTTTCAACTCATATTGGTAATGTTACCAAAAATGCTTACAGAACTATGGGTTTCATCATTAGAAATCCATTGATCCTAGGACTCCGCTGTTACTATTCAACACTCTTGTAAGATCGCAATTAGAATACGCATCTGTGGTTTGGGATCCTTTCTACACTAAATATATTCATATGGTGGAAAAAGTTCAATCTCAGTTTTTGTCGTATATTTATTACCGTCAAACTCTATTCAACATTTTTAAGTTATAATATTTTATGCGATTTCCTAAATACTAAATCCTCGAGTGCTAGAAGAAAAATAAGTAAGTTGAGGTTCCTGCATGATCTTTGTAACGCTCGCATAGATGACAATTATTTATTATGTACAATTTCATTTATGGTTCCCAGTGTTAATAGTAGGTCACATCGTATTTTCTATGAATCACATGCTCGTACAAATCTAGGTTACAACTCACCACTTTTATCCACCTTACGTCTATCTAATAACGTACTAAATATTCATCCACAGTTAGATATTCATTTCGATAGTAAATTTGTATATAATAAATTTTTTTAAACTCTATAGTTCATACTTTTCAGTAAGTTTGTTTGATTTTGCTCATATGTGCGTGTGGGGAGTTTGTTTACATGAGATTATGGGTTTATGGCTGGTATATTTCTGTGTTTTTTTTTTTGTGCTTTCCGGATGTGTGCTTGTATGTGGGTATTGTATTTCATTAGAATCATTTTTCGGTTTGTATTAGTAATTTTTTGTTTTCAATCTAAATATTATTTATATTAATTAGCGTGTTGTGTGAGTGTGGTTCAGTTTTATTTTTGTTCATACTTTTACTTTATAATTATTCTGTAAGAGCGTACACTGTAATTGGCGTTATGCTGTTGTGTACGCCGTATTGTTTTGTAAATAAATAAATAAATAAATAAATAATCACCGTAATAATATTGTTATCGATAAAAATGATAATTTTACGTAATACAGATAACTATACAAACGGAATGACGTCATTAAATAATTAGCCACTTATCAGTTTAACGAAATCGTTGAATAACGATAAAAGGTAAAATGTAACAATTTTACCGAATTCCTCTATTTAAAATAAACTTAAAGGTTTATATATCTTTACCCGATGAATGGCTTGAACTTATTTTTTCAAAAAAATTAAAATGGCCTTCGGGATCTTAAAAATAAGTGTAAACACACAATTAACTATAAGCACTTTAAAAATTAACTTTATTCACGGAGTAAATACGTTGTACGTGTGAACGCGATAAACATACTATCATCGTTGGGAACGAAATTAAGAGGGAATTTAATAAGTACAAAGACACGCTATGTCCGAACTCAAAACTGCGCAGTCTGTTAGGTGGTCATCGGAATAGCGTCGCTGCACCATTTTCTTCTCAGGCGCCTTAACGGATTGTCTGGAAGGCTTGTTACGTACATCCTTCGGATGATAATGGGATTGTGATTCCCCGACAATTTATCTATCTAATTATTTAGTTTTAATCAAGTACATATATATCAAGATAACCGGGGGGGAAGCCTTAAGTTTTTTTTTTGTTAGTTCAATATACGATCGGTATATTTTTTTGTCAAATTTCGTTTGGCATTCCGGAGTTACGATAATTTTAAACTCAGGGTCGTAATCTCGACGAAATAATAAAACGATTCCGCCGACAAACTGTCATGTATCTTCGTTAATTTTTGTCTCTTAACGCGAAAGAAAAATCGCTTAACACGAAAACCTGACTAGTCGTTATTTCCTAAGACTATCCGAGTTTCCTGCTCTCACGCGTTTTATAGATTCGACGACGAATTATGAGATGAACGATGCAGTTGCTGTCCAGATAATGTCCAAAATGAGCAACATCCTGAAAAGGGTGCGCAGTTATTTACACGCACATTCCAATGGTGTCACGAATGACTAAACAGATGATATAGAATAATATTGTCTCAAATTTCATGTTTAATGATACAATGCAAATAAAACATCAGAAGATCGTTTTACAAAAAATCGATAAATATTTTACATTTATTTAAAAAAAAAATAAAATCGAAAATTAATGTATTAAAATTAAGTTTTCGTTAATAATATTGTTTTATCGATTTTTATTCAATACATATATATAAAATATACTCTAATAAAATTAATTTTGTAGAGTATGTGTATATTTTCAATATCTTTTAACGCCGGAAAATATTTCTGTTCTTTCCATATTGCGTTAATCACTGTAGTTCGTTATAACGATTTAATAAATGAAACCCATAGCGTAGTTCGCTCTATTAGTAAAGTCTATTTTTCATTTATCGTTTTATTTATAAAAATCAAAAAATGGAAAATACCGATCAATAAGGGTTTTATAGAATTTCTATTTCCTCGTGACGATATATTCCTTGTATTTTATTTCTTTTTTTTTTGTTCTGAAATCGATCACGCGAGGCAGTCCGATTTCGAACAGCGCGAACTAGCCAACTTATTGAAATTATTCCGATCCATTCTCCTGAATTTCTCTTCTTTCTTCACCGCGAAGAAGGAACCTTGTTATCGCGTACACTTCTCCACCGATTACGCGACCGAACTATTTAAATTTCCCACTTTATATATCGTATCTTCGCGAACGGTTCTTAATACAATCTCGTTCGCCCTGCGTGCTGTTTGAGAAATCTCTATTTAATATGGCGAAACAACCTGGCACGACGGTATTATCTACAAAATGATTTCTCGTTTATCCGATTTAATAGTCATATCGTTATAATTTATTTTTTTTAAATGTAGCCCCAAGAAAGGACAGATACTTCCTTTCTGCAATCTTAAACTTTAGTTTAAATAAGCAGCAATCGTGATTATTCACTTAGTAACAATCAAGTCAGTAGGTTTGGAACGTTTAAACCTTCTTAAGTCACGATCTGTGGGCAAGAGTGCCAGTGATGATGAAGTCTTCTGTGGTGTTGGTCAGCATAATTCTGTATTGACCCATTTGATCTGTAAATCTGCATGGAGTGCATTATTTCGTTGGAACTAGCGAGTATTGGTAATTAATCGAAGAAACTTATTCTGAGCTGTCTGGATTATTTTACGATCTTGGGACTATTCTTATTTACGTTTTTTCATGTGTGGTTTCCTGTGTATAAATAACATTCAGGTTGACCTTATACAATGACGACACAGCGTTGTTCTGTAGTTCCTACAGACCAAGTACTATCAGCAATAGGTTACAATCCGGTGTTTATCGTGTAATCAAGTATTTTTCTAAATGACAAATTGCGCTTAATCTAACACGAAAGCGATTTTTTTTCATTCGTCGAAGACCATCTTTAACGAGTAGACTTCACATCATTGGAAGAGTTAACCGACCACATACGCTACCGTTTGTGTCATTTTAGACAAGAGGCTTCTAAGCCATTGAAAACAAACAGAGCAATCTGTTCTGTCTGCCCTATTTTCAACCGTAAATCTCATTTATATATTAATAATAAACTAATAATCTACAGGTCAATCATTAGGCCTATTTTAACATATTCTTGCCGAGTTTAGACTTCAATCTGAAATGCTAGTTTTAATAGACTGCAATTAGTCCAAAATCGATGTCTTAGATGTATCCTCAATGTTATACAATAAAATCTCACATATGCACAGTGCTCTGCAGGTATACCATATATAAAAGACACTATATCCTCGAACTGCCCGAAAAATTGTTTATCAGTTGTTAATAATTTGCTTCCAACGATAGGAAATTACCATTCCAGGCGAATAAGTGTACTAGATGTACTAACTATCGAGCATGGACCTAGTAAACGTAATTGATTATTCTCGTAATGTTTCAACTTGTTTTCATTTCCAGTACTTATAAGTGATATTTTCGGCTTTGTAAACAAACTTACATTTATTCTTGTTTATTTAAATTAGTTTGTTTTTCATTGTTTTTTTATTTTATTTTTCCATTACTTCTATTATTATTTATCAATTTATATCGTTAGAATTTTTCCACGAATGAACAGGCATCTGTTCCGGTACATTCAATATTATTACACTCAATCTAGTCACGGGGGACTTGTTCGCACTAGACGACTATCAATAGGCCACCGCTGTATCGTTTAGTCCACGCATCATCGTCTTGTCTTGCGATGTGTCCTGTTCAACTCCATTTTAGCCCGGAATCATTAATTCCAAACTGTTCCCATATATATATATATATATATATATATATATATATATATATATATATATATATATATATATGTCCAACGAGAAGCAAGACAAATGAGCGAAATGCTCTGCTTTAATCTAACGACTTGAAAAAGAGAAACGTGCGAAAATATGCTATATTCTTTCGTTACTTCAGTTTCTTCTGGAAAATAGTAGATAAGACTTCAATTTTCATTTTCTTCTTCTATCGCTTTCAAAGCGTTCATTTTTTTCCCTATCTCATCCTGCGGTATTTTCCTACTCTATCATATATATAATCGTAACGTATGCAAATGTTTCTACTTGACGAATAAAACCGGCGATATTACAGCGCGGAGTCGATTTTTCACGAATTTTTAAGCGTTAAGAATGAAATATGACCTTTTTGAATTTTCTTTTATCTTCCTTCAACCTGCCGTATTTATGTTATCCTCCCCTACTCGTCTATCAGTCTATGTTTCTATAAAGAGCCGAGGATATTCTAAGTTCAGAGGAAAAGAACTTCCATCGCTATAGCGCGATTCTTTTCAGTGTTAGCGGATGAAAAATAATCTTTACACCGGACGTATTTTCTACCCGTCGTTATTAGAATAAAAAACGAGTAACTAGGTCCGTTGTTAAACTCTACCTACCATTGGTATTCATTATCAGACGAAAGCCAGAGAGAGATAGAGACAGTAGGTGAATTGAAATACTCTTAGAACAGAATCAACAAGGTATCATTTATATTTATACGCGCGTTATATATTGAAAATATATCGACTGGGTCGAATTATACAGATGTATATAGTAGTTCGTTAATTAATCCCCGATTTCATTTTCATTAAGATTATTTTAGTGACTATGTGGTCTTTGACAATGACGACGATGAGTGTGAACAGTTATACTTCTAACGAAACGACTCCGACTTATTCGTTAGCTAAATCGTACGGTTTCTTAAATCCTCAGAGTTGTCCCGTGCGAAGTGCAACATTTCGGCGTCTTTGTATGGGAATCTATATTGGAAAGCCCCACAATTGTATTCCATCAATCAAAAAATAGATTTAACAATAGGAGTAAGGTCGTTCATTTTCAATAGGTAGCGCGTTCTTTGTTATTACGTTATGGTCGTCTGACGCGGTCTGTTCCAGGTATATGCGTTCCATTTTATTTATTGTCAATCGGTTAATATTAATTTCTCGAGTGAGCAATTTAATCAGTTTCATTATCGCGCACTGTAATTCGTGATGAGAAAAATCTTCCCATTCTGATGAATATCATCTACTGTTTTTTCTATTTCTCGTCTGATAAGCTCAGTCAGTAATTCATAACTTTTATAATTCTTTCACCCGTTTGAATGAAATATAGTTCACGATAGAATTACTATCGGTGAAAACTAAAAAATTAAAAAAAAACAAAAAACACCGAATGTAGTACTTAAAATGTTCGAAGTTTCTTTCGAAAAATATATAAATCAGTAGCATGGGTTCAAAACATACGAAACACACGTGAACTTTACAATAAAAAAAACATACAGATTGTTACCTAGAAAAATATGAAGAGATCACACACAAAGGAGCAGCATAATAAAAAAAAACTAATCAAACGATAAATGAATAACTCCAACGCGATTAATCAAGGGTTAATTTAAAATTTAATATTAAGAATTAATAATCAATAATTGCGGCGTATACAAAAACTTATTTGTAAAAATTGTAATTGTGTATACAAATGGAAAATTACGTGAAACTTTACCTATCTGTAGATTTACCTGTAGATTACATGTCGCGTACTACACCTAGGCCAGAGGCATGGGAAAGGAGAGAGCGTAAGGTTAGTGAGTATGTATTGAAAGTCGGAAGAATAAACGGGAAGGACGGATTCTTAAATTAGATGATATCAATTGGGGGATTTAAGAAAATTTAATAAGTTATAGCATTGTGCATGTAGGAAAGAATGTTTAAGAGGCTGAGCGGTTTGTCGAGGGTTGATCGTTCGGAATTGAATTGCATCGTATACATTCAAGGAGACTATGTGATGGACGGCAATGAGGGGGCATTACAGGTTGGACACAAAAGGAGGAAGAAGATTTTGTAGCATATAGCTTAGTGAGGTGTCACCTAAGTGCGAATGAGCAAGTACAACATCATCTTTTCTATTTGTTAAATAGGATAGGGTCCGGAGGAATTTTGAATCTCGAGTGGATCGAAGTTTCTTGGTAAGTGGATGCGCGGACCACTGGAGGTTTCACGACTTACGCGCTGAGGATATTTTATAAGTCTGGTGGTCTTTCATCGGTGTAGTCAGGAAGCAATGTGCCATTTCTTTTCAACATGCGATGAGATTCATGGGAGAATTACGTGATTTTAAGATGTTATAATCGAATGACCAATTTGTTTAGCCCGCGGGTGTCATTTAGGGATCATGATCACTAAGGCACTGTAATGCTTCAAGGGAGTCCGTGCATAGTAAGAACGACTGATCGAAGTTAATATTAATAACATAGATGAAACATGAAACTTTGAGATTTAAATAACATAGGACTATCTCACACATAATCCAGACCTCCCGCGATTCCTTAAATAATCACGATATCGATTCCCTAGAAATTTTCGAAATAAGCGAAGCTTTCAAACTTCTTCCTCCGGGTAATTGACAAACAAATACCGCAATCTGAATCGGTTGTTTTGTTTGCCTAAGGTTGAGTTTTTATTCTTATAATACCATGAAAACGTCACAGATATATTTTTCGATAAATATGCATATATATATATATATATATATATATATAATGATTACATATAAAATTATATATACGGTGGCACGAAGGATAAGAGTGATTTTTACTTTATACGAATATATATATATATATATATATATATATATATATATATATAATATTTCGATAAACTAAGATATTTGTCGATTTATTCAATAAAATGTGAATTTAATTTTTTTTTTGGTTCGATTGTATAGTAAAATTTTCCTTTTTCACTAGTTTTTTAAACAGCTTCGACAATTTTATGGTTTTCTGTTCCTTCAGTTGCTCCTCGCTCACATTTTTCGACTTTAAAATTTGGCGAAAAATTTCGCGCTTCACTGCTTTTTGCTTTTTTTACTTTTATCGTTGCGGCGTTGTCGCTATTCTATCGTTCTGACTTTCCATCATTCAAAAGGAAAACTACGTCTAAAGTTTCTTTTAGTTATTTTTCAACTTCCTACGTAAACGTAATAGAGCGTAACATAATTTAGACTTTCGGTTTATAAAATATGAAATTTAAAAAAAAGGTTACCCGAGGTTTTTCTTTTGAGATTATCGGAATTATTCGTTGAAGTGCGTATTTCGATAAGTATTTTATTCTAGGAAAATTCACTTATAAAACACGATCCGAAAGATGTGAACGGTAATAATGATGATGATGATGAAATCTACGTCACGATAAGCACTGAAATGAAAGAATAAAATTATCCGTTTAATTTAATATTGGGGTATGATTTTATAGTTGGAAATACGTTTCAACTAAACAGGCTGAAAATATTTCTAGAGTTATAATCTTTATTAATTGGAGGAGTTTTCAGTAATTGTAATCGTTAAGTTTAATTTAGGAAAATTTTAATACTAATATCGTGAATTATTTATCCGACAGTAAAGTAAAATGGAACTATCAAGATGAAACTATCACTAATCACGATCGGACTGGAAAGTCGTTATTGAATAATCACAGTCACGCTTACGATTTATTTCTCATTTTTACGATTCGTTTTTCTTCATCAATATTTACTACAAGCTGACCGACAAGCTAACCTAGCAGTGTATTCAGGGGGAAGAGCATAATATGAAGGGGAATAACAAGAATGACTATAGATTAGTTCCGATGGATTTTCTACGTCTTCAGGGTCTTCGACCGCCTGTCATGTCCAACAGCCTCTATATCAGGGTATTTGCATGATTTTCTAACAGGATGGCTTTGTGCGTATTGTTTAATGACGTTACATAAACGGAGAATGCTTAAATCACGGTGAATGATCTGGTTTGTCACACACCGAGTACAGCCAAAAAATTTTATTTTAGTCAGTCTTTGTAATTATTACATTTGGCGATTTTTCACAATCCTACAGCTGCACCTTGAATGTCCAGACAGGTCTTAAGATAATTTGTTGTCAATAGACAGCGCGCTATTTCTTCTCATTAACCGAAATATTTTTTTTTTTTTTTTTTTTGAGATTTCGATATGTTAGTTGACTGTCCAAGTGTACAGCTAGATATTTCATAATTTCTCAGAGTGGTACTTGTTACGTTATTGACTCCAACAGGAGAAGATACAGTTTTTCTGTTAGTAAATTGTATATTTACAGAATTGTTCTCATTGACCTTTATATTCCATTTATTAAACCTGTTTTCAACTCTAGCGAGAGCTGTTTAATGATTAGCACTCGCAGTATTTAGATCGGTATCGGAAGAAAGAAGTGTCGTATCATCGGCAAATTTGGTTACCTGAACATTATTGGCTACGTGAAAATCGTCTGTGTGATTTAAAAACAACGTTGAGGCACTTCCGCAGAGATGAGATATAACTCAGTGAACGTGTGATCGTATCGTTTCACTAAGACAGAATTCTAACAAGAAATCTGTGAGAAATAGTAACTTCAGCTAAAACAACAAGTCAACATGTCACACTATACCAATCGCCTGTTATGTTCGTATCGTAATTTTAATTTTCTATCCACTTTAATTTTAATTTTCTATCCACACCTACTCATTATCTAAATTAATACGTATTTTATTGTGATCGCCGTTGTTTATGGTAATTGGTACCGGTATAATGTAAAAGAAAAAACATCGAGAAACACCACTGTACAGCTATTTTTAGTTTCTAATAAATTTTCTATGATGCTAATCACGCCATATAGCTGGTCAATTGCGGACTGTTGTTGTGAAAACCCGGTGGTCAGGTATAATATTATTCGATCGGATACGTGAGTGTAACTTAACATAGAATTAACTTCTATATAACTTTCAATAAAATTGGCAACAGACAAATCGGGTGATATGACGCGACGGAATACGGACCTTTAGCCGGGTTTCAAAAACGTAATAATTTCCGTAAACTTCCACTCTTAATGTAATCGGAATATAGCGTTGCATATAATGTTTTTTTTTATTTCATTTTTTTTTTAAAGCGGGAGGTGGAAAATCTTCAAAAGACACTGATACAATAAAAAATTTAGCTTTTATTAATGCAGTGCATATAAACACATACACTGCAAGGAAGCCAAAATCAGCGTGTGTTCATGCTCTACGTTGTTAATCTGGTTTAAATTTTTCAAATTAAAAACTTGTTTTCCAGCTTAGTTGAAAATAGCGATTTACCTTACGCTAATGACAAAGATGGTAACATTTTTTAGGAAATAGAGGTTCGATGAAATTAATTGGGGCGGTCAGGGTAGGTAGAAATTTCGCACGCGCCCGTATGAGTAATACTGGAATTAATAATTTTTAATCCAAAGAAATTTGAATTGGAGTTTTATACTATGACATTACTGGTTATTATAAACTTTTACAAATATTAAGAATAGTTAATCATTCGGAATGTATTGAGCGAGCAATGTTGTATGGAATACAAACGAATCCTTAGTTTTAATTATTAAGTCCAACAGGTTGTACGGGTTTTTCACGATGGATGAAGGTAGAGTATAACGATTTAACTTTTTGTTAATAAATATTACTATTTCTTCACCATTTTTCACGCTAGCTGTATATAACATATATGCCTACACATTGTGTTTATATATATATATATATATATATATATATATATGTATATATATATAATATCTATATATTTCTATAAATACAAATAAAAGTATGTATTGAGTGTTCGTGTATAATATATATATATATATATATATATATATATATATATATATATATATATATATATATATATATATATATATATATGAAAGAAGAAAATGTATAAAAGACTTTTGTATTTTATTAAATAATTATGGAAGAAATTGGTCTTGGTTCTTAGTTTGTATTTTTCGCCTCCCTATACAAAATTCACGGTTCCTTTTGAAAATTCTATTGAAATATTTTTCTTTTGGGGGAAAAGTGTTTTTTTACCCTTTTTTCATAAAGTTGCTATGATGATGATGATGATGATTATTATTATTATTATTATAAATTCATCATCATTATCGTTTCACCGATATTATTATCGTTATTTTTATTTACTATTATAATTTCGCTTATTATTTTTTCACTCGAACAATTATTATAATTATCGCTACATTTATTAATATTATTATTATTATTATTATTATTATTGTTATTATGATGTACATTATTGTTATTGTCGATGTTATTGTTATAAGTAGCTGGAGTAGTGGCAGAAGTAGTAATAGTAATTGTATCATTATTGTTTTCATTATTGTAAGGTGCCCTCGAAAAAAGAAATTGCTTTAAAAAGGAAGAAAATAAAGGACAGCTTTTAACGCACTCACGTAAGTAACAAAGAACCGAGGACAGTTTATAGTAATAATAATAATAATAATAATAATAATAGCCATAATAATAATAAAAAGTTCTTGGAATAGTTTTATAATTTTCTTTTTTCTTTTTATTTTTAGACATTTTTTCCCTTAAAACAGACTATTTTCTTTTCTACGCTCCTTCCGTGGGTTCTTGATAGAATGATTTCTTTTGTAATTTCCTCACGAACGCAGAATTTTCAACCAGTAAAAATCAGCCTGCGAATTCGCGACTCAATTCTTGTAAGAGGTTGGTTGTAGCTACCCTTTACGCTTTTTAATATATATATATATGTGTGTGTGTATATGTTTATTTGTGTTAAAACACGATCTGTACTAAGGATAAGCGGTTTTTTTTTATTCCCGTTTACGTATTACGTTTTCCAAAACAACTGAAAAGTGTAACATTAAATGTAAATCGCTACAAGTCGGAACGCGGCTGTCATTTTTATTCGTCGAAAAAAAGCTGGGAAATTGAGTTCGGGCTATTTGCGTTTCCTATTTATTATCGTGTTCGAAATTTAGGCGATAATTGAAGACAAAAAAAAGCCTGAAAGTAATTTTTCCCAGTACTCTGTAAATTTCGAAACGCAAAAAAGAAGTTCCCCGTTTTTACACAGTATGAATACGGATGCGAACAATCTCGTGTAAAACGGTCATACTTTTTAAGAAATTTTGTCAAATTTTTATTAAAGCGTCTGTCTGTACTAATCTATTAAACAGTGGTGTCTGTGATGTGCAAATATTTTCATTTTACTGCATTTGGCTATTTTTATCACGCATAAAAGGAAAGTATATTTTTCAAAATTTTTGTCTGTCTGTCTGTTCCGATTTAACTCAAAAACCGAAATCAATAACGATGGAATTCACACAGCTTATATATTATCGGATTCGTTCTAAGCTTTTCTTCACTGATGCCACAAATAGGACCGAAATTACGACAAAATTTCAAATTTTAAAAAGTAGAAGACAGGTATCTCTGTCAAATCGTTTAAAATTTAATAGCCACCTAAAATCGTGAAACGGTACGTCTATTAGCCGGTAGACCGACTGTAAAAACATCGCGTCATCGGTCCGTTTTGTATTTTTTGCTTTCGCGGAGTAAAAGAAATAGCGACGTCTTTGTCGAAGACCATTTGTAAAATATCAGGAATAGATCTATTCGTGAAATAAAAGAAAGAGACAGCGATATTGTATTAAAATGATAATTACACAGGCGAAGCCGTGGGTAACTTCTAGTTTACTAATAAAAACGTACGTTAAAAAATTTCTTAGTAATTTTTATAGATACTTTCGTCGCACTCGGTGTTTATAGTATGACATATAACTATATGTAGCCTGTATTGTCGAGTTGAATTTACAAAAATTGCATAATCCGTTGAACTCGCTATCTCTTCTCGCTTACACAAACTCCGATCGAACGTTGGTTAGGCACCTTGAATTTAGAATGTTGGTATTTCATACCACCTTCTGACGTCTGCTTCCTGTGGAAGTATATACATCAGATCCTCTACGTTGTCTGTAATTTTTCTGTATTCCGCGAGGCGGGAAAATTATATATTTAGATCTCCTTTTTTCGGCTTATTTATTTCGACATCTTGTTCGGCATATTTTCATTAGAGATTTTTGGTTTTAACGTTCTACGATAAAGTCTCGTTATACCGTTGTAAATACAGGATGGCCCGGAGAAGACGGACGGTTTCGTTTTTTGAATAGCGCAGTTTGCAAGATCGATACAACGCAAACCGCGTGCTCCACGTTTAGTATACATACGAGAGATTTATTTTTGGTCCAATTATCACGGCATCCTATAACGAGAAGGAGCGCGTTTTGCGTGAACGTTATTTTCGGCGCGAATTGATCACGACAGCGCAAAGAGTGAATTCAAAAATACGCGATTTTTCTTTTGTGGAGATATCTTAGGAGCCGCGTTTACAAAATACGTCTACGAGATCTGGAAGACCTGAAAACTCAGACTTCTAAAGAAATTTCTAAAGTTCAGCGACACGAAAAAGTCTTCGAAAATGTTGTAAAGACTAAATGAATATATTGCTGCAAGTGACGGTCATCAGAACGATATTGTGTTCTGTTCCTGCACTTTATGCAGAAAAGAACGGTTGATGTCGAATGTAATTTACTGTATGTGTGTGTGTGTGGTGGGAAACCCAGCTTATGTGCGTTTATGTTTGATATGCGTGTGTGCGTAAACTTATGATCGATGTTGTTATCGTATATATTAGACACAGTCGTACTGATACCGGTCGCGAGTATTGTCGTACATTTTTCGTTTCCTATTATACAGTCCAGTATTTCGTTGATATTACACGTTTTAAAATATTTAGTTTTGTATCGTTCGTACGTGTTTGTTTAGTAATTACATGTTCCATAAATGATTGTAAGCTAATCTCCCGTTTTCTCATTTGAAAATTTTGGTTTAGTAACTTTTGAGTTAGTCAAAAAACAATAAAATCATCCATCTACTCTTGGTCACCCTATATATATATTAACTTTGCATCGTTGTACATTCAATTTTCCTGAAATATAGAATTTTAATTAAAAAGTAAACAATGTAATACAGAAAGTGCGGGTGTCGTAAAATTATATCAAATTTTCTACCAAGTAGGGATGTCGTAAAATTGTATCCTACCAGCGATATAAAATTATGTAACGGAATTCAAAATTCATCGAACGTTATTTTGTCAATATGCGAAATAGAGGGTAAACTATACCGAACTAGTTAGAATAAAATATGTTTTGCAACGATTTTCATTTTACACGAGTCGAGTAAGTATTCCGTAATTTAGCAATAGAAAATCTGAAAATGGCCAGTTGCTTTCGCGCGTGCATTAAACTACTCCCCGAGGAATGTGTACCGTTCCGATATTCGGCAAGAAAGTTAATTCCCTAATCCGCCGTACATCTAACTAACCATCGTTCTTCGTTATTCGTATAATAATAATGATGGTCATCATCGAGATATATATGAAAGATGTATAGTTCTTGATTTCCTTCTTATATTTCATAAAGTACAGAATATTTAAAAATACCAGCCAAAAGGAGTGCAATGAAGTAGGATAATTTAATAAAGTAGAGAGAGAGAGACAGAGAGAAGATAAATTATTAAATTTTCTTTCGGATATTCGCTACATAAATCGTAGCGTAGCGTCGGTGGAATTATCGTACGATAATGAACTATTTAAGATATTTGGAAGGATGCCAAAAAATCCAAGACTCAGCGGCCCCTGAAAAAACAAACATCCTTAGAGAAAAAGAGCTCGGCCCCGACACTTCAAACGGCTGAGGCTCCTGTTGCCCATACCGGGACAACACAGAAAACGTTCTAAATAACGTAGGAAACTCCCTGGGAAGTTAAATGTAGCGACCTAGGTGAGAACAGAAATAGGACTTCCTTTGGTAAGGAGCGGTTTTTCATGACTTAGTCATTATCCATAAGGATAAAACACAGGACGTTGATGAACCATATGGTCCAGGAGTTTCAGCAGGCAGTTTTTCGGGCGATCAAAGTTTGTAAACCTCTAAAGATTCAAGTAATCCCAGAGTCTGTAGGTAGTAAGGAAGCTACATCAACGAGCTCAATGTTTGGCTATATTCGCGGTTATGTAATTGTTTAGTTGGGTGCAATCACACCTCTAAGTCTATAATGGGAATATAACTCGATATTATCGGCATTTGACCATATGAGCTAGGAAGAAGTTCTCGTCGAGCTACATGCAGCTAAGGTTCCTAGTTATTTAATAGAAATACTGTTTCCTAAGGCTTCTACTATTAGGAGAGAAGACTTTAACTCTAGGCTACCCTAGGAAGTGTTGTAGGATCCTTGCTTTAGCGAGTTTTTATAAATTAGAGTTAATTAGCCTGATGTAATAAAAGTCATAACTGCATTTGCCAATGACACTCATAGGTAGTTGAAAGGGATGAACTAGCAAGTCACTTCGATTTTATTGAATTGAGTTGACTGCTCAAGCTTTTCCACCAAGAAGATGACGTACATGTCCGTCAAAGGGAAACCTGAACAACCTGTGGTAAGATTAGGGAACAAACCATTGCACTGGACAAACCTGTTTAAAGTATCTGAGAGTTACGTTAGACTCTAACGGTGGTTTCTTTGAGTATCTTCCGGAAGTTGTTGCTAAGCCTATAATAGCGTACCATCGAATAGCCTGAGTAGTGCGGGCAGAATGGGGACCCTGTACGCTCAAGCGAAGCTTTTCTACAGAGCGATTATCGATTGTAACTTATGCTGCATCGGATTGAGATTATAGGATCCCTAATGTTAAATTAATTGTCCTATCAAGAAAAGCACAGCATGCGGCTCTTATTGCTAGGACCTGACCGCACAGCCGTGGTATAAGTGTGTGTGTTTGAAAGTTAAATAATTTGTAAACATTAAATACATTATCATATCTTATGTTTCGGGTACAAATTACAATTAATTTTTAACTACATTAAAAATATTATAAATCAAAATTTAGCTTCTCGATCCAAACTTTTGCTTGGTCAATTAGCTCCGCGATCTGTTGTGTTCGACATATTGTCAGTACGTGATGGATAGTTTGATCTTCTTCCCATATTGCGTTATTCTAATCACCCATTTTTAACAACATTCCATCAATGTAAATTTTATTTCTAAATTGTTTTGTCAACGCTATTGAGATATGATATCCTTGATAAACAACAAGCTGCAAAAGTTTTTGATTGCCTTCTTCAAATCTGCATATTTCGTAAAACCCGTCTGCTTTAGCACCGTATCGACAAATGTTATTGTAGGACGATCGAATTAATACTCTTTCCGCCACATTTTAATCCGTATTTATTTTCACCAAATGTTTCTTCTAGAATCATATCTGAAAAACCATTAAAAAGGTCAGGTGATAGCAAACAACCCTGCCTTACTCCATTTCTAATATTTGTTCTTTTCAATGCCATTGAAGCGAACCACTGCTTCTTGCTTCTTGTATAAATTATATATTATCCAAATTATGGTTTCTGAACAACCGATTCGTCGTAATAGTGTAAATAAGTCTTTCTACTGTACTTTGTCGAAAGCTTTTTCGTACATTTCTCCCAGATTTTTTGCAATTAATGTTTCGAGTCGTTTCTTTATTATTTTCAGCAGGATTTTCGACGCATGAGGTAATAAACTGATAGTTCTGTAATCCGCGCAATTTTTGGGTACTTTGGTCTTTGGAATCGGCACCATAATTAAAGTGCAGTGTTCTTTAGGCCATGTTCTTTCTACCATTATTTGACAAATTATTTTAAATAATAATTCCTTGACTTCTGGACCACTGTTTTTCCATATCTCTATTGGAATGTTATCAATGCTTACCCTGTTACTACTGGAATCGTCTGCTAGTGCTCTTGGTTCGCGACTGCTTATTTGTTATTCGCAGCTGGCCAGTATATCTACTGGTCGTTCCACTATCCACCACCCGTGGACGCGCCTCGTTCCGGTTAGGGGGGGATAATCCACTACTCGGGAATAATACAATACAAACAATATTACGGAATAATCACCAAATAATTGAAAAACTCATAAAATTCTTTACAGTTACAGGGGGTGTATAATTCATAACATTTAATGATGTCACCGACGTAAATCATCTCAGTAACCGAGCATCTTTATTAAATAAAATAATAAAAAACATTCTTTATACATACACACGCACACCATGTATATATCTCACCTATTATTCAAAATATTTTAAGTATTACGAATTTGATAAATAGAAAACAACGGTAAGTTCAGTGTAATAGGAATATTTTTATGATGAAATAATACGTAAGTTTTCATCAACTTTTGCTAATACGTAAAAAACGAACAAAAAGAGTCTAAAAAATTGTTTTATCGCTAAAAGAAAAAATTATTTTATATTAAGGGTGCTCATTTTTGCTTTATTTATCCCCTTTCCATACACACACACACACACACACGCACTCACACATACATATATATATGTACGAGCGTGTGTATTTTTTCTTTTAAAACATAGAATGCGATCATCCCTTTCCTTTTATATTCCGGACAGGAGTGCGATATATTTCAAAAAGTCCTTTGTCTCCTTAACAACTTTTTTATTCCACTATTTCACGTTTTAAAAAAGTAGGTGGTACTTTGGAAAGCCGCGAGTAAACAACATGCACGAATATATATATGCCCTACATCACCCATACACACACATATGCACACACACGTGCACACAATGGGGCATAAAAATATACTTTGTTTATTTTGCAAAATTAACGGCTCTGCCTATTCTTTCAAAAAAACGGTTTCTTGTTGTATAACTTTTATAACTTTTACACTGTCATCAGATTAAAAAGTTCTGAAACGAAAATTTTAGACGCCAAAATTTGTTTATGTAAATCTTCCATCCATTAGAGTTTGCTCTTTTTCAGCCTTTTATAAACTTGAAATAACGCAGGTATCAGTTTTTATTGTTCGTATATATATATATATATATATATATATATATATATATATATATATATATATATATATATATAATGGAAGAAAGAAAGACTGACTGAGAAAGAAATATGGATCTGAAACTTTCTTTAAACACTACAATAAGCCGTTCTTTAATCTCGCAATTTTTAAGGTGAAAATCCGTTATTCCAACAAGCGTCAATATTTGATTAGCTAAGTGAAGGCATAGTATTAAAAACAGGTCTTCTATGTATTGCCGTTACAATTTTAAGAGGTTATAGTGTAACGTAATTGAATGTTTTAAAGAATTTCTTCCGGAATGCAATTCCAATAAAGAAAAATTCGATAAAATATTCTACAATTTGCGCGATTTTATTTGTGACGTACGCTTTTCTACACATAACCACCGGTTGACTAACACATATGTGCACAAATATAGGTGGCTCGCGAGGTACAGGTTGCGTAATTAAAATCACCTTCTATAATAAGTAATTATTTGACCCGTTTACGAGATATCAATCCTACCTGCGTTTAACTGATATAGTGAGTTCAGAATGTCTATATCATACTAGATGGTAATTTCCTTTTGGACGGGCTAAACGCCGATTGGGAAAACCAAATATACTGCTGATAAGAAAAAGAAGGGAGCTGCATCTTCTAATAATAATAACAGCCGTAAAGCTACTTACTGCGTAACTACATCACACTATTAGCAAATTATTCGCGACAAAGTGCCTCAGTCGAATTAATTCATCCGGCACCTCAAAATCGGCCCCCCTTCAGACTAAGGGAGTAAATCTAAAATGAAAATCATGGCGCAAGGTAACGGTATACCACTGCCATTCTAAAATCTGTCCCTATGATAAACATGAAAACGAATAAGAAATATAAATCTGGTATGCTAGGCAATTTGGTTGGCACCGGTGTTGCTGATTTCTCAGAATTGGTAATTAGTTAACTGGACATGCCACGAATGGATCTGGAGAGGAACGGGAAAATGAAAGATTGAAAAAAACCGATAATCATTACGAATTCACAAACGCTGGAAAAGATAAGCGTAAAAATGGAGTAAGGGAGTGACGAATTAACCGTTAAAAGTGAACTAAACTGAAAAATATGATATAATCGAAAATAGTACTTCTGAAACAGTCCATTGAAAGAAAAAGGTCGAGAGAAAAAAGCACGCGAGGTAGAAATATCTAAAACGTATAAAAGAACATCTATTTTTTTTTTTTTTTTATATTTTAATTTTTTTTTATTAATGTATAAATCAATGTGTTTAACGGTTACACAAAAATTACAGATATGCACAACGGATTACGATTGACATTTCTCAAAAATTATATTCTATTCCTTGCTCAAAAGTTTTTTATTAATTGGATTAATGTCATTGGTAGATACAATTCCAGGCAACTAACTTACAATTACTTATTTTTTAATTCAGTTTTTTTTTTCAGGTTTTTTACTGTAATTCCATTAGTTTTTCGTATTCGTAACAATATAATATTTGTATATGTATATCACGTATTGCTGTTGTAATGGAGGCGAGGCAAGTGCCGGTACTCCAATTATTTACTATCTTAGTTTATTATGTTTTATTTTGTAAATATACGTTTGCTGTTGTTATTAAACTCAAATTAATACAGACGGCGAAAGATGTGTACATTTACACAACTTTCAGCGGTTCATATAAAGAATACAAAGAACTCTATTTGATTAGTTGATATGGTTTCGTACGCTTAAGCCTTCTGACGTCGTTTTCAGTGATAACTGATTTCGTTACTTCTGGTGGTGTGTGTTGACGGAGTGCCATATTGTTTCAGCAAGGTATTTAGGTATTCATCTTGATTCACGATTCATGGAAAGCACACGTCAGGCAAAAGAAATATCAGTCACAGCGCAAAATGAATTAGATGTACTTGTTAATTGGTAGAAAGTCGCCTATAAACCTGTACAGCAAGACGTTACTCTATCAAACAATCCTATGTCCCATCTGGACATATGGAGTTCAAGTGTGGGGTGTGCTTCTGCTTCCAACAGAGTCATCATTCAGCGTCAGCAGAACAAAATTATTCGGACGCTGACTAACGCAAGATGGTTCTAGCGGAACAGTAATGTACATTAGGATGTGAACATTCAACAAGTTAATGATATCATTCACAATTTTTCACTCAAATACGAACAGAGACTGCATGGCCTTACTGAACACTGCAAAGGATGTGAGCCTTTGTTCCTCATTTTTTCTTTTAATTTATTTAAGGCTTGATTAATATTTTTCATTTTTTTTATAATGATTGAACTGTGTTTTTATTTCGCTTTATTTATAATTCATAAAATCACTACTCTCCAGTATATCAATGTATATCAATATATATATATTATATATATATATATATATATATATATATATATACATATGTATAATGTTGAATACATTGGAGAGTAGTGATTTTATTAATTAATAATAAACCAAACAAAATATAACATAATCATTAAAAGTTTTTAATCGCGAAGCTTTTCGACAGTTACGTCATTTTCAAGCACGCACAATAATTATTACAAAAATTCCACATTATATAAAAAATTAAAATGTTATATATTGTTTGGTTTATTATTTTATATACATATATATATATATATATATATATATATATATATATATATATATATATATATAGTTATTATTATTACGATCATAATTATGAATAGTAGAATACACGTTGCTGATTTCTTGTTTTTAAGTTAACTGAATTCTCACTAAGAATTCTCGGACACGATCGTATATTCATATTATGATCGCTCTACCGTTATGTTATCATACGACACAATTGAATTTTAATTTTTTATTTTACCTGATAAATAATGATGTTCTTTTTGAGGTGACGACTGTAGATTCTTAGCTGTTGTACTGATAATTAATAAATTTAAAATAAATAAAATAAATCTATAGATTTACTTGTCACGTCCTGCATGTAGGCCAGAGGCACGGGAAATGAGAGAACGTACGGTTAGTGAGAATGAATTGAAAGTCGGAAGAATAAAGGAGAATGACGGATTGTTAAATTAGATGATATAAATTGGAGGATTTAAGAAAAGTTAATGAATTATTGGAAGCATCGTGCGTGCAGTAACGAATGTTTAGGAGGCTGAGCAGGGTTTGTCGAGGATAGAACGGAATTGAATTGCGCACATTCAAGGAGAATATGTGGTGGACTGTAATGAGGACGTTACAGGTTGAACATAATGGAGCAGGAAGATTTTTTAGGATATAACTGTGTGAGATATTAGTGCGACCTAGGCGTAGACGAGGTCATCTCTTCTGTTTGTTGTGTGGGATGGAGTCTGGAGGAATGTTGAATCTCGAGCCGATCGAAGTTTGTCGGCAGAAGTGCAGACCACTGACTTACGCACTGAGGATTTTATGTAAGTGTGGAGGTTTTTCAGTGGTGTAGTCAGGGGCGAGAATGGTTGAAGCCATATACCATCTGTGGTTGTACTGTCCGCCTGAGATCATTACCTTGTATGTCAACGTGCGATGGGATCCATGCGAGAATTACATGATCATTAGATGTTATAATCAAAAATGACTAATTTGTTTAGCGAGGGGTTGTAATTTGGATGATATGATGATTTTATTTAGAAATTTCGATAATCAACGAAAAAAGTAAAATTATTTATAATAACATTTCGCTATTACTTTCGCGGGTGATAACTTTACTCAATATGAACATATTTTTATTTTCCACTTAAATACATGCAATGCGGAATTTATGATGAGATTGAATGAAATACAAAGGCAACTGTGGTATTATTTATTTTATTTATACCAGTCGATTCGTACATTTTACGTTAATGTGTTTTTAAACTGATATATATTTGAAAATGGTTGTTCCACAAATGTGAACGTAAGCTAATTTCTCGTTTTCCAATTTTTAAAGAAAATTTCATTCGAAAATTTTGCTCGAGTAGTTTTTGAGTTATTAAAAAAACAATAAGACCGTTCGTCTTCTTCGGGTCCAGCCTATATTTGATGTACTCTAGTTCGTAATTCCCTACATACGAATTATTATAGAATAAATGAAAAAAAAGAGAACTTGTACGAATTGTACTTTTCGGAAATATCTGTACGAATTATTAAACGGAACGCATTTATTTTCGATTTTTAGAAATATCTGTTCCAATCAAGATACGATTCCAGTCACGACTAAAATGAAAAGAACCGGTCTGTTGCAAAAGTCTTTATTATTATCCGAATCAGATAATAACGTCCAGTTTAATCAGATTACGTTGTTTAAGAATAAATGCTCTAATACAGGTTAGTATATAGTATAAAGCGATTAACTAGAAACGCAATTTTTATCGTTAGTTCGCGAACTCTCTCAATTCCAATTAATTAGCGATATATGCGTTACATGCTGGCCGCCTAGGTGTAAATTTATTTTCGATTTTTCCATGATAAAATAATAATTACATTTTAGCTAGAAAATATCGAACACTTATTTTTATATCAGCGTAATTGAATATGGTGTCTAACTAGCGAAAAGCTGGACATGAATATTAATTTAAAAAGAAATAGCTGAATTCACTGTAATAAAAATAAAAATTCCGGCACGTTCAATTAGAATGGCCGAATATTATCAGAATTTTCGAAAAAAATTTGCAGAAACAAAATGATATTTCCTCTTACTCTCGGACTTTTTAAAGTAGAAATTTTTAGGCGTAATTTTAATTTTTCGTTCAACCATCTCATCGTCCAAGAGTTAGGTTACGTCAAAAAAGCTTAGCAAACTTGATAAATAAATATGAATTTATACGATGTAGTATCAAGTTGAAAATATTATTAAAATAAAGTTTTCGTTCATTAATAAGTTATTTATAATCTCACTGTAAATATCAATTCCATGAAAATTTTAATATTACGACTATTTAAATATAGTACGCGCGTAATTACCGAAATTTGCGGTATGAAGTGTCGAGTACTGCATAACACTAGCGACTTTTTTTTTCCAGTACCCATTTAAAGTCACACCTTACATGGGTTGCGATCGTTTTAAAAAAAAACCATTATTGTAAACTATTTTTTATTTTTGTATTTTAAACAACATACGTACGACGACACTCGAACAATTTTTTTATATTTACGAAGAGGAACATATACTCCAATTTTAAAACGGAATTGAAAATATCGATTAAGAAAGTCCTCAACATTTACGTTTTAAATAATTTTTACCGCAATATCTACGAAGCCATTTATATTTGTTTTAATTTTTGTTATTTCCTTCGCGGTAATAATCCGTAATGAGTCACCTTTCTGCGAACTTTGTCTAGTGGCAATATAAAATTCGTCCACTGTTATATAGATTCTTATTCGGACGGTTTCGTTCTTCTTAACCGTCGAATGCCTATATCCTTTGTGACCAATGCTGCTGCTGTCGTTGTACGATAACTGCAATAGCAGTGGTGTGTGCTTTGATTACTTCAATTCCTAGGTCGTGATATAACGTTGCGTTTGACACAAATCAGGCCGACTTTGTTAACTACCGTAGGACCGCTTATTTTGGAATTAACGATATTGGTATGTTTGGCGCATCCCCACAGGTGGGCGTCATACCTCCGTAATGGTTTCAGATATTACAGAAGTTTGTTTTGCAAAGACAGCTTCGGATGCCAACCGAGTGACAACCAATTTAGCTTATACAACTTTCGATCACGACTGAACTCTGTCCTCATGTTGAAAACATTTTCCTAGGCGTAACTAATAAAAATGCGTTCATAAAATTTCGTTTGTTTTCAGGAATATCAAATCGTAATCTAAAGTGCGGTGTGAATTCTGTCAATATGTCTCAAGTTTAGAAACATAATTTATCAAAAATTGGTACATCCTGATAAACTCTTAAGTATTTATATAGTCTGTCAATTATGTCACCAGTTTAACCGTATGTTGCGAAATAACGTTTCCCCCTGATGGCAAAAAGGTTTGTGTATATCCTGATAATATTAAATCTATACTTTTAAGTATTTATATCGTTCTTCACCAGTTATTCATTATTTACGAGGGCCATGGTGGTTTTATAAGTATTTCGTTTAGATTTCATTTTTCATTTTATCGTCGGTAATTGTTTATCGAATTTATCTATTTTTACATTGTGTCCGAAAAATCTTCTTCAAACCTAATAACTTCCAAGATACTAGAAGAAGAAGAAGAAAAAAATTTGTATTTGCTATTTGTAGGGTACAGTATAAACAAACATTAAAAGTATATAATATCGTTCCGGAAAAAAAAATGAAATTCCTTAATACACTTATTGTTAATTATAAATACAAACAAAGAATTCAACTAGAATTACAATGTTAAACAAAATTACAGGAAAAAATTCCACAAAAACCTGCATCTTAAAAATTAAAAGGACAAATGAAATAGCTTAACTAAGGATGAAAGTAATATAAGTGATTAAAAATAAACAGCTGTGTGAATAATAATCGTAGTTAAAATGAGTTTAAGCACAAAATAGAGTTAATGTAAGTAGAATGCTGGGATTAACATTAGTTAATACTACTCAAGTAAAATATGTTTTATTCGTCTGTGTTTATATTTTTTGTACCTGTAAAGACTGATAATCATAGTTACCAACTTGGTTTAACGTCAGTAGACCTGGAGCACGTGTTAAAAAATTTTCTTGTATTAACCTTTATTGTTTCTTCTATATAGGGATAATTTAGTATTTCGTGCATTAATGCGTGTAAATCTAGACTTGTTAAGAACTATTCTAAGGCAATGATTTTGTAATCGTTGAAGTCTGTTAATGTTACTTAAGCTGGTGCTGGACCAGACTGGGCTGGCGTGTAAAATTGTGCGCGATATTACCTGCTGGTAAAGTAAGAGTTTATTAATTTGTAACAGTGTAGATTTCCTGTTAAATAATGGAAATAGTACGCTCATTTTTTTGTATCCTCTGCATATAGATTCGTTTACATGTTTTGTAAAGGTCAGCTTACTATCTAGTGTAATTCCCAAGTAACGAATGCTTGATTTCCAATCTAGGTACTGATTTTTAATTTTAACCTAACTATTTATGTTGGGTTTCCGTCTCGTAAAAATAATTGTTTCCGTTTACTATCGTTTAATTTAATTTTCCACTTAAAGAAGAATTTGGATGGTTTTGCAACTGCAGCAGTTAGTCTATTACTGATGGTATCAATGCGATATGATGAAGTCATTATAGCAGTATCATCAGCATATAGGTTAATATTTACTTCCTTCATGCTGGGGATATTGTAAATAATAAAGAGAAATGGTCCAAGGGCACTACAGTCGATCAGTTTGGCCTGTAGTTTTTAACCTTAACGTCATTGTATATCAGTTTAATTATCGCCTGGATTACTGTACCGTAACGCTGATAAGGGGCGCAAAAAATTTACCTTAACGATAAATACAAAACGTTCTTCCAAATGCATTATCATCGTTTTATTTTTAAATTGTATGGGTACACGTTTTTTTGTAATAATAACAGTTTCTCAAATATTACAGCGGCGACTAAAGAAAAATACACGACATCGTGAGAACATTAAAATATGATGAGTTAATCCGTCTAAAACAATCTGAAGTATATTTTTTAAAAAACCAAAAAAAAAAACCAGAAAAATCTAAATTTAGTAAAGTAATAAAAATCTCGTAAAATAGTTAACGCGATTATAACAATTACTTGTAAAATTTGTCTTCATGTTAAACCCCGATAATAAAGATGCGACTAAATTAAAATTGAGCGCTGGCTAAATTTTACCTTCTTAAAATCTACAACGATAGCGCATATTATTAGTTTCATTTTTGCATTCTCGCCAGAATATAACGGTGACGACGAAAATGGGGCCAGGCGCCTCCAAGGCCAAAATTCCGACGAATCAGCATTTCCGAACCTGCTAAGGTCACCGCCGTTTTTCAGATAATCATAATAAACATCTTGCCATAATAATCATAAACATATTGCAATAATCATAACAACCATCTTCGAATAATAATAACAAACATCTATGAGGAAAATAATTCTTAAAAATGATAACAAGAGAGAGGAAAGTAATTATTTTACAGCTCCGAAAAAAATTATATTTTTCCCAGGATATATATAATACATATACACACACGCATATATATATATATATATATTACAAACGTATATGCACATGCACACACCCATATTACATGTATATATGCATATTGTAATATGGGCGTGTGTATGTGCAAATACGTGAATATATACATATATATATATATATATATATATATATATATATATATATATATGCAAATACACGCATACATATTACATATAAGACGAAAGTACATATTTCCAAAAAATATAAATAATTATATAATAAAATGTGTCGTTCAAAATTGTTTTGTGCTTTTCTCTAACAAGCTAAATAACGTTAAGAATATATGTGGGATCCCAGAATACATTTTTAAACAATTCTGACTCTTAAAATCGTCATTTATATAAAAGATTTATCGTATAAAGCGAAAAAACCGCATAAAAAATTTCAAACCGAAACCAAAAATATCAATAGTCACTAGACACACACCTCGCAATTTTTTTCAAATTCTACTTTTTTCACAATAATTCGCGATCGATTCGAAATCGAGGAAAAGTGTTTATACAAAAGTTAAGCGGCATTGAAATACGCGTTATAACGTTACAGTCTTATTTTGAAACAAAATACTCATCGATAAAATAGGGGTTAAAGAGTTTAGCGGTTTTGGATCGTTTATAAGGGTCGTATGATAAATAGGCGGTTCAGGTTTACGTTAGACGAAAGTAGACGTCGAGGTCTATTATTAATGTAATAACGTACATTTTATCTAGATTAACTGGTAGCGAGAAATCGCGAACTTAAAATTTCATTTTCGATTTTTAAAAATTCTGTGAACGATTTTTGGTCGGCCGATTTTACAATGCATTTAGCATGGGCAATGTTAATTATATACCTATATATCGTTATATACGCAATGCTTTTAGCATAGGCAATATTAATTATATATCCATATATCGTTACATACATGTATATATATACAATAAGCATTATGCATTAGTCATTATATATATATATATATTTCACTGGCAGGGATAACTCCATCAAAAATGGTCAGATTTTGTCAAACCTTTTTTTGTTTTATTCGTAATCATCAATATATACATTTTATATATATACATTTTATATATATATATATATATATATATATATATATATATATATATATATATATATATATATATATGGTACGCCATTATCATGTGGTAGCCCTAAAAAATTTGATCGATCTTTTTTATTATATCTTTATATATATAATTCTTCTGTGCGTGTGTATGTCATCGAACTCCTTCCAAACGGCTGGACTGTTTTTAATGAAATTTTTTGTTTGTCTTCAGGTGGATTCAAGTATGATTTAGATTTACAATTCAGTCTAATTTAAATTGTTTATTCCTATGAATTTTTAAAAATTGCCGACTTGGCACCTTTGGCAGGGCATAGCGCACGACGTAAATATTTTTAAACGATTCCGCCTCTTAAAATAGCAGTTTCTATATAAGAACTATCGTATTTAGGCAAAAAACCGTAAAAACAAAATTGTCAAACCTTTTTTTGTTTTATTCGTAATCATCAATATATACATTTTATATATATACATTTTATATATATATATATATATATATATATATATATATATATGGTACGCCATTATCATGTGGTAGCCCTAAAAAATTTGATCGATCTTTTTTATTATATCTTTATATATATAATTCTTCTGTGCGTGTGTATGTCATCGAACTCCTTCCAAACGGCTGGACTGTTTTTAATGAAATTTTTTGTTTGTCTTCAGGTGGATTCAAGTATGATTTAGATTTACAATTCAGTCTAATTTAAATTGTTTATTCCTATGAATTTTTAAAAATTGCCGACTTGGCACCTTTGGCAGGGCATAGCGCACGACGTAAATATTTTTAAACGATTCCGCCTCTTAAAATAGCAGTTTCTATATAAGAACTATCGTATTTAGGCAAAAAACCGTAAAAACAAAATACAAACAACCTAAAATTTTTATAAATGGGAGGGGACACCTTGCGATTTTTTCAGCAATAAATCGCGAACGATAAATGGGGGAAAATAGTTTAAACGAATGTTATGTAGCATTGATGTAACCGTCTAACGATAGTATAATCGTATTTTTACACCAAATACCCACCGAGAAAATTGGTGTTAAATGGTTTAGAAATTTTGGGTCATTTTTAAGGCCACTATGATAGATAGTAGGTTCGAATGAACGTTAGACGAAAGCAGACGTGGAGATCTATCACTTACGTAATAACATAAATTTTACCTAAATTAACCTGTAACGAGTTTAAATTTGATTTTCGATTTTTAAAAATTTTTGGACCGATTTTTGGTTTTAGAAATTTTGGGTCATTTTTAAGGCCACTATGATAGATAGTAGGTTCGAATGAACGTTAGACGAAAGCAGACGTGGAGATCTATCACTTACGTAATAACATAAATTTTACCTAAATTAACCTGTAACGAGTTTAAATTTGATTTTCGATTTTTAAAAATTTTTGGACCGATTTTTGGTAGGCAAATTCTTCGATGCTTTTAGGAAGGTGTTAGGCGTTAGGTAATATATATATATGTATGTATATAAAATACGATTTAGACTCCCTTATACGGCGAACTTCGTATCGCCCAAGAATCAATAAATGTATTAACTTATTAGCTGAATTAAATATACTTTTTATTAAGTTTAATAAATCAACAAAAATTAAAATGTATCGCCATATCGTTTAAGTCTCTTTACAAATTTTTTTTTACGTTTTTTGTGTAATTCCTAATTCTCCACCAGTATTTTTTATTTAATTCAGCTAATAATTTAATACATTTCTTGATTCTGGGGCAATACAAAGTTCGCCGTGTCAGCTAGTATATATATATAATTATTACTCAACCAGACGGTAACAATGAGCGCGCTAGTTGTCGTTTGTAATGGTAAAGTGTACAACACGCGCGGTAACGTAGTGTTAATAATGCGCACGCGTTCAATTAATAACGTAAGAACGTTTTAAAGGGGTTGTATGCCTGCCGTGTATTGGACGAAGGCAGTAGTACAGCTGTATATATATATAACAGCTTTGTAGAATCGGCCGACCAAAAATCGGTTGAAAAATTTTTCAAAATCGAAAATCAAATTTTAAACTCGCGATTTCCCTTTACACGTTAATTTTGCTAACATTTACGTTATAAAATAAATGATAGATCCCCACGTTTACTTTCGTCTAACGTCAACCCGAACCCCCTATCTATTATTGTAGCTTTAAAAATGCCCCAAAACCCCAAAATCATTTAACCCCAATTTTATCGAAGAATATTTACTATAATAATACGGGAATACAACAGTTAGACGCATATTTCAATGCCGACTAACTTTTGTTTAAACGATTTTTCCTAATTTTGAATCGTTCGCGAATGATTGCGGAAAAGGCGAATTTTTAAAAAATCGAAAGGTTGTGTCCTTTTTGAAATTCAGGTTTAGTTTGAAATTTTTTTTCGCGGTTTTTTCGTTTTATACGATAGATCTTATATAGAAATGATTATTTCAAGAGTCAGAATTGTTTAAAAATGTATACGTGGCACTCTATGCCCTGCCAAAGATAGCACGTCGGCAATCTAAAAATTCGTAGCTCGAGACCTATCGATCGTAATGAAAAACCGGTTTCTATTTCGAACTCGTCATTTTAATATCTCGTATATCAGTTCTATAGACATTTTTCGAAACTGGAAATTCAAAGTCACCCTCGAAAGTGCGCCAACCTTTTTTCCGATTTCCGACTGCAACTTTATTTAATAGTTTTTCCTATGACAATCGAATTAGGTAATAACAATGTTTTTCGAATCCCTAAGCCTGACCAAAGCGGGAAAACCGATTTTTCTAAAGTCGTATTACCATTAAAACCTTTGTCAGGTTTAAGAATTTTTTTCTTTGAATCTACAATGTTTTACACTGATGCATCCTTATTTGCCGGCTTCTCAGTTATCAGAGACGGAGCAATCATCATTCAATATTCCTGCCGCAGACATTCTCCGTCATTTCATCAGAATTATATGCGATTTATCTTGCTACGGAATCTTATGAGTTCCGATGTTTATAAACCTTCGATTATATGTTCTGACTCTCTTCTAGCACTCTGCACTCTCTGGGACGTTTTCAATCATGATCAGCAACCTATAGCCAAGAAAAAACTGGTACTGGCGAGGTCGAGTCAGAAAGTGACATTTTTCTTTCATACGTATATATATATAATGCAAACTAGCTGACCCGGCGAACTTCATATCGCCCCACAATCAATAAATGTATAAATTTATTAGCTGAAACGCGGTTTTTTTGTTTCATCCGATAGATCGCTTTATTGTTAATCATGTGAATCATAATTATTAACAAAAATCAGTTTTATTTTCATTGTAGTGCTTTGTAATATACGATGTTTTTCGTTTGATTACCTGGCGCATAGACAAACAGATCTGATGGTTTTCCAACACGGGAACAGGCAACATACAATTGACCATGTGAGAAACATGGGTTTTCCAAATTAATACCACAAACACTTAATGATTGCCCCTGTGACTTGTTTATGGTCATAGCAAAAGCAAGCCGCACTGGAAACTGTAGTCGTTTAAACTCAAATGGCACATCAGTCGGAATCATTGGGATGCGCGGTATGAGAACATCTTCTCCTTTATACTTTCCCTTTAGTATAGTTGCTTCTATCACGTTGTTTAGAAATTTTTTTATTGCTAAACGTGTGCCGTTGCAAAGACGCGGTTGGTTGATATTTCGCAACATTATAACTACCGATCCAACCTTTAATTGACGATTGTGAGGTGGCAATCCTGGCAAATCCAGCGAGTTTAAAAATTCCGGTGGATAGTTGATTATATCATCTTGGTTAGTAGCTGAATCAACTAATTTATATATCCTCGATTCGCCTGTAATTTGTTCTTGAATTTTGAAATTTAATTCATTTACATCTATGTTTTTTGCAGCCAATATAGCTCGTTCGCTCAACCAATCATGGTTTCTGTAATTTTCAGCAACATCTGGAAACACCTTCTGAATAAGTTCATCTTTTGATCGAGTTAATTGACAAAAACTTTCAGGAAAGTTAATGCAGCCAGTCAACATGTCTCTAGGAAATTTGCCATTACCAATGTCAATGAGTTGTTTAGAGAATATGTTTCCAGATTGGTCATTTTGCAATTCGACACGCATATTCTTGCTTAAATGAAGTACTTTGACATGTTTCCACAAATTGGAGGACTTTAGACATGCATTGAGTTCATCAGCTGGCGTTGATCGTGGAATCACTGGCAATGTTTGACGAAAATCACCTGCTAATAAAATCATGACACCACCAAATCGGTTATGATTGTTCCGTAGATCTTTTCAGGTTCTGTCTAAAGCCTCCAAAGATTTTTTATCTGCTATCGTGCATTCATCCCAAACAATCAGTTTACATTGCTGCTAAACCTTTGCCATTGCGGCCAAATTGGTACAGGCGTGTTTTTCGTTACGATAGATAGGTGTCGAGCTACCCTGAATATAATTAACATTGGCCCGTGCTAAATGCATTGTAGTACCGGCCGGCCAAAAATCGCCGGCAGAATTTTTAAAAATCGAAAATGAAATTTTCAACTCGCGATTTCTCGATACCGGTTAATTTTTAAGACATTGATCTAATAACATAGATTATAGATCTCCACATCTACTTTGTTTTAAGACCAACCCAAACCCTTTAGCTACCATAGAGGCTTCAAAAAGGGCCCAAAACCCCAAAATCCTTTAAGCCCGATTTTCTCGGCGATTATTCGATATAAAAATACGGCAATACCATCGTTAGACGCGTCTTTTAATGACGAATAACTTTCATTAAAACACTATTTCCAAAATTTCGAATCGTTCGCGAATTATTGCGAAAAAATCGAAATTTTGAAAAAATCGCGGTGCCCACACCCCTTTTGAAATTTTCGGATCGGGTTTGAAATTTTTTTTCGCGGTTTTTTCATTTCATCCGACAGATCTTATATAGTAACGACTATTTGTAAAGTCGGAATCGTTTAAAAATGTTTACGTCGCTCGCTATGCCTTGCCAAAGGTGGCAGGTCATCGATTTTCAAAAATTCGTAGCTCGACACCTATCGATCGTAACAAAAAACGGTTTTCTGTTTCGTATCGGTCATTTTAATATCTACCAAATCGATTCTATCGAAATTTTTCCAAAATCAAAATTTAAATAATTTACCCCCTTCAACCCCCTAACCTCCCTGAATTTTTTTCCGAATTTTTCTCGCCGTAAAAACCATCCTTGAACTACAATTGGCAAAATTGGTCCGGGCGTTGTTGAGTTATGCGCTTACAACGTTTAGCGATTCATAGGGGTTGATTGTAAAGGGTTGAAAATTCAGGGTTATATGTATTTACTAATGCTGTATCATAAAAAATTTAAAAAAAAAATAAAAAAAATTTAGGGGTGGATTACCCTTAACATTTAGGGGATGAAAAATAGATGTCCGATTCTCAGACCTACCCAATATGCACACAAAATTTCATGAGAATCGAGAAAACCGTTTAGGAGGAGTTTAACTACAAACACCGCGACACAAGAATTTTATATATTATATATATATATATATATATATATATATATATATATATATATATATATATATATATATAATATATATATATATATATTATATATATATATATATATATATATATATATATATATATATATCGGATATCTCGGTAACAATCGATTTGGATAAAAAATTTTACATACATGTAATGCATTGATTAATTTAAAATAACCTATATAGAAATAGCGAACTTTGAAAATTTGGGCCGTGACTCTAAACAGCCCGATTGTTATTCCAACGAATATTGCAATCTTAGAAATTTCCTCTTTACTGCAAATATGCTGGAAAATATAATTAAAATATTAAATCTCGAGCGCCGTTTTAATTTAAGGCATGGGATGTTCCAGGAATATTTTCTAATCTATTTAAAAATTATTATCAGGAAAAAATCCAATCAAAAAATTCCCAAATTCATTTTTAAGTACATCATTTCTTCTAATAATTATAATTTATATCCAGTGTACAAAATTAAATGAAAAAATAAATTAAAGTTGACACAATGCATTATTTTTGTAATAACTAATAAACGAATGGTAATATAGGATATTTTTTTCTATGCGCTACGTACGTCTTTACCGTTACTTTATATTGATATAAGATTATATTTTAAGACATGAGGTTATACCGTGTCTAAAAAATGTGTTCACAATCCTGAAATTACGAATAAATTGCCTACAATTCTCAATTTGATATTAATAATTTAATTAATGTTTTTAACATTGAGAATAACATTGTTAGCATGAGTATTTCCTTAATTACTTTAAAATAATTTTTTTAACCACCTTACTTAAGTTGCTAAGTAAACTAATTAGCCAAATGTTGCAAATCTGAGAACTGTCATTCCCAAGTTTAGGAGGAGCAATAAATTTTGAGTTTTTCTAACAGTGCGTAAAATAACTGAATTTAAACATGCAGTTTAATATAATCGTAAATTCTACGATAGCCTTTAATGGGAGCTCCTTAATTACTATACATGAAATTTCATCGTGTACTACGATTTAATTGATTTAATTGTAACATACATATCTTTCGGAGTAATAAAAATTGTTTTATCTACAGAACTGACATCTTTAATATATTGACTGACTGTTAATCGAACTTTAATGAATCGTAGAGCAGTGGAAGAGCAGTGCACGGTTTGTTATAATTTTTGTAAACTTTCCATACATTATTATTTTTCGTATTAAGCTTCGATAAAAACGAATTAAATTTATTTTAATGAATCAAATTGCAAATTGGAAATGCGACCTCATATCAACTGTCAGACTAATATGTTGATTATAGTTAGGACTACCCTGTTCTTATATTATTATTATTATGCACTTATTGCTACATTAAGCCAATATGTGGAAAAGTTAGGAACGAAATAACATTGACGGCTTTTAAACTTGAAATATTTTCTAGTAAAAAATCAGTGATCCATTTAATATATGTATAATATTATTACCATCGGATATACTGCATTCAGGAATAGAAATGTGAATCGCAATAGTAAGGGTAAGATAACCACCTACCGCAGTACAACAAAATTGATGTGTCAATAAGTCGTATTAATAATAATTTAATTTTCTTATATATTACGAGGTCCATTTCGCATTTTGATCTCAACATTTGTGTATCGTTTTTGCTTCGTTTGTCTCGACTTGTGTCGTTAGTTTCGTTTGTGTGAAAAAAAAATTGTGAGGAAGTAAAGAATCTTCCATTTCCAACTTGGTTCCCAAATATTTACTATAGTTTTCAGGATTTGTTTTGTTCTTAGTGTTTGTCTTTAGATGTACAGAAATTAACTTTATTCATTAAGTCAATTTTTAAAAATCGGCATTAATTTTTTTGTTTTGATTATACTTCATTCAAATGATTTTTTTACCGTTTCCAATTTATTTTAATTCACAGATATTTATATAACCAGTTTAACAATTTTTGTGAGGAAACTAATAATAAATTTAAATAATTTGTAGTTACGAGTATTTTAAGCGAAATTTACAAATTATAATGACACAACAAAAAAACGCGTCTATTTTTACTTTTATTTTTAATTCGATAAAATTTTAATCATAAATTAATATATTTTATTATAAATTGACGCTCTATCATTTATGTATGTATATATATATTATATATATATATAAAATTATGTATGTATGTATACAAAGGGGAACAACTGGGATAAATTACCCCAGGTCGCAAATGAAAGGGGTCTCACAAAAACATTAAAAGTTAAAATTAGTTTTTAGTGAGGAACCCAAATGTAAATACATTTTTTAAAAATATATTTGAAGTATAATGTAAAAGGGTAATAAATAACAGTTTAGCCTATCCAGACTTAAGTTTATGGCAAAGACGTGTCTATGTCAGTCAGAATATTAAAAATAGTTTGTATTATCCCAATTACAAGAAATACCAGTACAATTTTGAACGACACCTCTTATTAAATAGTTATTTATATTTTTAGGAAATATGTACTTTCGTCTTTAGGTACGTGGGTATATACATATATGCAATATATATATGTAATATATGTGTGTGTATATATGTATATAGATATATATAAATATATATATGTATATATATACTTAATATGGTTGTGTACGCATTGCTTATATATATATATATATATATATATATAAACCGGGTGAAAAATATTTTTTTCTCAGACTGTAAAAATAATTATTTCCTCTCCAAGGTCTTTAATTTTAAGAATTATTTTCCTTATAGACATTTATCATTATTATTGCAAAATGTTTATGATTATTATCGCAAGGCCTTTATTATGATTATCTGAAAAATGGCGGTGACCCAGCACGTGCTGAAATGCTGATTCAGCGGAATTATCTTAAAGCCGGCGCCTGGCCCCATTTTCGTGTACGCCCGAATATAATATTTCATTCGTGTGTCTTAGTGTTCATCTTTTACAGAAGGATCCGCTGACGTCTCGTAGCTGGTCGCCAGACGGTAATGAAATAAACGTGTTGATTTAACATTTTTATTCTTTTTCGATAAATTTTGTATATTTTTATTATTTTTTATCTCCTTTCATTATATGTCGTGACGATAACGCGTTAATAAAATTCCGACATCGCTTCCAGGATGTCAACGTGTATCATCACGCTAAATACTAAGCATCTTGAAAATTTTCTTCATTATTATTATTATAATTATCATCGTTAAAATATTATTATTTTATCACGGAATTGTCGTAACATAACTATTTCTGTTAACCATTTACTTCATTTTCATTTTATCATCGTTTTCAGTTCCATATCCGTATTGACGTAACATCAATCGACCAAAACAGTAATTAGTAGATAGTTACAGTACAGCGATGATTATAGTGGTCGTCCAGCTAGAATAAAATAAAATTATGATGGTCAAAAATATGTGTGTGCGTGTGTGTGTGTGTACTGTGACAGATTGATCTCAGAATATGTATATAGTCGGAACAAAATCGATAAAAAACACTTTTCATTCTATCAATATAGTAGAAACTACCTTGATAGTTTGTTTTAAAATTATCAACAGATTACGCCAAAAATTGAAAATATCAACCTATCGATTTTTTAAATGAAACGAAAGAGCAAACCAAGGGTAAACCGAGGAAATGGGGGTTTCATCTCGCGCTTGATTAACCGTATTACAATAATACCTTCCGATCCACCTTTATTTACATAATTAATCGTATATCGAATCGCTATTTAATCAGTCGTTCGTTAGTTACGATTCGTTATTGAATCGTTTTCGGAAATAATGATTTTCATCAAAACTAAAAACCAAACCTCTTTAAAAGATAAATGATGTAACCGAGAAGCCAAACTTCTAGGTAGAAAATTTGTAGATAAACATACGGCTGCTATAGAAGACATTTAAACAAGTTTTAAAAACCTTTCCTAAAAATAAAAATCTTTGCACCTCGCTCGAACCTTTTCATTTTATTCGTTGCAGGTAGCACTGACTTAATCCCCCGAAGTGTTTATGTGACACAATGTGTAAATATAAATATATATATATATGTATATACGAATGCGTATGTGTATGCGTTCTTATTTGTTGCTTATAATAATACAATATCTCCACATGAATCTTAAAATATGTAAATGCAACTTATAAACAAAGCATTCTGATTATGACTTCTGACGTTTCTCTATGTGCGATTGTCTCGACGGATTCACGACCGCTTTCTGTAAATTATATTGCAAATGTTCTTCTCTTAATAATCGCTTTATTTTTTTACGCAAGTAACATAGACGTATATTATGATCCGAATACAACACCAGCCAGTACGTATTAATACTTCGCCTTGACGTCTTTGCTCTTGAAAGCCATTATGGACGTTTTCGCGCGTCTTAAGGAGATCCGTGGAACGAATAATTTGCGGCAAATGGTCAATACAAATCCAGAGATCGGAATATCAAGAATTTTGTTCGAATATTTTAAAAGCACGGCGTAATCTAAACCGTTTCCCAACTAATTCGGGTGAGTTCATTTCAATTATTTAATAAATAAATGAAAGTGTTTAGAGTCAGACAGTGGCGTAGCCAGACATGGTTGAAGAGGGGAGTTCAAACAAAAATAAATTATAACAGTGGACCCAAGTTAAATTTAAGTAAATAACCAAAACTCAAGTAGGTTAAACCCTATAAGCAATCCAACTCGCCAGAGTTATTTTGATACTTATTAGACGTCGAATATGTAATTCTATTAGAAGCAAGAGAAATATTTAACGTCACTGGAACACACTAATAGTATGTTATTGAGGACAGAGGCAGATGGTTACAAAGTACAATTAATTCCCCGAAAAAATAAACGATAAATAATTTTTTTTTTTTTTTTTTGTTAGGAATAATACATAGTAACCTAATTTTAAAATTTAAAATCTGTTCTTCGCGTTTTTCTACAAAATTCTTCTAGTACCTCTCCTATATTACAAAACTATTTATTTACTTCAAAAACAACGAAATTTAAATAAAGTAAATAAAAAAAAAATAGGTTTAACAAATGCAAAACGGCATTTAAATTATCAGATTGATTCCAAGGGGGTCAGGCCCCCAAAACCACCCCCCCGGCTACGCCACTGGAGTCAGAACGGTGTGATTGCGATGATACTCAAACTGTTACGCACTTTATTAAATCAAGTTAATTGGACAGCGTTCTCTTGTGCAATGAGTTAAAATAATCGATGACCGGCTGATATTCTACTTTAATGGAGATAAATTTAATAGTGTACAACTTTTTAAAACGAGACTTGTTTACGTGATGTTTCAAATTGTCAGCTCTTGAAAAGTGCTTGACCTATTTGTTTATAATTTTATAGATATTTACTGTGTTCCAGAATATGCTTCATTTCTTTCGTCCAAATATTTTATCGTACTATGAGCATTTATATAAATACTTTGTACGTATACATTATATATATATATATATATATATATATATATATATATATATATATATATATATATATATATATATATATATAAATGTTGATATATCGGAAAGTACTGATTTTATAACTTATAAACAAAATAAATCAAAGTTTTTACTGTGTTATGATTTTGTTTTGTTTATAAGTTATACAATCAATATTCTCCGATATATTAACATTTAATGAAACCTGAACCCGGTTTGGAGATATATATATCAATTTTGATGAAGAATTATTTTTTAAAAATCTTTTTTATAAATAAAATTTGTTGTAAAAATCTATTTAAAAGTAAAATTACCTCTGGCTACTGAAATATGTATATAAAATTACTAGTCCTCATTATATGAATATTTCAAGTAATTTATATTAACATTTATTGCGTACGATATTGATAATGACGTAACTGTCGAAAAGCTTTACAATGAAAAATTTTCATAGTGATTAAACTGTGTTACGATTTTGTTTTTAATATATAAAAAAACTTTAAGGTCGGCAATGTCTTTGATAATAATCGGTTATATATAATCACAGCAGTAAAGTAGTCTATTATTCGCGCAGCAGTAACGCAATTCCGGGTGTCTGTTATCTATGGGAGGGCATAGTATTACTTCTGTCTAATTTTCTACGCTTACATATCGTTCTACTTTCTGAAAATCATAAAAGGAAAATAGTAATTATTATTATTAATAATAGATTTTATAAAATAGTCTATCTCCTTTTTGATTCGTGTGCTTGATGATACCTTGGTGGTTGTATAAATTCAAATCCTCCAAATAAAAAAAAAAAATGATTAAAAACTCTATAGTACACTCGAATAAATTTTTTATTATACTCGACAAAAAAAAGAAATCAATATGGACGTTGTGGCAACCCTGGTTCGAACAGTTACTTTATGCTGCTGATCTCATCGCGTGATTAATGTCTCCGTTGAGTCATTCGTATGTGTGTTCGAGGCACACTTATATATATAATATATACATATATACACGAATGTGTTTGTGTGTGTCAAGCTGACAGTCTTGTACGTTTGATTCTGGCTAGTCGGTACAGACGAAATAAGATACCGAATTCGTTTTGCTTCTAATAAAAATGTCGTCGTTGGCAACTTTTATTAACTTGTGATTTTTGCGTCCTATTACCTTATAACATCGGCCATTTTTATCGTACAAGCGTCTTTATTAACGTTAGTATGAACTGTGAAGGAAATCGTCCATAAGTAGACGATGACAAAGTTACAGAATGTGGTTATTTTATAAATTTTAGTTCATTAATCGCACTTTTTAAAACGTTTTATTTAAGTGCTTGTCGAAAAATAATGACAATTGTGGAAATCATTGATTTATTAGGCAACGTAATTTACGCATTTATCTCATAATTTCGTGTGTCTATTTGATATAGATTTCTGTGGACAAAATGTATGGGTAAGTTTCTGTTTTTTTTTTTTTTAATATAAACTGTATATTTTTATATATCATAAAATAACTATCATTGAAATTTGTGAAATTTTTTAAATTTTAAAATTTGACTGCCTTATTTCGGTTTAAGGTATTGCGTTTTCTTTTATTTTTTTAAAATTTTACGTTTAATTTCGGTTATATTTTGTAAAGTGAACGTTGAATCGAAAAATTTATACGTTACAGTTTATTCTAATCATTAACTACGCGCCATGTTGTAATTGAGTAGGGGAACTTTATTTATCGATGCGATCTTAATTCCTATCGCTTAATATTTTCCAATAAAATTATATTTTGCAACGATCATCGACATTATTTAGTATCGTTCTAGAATTTGAATTTATATAATATATCGTAGGCGCTAGTAAAAAATCTGATTTGTAAAATTTCCTCCTGACATAAACTTCATCGTTGATGTCAGAAATTATTCAACGTGACCTAGGAATTTCTTTTATTTAAACTAACGCTGTTATTTGTTGCGAATTTTAATTACATAAGGCTTTTTTAAAATTACACATAGAAAACAAATACGAACTCTTTATAAATAAAATTCGATTAGCATACGCAACCGCTTTCAGAGCTACAAACATTCTAAAAAAAAAAAATACTTCAAATTTCGTAGTGTTTCTTTAAAGATTTTTCTGTAAAAAAATCCGACTGTAAGTGAAAATACGAATTAGTTTTTAAATTAATTTATTAGAATTTGTTTAAATTAAATATTTGTATGTTTCGAAAACATGGATTACCATTTTAAAAGTAAACGGCATTAAACTACATTAACTTTCTACATTTTAATTCGATAAGATTTTTGTGGATACTCGAGCAAGAATCCTACAAAAATATAATTGTTAAATCTTAATTCTTCGAGTCTATCAATTTTTGATGAAAAATTCTAAAATTGCTAGATAGCGTACTGAATAATTCAAACCGAACAAAATCATAACACAGTTTAATAAGTTTTTTATTACAAAGATTTTCGACAGTTACACGTCATTTCAAGCATACACAATAGATAATACATATGAATTACCAGAAATATTTATATAGCGACAATTTCAAATTTGATATACATATTTCATAAATTTCGCTTTTAGATTTATTTACAATAAATTTTATTCATAAAACAGATTTTGAAAAATAATTCTTCATCAATTCGCATTGATTAGCCAGATGTAATTTAATTTACTAAAAAATGTTTGATTTACAATAACACATAATTATAAAACCGATTTTAAAATTAATTCTTCCTCAAAATTGATCGTATTATTTAATAAATTATTACTACTTCTATGTTTTATAATTTGTAGTTTTTCTAATAATTTTCTTTTTTTAAATTTATATTCTATGTGTAAAATTTTTATATTATATGTAATGTTTTCTATAATATATTATTCCTTTCTACAGTGTTTTCCATAAAGTGACTTTTTGTCGTTTTCATTTTCATACGAATTAAAGTGTTCTCTTAGTATTTATTTGTCGTCCTGGTTCACCTAACTTATTACATTTTGTGCAGTTTATTCTGTATACTCCAGATTTTTGGAACGTACTCTCGAATATTTTATTGTTGCAAATTTGGATTTAAATATTGTTTTATTATTATTTATTGCTATCGTGATATTGTACTTTTTAAATATTTTTAAAAATTTATACGTGTATTTTCCTATATATTTATTTGATCCTAAATAATTATCTTTTTCTTTTTCCTTTTGTAGGGGGCTGTTATTTTTTGGTTTGTTCCCTAATTGATCTACTATATTCGGATTGTATTTATTTGCTATGGAAATTTACTTGATGGTATTCTTTTCTTTATCAAGTTTGTTTTTGTTACAACTTAAAATAATTTTAGCTCTATTACAATAATGTGTTTTGCATGAAAAGAATCGTTTGGAATTATTACATCTGTTAGTGTTTGTTTTCTGTGTATATCAATATATAATATATTATTGTTTATATTAAAAATTTAAATCTAAGAAATTTATATTTTTATTACCTATTTCTACTGTAAATTGAATGTTTTTTTTTTTTTAAAGTTATTTAATTCTATTACAAATTTATTTAATTCATACGTTTTCAACTTGTTATTCCAAAGAATTAATTCTTCCACAAAATTTAATATTGTTTTTAAATATATTATTTTCTCGAGATATTATGTTTTCTAGTTTATTCATATATATATATCTGCTAAAATAGGCGATAAACGTTGACTCACCGCTAACACCCTTCTTCATGTTTGTAACATTTATCGTTAAATTTAAAATAGTTTTGTTTTAATACTATTTTTAATAATTTTATAAATTGATTTTTAAACTTACTTTTATACATTTTATTATCTTCTATATATCTTGTTACTTCATCTGTTGCCAACAGATGAAGTAACAAGATATATAGAAGATAATAAAATGTATAAAAGTAAGTTTAAAAATCAATTTATAAAATTATTAAAAATAGTATTAAAACAAAACTATTTTAAATTTAACGATAAATGCTACAAATAAGAAGAAGGGTTAATGACGGGTTCACCTTTATCGCCTACTTTAGTAGAAATATATATGAATAAACTAGAAAACATAATATCTCGTGAAAATAATATATTTAAAAACAATATTAAATTTTGTGGCAGATATGTACACGATATATTATATCACTAGATATAGTTAATATGTATAATAATATACACCAACAGATATCTGCCACAAAATTTAATATTGTTTTTAAATATATTATTTTCACGAGATATTATGTTTTCTAGTTTATTCATATATATTTCTACTAAAATAGGCGATAAATGTGAACCCGTCATTAACCCTTCTTCTTATTTGTAGCATTTATCGTTAAATTTAAAATAGTTTTGTTTTAATACTATTTTTAATAATTTTATAAATTGATTTTTAAACTGTTATACATTTTATTATCTTTTATATATCTTATTGCTTCATCTGTTTGTATATTATTATACATATTAACTATATCTAGTGATATAGGTATATCGTTATTATTTTATTTCTTTCAACTTATCAATTAATTCTACATTATTTTTAACATTATATTGTGTTTCAAATTCATAATTAGCCTGTAAATATTTCTTAATTATTTTAAAAATTTTATAAAATGGAGCATTTATACAATTAACTAATGGTCTTATTAGATTGTTAATCTTGTGTAGTTTAATTAAACCGGGAAGAATTGGCGGTTTTAGATTAATTTTCATGAAATTGAAATTCTTGAAATAACTAACGTATCATTCATTGTATTACTTTCTTCTGTAGTACTTCCATTAATTGTTTTTAGTTCTTTTCTGATATATTCATTAAATCTGTTGTTTGGATTCTTAATTTTCTTAAATTTATTATCACGGATAGATGTTTCAATTTTTTCTAAATAATCATTTTTCTTTCTTACTACTATAGTACTACCTTTATCTGCTTTACTAAGCGTGAAGTTATTTCAGTTTTTCTTTCAATTTATTTAAGTCTTGATTTGTATTTTTTTGTTGATTTTTCTTATTACTATTTTGTTTCATTTTTGTATTAAAATGTTGCTAACGTCTATCCTTAAATTATTTCGTACATTTGGATTAACGTTTTATTATAATATTTTCACAATCTGCGGCCATTTTTTCTATTTCTTCTTTTTTGAATATGTTGACACTATTTTTGTCTATATATTTTATGCCTTTATTAAGAATATTTAAATCATCTTTTTTGATAAACATGTATCAGATAGATTAACTACTCCGGGATGATTGTTCTGAGGATTGTTTTTATTTTGTTTTGTTAATCGCTAAAAGTTTTTATTTATAAATAAAATTTATTGTAAAGAAATTTAAAATTAAAATTACGTCTGGCTAGTGAAATATGTATATCAGATTTTAAGTTGTTATATAAATGTTTCTGGTAATTCATAATGTAATATTTATTGCGTATACTCTCCAATATATTCAACATTTAAATAATTCAAGTTATTATTTTTGTTAGATATAAAGCAATGACTGAGGGTAGTAATAATATTTTGTTTACACTAGTGGTTTTTAGATGATCCCAGATAATTTTTAATGCATTTCATAAATATTTTTGAATTGAGATCATCTACATCGACAAAATACTATTTATTACAAAAATTAGTGATTTTGTCATTGTACCGTGTAGCGCGTAACAGTTCATTTTGTATTAGCGCAAAGTAACATTTTTACTTCGTACGGTAAATGTGGGATGTTTCTTTTAAACAAATAACAACGGAATTTTTAGTATTAGATTTTTAAATAGAAAAAGCCGTCAAGGTTATGTAATACGATATTGAGTCCGTCTTAATATAAATGAGGTCTTGTGAGTGGATATGATTTTTTAATAAAATTTATTTGCAAACCGATGGTTAACGTGTATAATTGAAAACGGTCACTCGGTATTTTATTTTTAAAAACGATTTAATAATTACGTATCGCATAATCATCGAACTTTAAAAAAAAAACAAAAACCAGCTGTATATCTTCGCTTAAGACATAAACATCAGTTAAGAAGAAAAGAAGAAGAAGAAGAAAAGTAAATTTTGATTGATTAAATTTTACAAGAAAATAATAACTTATAATATTTATTTATTTATTTACAAAACAATACGGCGTACACAACAGCATAACGCCAATTACAGTGTACGCTCTTACAGAATAATTATAAAGTAAAAGTATGAACAAAAATAAAACTGAACCACACTCACACAACACGCTAATTAATATAAATAATATTTAGATTGAAAACAAAAAATTACTAATACAAACCGAAAAATGATTCTAATGCAATACCCACATACAAGCACACATCCGAAAAGCACAAAAAAAAACACAGAAATATACCAGTCATACAAACAGAAATATACCAGTGATACACCCATACTCTCATGTAAACAAACTCTCCATCAAGGCACGCACATATGACCAAAATAAAATAAACTTACTGAAAAGTAACAACTGAAATATAGAGTCTAAAAAAATTTATTATATACAAATTTACTATCGAAATGAATATCTAACTGTGGATGAATATTTAGTATGTTATTATATAGACGTAAGGTGGATAAAAGTGGTGAGTTGTAACCTAGATTTGTACGAGCATGCGATTCGTAGAAAATACGATGTGACCTACTATTAACACTGGGAACCATAAATGAAATTGTAGATAATAAATAATTGTCATCTATGCGAGCGTTACAAAGATCATGCAGGAACCTCACTTATCTTTCTTCTAGCACTCAAGGATTTAATATTTAGGAAATCGCATATAGCGTTCTATCGTTACGAAATATAAAAAATTCCTTAACCGATAAACTTAATAATAATTTTAGGATAAATTTTCACATATTCGTCCTAGCAGTCAAAGTGAAAATGTATTTTTAAAAATTATCATCTTTTCTTGCAGATCCATCTTCTTTCGGTGGTTGTTGACCATCTGAAAAAGTTTCTGTTTATCTGGTGCCGCATGAACCAGCATGGTCAATATCGTTATTACGTCGATAGGTAACGTATGGTATTATGGAACTATTCTTTCTATAAACTGTTTCTTTTGATTTTGAAATGTATTTTCCAAAATATGATTTATATGGTTTATATTTTCTTCATAATTGTCTGTACAGCATCTGCATCTGTTTGAATCCATGATGTTTAATTTTCTTAAGATGTTGGCTGTCTTGCAATGTCCAGTTCTGAGGTGTATAATCTGTTTTATGTATGCGCTCTCTAAATTTTGATTAGTCTGAGTATACCAGAGATTTTTAAAATGTTGGTATTTTTGAACAATATAGTAATATTTTCCTATATGTGAACTAGTAATTCCATTTTCTATTTTGATATTGTTAATTTTAATAGTAGGTATATATTCTGTCCAGTGGTACTTATTCTCAAATATTTGCTTTCGTTGGTGAATTTAATACTTTTCCCGTATAGTTAATATCCGATGCCGAGTATACATTGTGCCATTAGTCTTTTATAGCGATATTTCAAGTTCAAACTTGTTTGTAATGTTTTGGAATTGTTCAATTTTATTCTTGAAGTTATTTATTGCTACATTAAAGTTTGTGTTTATTGAGTATATTATACTACGTCATCAGCATACTCTAGTATTTTTACATTTTTACAATCCAGTTTATCAATTTCTTTAGTGTATAGTGTATACAATACTGGTGAGAGTATTGCTCCTTTTGCGGTTCCTCTATTGCTGCGGACCGTATCATGTAGCTAATTTTGAAACATTACCGTCAGTTGGCGGTTAGTTAAATATGTATATATCCGTTCCACGCTATTGTCAGAGCCATCTAAATTTGTCGTAATTTCTGCCAGCTTTGTTAAGTTGACCTAATCATATGATATATAAATAAATGTCGCAATCGTATAATGGTTATGAGAATACGTTATTTATATATCCGTGTTAAATATACTGATAGGGTCCCTAGTGCTATATCATTTCCGAAACCCATATTCAGTTTTAGGTAGTAGTTCAAATTTGTTTAAACGCCATTCTAATATTAATTTTAATATATTTCCTATAGTTTTACCAATACACGTTAGTAGTATAGGTCGTCATTTTTTCTTATCCAGTTTTAAGATAAGGCAATATGCTGTTTCCGTTTTTCCCTCTAGTGAGTTATTATGAAATTTTATTAATATTTGTTTAGTTTCAGTTGGTCATTCTCGAATTGCTCTATAAGAAATTCCATCTAGTCCCACCGCAGTAGTTCTGCTATGCCTCAAGCTGTACTGAAATTCATCATATGATATGGGAGTTTTGAAAAATTGATCGTCATGTTGATTTGTTTTTATAATATTAGTTTCATTGATGTTAATGTATATTCATATTGCTTTATCCGAGGTTTTCTCTAGGATGCCTCAATGTTTTTATTTTGATCGATGGATGTAGCACTACGTATTTCTTTTAGTTTGCGCCAAATGTGTGTGGAGTTACATTTAGGTGTAAGACTTCTGCAGTATTCAATCAAGCTTCTCTTTTTTATGTTTAATTAATAATTATTTTTTAGCCTGTTCCGAAGCGAATTTATTGTAATTACTTAGTGTGGGATATTTATTCAGTCAATGATAATCGTCGTTTAGCAACTGCTATATTGCATTCACTATCCCACCATGGATGTTCATTTTTTTTTGGATTAATTTCAACCGTTGGTTTAAATGTTTCTATTACATTGATAATGATGTTTTTTATTATTTCATACTGCGTAGAAAAATTCTAATTTGCTAATTTTCTATATTGATTTTGTTTGTTTCATTTAAAGCATTGATATAATATTTATTCCAATTAATTAGTTTAAAGCATTTCTTATAGACTGCTGATTACTTTGTTGTTTTCAAAATAATATAATCTATTGTAATCGGTAGTCACTTCCAATTGATTATGTCTTTTGTAAAGCTACACGTTTTGGCTCTGTATATCGATATGTGCAAGACACATTTGCTTTACACTTGAAACATTTCTTGTTATATATTTATTTTGGAAAACATTAGATAACTTTCCGAACGATATCTACATTAAAGGCATAATTCTTTGTATCTTTCTCTGCCTATGCTCTAGATAGGTATAATCGGAAGTTCAATAAATTTATTATAGAATTATACACACACACACACACATATATATATTGCGGACTTTTATGAGTCCTTAAAAATAACCCGTCTCTTTTTACAATTCCACATAATTACACTCGGCCATCCATGTAAATTAGCCATTAGTCAGAAATTCGATAGTTGGCATCCAGCATGAATTTAGCTCCCTCCGATTAGATAGCAATTTAATTACATCTATTACTCAATATATAAATTCTTATCCTCATCTGTCACACTCCTACGCGGATACACAGCCTTCTTATAAAGGTAAATCGAGTACTAATTAACTCATGTCAACACTCAGAATAAAAACATGTACTTGATCCAAAATTTATATCGTCCAAAGTCGATTGTCCTTTAGTACCATCTTGCATACATGTAACAGCGATAAAAATTTAATTCAGAAATATATTTTACTATGAACAATTTTTAGTTAAATCAAATAAAATTACTAATATATCGATTTTTATCTTATTTCTTACAGGTGCGTTATATTGTCGTGTCGGTTCGCGTTGCGTGTAACGTAAATACCGGGAAATATTCAACGCATCGTAGAAACACTTTCTATTTAACAAATTCTTTAGATGACGAGATTCATGTTATAATGTTATGCCGAAATAAGGATGGAATATATTTTGTTCAGCTAACACAATTTTACACGTAACATGTCCAAATCCATTTCAACTTTGCTATTTATTTCAATGCATCCATCAATATTATCTGCTCTGTTCTATCCAAGCAATATTTTTTTTATATCTCTTGGCTTGATAGTAATTATAATTCATTCATCGTCTTTTCCTGATTTTCATAATTATATCTTTTGTAAAGCTACACGTTTTGGGTCTGTATATCGATAAGTATAAGACACATTTGCTATAGACTTGAAACTTTCTTGTTATATTTTTATTGTGGAAAACGTTAGATAACTTTCCGAACGCTTTCTATATTGAGGGCATTCTCCTTTATATCTTTCTCTGCTTATGCCCAAGTTAAATATAATCGGTAGTTCAATAAACTTATTGTACAATCATATACATATATATCTATCTATCTATATATATATATATATATATATATATATATATATATATATATATATATATATACATATTGATATATTGGTGATTTTCTATCAGTGGTTAGACATAACCTGTCTTTTATTTACTATCCCATATAATTACATCCTGTCTTCGGTGTCATTTAGCTGTTAGTCAGATTTTCAAAAGTTGCCATGCCAGCTTTAAGTCAGCCCTTGATTAGATAGTAATTTAATTGTATTTATTATTCACTATATAAATTCTTATCCTCATCTGTCACACTCTCACGCGAATACAGGGACTTCTTATTACACTTTCACATTATATAAAGGTACACTGCAGAAACTTGGCCCTTACCGAAAGAAGTCATACGAACATTAAGAAAAACAGAAAGACGAATCCGAACGAGCTTTGCTTCCCATAAAATTACATGACTGAATTAAATCAGAATATGTCCGAAATAAAACAAAATTTGAAAATGTTGTGATATAGACAGCATTGAAGAAATGGGCTTGGGCTGGTCACGTCCGTAGGCAAGAAAATGGAAGATGGACAAAAGAACTGTTCCAATGGAGACCATATACTGGAATGCGCGCACAAGGGAGACCATTTAGAAGGTGGACAGATGATATTGTGGCAGTCGCAGGGATACAATGGCTTCAAGAAAGGCAGGATAGGCATCGATGGAGAAGATTAGGGGAGAACTACATCAAACCAGTGATGTAACACAGGCTTTAAGTTAAGATAATATATATATAATTTTCGTTTAGAAAGGTAAATCTAATACTAATTACCTCATGTCAACACTCAAAATAAAAACATGTACTTCATCCATAATTTATATCATCGAATGTCGACTGCCCTTTAGTACCACTAACCATTGTTCTTGTACACATATAACAGAGATAAAAATTTAATTCAGAAATGTATTTTACTATGAACAATTTTTTTACTTAAATCAAATAAAATTACTAATATGTCGATTTTTATGTTATTTCTTACAGGTGCGTTATATTGTTGTGTCGGTGCGCGTTGCGTGTAACGTAAATGCCGGGAAATATTCAATGCATCGTGGAAACTACATCGTCGAGTTCCTGCCAGGATTGATAACCAAGTAAGAATTTTCTGATTATTATTTACTCACACACCACACATTGAGGATGTCACCGGGAGTTCATTACGCTTTCTGAATTAGAAGGTTTTTCAGCTGATGTGAAGATAAGTTACTTAGGCCCATCCACCCTCTTATTCCTCAACCAAGGAGATGCATTTTCGGGACGGCATCATAAAATTGCTTCATCTCTCCATATTATTCTTATGAGCTCCCGGATAAACATCCTCGATGACTAATAAATTTCTTTATATTACAGCGCCGTTATCAAAGAGCAAGATCACATTCCCGGCTTTACGTTACACGTTCGGATTTTAAAAAATTTCGTTAGTCCGCGTGTTCGTTTTAGTGCGCGTTTATCGTTTGTTCTACGTCGACCGTTCTAAATTGCTACAGATGGCTTGTTCCCAAAATTAATCGGTAAGCAAATTTTTATATATTTGCATTTACATTCGTATACAAATATTTATATATATATAATAATACTTCAACCCATTAAAAGGCAGCTGGTAAAATAATTATAACATGATTCAAGACCTTTATATCCTTTTTCCCTTTTCATTTTGTCTGTTTTCTTTTTCAGATTATCCTTAAAATTTTCGTCTACTTCAAAATTTCTTTTAAAAATATTCCTTCAGATATATTCTTCTCCACATTCGTATCTTTTAAGTGATCCATTCCCCTAATATCTTTTAGTTTACATTGTTTTAAGTTAGCCATGAAATATTGCATTTATTTTACACGTATTCGCTGTTTCGTGCATCTCTTACATTTCAATTTATCATTTCTGTCATCCATCGGCGGTTTTGTTTCTTATAACTTGTTTTCTTTCCAATATCATTAAAACTGATTTATCTGTTCATAACATCTCGCAATTATTCCATAGAATATGGCTTTCTGTTTAGTCTCTAATTATTCATTAACAGCATTATTTTTTTTATATCCATTTCAAAGTTCTTCTTCTGATATAGTGTAAAATTCCTTTTCTATATACTCATTTCGAATACTACTTTCTATTTAACAAATCCTTTAAATGACGAGATTTATGCTATAATGTTATGCAGAAATACCTGCTGCTGATTATGGTCGTGCCTCATATATTTCCAGTCATTACTGTCCTAAATCGTTTCGGATCCAGTTCATTCCTAAAATTATGGTTATGCCGCTTGTTCTTTCCGAATGTAATAGGTACCAGGATGGAATATATTTTGTTCTGCTAACACAATTTTACACGTAACATGTCCAAATCCATTTCAACTTTGCTATTTATTTCACTGCATCCATCAATTTTATCTCATTATTTACAATAAACTCTTCAAAAAACTCAGTTTTTTTTTTGTTTGTTAATTAATTGTTTATTGTAAAGGTTTTCGTAAAGTGTCGATCTTGTATTGAAATCAATCAAAATTATTATTTTTTCAATATTGTTGTTTCGAATTAAATACCCTCGTATTGTATTTATTTTGCTTACCATTTCTTCATTAGGTGAAAAATATGCAGCAGTTAATGCTTGAAAACCAACAATTATCACGTGTTCAGTTTTTCGTAATGTTTTTCCTTGTCACTATTGCAACATTTTTAGAAGATATAACATTAAACTCGTTTTGTTAAACCTATGAAATTATTATTGCAATAGTTCGGTTCAGTTATTACTACGATGTCATACTCATTTTTGTTTAAAATTTTAGTTTGTTGTGCTTTGATTCTGCCTACATTGAGTAGCAAACATTTAATCGAGCTCTAACTCATTTCATAGGAAATTTAAAAATCATATCTTTTTTCCGATACATTTTTCAGTTTTGTATATGCTTCGCACTTATCGCTGAAATTTGAGTGTTTGATATTATCTAGAGCTTTATTTTTTGCTTCTATCTAAGGGATATTCCCATTATATATGATTTTGTTATATTCTGTAACAACACAAGTCTTTTTATCTTTCCTACTATCTATTCATAGTTTTTTCTGATTCTCGTCATATTCACAATAGTCTTCTGTATGTCCTAAATTATTACACAATTTGCATATTCGAACTGATGTGTTTCTCATACCTGAAGGATAAGAAACCGCACAGGATTCTATTTGGAGGTTCCTTTATTAAAATTTATAATAATTCTCCTTATTTAATCTAATAAAAGCTTTTTTAAATTTGTTTTCTACTTTATATAGAAATCAGAGCAGGCTTGTTTCCTGTGACAAGTGCAATACTTTCTTCTAAGTCTTCTTTAGTCGTATTTTCTATATCATGGACTTTAATTGTCGGTAGTAATTTTCATGCCATTCTTGTTTCTGTGTCTAGTAATTTTCAGTTTCCCTTTTAATCGTTTCCCGATATTCTTTCGTTTTGAAATGCATTATGATAGTTTTATTTGATTTTTATTTGGTTTCTTAGTCGGGCGTATGGTTTTTTTTGTGGATTAATTTTTTTTTGCGATTTTTCCATCGTTTCTGTTGCGTCTCTACTTTTGATTATTAATACCTCATCTGTCGATGTTTGAAAAGTTTGGCTCCACCTTCCTTTTGCTACTGTTTTTGCGTAGCTCACTTGTCGTTGCCGGCTTTTTTTTTCTGTTTTTTGTATTTCGGTTTTTATTTCGTTGACAACTTGTGCTACGATATTTTTATGTTCATTTTGCAGTATTTGCTCTTTTTTTTTAAAGCTACATACGTATTATTTTAGAAAAGTTTTTGTAAATTCACGAATCTTTTGTTATCACCTTCATTCTAGTTACGTTTAGGATATTTATAACTAATCACTTCCGGACCTTTATCGTTAATTTCCGTAATTGTTTCGTGTTTTAAATGAAAGCTTAGTTTATTCAGGAAATTCTCGCGTGATTTTTTTAATTAACATTTTCTATGTTTAACTGAATTACCTGAAATGGATCGATCTCCATATCAATATCATTATATCTTAGCTTAGTTCTGGGTTTATTGTAAAAACAGTTGGTGGCAGTGTCAAAACCACCGATCTAATTAAAAAAAAAAAAAAAAAAAATCGTACGTATCTATATAGTTCTTATTGTACGAAAAAATAAGATGAAAAGGAACAATCTCGCCAAAATAAACGGGATATGATGAAATTCACTGCCAGTTTATTCATAAAATTCCGTTTAAGTGACCGACCGAAAAATATTTCGCTGTTAACTTGTGTATTGCAATACATAATTTCTTATCATATCGCGAGAGATAAGAACGCACATAACACGATAACAACGACTACGCGTGTTTACCTTTACATGGAAATAACGATCTTTCAGCGGAGTTTCTGCAATCTTTGTGAATGTTATATCCTTTGTTGTTTTAGAAATTTTTTGTAGAAGTATGGCAGTATCGTAGACTGCTGTTAGATCCACGAACACTGCTCCTGTAATCTTTTTATTTTCACACTCGTTTTCTATATGCTGTGTGAGGTTTGTAATTTGTGAATTACATGATTTGCCATTTCTGAAACCAGTTTGTGCAGGGATTAATTGTAGATCTATCGATTCAAAAAGCTTAAAGATGTCCATAAGTTTTTTTTTTGCTTCTGTGCGATCTTTTTGTTGTGGTTTATTAGTGAAAAGTTGTAATTACACTAAATTATAAGAGACACCCACAAATTATGTTAATAGTCGGTAAAAACATAAACACGCGTAAACGTAATGCATTTTCAAGTACTTGTTTAAAACTGTATTATTTTAAACTATATCCCATTATGTTATTTATATGATTAATTCGGAAGTTTCTAATCGTATTAATTATTCACAGTAATATATTACGCACATGTCAAATCAATAATTTAATTATATTATGTACGTGAAATAACCACGAAAATTTTTCAAACGTCCGTATTTTAGAAATACATCCTAATTTTTCAAAATATACGTTTAAAAATGATGAATTTTACACCATTAACGAAAACTTGTAATTACTTAAATTATATTAAACGCGTGAAAATTATATTAGTAGTCCGTAAAAACAGAAAAAAAAAAAAACGTTGTATTACACACACTCAATAAATGTTACTAAAATATCGAATAATTCATTATAAACCAACTAAAATTAGTTGTTAGTAATTTACTAACACTATATTACGTGTTCAATAATCGAATAACGAGTAGTAACTATGTAAAGCTACTAACAAAAAGTAACTAAATATTATTTACAATAAGCGAGTAAATTATTTTCGTAGTATAAATCTGAGTAAATCGTTTCAGCGAAACCGACTTAACAACTGACTGCCTTGAACCGACTACTAAGTCAATAAACAATTATTCAATTTTCAAAAATTCATTTCGATTTTATTATTTGTATTTTTATATAATTTTTCATTAAAATAATTTGTAATTTACTTTATTCATTATTACTTTTCAAATGTTTTACACTTCTTACTACGTTCGAAAGATCGTGGCATCGTATATTATTTTATATATTTTTACGTTTTACAAAACCTCTTGCCAGTTGGAATAATTAAATTTAAAACAAACGTTATTTAAAGTATAAACAGCTTTTTAGATTAAAATTTTATTACAATTAATTGCAAATAATTAATGATTTATTATTAGTACATTACAATGCGAATTGCATATGAAGAAAACATTGAATATAATGTGAAACAAAAGTGACTTTAAAAAGAAACGATTAACTAATGGACTTTTACAAAACGATAAATAAGAATTACTATATATATATATATATATATATATATATATATATATATATATATATATATATATATATATATATGTATATATATATGTGTATATATATGTATATATATATATATATATGTATATATATATATATATATATATAATTTCGCGACGAAAAATTTAAATGCATCGACGAATGTTATGTATTTTTTTTTTTTTACAATGAAAAATTGATGGCGAATGAAATTGATTATCTATTATCATTGTTAGCAGATTTTTGAAATTTTTCCAGACGAAAACTATAAAAATCTTATTAAATTTTTCTGTAAAATTTAGACGAACGATTATATTTCAATTCGGACAAAGTCAAAATTATTCCTAAGCTAATACTTTTTAAAATCTCTCACCCATTTCGACTGATTCAATTTAACACATTTTCAACGGTTCGAAGTTTAAGTCCGTTCCGAAATTATATAGTTCGGGAAGTAATTGAATTATTTTCGAAAGCGGATTTAATTTTTTATTATTCTTGTTCCCGAATCAAATTAAGACTGTTGCATGTGCTGATATATGTTACATCAGTATAATACTGTATATTGTTGTATGTGTATATAAGTACCCGTATTATATATATATATATATATATATATATATATATATATATATATATAACCAATGTGTATGTGAATATGTCTACTGTGTAGGTATATGTATATTGGTGTGTCGTCAAAAAGAAAATTCATATTTTCACTGAATTTTCGTTCTCGAAAATTATTAATCGGAGCTCGTACTATGCTCCAACAATCTAATTAGGGACAGATTAATTCTGCAGGTCCTATACCACCATCAGCTTGCTTGAATGGATATACATATATATATATATATATATCCATTCAATATACCGTATGTCCCGTGAACGCAAAAAATTCCCCTACCTGGCACGTTTTATTCTACCCGAGAATCCAAATTCGGTTTAACCGCATGTTAAAAATATAGACGCGAGCGTTGTTTGTGGATTATCCTTTCGATTATAAAACATTCGAATCACGTACCCGTTTTCTACCGAATTGAAACTCGGAATCTGATGGATTTTCTCCCTTAGAGAGATACCGGGCCGTTGCAGATTATTGTTTGATTTTAGCGTTCGAATGAAGTCGTCTCCCTATTTCTATCGTTATGTGTGTGTGTGTCGTGTACATATGTCGAAGATTCTTCCATTAACGGACCGAGTTTCCAGTTTTAGTATTTACTACTGTTTTTACAGAAACGCGCGTATATAAACTTCGGTTTCCATTTCCATCATGTAATCTCTTCTCACTTCTTTCGGTTTGTTCTTCTATACTCTTCTCTCTCCCGTGTTCTTTTTTTTTTTTTTTTGTTTATTCGGCTTTGAAACAATTGTCGTTTCACTTGGCGAATGTTAATGACTACCTTCGAAATCTTTTACGATTTTTAATCGGATAGTCAGTGATCCTTACTCCGATTAAGTTTCAATAGAATGCTTCGAACTTTTCCCGAACTGGGTTTTAAATGGGAAATTCGCGTCGAAAATAAAGCGGATACGTTTTTACTTTTTTTGTTCCCGGTTCGCTTTGATGCATTCGTGCTAAATTAACACAGGTACTTTGGTCATCGACCTTAGCATTGTGTCTCTCAGCAGGATAATATGCATGTGCAAGCTGGGGACGGTCAGTTCATGCCAAAAGGTGGATATAGCATTAAACGATACACGTAGAATAATTAACTGGATACATCAAACCAACAAAGATAGAAAAAGTATATCTAGCTTGTAATATCGCCCCACCACACATAAGAAGAGAAGTTTCTATGGAAATAGAAAAATTAAAAGCAACAAACGATCCGCGTCATCCATGGTATGCTTAACGTCCGTCTCGAAGACTTCTCAAGAGACTTCCTGAACAGCATAACAGCTGTTAGTGGCAAGCCACAGAAGGTTCGACTGTCCAAATGGAAGGAATCGATTGCAACTGGCATAGAACCATCGGAAGATATAAAAATATGACAGAAATTAAACTGGTGCCAATGGAAAACGCTGAACACACTGCGAACTGTATGCAGTAATACTAAGAGAAACTTGGTAAAGTGGGTCCTCATAAATGGTAGTCTCTGCGAGTGTGGCCAAGAACAAGATCAAAACCATCTATTTCAATGCCCAAGAATAAAAACTGACGTAACGGATTTCGATCTACGGACTGACAAAACTAATAGAAAGATCGTGGCACTTATCGATTATTGGAAGGGAAAAATATAAAATTGCGTCATGGACACGAGGAAGAAGAAGATGTCGTATCGATTGTTTTTCGATTTGAGTTTTTTATTTTTACATTTTCGAATTCGATGAAAAACAATTTTATGTACCGAGTTATCTGTTAATAGATTTTCAGTTCCTGCAAAGCCGTCCTTGTGTAAGCAGATGTGTTTGACTTCAATTTTTGGATTTGAGTTCTGTTAAGTGTATATTGTTTCTTGCAAAAAAACATACGTATATGTTAAAAAAAAATAAAAGTAAAAAAAAACGTCTCCTCTTGACGCGGGGAAGAAGTGAAACTGATATAATATGCAATATCGTAGAAGATAAATTTTAATTTAATTCAGTAAACCGAGAACGGGTATATAATGAAGTTTAGATTGTGGAATGTAGTGATTTTTTATTACTTAATTACAAAAATCAGTTTAAATCACTAAAAGTTTATTTCCTTAAATTTCACAAAGCTTTTCGGAAACTACTCCATTATTAAGCGATATTTAAATGAAATAAAAATTTAAAAACACAAAATATTAATTTAAATATAAGTTCACAAATTTATACATATAAAATGAAATATGAATACTTAAAACAATCTGACAGTGACTGTGGTAAACAACACAATCCTTTATTCCTATGTATTATTTTTCACATTGATTACAATTTAATTTATAGACTCACTGAATTTTTTAATATATTTCTATCTTCTATTTTGTTACTAATGATTGATTTTAATAATGTATTTATTATTTCTTATTGCTAAATCAATGTTATATTTGTTAAATATTTTAATTATTTTATATGTATGACTTCCTACATAATTTATTGAACCTAAATAATTATTTTGATATTTTTCTGTATTTATATTGACTTCAGTTTCATTCCATATTTGATCAACTATAATAGGGTTATATTTCTTTCTTATTTCTATTTGATTTTTAATGTTTATTGATTTTGCTCTATTGATAAGACTTCTTAAACCTCCTAATTTATGCATTTTTGGGTGAAATGAATCATTTGGTATTAATGTATCTGTTTGTATAGGCTTTTTGTATATATCTATATCAATTTTTTGGTTAATAATGTTAATTTTTAAATCTAGAAAATTTATTATTTCTAATGTAAATTGAATGTTTTTATTATAATTATTTAGATTAGATACAAAACTATTCAACATATCATTCTCATCATTATTATTCCATATTATTAAAATATCATCAACATATCTTTTCCATAATTTAACATTATTTTTAAATATATTATTATTTTTAATGTTATTCTCTAATTTGTTCATATAAATATCAGCTTGAATGGATGATAATGGAGATCCCATAATTAAACCACTATTTTGTTTATAATATTTATTTTGAAACTGAAAATAATTTTTATGTCTCCAATATTCTTATATAATGATCTTTATGAATATTATTATTTAAATTATTTTTCTTAATATATTCTATTACTTTGTCAGTAGGAATGTTGTTATACATGTTAACTTCCATCTAACGATGTTAGTATATCACTGTTCTGAAGTTTTATTTCTTTTAGACAATTTATTAATTCTGTATTATTTTTTATACTAAATTTATCTTCGAATTCATAATTTTCTTTTAAAAATTTGCTATATTTCTTGAAATTTTATAAGCTGGTGTATTTATGCAGTTTACTAGTTTATTTTCTTTGTGTAATTTTATTAAGCCTGTTAAAATTGGTGCTTCTGGATTCATTTCAGTTAGATTTTTGTGGAATAAATGCCTACTTAAATTATTATTATGATCATTTGTTTGGTTAATATTAGATACTAATTGATTGATAGATTTTAATTCTTTTTTGATAATTTCATTAAATCTAATTGTTGGATTTTTATTTTCTTTAAATTATTATTATTTATGGAGTTATATAGTTTTTCTAAATATTCATCTTTATTTATGATTATAACTGTATTACCTTTGTCAGCTTTACATATGATTAAATTATGAATTTTTAATTTTTGTTTTAATTCTATAATATCTTTTTTATTTTTGTTATTATTATCTGTTTCTTTTTTAGCATTTGTTTGTTTTAATTTTATTAAGGCATTACTTATTTCTACTCTCAAATTATTTTGTACTACTTGATCGGTATTTTGGATTATATTCTCACAATTTATGTCTAATTTCTCAATGCTTTTTTGGTTTAAATGATTATTGTTATTTATATATTTTAATCCCTTGTTAAGTAACTTTTTATTGCTTTCTGTTAAACTTACATTTGATAAATTAACTACTCTATCTGAAAAATTGTGATAATTATTTTTAATTCTAGGATTTTGGTGTTCTAATAATTTATTTCGTTTTTTATTTATGGAATAATGATGTTTTTGTACTTCTTGTTTTATGTAATTATTTCCTATTTCTGATATAATTAATTCATATATTTCTCTTACATAATTATTTTGTATAATAATGGATTGTGTTGTTTTACAGATTGTTTTAAGTATTTATATTTCATTTTATATGTATAAATTTGTGAACTTATGTTTAAATTAATATTTTGTGTTTTTAAATCTTTATTTTATTTAAATATCGCTTGATAATGGCGTAGTTGCCGAGAAAAGCTTTGTGAAATTTGAGGAAATAAACTTTTAGTGATTTAAACTGATTTTTGTAATTAAGTGTATATTATGCCCAATGAAACGACGCTTATTTAATAAACTCACGATTTCCGACAATTTTCACAATGTTCGCTAGGCATAACTTTACGTGGCCATGACTGAAATATTTTCGTTTTCAAATCTACTTCACATATACATCCTTTGTGCAGCGAAGATTTTAACGAAATAACGGATAGCTGTGGCGAAAGAGAAAATACGAATTCGCAAAAATTTTTTACGCGTATCTTATAAATATAAATATCCCCCCTTGTGCTTATCTTTCGTCATCTGGCCATTCTAAATTGTTTAATTACTCGACTGAATTACTTTATATATTATATGATTATTTTATTATATTTTATGTACTGTGATAAAAGATGTAAGCTGGTTTTTAATCTGGGTTGTATAATTTGTAATAAGGTTATTGGGTAATAAACGGTAATAATTTTTTTGAAAAATCTTTTCTGCGGTGATTATACATTTCATATTGCATCATAATATGTTCGATTGAGTCAATTTCTCCACATTCGCATAAATTACTCTATATTATACTCAGTTTATGCGTGGTTTCCGGAGTTCTTATACGGCCTATTATAGTATTAGACATATGTACCATAGAAATTCTCCGCTTATTTGTAAACCATCTATTCTTCTGTATAATTTTTTGAATTTCAAAATATTGCTTCCCAATATTTGCACTGATCTTTTCTTATTGTGTTTTCCATTCATCATTTATTATCCGCTCTATATGCGGTGTATTATCCACGCGGTACTTTAATTTTTTCTACTCTATTATTTCGATTTTTTTTTTCAACTGCTCTATCTACTCTCTCATTTCTCTCGATACCACTGTGTCCAGATATCCATTTTAAATATATTATATGATTATTTTTTTTAAGTTTACTAATTTATATTAAATATATTGAATATTATACTATCAGTGATGCGTTCTTTTTTTAATTATTTTCTATATCGCTGATATAGAATCTTTCAATATTAAAAAATTTTTATTTTTTATATTCCCGATTTTGTTTTTAATGCTTTCAAAATAGCTATTATTTCAGCTGTGCATGATGAATAAATTTTTGATAGTAGAAATGATTTTAGGTTGTTTTTACTTTTATTATATACTGCCCGTCTTCTTTTATTGATTCATCTGTGTAAATAATTTAAAATTCGCTGTATTTGCTTTGAATTATGCCGTTTAATGTTATTATTCTTACGACATGTTTCTAAATCAATATCTACACAAAAATTGGTATTATTAAATTTGAATACACTGCCGAAGCTTTAATATTTGTTAATATGTTGATGTTATTTAATCTTGGTAGCTTTTAAGTAATACTGGGATCTTTTAACTCTTCCAATATTTATTGTGTATCGAAATATTTTCTAGTATTACTATTTGTCTACTAATCGGATCTTGCCTTTGTACTTTACATTTTAAGAATAGAAATTAACTGCTAGTGTTCCTTTCAAACTAATTTACACGGTTATAACTCGAACATTTGTTTTATTTTCATGTTTATATTCGCCTGCTGGCGAGTATTGCCAGTTTGCAATAATAATAATAATAATCAAATAGAGTCAAATGAAATTACTTCGCTCTAATAAAACATTTCCAATATCACATACGACAAAATAATTGTAATGTTAATTAGATAGTAATTTAGATATATAAAATACAACGCCTATGTGATATGCGAATTGAAAAAAATAAAATTTTTTCGTTCACTTACGTCACAAACACATTACACACATTCATATTTTTACACACTTGTACCTATATGTATTTTTATACAATGAACATATAAATACAATGAAACTTATTTATTTTGAAGAAACATGTAAAAACTACGAATAACGCTTGTTATATAAAAAGACAGTGGAAATCCATTGAGTTCTTTAAATGCATACAAAAACTAGTGCAACAAGATATGATTCATGAAGATTCATTTATTATGATATATAACAGAAAGACATACGTACATATATTATCGTATAATTAATATAAGAAGAGAAATGTTTAAGGTTCGATACGAGTTGAGTAAATAATGTAATATACAGGTGAACAGAATTTCACTAACGTAAAATTGGATATAACCGTGTGATAGCTGAATAAATGTTATTAACAACTTGTTTTTCTTTATTAACGTGTCATATACTGCTGCAAGGTCGGAGACACGGATGAGAAGACTCAGATTAGAATTGAAAGGTCGGATGATTGGATGAATCGAAGAACAAGATGCATATTATCTGGTCCTGAATTCAATAATTCGTTCAAAGTCGTTGGCAGAGCTAATTTAGAGCGCAAGGAGCTGTTATTAGTAGAACGGATTAGGAGATGATGTACCGTGATGGTATTGTTGCCGCAGGAACAAAGCGGAGGGAGTTGACTCTGTGAAGTAGGTAACTGTGAATGATAGCTGTATGGCCAAGTCTAAGACGGTGTAAAACTATTTCAGATTTCCGCGATAAGTCAGAAGGAGTAATGAAACGCGCAGTGTCTGATTTTATTGATCTTAATTTTAAGGGTTTAAACACGTATTTAGCCATACCAAATGGAATGTTCCATATGAGAGCACTGGTTGATAGAGTGCGAAGTATAGACGTCTTAATATTAATCATAATATAATAATCTTAATTATAATAATGTTGTGATATCATTAAAACGGACAGTTAACGACTGTGCTTGAAAACATGCCTACAGACATGTTCACGTTTATTATGCCGTTGTAACTATTTCAAATAACAGTGATCACGAAAAAATACAATAATGCGATGGTTAAATTTGTAGATTGAAAAAATGACCACGCGGCCAATCGTAAAGGTGATCTACATGATATAAACAATTACAGCGACTACTTATTAATATGGGAAAATTATTCGGTAGAACGTCACACACACATCACATCGTTGATCGTCTAACACGTACAACGCGGTCAATAAATCAATTAAGATCGTAATTTGTATTACGCTCAGATCATCTACAATTGTCACCTTAGATAGGGAGTCGTGATTTAATCCGCCGGTGATTATTTCTTGGTGCCTCGTATCAGCATCAAACTTTAACCTCATTTCAGGACGAATTAAAATTTTCGTCGAAAGAAATGATTCAACGATAGAATTTAACTGTTCGGTAGTGTCATCGGAACTCTGATGTTTCCTTTTTGTTAATAAAAATTACGAATAGCGCGCAAGACAAGCCTCATAAAGAATTCTTTATTCCTACATCGATCTGAATTAAAATATTATTTACACGAAAGTAATGTCGACATACGCAGAATATATTATGCGGCAACTACTGAACAAACTGGGATGATGGTATTTCAGTGGGCGGCAAAAAAATTAATAATTTGCGCTACGCTGACGATATTGTCATTATAAGTAGCTCGTAGGATAATACGTCAAAGTTTATACAGAATCTCGAGGATCGATGGAGAGAATATGGATTACTAATATACAGGAACAAAACAAAAGTCATGATAGTAGAATGGTAATGGCAAACGGAAGAAAGTATGTGGATTGGATGTTGTGGAAAATTTCACATATCTCGGTTCATACTGACAAATAACGGTAACTGCTTACCGGATATAAAGATGAGATTAATATTAGAGCGTAGTGCGACAAAAAGATTATCTCCGATTTAGAAAGATACGGCATTGTCTATAAACACAAAGCTTAAACTGTTGGACTGTCTGGTGTTTTCAATTGCTACTTATGCGTGCGAGAGTTGGTCCCTCACTGTAGACTGCGCTAACAGAATAGACGGATTCGGAAGTTGGACCTACAGGAGCTTACTAAGAATATCGTGGATGGACCGAAAAACTAACGAATATGTCTTCCAAAAACTAAACATACATATGCGGCTGTCATGTAGAATAAAGAAGAGATTCTTGAAGTTTTCCGGACATATAGGGAGGAGATGCGGACTCTCTGCAAAATCTGATAATTACCGGGAAGAGGAAAAGTGGAAGAGACCGCGGATGCGCTGGGTTGACCAGATAAAATCACTAACTGGATTAAATCTACATGAAGCATTGTTGACTTCTCAAGACAGATCGGATTGGAGAAGAAAAGCATATGCGGCGCGGTCTCATAATATCGCTACATCCTTGCGAGAGTCCAAAGGGAGAAGAAGAAATATCGACATAATACTGATGCTAGAAGTTAGGTTTATTAATAACGAGAGCTACATGATAATACCGAACTATATCATCTACCGGGTGTATAGCTAGCTGGAAAAAAAACCAACTCATACAGGAGCAACTATTAGGAAATTCATTTCTCGTTAATTATGCCGTTGTAAAACAAAAATGAACCAACTGTATTAACAGCTATTTATTTACATCGAAGCGTAAAGAAAGAATAGAATGTTATCAAATCAACGGCAACACGATTTATTTTCGACGGCAAGTTCGATCGAAAAAATAAAAACCTACTGGGGATTCGTGCTTGACTACACTTAGAGAAGTAGCTTTAAAATCAGCTATCAACCTACGTAAATGTACCCAGATGATTGACAACCTAAACTCCACAACACCTGGTTTTGATCTACCTCGATCAATGTGGACTCGATTGAACCGAACAGAACAGGTCAAATGCTAAAGCTGTGAGGCCTTTTCAATACCCAGGAAGGTGACTGTAGTGCGGAATGCCAGTCTACCGATCACATTGTCACAGAATGCCCTGACTCTACAAGGACACTGGACCAGACAAGGATCTCACGTACAATGCGAGGGAATGGCTCAAACGATTGGACCTGAAGCTATAGGACGAGGCGGATATAGATCCCGTACACAGTAAGTAAGTAATGTTACGCCAGGATATTTGGGGGGGGCAACAGACAACTGAAAAGTATTTGAATTTTCAGAATTTTTCTTAACTCTATTTCTAGTAATTACACTATAATAAAAAATAATGATCAAGTATCCTTATCATCGGATTACTCGATCGTTTTACTATCCATTAATATATACATAAGTGTTTAGAATGCGGATTCCGCCAAGTTGATTACATAATTATCTGTACAATACTTCGAAACAAGCAAATTCAAATTAATCTGAAAAGGAGATTGTATAATCAATATGTATTCCCAGTCCTTGTATATGCTGCCGAAACATGGTCATATACAAAAACAAATATACGGAAGATAAGAAAGACCCAAACTGCACATGAGAGAATGTTGCTCAACATCAGACTATCGGATCGGTACAGAAACGCACAGATACGAGAACTAACGAAGTTGGACGATGCAGTGGAACGAATTGCTAGAATAAAGTGGAATTGGGCTGGTCAAGTAGCCCGAAGAGATGACAACAGATGGTGAAAGCGGGTCATACAATGGTGGCCGATAAACAAAAGAAGAAACCAGGGTAGACCGAAGACAAATGGCACGATAATATATCGAAGGTAGCCGGGAAACAAAGGTTGCGAAAGGCACAGAACAGAAATAGAAAAATTGGGGAAAGCCTTCATCCAGGAGTGGATAGATAAAGGCATATCGTGATATCGTGACATATATTATGTGTGTATGTATATGTTTGTAAGCATTCGTACATATACGTATGTATACACATATTGGTAATATTTTAAAACCTATCAATATTATCGATTTTATTTCCTTTCTCATTTTTTAGTCGCTTTTATCACTGGCTCGAAATTTCTGTAAAGTTCAATTTTCTTCAGCTATGTAACCGGAAAGTAGGGTTGAAAATCTAAACTGCGAATTATAGTTGTAATGTCGTGTCGGATTTTCATGTTATCGTTATGGTTATTGTTCTTTGTCAGATTATCACGTTATTATGGTTCGTCTTTTTTCACGCTATTGTGTCGACATTCCAACGCGAGTGTTAAAATAAAACGAGTTTAAAAGTTAAATATGGAGTGTCTTTTTTGACGAATAACAAAAAAAAATCGTTCATACGCCAAAAATAGAATCGAACGGGGGGGGGAGAATTTTATTTCATTCTTGACACTTCCCGCGGCCTTCGACATTGGAATTTAATATATCGCTCGCGACGAAACGAATTCGCCTTTGTAACGAATAAACTTTTACAGTCTCTTCATTCTCCAAAACGGTAATATGTAGAAAATAGCGAATTCTTTTCCACATCTTAAAAATAACTAGTAGTCCTTTGACTACGAGTTTTGTTTGTGTGTGTGTGCGCGCACGCCCATGTAACCGACAATTTTTACTAGTACTATACTCGGGATGGGGCTGAATTTTAATACCGTCGAATTTTGTATATATGGGAATTTTCTGTGAAATAAAATTGTTCCTTTCTGCGTTAAATTTCGTAAGAAATAGTTTAAGTTTATATATATATATATATATATATATATATATATATATATATATAATAGAAGTGCTGATTTAAATTATTAATTTGGAGATCCGTTTTTAGAAGTATGTATTATTATACGTGGTGGCGTAGTTACTAGAATGTCCGACTTTCAAATTTATGGTCGAGGGTACCGACATACAATGTTTTTCATCATTATATAATTCTTAATTATCGCGGAAAAGACAGTGGCACCTCACTCTGTATAACATCATATGCGCGCGCATCTGCGTTTCGTATAATTAGTGCCCTGAATGCTAGTCCATAGTGTACGTAAAAATAAAACGATCAATTGCTAGTAATGACGTTCGGCAATGAACAATACGACGTCGATGATATATGTATTAGAAATCTGTCGAATACGAACGATCCACAGACATTCGCGAAATTATATTGCATTAAATTATCGTGAAAGAAAATCTTCCAATGTAGTACGTATTTTATATCAAAATGCACTATCCGATGTTTACTTAATGAGAGCGGGAGTGCTACAGGGTAGTGTTCCAAATCCCACATTCTATTGCAAATTTTCCTTCTACCGCTGAAGTGCAAGTTAATTATATTGTTATTTTAACATCACATCATGATGAGACTATAACATCAAACATGTTACAGCATGCGCAAAATATTGTAGAGAAGTAGTTTAACAACTGGCGTATAAAAATAAATGAAGATAAAACTGTTCATATGATCTTTACAAATTTATTGGTGTCCTGCTCCTCATTAACCTTTGGTGGTGAAATTATTGCTCAAAATGAGGTAGTCAAATATTTGGAAATGCATTTGGATAAGCGATTGACTTGAAGAAAACATTTAATAACCAAACGAACTGAGCTTCAGTTAAAACTGAGAGAGCTGTATTAGTTAACTAGTAAAAAAAAGTCCAAACTTAGCCTCAATAATAAATTGCTGGTATATAACGTAGTTCTAAAGCCTGTGTGGGCGTACGGTATTCAGTTCTGGGAGTGTGCGAAAACACAGATTAATACAAATATTTCAGAATCGAGCTCAAAGCCAAATTTTATGATATTTAAAACAGTAATATTGTTTACTATATTATATGCTGCTCCAGTTCGTTGTTCGAGACCAGCCATAATAATTTAATGAAACTCCGGAGACTACAAAACCATGGCTTTAGAGTAATCTTAAATAAGTCTATATTTGATCGTCAAAATAGATATGGTTAAAGTTACGAAATTCTCCGATAGAACGTAAATAGTAATAACAATAATAATAATGATATATTTATTAAAACTTTCGTGGTTGTTTTTCATCCGTCTGAACTTATTTTTGGCGAAAACCACGTCCTGATTATTGATTTGGACAAACTGGAAGGTCTATTAATACATGTTGTAGATTGTAAATATATAGGTCGATCAGCAGCGTCGGAAAATCTCTACAGCTGATCATTCTATAGACTTCAAGATGAGGAAGGTACTGGTAACGGAGCAAAAATATGGGAAGCGAACAGTCCGAGAGGCTATTGAAATAGAGTAGCATGATAATTTCAACAGGGAGGATGGATTTCGGCTTCCTGACGCTTGAAAACCAGTATTATTAAGCAGTAGAGAAAAATTAAAATATCCAACTCAATTTGCTAAACGTTGATTATAGAAGATATGACCAATCACAATGCAGAATTATTAGGTGATGGATCACCTGACGGTAGGACCAAATTGACCAATCACAGCCCTGGAAATATAAAGTGCCGATTAAGAAGTGCGTATAACAGGAATTAACTAATGGTTCGGCGGTTTAATTCATTTCTGATGATCAGTGGTGTAAGTACACTCGAAACGTTAAATTCTATTAATAATCGGGACGCGGTTTTCACCGAAAATAAGTTTAGACAAATAATCTTCTTCTCGTTTCGTTATCCGATCCGGATGTCGTGACCTTATTTGATGCAAGTTATAAGACGTCGCTATTTATATCGATTCTGCGCTAGATTCATGATTTGCTGTGTGTCTAATTTACATAACCTTGTGATTTGATCATTATAACTGCTCATCAGTCTACCTTGCTTCCTTTTTCCATTAACCTTTCCTTGCAAAATTGTTTTCTCCAGCCCATTTGGTCGTATTACATGACCAAAAAAGCCTAGCATGCGTCTTTCAATGGATGGTACTAATTGCTCAGTGGGTTCGATTTTCAGTTCTTTTAAAACAGAATCATTTGTTCTGTGGGCCGTTCATGGGATCCTTAAAATTTTTCGTTATTCTTCGTTTTAAAAGCTTCAAGCTTCATCCTCATCGATTTATTAATCGTCCAGGTTTCTGAGCCGTATGTAAAATTAACGTTTTTAGGAGTAACAGTTTTGTTGTTTTAGAGATCTTATGATTTTTCATATACAGTTGAGTTTCCCAATCCCGACATTTGCAAGAGCTAACCGTCTCCTTATTTCTTCTTCTGATTCGCCATTTTTGGATATGCACGAACCCAAATAAATTAATTTATCTTTAATTTCAATATCTCGCAGCTGAGTCAGTGGTTGTTGGATTTTGTTTTCTTTATCAATGATAAGCATTGAACATTAATGTTTATTCAGTATTAAGCTAGCCTCTTTGCCAACCACATCTATTCTTGATTGTAATTCAAACATTTCTTGTTCTGTGCTGGTCAGTAATACAGTGTCGTCTGCAAATATAATATTTGTAATTTTTTTCCCTCCGATAGATATTTCTCCTTGCCATCCTTCCATTTTTTTCTTACAATCTATTCCCCGTAGATGTTGAAGAGAATCGGTGAAATACAGAAACATTGGCGTACTCCCTTTCTTGCTGAAAACTCTTTCGATTTCTCGTTCTCCAGTTTAATAAAACCTTTATTATTTGAATACAATTTTTTTATCAAACAAATTAGATGATTCTTTGTTCCCATTTCTAGTAATATTTGCCACATTTTCGTCCACTTGATGTTGTCAAAAGCTTTCTGGCAATCTAAAAAATGAAGCAGTCCCGGAATGTTATATTCGTTTAATTTTTCTATTATTTGTCTTATATTTAATAGCTGTTCTCGTGTGCCTCTACCTGGTAAAAACCTAGCTTGTTCTTCCGAAATTTGCGGTAGGAGATAGTATTTAAGCCGGTCTTGTAATACATATAGTAGTATTTTACTGGCATGACTACTCGATGCTATTGTGCGGTAGTTCCCAGGCTTGTTTTTTTTGTTTTGCTGAAGCTTGAGACATACCTAACTTACTAAAGCCTTGTGGTCACTGCAACAATCTAATCCTGGGTATATCTTCACATCTTTCATCGAAGATCTCCACCTTGTATTTACTCTAAATATCGTTCTGTTTAATTGTCTGTATTGACGCGTTTCAAAAAGAGTATTAGAAATTCGTTCTTAGAATTGGAAATTTTATTATTATATTATCGTGCATATGCATCTATTGTATCTGATAATTTATATTACTTAATTTTTGTTCAACTTGTTAATGATACATTAAATAAAAAAATCAATTCCAAATTTAACTGCAAAAGGTGATGGATTATGAAAGTATTTGGGTTTCTGGATTGTTATAATGATATTTATGTAATTGTAGATAATTGTCGGTATTATGTTATTTCGTTTTAAATATTTCACACGTTATTATAATTAAGTATCAGAAAATGATTGTGTATATATTTATCTTTATTTTATTTTTATATTTATATATGTTAGGGTGTACAATGATGATGAAAGACTCAACATAATAGAAAACCAGTTATAAGGCCACTACGGTTTTTAGCCATGGCCTTTTGGTTGTTTCTTGAGTATATCTGAAAAAAATATATATATATCAATTTACTTTTGGATTTATGGTTTCGTCCTTATTTAGTATGACGAACTATTAATTTGTAATTTAACAGCTTAAATATTCTACCTATTTATACGATTACGATCAACTTATTTTTGTTCTGCTTATATTCATAAAGAATCGAATTGTAGAAGAGTATATTTGGTAAGTTTTAAGTATAAAAAAATTAATTTTGTATTACATATATATATATTTTATATGAATTATTAATATTTCGGTCTTGCTTTTTTTTTTTATCAACAATGCAGTTAAATTTTCATTCATTTATCCCACATTTATTTTATTCTTATTCAATGCAAATATTTTTTTACTCATTCCGATATTGGTACATAATCTATAATATAAAAATGAATCGCTAAATGTGTTGGTAAGCGCATAACTCAACAACGCCTGGACCAATTTGGCCAATTCTTTTTTTGAAATGTTCGTTGAAGTTCAAGGTTGGTTTTGACGGCGAGAAAAATTCGAATAGTTGCCGCAAAAGCCCTAAAAACATCCCAGAGGGGAAATGGGGGTGACTCATTAAAATTTCGAATTTTGAAAAATTTCGATTAAATCGATATGGTTATGATAGATATTAAAATTACGAATTTAAAACAGAAAACCGTTTTTCGTTACGATCGATAGGTCTCGAGGTACGAATTTTCGAAAATCGATGACTTGCCACCTTTGGCAAGGCATAGCGAGCGATGTAAATATTTTTAAACGATTTTCTCGAAATAGTCGTTACTATATAAGATCTATAGGATAAAGCGAAGAAACCGCGAAAAAAAATTTCAAGCCGAACCCAAAAATTTCGAAAGGGACACACACCTTTCGATTTTTTCAAAATTTCGATTTTTTCGCAATAATTCGCGAACGATTCGAAATTTGAAAAAATTGTTTACACGAAAGTTATTTGTCATTAATGCGTCTAACGATGGTATTGCAGTATTTTTATATCGAATACTCGCCGAGAAAATTGGGCTTGAAGAAATTTCGTTATAAATTTGTTTTTTAATTTTTTGTATAATTCCTAATTCTCCATCGGTATTTGTGCTTTATTTAATTCAGCTAATAAATTAATACATTTATTGAGTGTGGGGCGATACGAAGTTCGCCGGGTCAGCTAGTGTTACTATAAAAACATACGCATATGCATATATATTAAAAAATTGATTGTAATTCATATAATTGAAATTTGTAAAAAATAAATTATTCAACCTTGTACCCTTGTGCGTTTTGTCTAATATAAAGTATGGCTAACTACAGTCGAAAATATAAAAATTGAAGTCTGAGTGTGCGTAATATGAAATTTTCTCTAGAGAGCAAAAATAATTTCCAGACATTTACAGCGTGTGAAGGATGACGTTATACTCTGTAAAACCATAAACGTTGTTTTATTTAAAGTAAATGCCGGTTGAAATATACAATTTAATGTTATTATAACTATTGTAACTAACTCTTCTATATCATAATGTAATACAATATCTTTAGTAATATACGATAAACAAAAGTTGCACATAATAGTTTCAAAAAATCAATTGAAAATTAGTTAAATCACTAAGATTTATTTTCTTATAGAAAACACAAAGCTTTTCGGCATTTACGCCATTATCAAGTGAAACATTTTTAAAAAATCATAATTTTAAAATATAAATTAAATATAATTACTTAAAAATATTTGATGGTGATTGTGAAAATATACTCCAAAAATGCTGTTTTGTCTATTTTTTGAATTGTTGAAATTTAACATGAATATATTTGTTTATTAATTTTGTTTTTTTATATTAATTTTTTTCTTCAATATTATTTTCCGGATTCTGTAAAAGTTGTATACTGGTGGAATTTTAAATTTTTCATTCCTCCACAAACATGACGTTTAAGTCGTTATGAAGGGTAAGATTTGAGACGTACCAGGGAGCTGCAGTAATAGTTCTTAATAGCTTATTTTGATATCGTTGCATTTTCTGTAAGTTAGATGTTTTGGCGCAGCCCCATAGTTGTATACCATATACCCAGATCGGTCTTAGGGCAATTTTATACAGCAGAGTTTTATTTTCCAACGATAACCCTGATTTACTAGTTAGCATCCATGACATAGATCTGGTTTTAAGCCTCAAATGCTCTATTTTCTTCTGAATGTGGGTAGCCCAAGTCAACCTAGTGTCCAAATGCACGCCCAAATATTTTACACTATTGGTATTTGGAATGGCAACGTTGTTTATTTAGATTGGTAGGCGTTCAATCTTTCGATTTGTGAAAGAAATATGCGCTGATTTAGTTTCATTGACTACAACGCGCCATCGTTTTAGTCAAGTCTCTACATGCTCCAGTGACTCCTGCAGTTTTTTTGTGGCTGTGTTTTCACTCTTATCCACAGCTAGGATTGCTGCGTCATCGGCGTACAATGCTACTTCTGCATTACTAAGCTTCGGGAAGTCGGACGTGAAAATTAAGTATAATATTGGACCGAGGACGCTTCCCTGCGGTACGCCCGCCCTTACTGGAAAAATATCTGAGTATTCATCAGCTATTTTCACTCGAAAGTATCTCTCTTGTATGTACGATTTAAGTAGTAGATAGAAAGGGTGAGGAAGCAGGAGTTTAAGCTTGTACAACAGTCCCTGGTTCCACACCCGATCAAAAGCTTGCTTAACATCCAGAAATGTAGCTGTACAGATATTCTTGTTTTTCAAACTATTTTCAATAATCTTTGTTAATCGGTGAACCTGTTCTACAGTGTTGCGACGCTTACGAAAACCAAATTGAAAATTCGGAATTATTGAATTCATAGCTAATATTTGGAATAATCGTTTTAAAATTAGTTTTTCTAGAAGATTTGAAAGAATAGGAAGCAGCGAAATAGGCCTGTATGACGAAACCAGTTCAGACGATTTACCATGCTTTGGTACAACATTTATTTGAGAAAACTTCCAACTCAAGGGAAAATATTGGTTACGTAGGACAGACAATACTTTTAGGTGGCAACTCATTTAAAAGAAATAATTAAGAAATAAATATTTGTCGTTGTTGTTAGACGTATGAATTTTTTTTTCATAAAATTTGCGACTTTCTTTCTATTTATATTATAATATTCCGTCGGTTATCCCACAACGGACGATTCGTTTTGTTAAAATAATCTTCGCGTTCTTCTCTTTATTTTTGTCGCGACCGATCTTAGGGAGTGCCGTTTCTATTTTATTTAGTATAATAGCGGGTATTAATTTTCCCGCGCGCTCATTTCCGGGTTGTTTGCGCGGAAAAGATATTAATAAGATAAGAACGGAATTGATAACCGGAACCGAAACAAGAATACTCTGTAATAAAGAGTCGTAGTAAAATTCGACGAACTGACGTCGTCCGAAACGTTTATTACGGACACAATCGTAGCCGAGAGTAGAAGACGAATAACTAGTAAGAGGTTGAAGACATTAGTAGAACAACAACCGGGATGAATAACGTTGCCAAGTAAATGGAGTGGAAAAACCGATAACGGATGAAGAAGGTTCTTTAAAAAGAAAATCGAAAAGAAGGACGAAAAATCGGACGTTGGTTTGTCGCGTCCTACTTTATACCGACGAGGGTTCTGGGCTCCGTCCGTACTTGTGCCAAATTCTGACTTCGTATCACCCTTAAACTTTTTTATAATCGCGTGTCGTCATTTTATAATAATGATGAGAATAATAACGATAATGATGGTAATCGTCGTTTTTATTGTTGTCGGTAGATGGGAAATAAGTTTTTAACTGTCGTCGTTAAATTGATTTTTCCGAGAAAGATTCGCGTCTCATTTGTCGAAATTAGTTAGTCGAATTTTTAAAACATATTATAACCGAAAATACCGACGAAGCGTTGTTATTTTTCGGAAAATCTTACAACGGTGGAGAGGCGACTTATTGCGATTATGATTAGAAATTGTGTATATAGAAACGAAATGATTACAACAATAGGGGACATCTAGATGGATACACATATAGAAGAATATATGATTATTATTCTTTAAAACAAATTTAGATAAATTATTATCTAGGTAAAACTGAAAACCTTATATCAATATTGACTAGAGTGAATAAATATCACAAGGTTATCATGAGAAGGCGTTGAAATTAGTAAATATCAAGATAATTTCGATAGAGAGGATGGTATTCGCTCGAGTGATATTTGAAATCCTATCTTAGGTTAAATTAGAAAAAACACTAAGAAAAAGAAATAAACAATGCAAAAAATATAGACCAACCAGTAGCTGGGGGCGGTCCTCTAACGACCAATTAAATTCGTGAAATTGTTAGTAGTTGTAATAGTAGCTACAGGTGTAATGTCTGAGAAAGAGCATGGTCGCTTAAAGGGTGTACAGACGTTCCTTTGATAGTTCAGTCAGTTGATGTTCTGCCTCGATAATGGATTGTATACGTGTCACAAACGTCGACTTTCAAAAATAGTGATGTGGTATCTCCCGAAAGTTTTTTTTTTTTAAATTTATTTAAAAAAAAACAATATTCTAGAACACATATAGCAAGGCTGATCTCTTGGACACTTCCAGTGAATTACAGAAGCGTCGGCAACCACAACATCTTTCATAGGTTGGTATTATCGGAAGTGTGCCACTGGATGCACCTTCCTTTCGTGTTTGGTTACTTTGTTATAGATAATTGCTTAATGATGGTCAACTCGCAATAATAAAAAGTTATAACCCAAAAAAAAAAAAAAAAAAAAAAAAAAAAAAATTATTAAGGATCATATCCTCAAGAAAGATTTTTCTTAACTCTACTTATTCTGTACAATTCTGCGAACTCGTCTATTAAAAATCTCTATGTTGCTCACCTCACACATATCGCTCAGGTGTACCATAGGATAGTGTATTATAGGACGTTATCTGTTTTTAGTTTTAATAAATGATTTACCTAAGGTTACATTGAGAGATTTGATGATGATTTGTACAGTCGATTTTTTAGATTAAATACTATATGTTTAAAAAAACAAATACTGGATTAAGTTTTAAACGTTTAGTGTTTAAAATTAATACAGATAAAACAGAAGTTATTCTCTTTACTAGGCGACGTCAAACCTAGTCGAACGGTAAGAGTATTCACTATGTTTTTTGGAATGATTATGAATCCTTCTTTAAATACGCGCAAAAGTATTTATGCTCTCTCGTCAGTCGGTTAATAAGAATGACCTCTGCTTTTCTTGTTTGTCAGTTTCCAACATCAAACTTAAATGATTACAACCGATTAAAAAAATCAAGGTTGTAGAGTTAAAAACGCGTTAGAATAAGTTGATTAATGTTTTATGCGATCACAATATGCTAAGTCTCACCATGAGTCATTCTAAACAGTTTATTTCAATTACTTTTATTTATACAGTTACTTGTATATGTCTATGCGCGATGCATGAATATGTGATCATATTATGTTACGTATTCTGTTTGTTCTTGATTTATTTGCTTTTCCCTGTACAACCGCACTACTAGCTTTAAGATGAATGTTAAGCTTATTAGGTACTTAGCATTCTTTTAATGAGTGCTCAAATCCCGAACTTCGGTGGGACAAGTTTATTGTATAAAAATTGTGTATACAAACGTGCATAGAACTAGTTTTCTTATTAGTTAACTGTTGTATATATGTGTAATGTAGCTGAACCAAACGAAACTGCAAATTTTGTAGGTAAATTAAGTGTGCAAGGTAGTTGCATGTAAGGTGTATCTTAAGACTAGACGGGAAAGGGATGAGATAGTTCCTTTGACTATCAATAAATAATGTAAGTTCAGTTGTGCAAAGTATTAAACATTACAAGTAATAGAAGATTTAATTAAGATATATAAATAAAAATAAAACAGAAATTATGGTATGCGAGAAAAATAACAGTCGAAAGAAAATAAGCGTACACGTTGACGGTACTGAAATACAAAAAAAAAAGTTAATGAATTTCATTACTTGGGTAGCAAAATCACCAGCGACGAGATATGCGAGAAGAACATTAAAAACCGGATTAATCGAAACTAAGCGTATATTTTACCATCGACAACGTATATTGACAAACAAGGGTATAAACATAAATCTGACGAACAAACTTCTAACCTTATTTGTTTTAGAATACGGCACTGTACACGGATGTGAAACATGGACGATCAGTAAAGTGGAAGAGCGCTCACTAGAAGCATTCGAAATGTGGTCTTACTGGAGAATGCTAAAAATACACTAACTAATGAAGAAGTCCTAAAGAAAATTGGAGAGGGAAGAACATGGAAAACCATAATAAAATGAAGGACGAATATGGTTGGGCACATTCTATGGCACGATCGTTTAAAAAAGATATTATATAAGGAATAATGGGTTAATTTTTAAAACTATTTTCGCGATCGATATTCATAATTAGATATAATAATTTCGTAACAACCGCGTATAAAAAAAGAAAAAACCGTTTTGTTAATAACGATATATTAATAAACCGGAGTTTACGTTTCAAGCAACATGCCGTGCCCATCATCAGAACTAAACTAAACTAACCCTGACATAAAAAATTTATGCCCATTATAAAAAAAAAAAAAAACCTTACTACCTTAACTATATAGAATAGTTTTCTTTCCCATATTCTAGTTGATTGTACCTCATACTCCTCGCTTCGAAAGTCTCTTAATCTTCGTCCTCCGCTTCATCTCCTCTTCAAAGATGACCATGTTTCATTGTCGAACCTAATTACCTTCTTTATTCTTCAATCTAATCCTCTTTTCCTATCGTGACTCTAGCCTTCGCTGCCGTATATGGCACGTTAATTTAATTTAATAATAATAATTATATATATATATATATATATGAAGAATTTATGCAGTATTCAAATTCAAAGTTATCTCCTCGTATAATAATGTATGCAGTAGGCTAATCTAGATCGAGAGAATATACACGAGTTACATTTAGCATCCTATCTATATTCTCTTAAAAGCTTACTTGGCTTCCGGGCCACCGTCTTAGACCAAGGAATTCCTTTGACGTAATTTTTCGTTGTACGAAACAGAAACACGGAGTATCTCCGCCGATTGAATTGACGATATCCACTTGATTCTATTCTACTTTGTTTCGCAACAAATGTATCCCTATCGTCCGAGTTTTCAACTTTGTAGATATTTTACGCACTTTCATTTCGAATAAGTGTTTGGGGTGGACGGTTGTTTCCTTCGCAACAATTTTAGCATTATTATCATCACTATCACCGTAGATCACTCGGTAAAGCAATTTTCTCGATCACATTCTGGCGTGGGCTTTACGGGTAGTAATCGCAAAAGCCCAATTAGAACAGTCGCATTCACATTTTTATTATTATTATTATTATTAAAAACGATTTACATTGTGTGTTTTTTTGTATAGCAGGGTTTGTTGATATTGCACACTGCTTGAATTACCTATCAGGCGTTGACACTCCATTCTGGAAAAATACTTTAATGGTCTGAACTGTGGTATTTCGTGAAGCTTTGAATTGTTATTTCGAGGTTTTCTCAATGTTATATTATTTTAAACTAGGATAGACGACAATTAAAAAATTATTTTTGTTTTTCTTAAAAAAAAATCGATCGAAGTAAAGCTTCAGAAAAATAAACCGGTTGTAAAAAGAAAATTACTGTGGTTAGTGTGTGTTCCGAGGTAAACGCTGCAAAATGTAAAAAATAGAAATGAAAATTTAATTTTCATTTTTCTTGGAAGACGATATTAAGAGGAAAGGAGCAGAAGAGGGCAGGGGTTAGGTCCGTTAATTAATCGGCATAAATACAATGGGCTTGTTCGTAAAAGCGTGTTGAAGACGATCTTAAAACGTTCCTACAAGAACTAACAAGTTACGTTATTTCCTAACGAATTAAGTATACAAACGACATCGTCCGTGTATATATATATATATATTATACGTCCAATAAATAAATTCCGTATTCCTCGCCTACACACATACACGAATATACATTATATATATATATATATATATATGTATGTAAACTTGCATATGTGTCGGTGCGCACATATGCATATTGTATATATATATATATATATATATATATATATATATATATATATATATATATATATATATGTTTTGTACAGTATAAGCATATTTATGCATATATATGTATAATATATATTTACGTACGGATAGGAAATTAACATTTTAAATTACGACAGACTTCTGCAATCAAAACGGTTAGATTGCGACAACATTAGTAAACATCCGGTCTGTTGGACAAGTTTTAGGCCAAAGTCGGAATTTCCTTCAGTGCGATCGTAGCAGCCGTTTTTTGTTTTTTTGGCCGTTGATTTCAAGACGTGTTGTAATTAAAAACAGTCAGTAACGTTGCATTCGTCCAACGTTTCTTATTTTTTTCCTTTTAGCTGTTTTTGCAATTGTTGTTTTCGTTTTTTTGTTTTATTTAATTTTCAATGGAAGACACAAGGCACACACACGTACATAAACCCGAATGTACAATATATACGTGTGTGTGTGTGTGTGAATGGAAACTTTTTGGATGCAGTTGACTATTACGATCGTCTGTTTTTTTTTTTTTTTTTGTTTTATAGGATATTGTTTTTTTAGGATTTCTGTCCTGGCCATTTGTTACCGAGTAGATTTGTCAGTTAAAATTAAATACAACACCCGCTGTAACGTAATATTTCAAATGAACATTTTCTTCGCTTAGTTTAGTTTAATTTTAATTTTTCATTTTTTCCTAATATCGAATCGAGCGACGTATTTTGGCGAGAATTTTTAACGTTTACTTATATTCAATTATTAATTAAAAATAATTTTTATTCGAAAAATAATAATAATATTATAAAATTATTTTGTTTATTTGTCGTTAAGAATTCGTAATAAGACGAAATTCGTAAACAGCCCTTATAATAGACGTACGTTACAGGGGTTAAGTATGGTAACCAACGTGGAAGGATACTAATAGATGATAAATTATCAGCACGTATACCGATAAGGCGGGGAGTCAGACAAGGATGAGTGCTATAGCCGTTAGTGTTCAATTTATATTCCGAGCCAACATTTGCCCAATCGCTAGAAGAGCTTAGAGAAGGAATAAAAATAGGGGGCGAAAGTATTTCAGTAATTCGCTTTGCTGACGATACAGCACTTCTAGCAGAAAGGATGGCAGAACTATAAACACTGCTTGATACAGTGGCATTGGCAGGCAAGAAGAAAGGAATTAGTATAAACACCGAGAAAATTAGATTAGCGATAGTATCGAGGAAATCAAATATAAACGAAAAATTATTTTTAGATGTGGAAGAAATTGAAAAGACGGAAAAATATAAATGTCTTGGCAGCTGGGTGACACGAAATAATAATTCTGATATGGAAAAACAAACTCGTATTCAAATAGCTAGAAATACATTTATGGAATTAAAAAACACTAACAAGAAGTTAAGCTTAGAGATCAGAAAAAAGTTACTGAAATTACTGTTTACGATTAGTTGTTTTCTAACATAGCGCTAATTTAACTGTTAATGGATTAGGTACTTAAAATTGAGAATCTGAGGAAGCTGCATTACCGTATATTATTTGAATAAAGTTCTTTCTTCTTTTAACCCCGCCAAAACATTTATATAACACGAATTTTGAATAAAAAAAAGTTCAGGTTTCTAAAATTTTCTTTATTATGACAAAAGCTTTACATCGTTTGTATATTGCAGAAGTGTAGTTTTTACAAAAAATCACTAACATCGTAATCTGCAAATATAAATATCCGAAGACCATAGCCATAATTTTCGATTTTTCTATCGATATTTGCTTAGTAATCCGAAGAAAACATCAAATTTCTTTATATATATATATATATATATATATATATATATATATATATATATATGTGTATAAATTACGTGTCACATTGTTTGTTCGCGATGGACTCTTAAACTACTTAATTATGTAAGTGTGATATTTTGTCGTATCGTGTAGCATTCAGCGAAATTCTGCAGCAATGATTTTGCATTATCCGTACTTTTTTATAAGTACTATCAGAAGACCATACAGGACACGCATATGTCAATCTTGGTCGGATTACAGTAGTATAGATTAGTTTTTTATTTGATGTACTGAGACCGGACCTTTTATTAAATATGGGATACTGAATGTGGATAGCTTTATGACCTCCATCAACAGCATACTTAACGTGGTTATTAAACGTTAAATGGCTATCCATTATCACTCCTAAATACTTAACCTCTTTAACAAACGGAATTTCCTTGGATTTTACCAAAATATCATACAAGGGTGGTGGTCTTCTTCTTGAGAATAAGGTGGCCTCTGTTTTCTCAGCATTAAGATTTAGTTTCCACCGCTGGTAATATTTGGAAATTCAGTTTACAGCTTTCTTTCTGTATTTACGAACGGTATCACTTCTATATATGAAGTGCAGTATAAAGCTAAGTTATCAGCATATAATGCGGTGTGTACAAACGGTATGTTTGGGATATGGTTTAATAATATTAGGAACACATATGGACCAAGTACACTTCCTTATAGCACTCCCGAATAATAGGTTTTTATTGAAGAATTATCAGAATAATTTGTAACGTAAAATGTTCTGTTGTTTAAATAACATTTAATTAAATAAGACGTAATGGGGATTGGGATTTGATCATTTTATATAATATACTATTATGCTACGCAGTATCGAAAGAGCTTTCTCATCATTATCATACCTGTGTGTGTTTGCGAAGATTAAAATTATCAGTAATAAAATCAGAAATTCTCGCAATTTAATGCACTGTAGAATAGCCTGATTTAAATCCAAACTGTTCACTGTTAAGAATCCAATTTTTTAAAGAGAAACCTTTTAATTTATTCAGTATGATTTTTTCCGCAACTGAGATTACTTAGTAAGCTAATTGGTCTCGCATTATTAACATTACTTGTATGCTACATTCAACACTGTTCAAATGAATATAATAAAAATACGATAAGATGTACTACGATGTAAAATGCATAATTATGTCTCGATACATATATTATATGTTTGTGTGTTTGTACGTATTTGTACGTATATATACGTATATACGTACATAACATTAAAACCTATACTAATTTTATTAAGTATTATCGATTTTATTTCGTTTTACTTTTTTTTCGATTTTTTTATAGCGGATTTTAAATTGTTGTTTATTTTTTAACCCTTTCAATCAAAATGTCCGCTATATGGTACATGAAATTTTAATGTTAATAATTTTTTTATTTTCCGTTTCGCGTAAAATGACTCAATTTTAAAAGTATTTATATAAAAATGCATTAAAAATTATCTACAGTGCACTTAAGAATAAGTGTTGTATAATAAATATCTGTATGAAATTTATAATTTTATGTTAAAATTGTATAGTGTGTAATTTAAAAGATTAAGAATCACTACATTTCATACTGTTAAAATGGTTGGTAAAGTTTTAAAAATCTGAATAAAAAATGATCTGTAATTGTGGACTTTCGGCATCGTACGACATCGCGTCTTTTTCTCAATGATATGAGATAATATTGTTTATTATTCTTACAAGTAACAATCGAGTAAATAATTCGATGAACTAAAGAGATTCCTCATTCTGTACGTAAAATTATTATTAAACGTTTCAGATACAAATTCGTGAACGAATTATATTAGGTAGCGTTTATCGAATTTTATCTCGTTCTCTTTACTTGTAATTCCACTAATTAATATTTCGTTTTGTTCGAGTTTATTTTATAAATTCTTATAATTTCGAATCGATGTAATTATGTCCGTGACAGTTTATAATATTGATATCTTGCATCGTAAATTCCAAAATTGACACGATATAAATAATAGAAGAACCTTTATAGTTAATAAGAACCTCCAACATGGACTAAACTACTTCATCGAGAATATAATTGCGGTTACATCTGTTACCGGCTGTTTTAAGACTTATATAAATAATAAAGTCTTAAAAAGAGTTAATAAACAGCAAAGAAAGTTTATACTACACATATGCTCATTATACAAGACTGCTGCTTGTGTGCTAGCTAATATCCTACTCCTTGATCTATTTCTAATTGACAGGGCCATTATTTCAGAATTTAGAATTACTGGTAACTAAAACAAAGTTAAGTCAATAACCTACCCGGATAAATTTAGTACTTCTGATATCGAGTCTTGTTTGCCCGTCAAAGTAGTTAAAAAAATTCTTAGAAACAAAATATACAATATTTTGCAATCGCACTGGGATTTAGGCAACACTGACTCATTTTTCCCCAATATCCCGAGTAACATTCCAATTTTAGCATATACGGTCACCGAAGAGCTTTATCTTCTCTTCACTGAGTGATACTTTCAGTATTGACAAATATAAAAACTCACTTATCTCGAACAGAAGGTGTAGCCTTCCTTGAATTTGCAGAGAAAGCCATGCGTTTCAAATTTACAATTACTAATTAATCGAGGACAATTAGCTAAATTCAAATGTAAATCCAATACCCCCTTCGCTCCTGGTGGCATGGTCCCCTTACTTATAATTAACTTCTAATTTACCTGACTATATTATTAATATGTTCAAATATGTAACGACGTTCGTAACTGCTTTAAATTTAAAATATTTTAATCTTGACCATAGTGAGGTATGTTTTTCTTTTAATGATGTATTTATATATCTTTCAGAAAAGTAATTTTCTTTTTTTTTTTATTATTATTATTATTTTGCCGAAGATGTTTTCCCATAAAGATGAATTTTTCTTAAGTTTTATTTTTTTAATATTCTTCTAAGATTTTTATTTTTGAAATTGTGTATTTCGTTATCGACCAGGTATATTTTGCTATTTCTGAAGTTGTATTTTTTTCCTTCTATATTATATATTTATTTTTATTATTTATTACTACTATGCACTCTACAGACTCGTTTCTTCATGCGCACACTGGTAGTCGATGGGACTATGTTTTTCATCCCATCACTGCCCTTAGATTAAGTACACAAACAGGCGACTATTACATGCTTTTACTTACTTTTCAGCTACACACTACTTATACGCACTTCTATAATTATTTAGCTTTAAGAAAAATAGTGCCCTGTCCTTTATAATAACACCTAAATTTTAAGCAATAAACTAGCCCTACCGGGTAAATCTGGATTGGGGAACAAACTAAAAAAAATAAAAATATCCCCAGTAAGATCAGTTATAAAAATATGCACATAACCTTTTTTTTAGTTCACAAATTTTAACTAGACATGGTAACTTCGGTGAATATCTGAATAGATTTAATTTAACTAACATACCAAACTGTCAGTATTGCAAGAAAAATACTCCCGATACAATTCACCATACTATATATCAACGCTGTTACTTGAAAGAATATGGAGATAAATACCCCACTTGTCATAAATAAAAAAAAAATTCACATTGGTTTCAGTACTTTCGCTTAATAATGCAGAAAAATTGGTTTTAAAATAAGTGATCAATCCTCTCCTGTTAATATCAATAATACACACGTTAATCCAATATTGCTTTCTATATGTGTAACCACATATATATGTATGTACAGGAGTGCGTACATGTATGTTTTTCTTTTAATAATAATGGTAATAAGAATGCGTTTTTATGAAATAGTTCAATAGCGATAATACTGCTAATAGTAACAGTATAATAATAACTCACAAGCGTTGTAATAGTTAATGAAGATATTTTTTCCCCTCCTTTTAATATAAACTAAATTATAATAATCTTAAGTTTTAAGTTTGTACGTATATGATATATTGCACACGGTGATGGTTAGGACTATGTTTTGTTATCTTGACTGTTGCCCTTAAATATAAGTAGACTCTGCAAAGGACTTCCTACACCCACGTTTGAAATACTTATTTTATATCTTTACGAATATATAAACGATATGCATGTAGATTAACTTATATATAATTTTCCTACGATTTATCTCAAATTATAGATTTACTTAAAACAATTGGTTTAAATAAGATACTTTTTTGTTTAAGAAATATCATTTCTAAGTTAAAATCGAGTCGCAGCTCGGATATTTTTAATATAATCACTATGTTACCGACACCTTCGTAATGGATTAATATTTATTCTCTTTCTAGGCAAATAACGAAAAACGATATTAGCATTATCGGATGGAATATGCAAATTCCATCACGAATAAATTGATTGAACTAGAACATTTCATCTGCACAAATAATGTTAAAATTGCAGGAATTTCAGAAACTAAAGTAGATGAGAGCACTTACCTAACGATGCCAAACTATCATTTATTCCGTAATAATAAAACCTGGAGCAGTGGAGGTGTAGTTTTGCTAATACATAATAGCATAGAGTGCGAAGAAATTCCCACCTCACAAACAAAGCACGTTCAGGCTGTTGGAGCTAAAGTCTGTGTAGATGGCAAATTGCTAACTATTTATGCAGTTTATAGGCCAACAACAAAACCGACAAACTTTCAAACTGATATCAAATTTCTTATGAATTCTGCCGAAAGAGTTTTATTAATCGGAGATTTTAATGCGAAACATCGTACCTGGAACTGTTACAATGGTAACAGGGCCGGAAATGAGTTACTAAACTTGTCTGCAACCTTAAACTTTCAAATAAAAGCACCCAATGAACCTACGTTTTTTCCTGGCCACCCGTCTTCTAAACCTAGCATAATTGATCGGGTCCTTACAAAAAACTACTATGAAATTACCGATCCTATATCAATTAGTAAGCTGTCTTCCAATCATAATCCAATAATATGTTCTCTCGGTGGTACGATAAGACGAATTGTAACACAAACAAATTTTGATTACTCTAAAGCAAACTGGAGAAAATATCAACAACACATACAAAACGAAGTCAAAATTCCACTAACCTTATACAATCCTTCTTATGTAGATGGTTACATTCGTTATCTTAACTCTATTATCTTAAAGGCCGCAGAAAGCTCCGTCCCATTATTAAAAGGGAATGTTAAAAATTTTTTGATCTCCCCTGGCAAATAATAAAAATTAAAAATCATTATAGGAAACTTTATCAGAGATATCATAATGAAAATATGTATATATTTAAGCAACTATATGATAGGTTGAATAAATTAGTTAAAAGACGACTGTTACAAGAAAAAAATGCTCATTACAACGCGTTTCTCAGTAATATACCACAAATGAATAATCAACTATGGAAAGTAAACAAATATTTTTCCCGGAGACAAACAAACTTGCCTCCTATTAAAAAACCTGGAAGTGTCGATATAGTAGCGTACTCAAACGAAGATAAAGCTGAGCTTATAGCAGAACACTTTCAGAATATACATGAACAGAATAAAGCAATGTCCACACGATACCACGAACGGAAATTAAAACAAACAATAAATACATTTTTAACAAATAACGTACCTGCATTAAACTATGCTGACTTAACCTCACCGAAAGAGATCAAGAACTGCATTAGATCACTAAGAAATACATACTCTACCGGACACGATAAAATTAGCGTAAAAATGATTAAAAATTTATCTCGTAAAGGTGTAGTTGCTCTCACAGCGTTATTTAATTCCTGCATTCGTTTGTGCTACTACCCTCTGTCGTGGAGACTGTCCTTAATTGTACCTCTTCTAAACCTGGCAAGGATGCTTCCTTGATGAAAAATATACGACCTGTTAGCCTGCTCAGTAATATTAGCAAAATTTTTGAGAAAATATTACTCATTAGATTTAGAAAACATAGCGATTTAAATGGTATTCTTAATAAGTTCCAATTCGGCTTTCGACCGAATTTAAACAGATAATTTTAATAAAAATAAGCACACTGGGCTAGCACTGCTAGACATTGAAAAAGCTTTCGACACTACTTGGCACGATGGAATTCTGTATAAATTAATAAAATATGGTTTTCCATATCAACTAGTTTCCATGACTAAAGCATATTTACATAACAGGAAATTTTATGTGAAAATTAAAAATCAGAATTCTAGTCAGATTTGCATCGGCAGGAGTACCTCAGGGCAGCATCCTTGGTCCATTCTTGTTTATTATTTACATAAATGATATTAGTACAATTAAAAAAGTTGATGTTAATTTATATGCTGACGATACTGCTCTGCTGACGTCATCATACCGTATTGATACGATTAGCAACAGATTAACCGCTGCAATTAACAAAATGTCCAAATACTTTCATAAGTGGAAAATTAAAATTAACGATAGTAAAACAGAGACTATTATTTTCACAAAGCGTAAACCGGCTATAAATGACTTTGTTCGAATTCATAATGAGAACCTAGACTGGAAATCTGAAGTAAATTATCTCGATGTAACACTAGATAGTAAGCTAACTTTTACTAAACATATTAACGAGTGTATCTACAGAGGACATAAAAAAATGAGTGTACTGTTTCCAATATTTAACAGGAAATCTACGCTATCACCGGTGAACAAGTTTTTGATTTATAATCAGGTAATTCAACCTAAAATTCTTTATGCTAGTCCTGTATGGTCGAACACCTGCCTAAGTAATATAAACAAATTACAACGATTACAAAATCATTGCCTAAGAATAGTGTTGAACAAATCCAGATACACGTCCATTAAAACAATGCATGACATTTTAAACTATCCCTATATACAAGAAATAATAAAAAACAGAACCTTAAAATTCTTTAATGCATGCCGCATGTCTGCTGACCGAAATGTCAGTGAAATTGGAAACTACGATTATCAGTCTCTACGACACAGGTATAAAAAATATAAACATAGACGAATTAAACATATCTTACTAAGGTAGCATTAGGTTTAAAATTCAATGATATTATATATAAATTTTATTTGATATATTTTTGTTTATTTTTTTTCTCTTTAATTTTATAAATTATTTTAACCATTGTGTTTAAAATTTACTTATGAATTACACGTTGCAGGTTTTTTGCGGAATTTTTCCTGTAAATTTCATTAAGCCATGAATGTTTACACTTATCACTCGTGTATATTTTTTAAAATTATTATTAAGTTTATCGGTTAAGGAATTTTTTATATTTCGGAACGATAGAACGCTGTATATTATAAGTTATTATTTTTTTTGTAAAATTTAAACAATCAAAATATACTTTTCTTCTTCTTCTTCTTCTAATTTTCCTATTGTCGATCATCAGCGCTATACACTTTATTTTATTTTTTGAGTTATTCTTTGCACCTTTATACATACAATTTTTTAAAAATATACAATTGTAAAAAAAAAATTAACACATAATAAGACTCTCATCGAAGGTTTCAGATACAAAATTCTTAATTACGGTGAGCAAACAAAATTAAATGTATAAATGTTTAAAATGTAATCACGAATTATTGAAGGTAGTATCAGTCTGTTTTTAAATAATTAATACTAATAATAATAAAGAAAATTTTGTTGTGAACAATAGCTTACGTTTCTATGAAATAAATTTTATTTTACTGAAAAAATACAATTAACCTGTTTGCGTCATCTGAACAAGTTTATTTTTCATACTAAATATGTAACTTTCCTTCTTAACAAAAGCGTGTAAAATTTAAAACACAATAAACACACGTGAGATTGAAATACAAAATAATTTATTTGGCAAATAAATAAATGATAAGGCTACTACCTATACGATTATTAAAATGACATTGACTTAGCAGTGTATAGGTAACCGCGCACGCATATACGTATCGTGTTTGTACATAAGAAATGTTGTTAGATTTACGATTTAATAAGCCGGCTTGTAAGCTGGGGCTGGTGCATAGGATGGAGCGGGAGCGTAAGATGGAGCAGGAGCGTAAGATGGAGCAGGAGCGTATGATGGAGCAGGAGCGTATGATGGAGCAGGAGCGTATGATGGAGCAGGAGCGTATGCTGGTGCTGGTGAATATGCAGGTGCAGGTGCATAAGATGGTTGCGGAGCTGTATAAGCTGAAGCGGAATAGGCGGGTTTGTAAGCCGGAGCTGGTTTGTAAAGAGCAGTGGCTGGTTTATAGGCTGGGGCAGCTTTGTAAGCATAAGCGGAAGCTGGAGCGTATGATGGGGCCGGAGAATATGCCGGTGCTGGTGCATAAGACGGAGCCGGGGCATATGATGGAGCCGGGGCATATGATGGAGCCGGGGCATATGATGGAGCCGGGGAATAAGATGGGGCGGGAGAATAGGATGGAGCCTGTGCGTAAGATTTAGGTTTGTTATAGGCGGGTTGTCCATCTTTCTGTACAACAGCTACAAAACCGTAACCGTCATCCGAATAGTCGACAATACGTTTGGTGCCGTCTGGTTCGACTAGGCTGTATTGACCTTTTACGTAGTCGCCGTCTCTATCTTCGCTCTGACTCTTATAATCACCGGTGTAGCCGTCGGCAACTTCGTATGCGAAGTTGTACTTAGCCGGGGTATCATATTCCGGTTCGGCGTATTTCGCACCTGCTGGCGCGTAATGCTGAGACGGTGCTGGATATTGAGGAGCGACCGGAACTCCATTGACGGCAGCGAAAACACTAAGTACAATTGCGGTCTATAGAGGGGAGAAAATGAAAAACAAATTTATAGATCGTATTATTTGATATATATATATATAGCCTAAATGTGGAAGGCCAAACTAACTCCTTTAACAACCAAATTCGATCTATAAGGTCGTATTTTGTAGAGAAAACGGTTCACGCTACAAACAACTCACCTTATGTTGGTTACCAGCGGAAGTTATATTTGAATAAATTATATTTGAATGAAACTTTTACAGTATCTGGACTGGAGAAAAGGTCTATCATTAAACTTCTATGTGATTAGACTATATACATATAAGTACTTGAAAAAATTGGAAATAATAAAAGTACAAAAATAATTTATTAAATTCAATGATAAATTTTGATGAAGAATTAGTTTTGAGAAGTATATTATTAGAGTCATCAATTATGACATTAGACAGAAGTTTTTATTTATTTTTATTTTCTGTGTTTTTGTGTTATGTTTATGTATAAATTTTATCCTATTGAATATTTTAAATGCGAGTTTTCTTAAATTATTTAAAGTTATGTATATATGTTTTATTGTGTGTATGTGTGTATATACACAAACATATCAATATAAAAATTCATGTATAAATATATATATATATATATATATATATATATATATATATATATATATATAATCTAAAATCGCTGGAATGCGTGTAAATATAAGATTTTCTTTACTTTATTAAATAATGTTTTTTGTCAAAAATATATAATATATATTTTTTTTAATTTTTAGTCATGTTACGCGTTTTATAAACAGATAAACAATGCGCTGGACGGTGAATTTTTTTCAGTTTTCAGTTTGCATAGTTAATTGAGTAGACGAGATAATTTATTTATCTACATGGCAGAACGCAGAACGCTGATAAAACGATTTGACGTCGAAAAACGAAATGCGATGGTACAACGAATTGTACTCCTATCGATATTGTTGTCAGGATAATTAATTTGTTAAAAAATAAATTAGATTTTTGACGTAAAATACGTCGGTTAAACCAGAAAATTTTTACACTTTCAACAGACACATTTTTGCAATCTTGCGATCAAAATGACGCTTTACTTCAGACGTCGAATAAATCAGCGCGTGATTTTTAAATCGAATTCGGATTACGCGGTAGTTACGTCACCGACCGAGAAGAGGTTTCACCGATATAAATTTCGTCATTACCTAATTTTTGTATTTACTTCGTGTATAGGGTGACACGGAGAAGACGGACGTTTTTCGAATATGTTAAAAAGTAATTTATTTAAAAATAGGAAAACAAGATATTAGCTTAGAACAATTTGTGGAACACAATATCGTTCAGATGATCGTCATTTGCAACAATATATTCATTCAGTCTATTCTTTCAGAAATCTCAGTTTTTAAGTAATTCCATATCTTTGAATTCTTTTCGAAACTGTATTTGCATTGTTGCGATCGAATCACGTCGAAAATAATAGTTAAAGGATGATAAGTGGAAGTGGACAAAAACGAATTTCTCTTGTGTACACTGACCGTCGAGCACGCGATTTGCGATGTAGCAGCGCTATGAGCTGAGCTGTTTAAAAAACAACTGGGTCAAACTATGCAATTTTTTTCATTTATTTTTTTTTGTAAATTGTTTCGTAAAATTAAAAGAGTAAATTTTGAAAAAATGTAAAAAAAAAGGATTTTTAATGCAAATTAATATTAAACAATAATAATTTGATTTTTATCGCTGGTTAAACTAGTTTTAATTTTAAAATAGATTTACTGGACACCTAATGCTTATATACTACACACACAAACTATGTATATATATATAATGTTTGCAAATTATTTAATTAGATACAATTTAAAAAATTTGCTCTAAATTAAAATCCATATATATATATATATATATATATATATATATATATATATATATATATATATATATATAATTTTTATAATGTGGAATGTAGTGATTTTTTTATAAAAAATCAATTGAAAATTAGTTAAATCACTAATATTTATTTTCTTAAAGAAAACACAAAGCTTTTCGGCATTTACGCCATTATCAAGTGAAACATTTTAAAATATCATAATTTTAAAAATATAAATTAAATATAATTACTTAAAAATATGTGATGGTGATTGTGAAAATATGCTCCAAAAATGCTGTCTGCTTCTGTTCTGTCTATTTTTTGATTTGTTGAAATTTAATATCAATATATTTGTATATTAATTTTGTTTTTTTATATTAATTTTTCTTCAATACTATTTTCCGGGTTCTGTAAAAGTTGTATACTGGTGGAATTTTAAATTTTTCATTTACTGTTACGATGTATGATGTCCAAAAAGTAAAATATAAAATATAAAAATATACGAACACAAAATTTTTTAAAAAACACAATCAAATGCCGAAAAGCTTTGTGTTTTCTTTAAGAAAATAAATATTAGTGATTTAACTAATTTTCAATTGATTTTATATATATATATATATATATATATATATGTACATACATACATATGAGATGGAAAACGAGAAAAAGAAGTACCGAGAAAAAAATATATGCAACAGCTATTAAAAGACCCTGGCAGCACCGGATATGCAAATATGAAGAAAAACTCAGCAAATCGCCAATTGTGGTGAAAATTATCAAACTAAGCTTAGGAATGATAACATACACATATATATATATAAAATGTATAAACAAAACAAAATATAACGCAGTTTAATCACTAAAAGTTTTTTAATGCGAAGCTTTTCGACAGTTACGTCATTTTCAAGCATACGCAATAAATTAACAAAACAATGTTAATCACTATAAAATTTATAAAATGACGTGAAAGTCGAAAAGCTTTGCTAAAACAAGATAAATTTTATAGTGACTAACATTTTGTTTCGTTAATTCATAAAATCACTACTCTCCAATACATCAACATTACAAATGACGTAACCGTCGAAAAGGTTTGCAATAAAAAACTTACTAGTGATTAAACTGTATATTTTGTTTGGTTTATAATTTATAAAATCACTACTCTCCAATATATTCAACATCATTTTATATATATATACTAGATTATATTGAATTAATTTCTTAAATAATTATTCAATATTTTATCTCTTTCGAGTTACTAGTTTTTCTTTAGTTATAATAGAAAGTATTATCTAAACGATGTTTATAGTCGAAATAAAATTGACAACTATTATTGATTATATTTAATATTATTTCATAACGAATATATCGACAGGAACGAGTTTTATTTCTGTAGATGTGATCGAATTTGGAGATAATAATTTCAGCGCGATAATTAAAACGGCGCATTTCAAAATACCGGCGAGAAATTAATTTAAAAAATGTAATTATAGGTCTTCGAAACTCGATGCTGGCGTAGATTACAGAAAATTATTCGGACAGAAAAAGTGCCATACGAATAATTTTTTTAGAAACATAAACGAATCGAGCAATTTAATTCGATAGCTAATAAGTAGAAGAATTTAACGAATAGGCCACTTTTATCGACACAATCCGACTTTCGTACAATTGAAGGGAAAATGAAAACTATTCGGAGGAAAGAGTAAATATATATATAGATGGAATAATAGAAGGAACAACAAGTTATGCAAATCTTAAAAGAAGTGCAGAGAAAATACAACTTTCGTTGAACTCACTACGATCATCAGTGATAAAGATTATCTACTAATCCACGGATTGCGGGAAGAAGAAGAATTCTAATTAATTCGCAACCTGTCGAATAAGAATCCGGAATTGCAATGATAATGACGACGATGGTTAGTGTCGGGAAATTTATTATTACACATTTCGTTTTAGTATTTAAATCGAATTTTACAGATAAAACATTAAAAATTCACTTACGTAGAAATTCATCTCGATATGTTCCTTTTACGAGTTTTGCGAGACGCTGTACGAAAATATTCACACAATCACTAAAATGCGATATCACACGGCGAATTAGCGAACAAAAATGATTGACGAATTATCGCGCGAAACGGTTTATATAGTGAGATTTTTCGAAATGCGTTTTAATGATAATCGTATCGGTAGTATTAGTAGACCTTGCACCGATCTGTCGTTAGAAATAGCGGCAAGTATTTCGCCCGTAATCTATTTAGTTTCTCTAGTCGCTCTGAAATCGGCACATATCTATCTTACTCGCTTTACGATCTTCGTTCTTTAAGAAGAGCCGGTTACGTTAAATTTAGTATATCGGTTGATACGAAATATAGACAGTTTTTCAAGGGAATTCTTTTGTGTCCCGACCAGACTTTATCTTAATAACGGTGTAGGTACGGTGTTACACAGGTTCTTTTATAGGTGTTACATCATAATATAGATTGTGACCTGTTATTGCAGGTAGTGTAAGCTCGGAATTAGAGTAGACATGCCCTAAAGGTATTAATCTGGCGGTTTTTTTTTCTTCATTACCTTTATTATAGTTTATACATTATTATATGTGTATATATATACATATTGTAACTCATTACATAGAGTGTATAATAAGCCTGGCGGTAGAAACACTAAAAACAACGATGAAAAATAAAGACTCGATATTTATATACATACAAATGCGTACGTTAATTAAACCGATACATATTTGTATAGGGTGCTCGTATTGAACATAAACGATGCAATTAAACAGATTTTATTGAAAATTTCAAAATAGTTCGTATGTATATGCATGGATATTTAAAATTTATTTTATTCGTCAGAATATAAACCAACTGTTTATACTAAAACAACCAGGAAAAGTGCTGTATGAACATCGAATTTACGAATCATATTATTAGGCCTATATTCGCTAGTCAATCCTTCGCTACGTTCGACAATATTCTAATCTGATTCCTTCCTTCCTCCAAATCCGGTAAAGGCCGCTGAAATGGGATACCGTTCGTAGTTTGAAAATCGGGTTCTCTCTCTATTTTTCCATTTTGATAGAGTATTCACCGCTGTGACATTGACCCCTTGTAAATCTGGTAAGTGCAACACATGCTTTTCTGGTCCAGAACCTTGTGGTCTAACGTTTGAATTTTGTAATTACTTTCATCCATCGTCTAGATTTTCTACTGCATTCTGTAAGTTTCAGCTCATCGAACCTTTCTGCAATGGAGCTGTAATGCTATATCATGACTTGAGTCTCCTTAATATATTTATATTACGTACTTTTCGCATCCTATTCTCAATGTATTACGTATATTCTATTAGAGCAGGGTTTTTTTTTTTTTTTTTTTTTTTTTAGGTGGCCGTGTACCACAACTTAGGCGCCGAAGCTATTATGGATATATATTTGTTACTTTTAAAAACTTAACGGTTTTTTCAAGTTCCATTGGATTATCAGAGAGTGTTGTGTGAATTGAAATATTTTGACGCTTTATCTGAGCTACGTACGTGAAGTTAAACCGTAGAAGTTAATTTTACTGTAAATTACTATCAGGACCCGCGTTTAAATGAGCTTCTTTTAACGATACTGGGGTTCAATATTCTACTACCGAGTACATTAGAATTAAGAATGCGCTACTCAATGGGGCTCTACACGCGTTTCCAATAATGTGCTGAATAATTTCTATATTTGTTCTGCTACGCATGTTTGCAGTTGTATTTTCAAAAATCAAATTCATAGGTACTTCGTTTTTTCTTTTAACACTTTAATAATTGAACACTTATTTTCACCTTTAATTTTGCACTAGTCATTCGGGTGTTAAGATGTAATGAGGAGACTAGAGATTTTTACATGTTTAATTGTAATTTATATTAATATTTTCCAATTTTTTTTTTTTAAAGTATTCATTCGGTAATTTCAATATTATTATTCTGGGCGGAACCGACATCATTATCGTACTTTAACCTTCGTGATTTCGTCATTGACATGTCTTCGTGCTTTGAGTTTCCGTCATTGACATGTCTGCTATGTATAAATTGAAAATGAAAGGCATGAGCATTGTGGTCCGTTATCCACTTTCACTATCTGATCTGTTAAGTTATTAAATATTATAATAATTTGCCATAAGTTTAAAATAATAAATTCGAATTTCTTATCTGCTGTGTTCAAAATAAACCAAATTTAAAACGAGATTTATAAGTGACGAAATAATTTTAAGTAACATATAATTATGAATTACACAAAATTAAAACGAATATCGAACTATTAGATAACATAAATGTTACTTATGCCTACATGACTTAAATTAAGTTTTGTCTAATTACGTCAATATATATAAGTAAATAAACGTCTTATTTACGCTAGTATTCTCAAACCTACCTAGAAGTACGGGATCCAACTAACGGGCTTATGCGAAACCTATAAATATTAAAGACCGTACGCATTGCCCAACATTTTCCAACTAGTAACCAAAAGGATGTTGGTATATTAGAAACTGAATCATTCACCGAGATTTGAACTTTCCATATATATATATATATATATATATATATATATATATATATATATATATATATGAGGTTATTAAATAATATGCTCGGAATCGTGCAAATCTTAGCTTCTAGCGTGTTAGATGCGAAAGAAAAGCGCCTGTAGTTGCCTTAGCAAAACCACAAAAAGATCGTACAGAAACCAAAAACTATCGACCGATTTCGCTGCTATGCTGCATCTTTAAGCTTTTTGAACGTGCTAAATCGTATACAACAAACGATAGATCTGCAATTAATCCAAACTGGTTTTAGAAATGGCAAATCATGTAACTCACAGATTACAAACCTCACACGTTCGTGGATCTAAGAGCAGTCTATGATACTGTCAACCATAGATTGCTTCTAAAAAAAGTTTATAAAACAGCAAAGGATAATATAACATTCACAAAGATTGTAGAAACTATGCTGAAAGATCGTTATTTCTATGTAACCTTCAAAGGAGAAAAAAAAGTCGATGGAGAAAACAAAATAATGGACTACCACACGACAGCGTCATTACTCCGATCCTGTTTAACATCTATACAAACGATCAGACGATAGGAAGTAAAACAAAACATATATGCAGATGACCTTGCTCTATTTCAGGGCGATAACTTCATTGAAGTAGAAGAGAAACTAAATACAATATTAGAACAGTTAGATAAGTGTTATGAACAGAATTACATCATACCGAATCCTAAAAAAAAAACCCGCAAGTATGTGCCTTTCGCCTAAAGAATGCGATGACCAAATTAAAAATCCGTTGGCAAGGAATAGAACTCGAGCATAAGGACTACATAAAACATTTAAGAGTGACATTGGATAGATCTCTCACAGAGACCACTCCAGAAGGACTAAACAAAAAATTAATACTCGAAATGGAATATTGAAGAAGCTACTATGATTATGAGAATTACTTGGCGTTATGTTTCTCAGCTGCGGAGTACTGCTGTCCTGCTTTAGGTCTGTACACGCAAAACATGCGGATATTGCCTTAAATTAATTACAGACTGCCTAAAACTAACGGCAACAAGAAACATTTATCTCCCGAGTGGAATAGCGCCACCGCATATAAGACGTCATATAACAGCCAACAAGGAAAGGACGGGCCAGTGTCGAGGTGAAAGACATCCAATGTATGGCCAAACCGAGGTTGCATATAAGTCGAGAAATAGCTTCATGAAAAGCAGTAACACAGTGAGATCACAACCTGAAAAGGATCGGATAAATCTATGGATTAAAGAAACCCTGCTACACCCAAGAAATCCAGGAGTAGATAATAGATATCTGCTGTATAAATACGAACAGTCGATTAGTCGTCTAAAATCCGGCAAATTATTCTTGTCCGACTGGAGAAATAAATTAAGTAAAAATATTTCATCGCTTGTTAGAGCTCGAGAGTTGCCTAAATGAATCGAATAGCAAGTGAGAATACTGGAAGATCTTAGACAAACTTTACTCCGACGTTGTTACGAAGTAACTTACTAAAACAGGGAAAGAAATAAAACGAAAGGAATGAAAATATTAAAATAATGGAAGATTTAAGATGTTTAATTGATCTACTGGTAAGAAGAACATTATTGGACTATCACAAATATAATCGCAGTGACCAGTATAGGGAATCTACTACCTTAAATTCACCTATCTTCTGTTATAAGATCATAAGTTTCGTGCCTCTGGCCTCACTAGTGCTTTATGTAAATGACGTTGGAATTCTCATAGTTATTCATCAATATATCCAATTAGCACCGCCTCTTCTCAAGATGATTAATTGTAAATACTTAATTTTTTTTATATAACGAGGAAATAATCATGAATACAAATAATATAGACATAGAAAATGTTACCGGTTCAGGTGGATTTATATACGCCAGATCCGATAGGAGGATACAGTGGGCTCCTCAGGTCGTCAACATACAAATCCCCGCGATATCGCGATTGGAGAAACAACAAATAATTCATGATCAAGAAGGAAGAATTCAAAAAACTTAAAAAGATCGAAAATTTCTACATGGAATGTCAACAGTGTGTTTGAGACAGGCAAAATACAAAATTGAATTATTGAAATAAGAAGGATTGAAATCAGCATAATGGGTATAAGTGAGATGAGATGTCCTGGTAGCGGTAAATGCGCAATAAATGGAATGGAAGTATACTATGTAGGTAACAATGGTAAATAACATAGGAATGGGGTTAGTCGCTCAGAAAGTTGTTGGCTTCAAACCGTATAATGACCGGATGCTGCTAGTGAAGCTAAAACCTTTCAATATGAACCTGATACAGATATATATATAACGCGAACAGGAGATAAGGAAGAGAGAAATTGATAGATTTTATATTAGTATAGAGAAGTTACTTAAACGTACAAAAGCACATGAAATAACAATCATAATGGGAGATTTCAATTCTAAAATTGGGCACTGAAGAGTGGATGACATGTTGGAGATTTTGGCCTTGGAGTATGCAATGAACGTGAAGATCGATTAATAGAATTTCATCAAGAGTACAACTTCGTACTGACTAACACATAGTTCAAACTACCGAAAAGAAGATTGTACACATGGAAATCTTCACATGATAAACCTGGAAACGTAGTCAGGAACCAAATTGATTACATCTTAATTAATAGACGTTTGAAAAATGGATGTATATCGGTTAATACTATGCCGGGTGCAGCCAGTGATCATTCACTATTATTAACGAGAATTAAACTAAAACTAAAACTGGAGAAAAGAAAAGTATATACAAGACCAGATATGTCATTGCTGTTAGAAAGAAAGCGAAAACGAAAAATAACTATGAAATTGAGTGATAAATTAGCGGAATTCAAAACAAACAATTATGATGAGGGCGAAGAACACACGATGCCATGAATGAAGTATAACGACTGAATAAATCATGGAAATTTCTGAGGGAAACGGTGGACGCAACAACTGAAACGAGATACTAAGCGGAAGAAAAAAAGATGGATAACCGATGAAATACTCGATATAATACAAGAAAGAAAAATAGCAAAGAAAACGTCCAAATCTGAATACAAATGTTTAAAAACATTAATAAGACGAAAATGCAGGGAGGCCAAAGAAACATAGATTGAGGAGATGTGCAAACAATTAGAGTAGCTATAGAGGAAAAATTTTAGTTTCAATATACATAAAAAAGTAAGAGAAATATCAGGATTATATAGAACAAGAATGATACCCACACTGATTAACAATAGTGGTAGAATGATAACAGAATCCATGGAAATAAACGCTATATACACGAGCTTTTCAATGATCAAAGACCTAGTTTGATGGAAGATAGATGAGTTAATGAAATAGATAGACTAATTCTGAAATCAGAAGTTGAATGGGCTATTATTAAGAAAATGAAAAATGGAAAAACACCAGTTTCAGATGGTATAAACGCCGAGATAATTAATTGAGGAGGAAAACTTAGATTTACCAGTTCATTTTTTCAATCAAGTGTACAAAACAGGTGAAATGCCATCTGATTGGCTCCGTTCTATTTTTGTAACTATTCCAAAAAAAGCAACAGCTAAGAAATGTGAAGATTACAGATTAAAAAGTTTGAAAAGTCACGCGCTCAAAATATTTCTAAAGATAATACATAGAAGAATTTACAAGTGCAATGAGAAGAAATTTCTAACACGCAGTTTGGTTTTTAAAACGGATTAGGTACTAGGGAAGCACTGTTCAGTCCTACTGTGTTAGGTCAGCGATGTATAGAACAAAACAGAGACCTATTTATATGCTTTCTGGGTTATTACAAAGCTTTTGATTCAGTAAAACATTGGGAACTAATAAACATTCTGAATATAGCCGGATTGGACTATGAAGATGTCGAAATAATTACATCATTACACTGCAAGCAACTAGCTGCAGTAAGGACTAACAGCGGACTTACAGAATATATAAATATCAATAAAGGGGTACAGCAAGGATGTGTTTGTCTCCGACCTTATTCAAAATATCTACGCAGAAAAGTGCCTAGGAAAAGCTCTAGAAGGTCTAAAGGACGAGTTAAGATAAATGGAATTCTGATAAACAATTTTAGATGTGCAGACGATACGGCAATAATTGCAGACAGCGAACACGGATTACAAAGTCTCCTAGATAATATAGTAGACGAGAGAGACAAGTTGAGATTGAAAATGAACACCCAAAAAACGAACATTACGGTACTGAAGAAAAAAAAGGCATACACCCAAAAATAAAAATATATTGGAAGATTGGTGGAGAAAGTAGGCAAATTTAAATATCTTGGGTGTTATATAACAGAAAATGCCGATTCAGATACAGAAATTAGGGTTCGAATCGAACAGGCAAGAGCAATATTTCTAAAAATGATGCCCCTATTCAGTGATAAAAACCTGTCTTTATATACGGTATAGAATAGTGAAATGCTACATATACTCAGTACTACTATATCATGGATGCTAAAGAAAGCAACGTTAAACCGGCTCCAGGCATTTGAAATATGGATTTTCAGTAGAATACTAAAAATAGCCTATGTTGATCATGTATCAAATGCAGATCTCCTAAAACGAATGGGTCTCAAAACCAAGAACTGTTGGCAATTATAAAAAAGAAAAAAACCAGCATACTTAAGGCATATTATGCGTAATCAGAAATACAAGATATTATAAACAATATTAGAAGGAAAGATAGGAGTCCAACGATCCGGAGGTAGAAGACGGATGTGATGGATAAAAAACTTAAAGCAACGAACAGGGAAATCGGCAGTTGAACTAATACATTTAGCTAGGGACAGAAGGAAATATTAAAAAGTTGTAGCCAATCTTCGTTAACGGAGGTGGCACTCAAGAATATATATATATATATATATATATATATTTAATATATTTAATATATGTATTTATACATTATATACATAAACATGCATCATAACTGTCATATAGAACTCCATAAATTATCTACATAGGTACGTACATATATATTATATACAGATATCACACATACGCACATATATATAACGTATCATCACTGTAATAGAGAAATCGTATATCATTATGATTGAATTGTTTAGGAATAAGTTTAGTATATTTTAATTTTAATTTCCTGAAATCCTATTTATCATTCGAATGTAACTAATGTGTCACGCTATTTTATTTTATTTAATTTTTTATATGTCTCTGCTGAGTTAAGAATAAAGTATTTAAAATCATAAGTAATCAAAAATTATTTTGCGTGTATTATAAAATTCTAACGTAATTAGGGGAGGTTCTGGTTTATATTAGTTTTTACTTGTTCTAATTAAAATTTATATCTGAAGACTAGAATAGACACGATATTATGAAACCGGGGTGTTTACAAATAGTTTATTTATTATTAATATTAAAAATGGCACGTAACTAAATAAGAGTTATAGGGAATAGTAAGTAGAGAATGTCGTTTTATTAGTTTTATTATTTAAAATTATTTTTCTTTTGTGTAATCTATCATTCGATCTGATCTCATTTCATTTATTATTCGGTGTGCGTAGAAACATTTTCATATATTTTAAATCGTACAGAGTGTGGTGATTTAAACAAAAAAAACTGTTAATCGACAGTTAAGTAATTGAATTCGTAAAATTATTGTATATAGAAAGACGAAAAAGTTTTTCGGCTATCAAGCCATTATCGGGTGTACAAAAAAAAATAAGATATAAAAATACATGAAATTTATAAATAAAAAGTACATAAGAAAAAAACGGTAAATTAAATAAAATGTGGAAAAATGCTTAAAAACATAGTCTTATAGATTATTATTATTATTTTTTTTTAAATAAATTTCGTATATATATATTAAATATCCACTGGATACCTCACTTAATGAAAAGCTTCGTGGTCTTTTTATATATAAAAATTTAGTGATTTTAATTATTTTTTTTTTATTTAATTACTTTCACATATGTTTTGCGCGTGAAACAATTTCCTTATCGTCCAATATTGGAAAAGTATACAAGTTAAGCATAAGTAAAAATACTTGTTTCGTACGAACGCAGTGGCTAAATATATATGACGATTGAACTCCATAATTGAACAAGGGATGTAACATGATTTATGATATAACGTGAATTTGTTGTGAATTATTTCACGTGCAACACCGCGCGATGTCACGCCGAGTTAAGTAAAACGTCAGATATTCTGATTTCCGAATATTTATCATAATTCAACACAATTCGAGTAATTTTTCGAGAAGTAGAATTTTGAAAATTTTCAAAAATCGAATTTGCGGAAGGAATTAAATTATTATTCAACGTAACTGTCTTAATATTTTTAAAATATTACTTTTAGTAACTTTATTCGAAGCGTATAATATAGGTCAATTTTAGTAAATTATGACGGCGAAAATGGTTGTCTTGTTTTCTGGAATACTTACATTTTAATGTTTTTTTTTTTTTTTTTGTATTCGCATTAATACAGCTATTAAACGAGGGTACGTCATTACATCGAACTATCGTAAACTTTGGATAGTCGAAAAGTTGAGTTAACGAATGTGTACATTAACTCATATTTCGATTATTTTTCTATCGCCGGTTTTAAAAATTTTATTTAATTTTGTTATTTTTATTTAATAAGTAAGTCACTAAATTCATCAGGACCATACTGATACTTTTACATTTAAGCGTTTTTTTTTTCTATTAAGCGAATAAATACTTTCGAAATGTTCTACCGGACAATGACGACGATGATGATAAATTAAAAACAGAACAAATTTTTCACAATACAGAATGAAATCTCTCCGGAAATTCTCGGTCGCATTATACGTCTGCAGATAATTCAGAAACATTACTTATAGATAAGCGATTAAAGTTGAATCGGGAAAAAAAAAGGCAACTCGTACAAAACAAAACGCTACGTACGAAAGAAACACATGTGGATCCGAAGCACGACAAATTAAGATGCATGATTTCACGATGATCGGATCGAGATCGTGATGATGAAGAAGAAGAGGTGAAATTAATTCGGAGAAAATTGTGAGTTATTTTCTCACGCCGGTATTATTGATATTTAACGAACGATCTTCGAAACGAAATGTTCAGAATTTCGATAATGAGATGCAGAAATTTTTGTTGCGAAAGTAATATTACGAATTTGATTCGAGTTTATGTAGAAATTTTGCCAGGTGGTTTCTGTTGGACGCGTAAGATAAGCTTTATAAAAAGTCTGTCAGCTGGAGCATAAGGATCATACCGATCTACACTAAGAGCACTAGTAAATCACCTCTAGCCAATTAGTATCGACTTCACACCATCGCTCCATAAACTTCCTTAACAGGAGGTTAATCGCAAGGAATTCTACTCATCGGTAGATTACGATTTGGTATCGTTTGTTAGTTGATCGTCTTTTCCATATGCTACTTAGACAAAGACGTCCTCCCAATTTTGAGCTGGAAATCAGCAATCACGATCACGGGTTTTTTAATACTCTGCGCTTCTGAGTTTTACCGTATCTTAATACGTTCTCCATATATTAAACATCCGTATAATGTATCGTCTCCATCGGGGTAATCTACAATTTTTCCTTCACATAGAAACGTTCTTAGAGAAGTTATCATCTTTGATTAAAATTCTCAAACAAGCAGTAAGAGCATTCCCATTTAAAAAAAAAAACCCGCTGCATAACTCTTGATCTCTATATATCTATGTCTAAGTCTTCCTTTACTTCGTCTTCCGTTCATAACTCTTCAAAGCCGTGCTCCATTAACCGATCAAACGTAAAGCTATTCCATTTTATGTTGATCATGTATGGATTAATTTTCTGTAAACATTCATCATTTGTAGTTTTACTCGTCCACTGTATCTATTTCCAACGCAAGCAGCTTCTTGTTTTCTGTTTTGAAAATCGTACATGTTTCTGCTCCATATAATGTCATACACTCATCTTCTTTAGTCATTTTATTTTATTATTTCGTAAATCAAAATGTATAATTCCATATTAACAAAATGATAATGCCTGACTGAAAGAGTTAATCAGGAATAATATTCCCACGTTTCAGCAATATCTATGTTGTAAATGTTTGTGCGATATATATATTTATATATATATCTGTTATAACATATGATTAAATATTAGCTTGACAACCATATATTATTTTTTACTATAAGTCGACAGATGTTGCGAATATTTTCTTTCATATCGAACGAGAGAATTATTACCAGATTGGCTACTTATTATTAGCCTATGGGCGCATTATGCATTAGTGGGAGATGTAAATTACCCTGAGGATATATATATATATATATGTACGTGTTCTATTTTCTAATTCAGACAAGTAAATCATTCATTCTTCCGAGGTACTTATTTATACGGCGGTGAGTTTCGACAATCGTGTCAGTATGTTAATTATTAGTTTGAAAAACGTTTTCCAACCGGTCTTATTACAGACGAATTTACTAACTTTTAAAACATCGACAGCTTTTAATTCATCTGGTTTCGGTTACCGTCCGGGATATCTTTCTCCTAACCCACATTTCGAACGTGATCTTGAAAGATCGATAAGCTAATGTGTAATAGTTTTATGTAAGTCTTATATCGAACGATAGTGATCAGTTGTGGGTGACATTAAACGTAATTAGACCGAAGGAAACTATTTATTTATTTCGCTTTGAGTTAGATTTATCGCCTCAGGACTTCGTAAGAATAGATACGGTTCGTAACGAACAAACTCGCTTACTATTAATGAATCCGGTTGACAGTTCAATGAAAAAATTAAAATATATATATATATATATATATTTATAATATGTACACTTATAAGAAAAGCACGAATAAGAATAACAATACGTCAATAATTGACGTGACGGTGTTAATTATTTTATTCGATTTCAACGGGTATAACAGTCGTAATTATGAAATAGTGTAAGATTTTCGTCTTTGACCTTTTAATCCAAAAAGGAATAATCTATCCGCGCGAATAGGGAAAATCCTCGGAAGTATCTTGGACTTTATTTTTTCTTTTATTATTACGAAAGTCGTAACGAGAATGAGGTCGTATTCAAGGGTATCAACATTTGCGCTGACATTACCGATGATCGAGGTTTCGCTAAAGTTTAATCTTTAATCGGTTTCGACGATATGAAAGTTCAACTTTTTTTTCTTCCAACTAATTTAGGCGAAACTATTTCATTTGTTCTACACTCGGCCTCCAGAAACGTGTGTATTCGCCTTTACGAGAGATTGCTCAATAATCGGTTGAAAGCTAATAATACATACATTATTTATATATATATATATATATATGTGTGTGTGTTGTGTACACACAATTCGGACGGAAAATTAAGTGTATGATTAATGACGGAGTAAAAAATGATAACAATTTCGTTAATAATAATGATGACAATTGTAATAATAGTGACGGTAACAATCGCAAGGATTATTATTATTATTAATGATAAAATCGAATCGAACTAGCGTACAAGACATAAGTAAAAATCGAATCAAATCCTATTGAACATCGAATTATTTTTCATCATTAATCGGTGGTAGGCCACTACTTATCTATACATTGTTTGTTGTACAGTGTAAGTCTGTACACTATCGGAAAATTAATGCTAACAAAACACAAATTGACGCATTATTACAAACGTAAATGCAATACTATATTCTATGAATAATTGCGATGGAACGACAAACCATGTTATATCATATATAGATGAATATCAAAACCACCGGAAAAAGAGATTTTGGTTTGATTATAATCGAATCAATCTTAAAAGATCACCTTCTCACAGTCGAACGTGGTGGCGGTTATTTAAATTTGAAGATATCATTCTCCGTGTTACAGTGTTATAAATGTTTGGGCTTCGGTCACACAGCTTCAAAATGCAAAAACTAAAAGCCTAGGTTATAATGCGACTAATAAAAATTTATTTATTTTATGAGTAATCGTAAATATTATTCAATTCTAACACATCGGCTATTTGAAGTCAAATATAATTATGATTACTCCGAAATATTCCCTATACACGTTGCTGTGCCACAGGATAGTGTATTGTGACTCCTTTTATCTATATCACTGTCTTGCCGACTAATGAACATGTACAAATAGCAACATTTTCAGATGACACGATGTTAATTCCATCTAACAAAGATGCTAATAAGGCCGTTGACGTCTTATAGGTAAACCTAAACACCACGTTCGTATATAGAAGAAGAGGAAGGAATTAGACCTAAAGCTGAGAAACTTATACTGGCTTATAGGATATCAATCGTACCTGCCGCTAAGAAACAAGCTTTCGATAAACAATACTATGCAAAAACCAATATGGACCTACGCTGCATCGTTGTGGGCGTTCGCAAAACAATCAAATCGGATGATCATCCAGCGGTTTCAGGACAAAATTAATATACCGTATGACTTGGTAAGTCAGCAATGAAATGATCCATCGAGATTTAGCCATTCATATCATCGACGAGGTGATCGAAAAGCGAACTGAAAATCACATGATGCGTCTGTACGGACACTACAATGAGCTAATCCCAAACAAACCGGCGACAAGACGTCTCAAGAAGATCAAGATTCAAGATAGTGTAAATAAACAGGGCGAACACACCGATGGGTATGCTACCCAACAAGTCGAACATTTGTTGATAGCCTACTAGGCTAGGTACAAATAAAATCAAAAAAAAAAAAAGTCGAGTTTTCAAAATTTATTAAAATGTTTTCTTATAAATTATTAGTAGGAAAAAGACAGAAAAAACCTGCGCGCGTTACGACATATTTTCGACAGATGAAATTAGACTATATGGTGTGCGAATGTAAATAATATTTTATTTTAGCCAGCGGAATTTGCTTAATTACAAACGAGGTAAAGTTGAATGTAAATAAACATTACGTTAAAATAGCGCATCGGCCGACTGAAATGGAAAGCAGTCTGGTAAAATAGAATTATATCGCCTGCGGATCGAAGCTGTTTACTTCGGTACAGTTGCTGATAAATTAGGGCAACATGAAATATTAATGTACACATATCATTCCTCTGTATACGTTTCATTTCACTTTTATGCACATATATATATATATATATATATATATATATATATATATATATATATATATATATATATATATATATATACATACACGCAATAGTTACTGTCTCGATATTATTGACAAGCATTATATCAATTAGTCCGGTAACTTGACGCTCGTTGTTCCAATTGAAGGAAGATCTCAGGGGTTTTCGTGAAGTGCGATCGATTATTACGTTATAACCGTATTCACTAAATATTTAAACTAGAACAATGAACTTTACCTATTAAGGGAATGTATGAGAAAAAATAATAATTTTAAATTCTACTCAAATTAAACTTCGATGCAATTATTCTTGTAAAATACAACCTAAATTGAAATATCTAAATATATTGAAGTTTATTCATTTATTAACGATGAAAGTAAGTGGCATAAGTACATAGCCAAATGGCGATTAGAAAAAGTCTTTGAAATATGTTTTATATATATATATATATATATATATATATATATATATATATATATATACATATTTTTGAAAATGAAACAAATTATAGAAAAAGCCAGAGAATACTACGTGCCTGTATATATAGCATTTATAGACTATAAAAAGGCTTTTGACAGCGTGATATGGGACATGGATAATTTTGTCCGAAATGGGTGTTCCTAATCATCTTATAATGCTAGTGAAATCACTTTACGAAAACAATTATAATACAGTACGAGCAGATAATTATTTCTCTAAACCTTTCAAAATATCAAAAGGTGCTAGACAAGGATGTATCCTATCGCCACTTTTATATAACATATACTCTGAATATATAATGCGACGTACTCTTGCCGCAGAGGAAGGAGGTATTTCAATTGGTGGAGCAAAAATTAATAATTTGAGATATGCCGATGACACGGTAATTTTTGCATCATCTATGGAAGAATTAAGTACAACTTTAAATAAACTGACGACAGTAAGCCATGAATTCGGAATGCGTATAAACAAAAATAAAACAAAAATTATGATAGTGGATCATAATAATGAAAACATATCTAATATTTCACAACAATTACACGGATATGAAGTCGTCAACGAATTTGAATATGTAGGTGTCCGGATCAACAATAAAGGAGGCTCGAGCAAAGAAATAAGGAGACGATCTGCGATGCGTCTAAATGCTATGAATAAGTTGCAACGTATCTGGCGGGATGGAAATATCGATTATTCTACAAAAATACAACTTGTTCGTTCCCTGGTGTTCTTCATCTTTACCTATGGTTCCGAAACATGGGTAATAAACTCCACGGATAAGCAATATATTGATGCATTTGAAATGAAATGCTGGCGCATAATGCTGGGTATAAAATGGAACGATAAACAAACGAACGTCTCGATCATTAAGCGTCTTAATATAGATAAACGATTGTCACAAGACATACGCGATAAAATACACAAATTTTTCGGTCATATAATGCGTGCACGAGACTTAGACAGGACAGTCACACTAGGAAGAATGAACGGACATAGAAGAAAAGGTCGGCCAATGACCCGATGGACGAAACAAATATGCCGACGTGTTAAACTGTCAATACCAGATTTGGTACACTCGGCAGATGATCGACAACTGTGGAGGAATTTGATTGCTACATAATGGTCACGACGGTCAATTATGATCAATATACGACTGTAGAGATACATACATATAAAGAGAGATCAATATGAGTTTTCCACACGTAAGAGTTCTGGGCCCACTATTCTGGAACATACTTTGGTGTCTTGAAATTATGCTACACTAAAAATGTAGAACTCTGCGCATATGTAAATGATATCATTTTTACAATAACTCAAAATTATAACCATAAAATATAGCAAATGATACTTTAATCGAATTAGAAAATCGGTTAGATAGTATCAGATGAAAACTATCAATAAAAAAAAGTCACATTTTTTGCAAATTCGTTAACATTAAAAAGAAACAAAATTAAAGTAAGATTTAAGAATTCAACTCTTAAAGTAGTTGAATATTTGAATACATGGTTTAAAATATCGAGACAGTAACTATTGTGTGTGTATATATATGCATAAAAGTGAAACGTATACAGAGAAAGGACAACAGAAGATACACCGAGTATAACACGGTGCGAATTGGATAGAGTAGTTGATAAAGCAAGAAATAGAAAAGCTACGGGTGAAGATAGAATACCGGTAGATCTGATCAAACTCATGCCCCAAAAATGCAAGGCACATTTATTGCGTTTATTGAATATAATATATCGTGAAGGTAAACTTCCTGAAGATTTCAAAAAAATTAATTTTATTCCTATACCGAAAAAGCTTAACTCTAAAAGGTGCTCAGACCATCGAACAGTTGCACTGATGAGTCACACTTTAAAAGTATTATTAGCAATTATAAAATACAGATTGGAACATAAAATAGATAAAGTGAAACACAATTTGGCTTTATAGCAAAAAAATACACTAGAGACGCCATTATACTATTCAAAACAATTATAAAGAGAACTTTAAATATAAATAGAGAACTAGTAGTATGTACGAGAAAGCTTTCGATAGAGTAGACCATGCCGAATTAATTAAAATATTGCAAAAGTACGATATCGATAGCAGAGATATGCAAATAATAAAAGGGTTGTATTGGGAACAAAAAGCAAATTTAAAAATAGGAAGTGAATATTCTGAAAAGCATTATAATATAAAAAAAGGTTTTAGACAAGGATGTCCTTCGTCTCCTAGATTATTTAATGCATATGTAGAAGAAATTGTTAAATCACCAGAAATAAATGCAATGAGTTTTAAAATAAATGGGTTTAAAATAAATAATATTTCGTACGCAGATGATAAAGTACTGATAGCTGAAACGGAGAAGCAAATGCAAAAAATGCTAAATATCATAAATCAAGAAGGACAAAAATACAATATGAAAATAAATATAAACAAAACGAAAGTAATGAAATTCAGCAGACATAAGTCTAGAGAAACAAAACTGAAAATAGATGGACAACAATTATAAAATGTGTGAACAGTATAAATATTTAGGAGTTCGGATCACAGGACGTGATAAAAAAGAAATAATTTCCAGAATAACAATGGCCAGACAAGCATACTAAGAAGCAGTAAAATAGACGTAGAAACGAGGAAACGGATACTAGGTTGTTATGTCTGGTCGGTGCTGCTTTATTCAGCGGAAACCTGGACAATAAATGCAGAATGCGAAAGAAAAATTAACAGACGCATGCTGAAAATTCCGTGGACGGACAAAGTAAATAACCGAGAAGTGCTGAATAGGTGTAAAATCAACAAGTTGCAACTAATGAATGAGATAAAAAACAGAAAAATTAAATATATGGCTCATAAAATCCAGGAAAAGGACTCTTCAACCTAGCAGCACAGGGTAAAATTCAAGGAAAGCCGCTTAGAGGAAGAAAAATAATGGAATTAACCACTACAAATACAGGAATAAACGATTTTGTCAAATGAATTGAATCATCCAGATGCCGACGTATATAGCGTTCGCGATGTGCAACCTCCTGAACAGGAGATGTACCTTTATGATGATGATGTCAAAATACATGGGGCTTCAGTTACAACTAAAGAATTGTATTATACAAATCATTGATTGAAAACACTTTAGCATGTTATCGCATCCTATTAAACCGTCTAAAAGTTAAAACAGTATAGATAAAAGTTTTCATCATGCATAGAAATTTGACAAAAAAGATAGAAAGAAGATAATAATGGCAGGACACCCACAGCTTAATCTTCAATATAACACACGGACACAAAATCAAAATTATTTCCGATTTTTACACTACCCAATTATTACATTTATTATTATTATTATTATTAGCCATAGTGAATGATAATAATTCTAATTATTTGTATAACTTACTCTAAATATACACTAATATATACATATACACATATATACATACATATACGTACCTACATATATATCATTTAACGCATAATTATTATCTAGCCCTGATACTGGGCAAAGGCCTCCCTCAAACGGTCCCATTCGAGCCGGTCTCCAGCTACTCTATGGTATTGTTTATTTTGAAGCATTTTAATTATATCATCCTGCCATCTTAATTTTTGTCTACCTTGTCTTCTTTTATTATAGTTACACCATTCTGTGACTGCTTTTGTCCATTTATTGTTTTTCATTCTAGCTACATGTCCCGTCCAATCCCATTTAAGTGCTTTTATAACTCTGCTAAAATTATAGCTAAATTTCAACCTATTCCTATTACATTTATTAACGGGACATAAAAAGTTTGAGTTTTATCTATTTCAAATTCATTTTATATGCGGCGCAGTAGAAACTGCAAACCGTATACTCTTTGTATACCCTATTACAAATCGTATAACATTATACAATAAAAATAATTTTAACTAACAAGACGAATGCACTGCCCGACAGTTACAATTATTTAATTTTAATGTACTACACACGAAATTCCAGGGTTACTAAATTTTTTACTAGCACTTTGAGAAACAGCGATAAAACTTTACCAAATAAAATTATACGTATAGACTGAATATATTGTATGTATGTGTGTGAACTTTCTGTGCGATATGTTTAAGTTGTGTATACGTATGTATCATATATATATATATATATATATATAATATATATATATATATATGTTCTCACATTTATGCATGTAGTACATCTAAATTATAGTATATTACCTCGTATAAAAGTTAAAAGTTCATGTATGTGTACTTTCGATAACTGGGAGTGAAACTGATGCACAGCCCGCGAAAATCCGAGTGTACAAGTGGTTACTATATTATTATATGCTATAGAGCATTTAAAAGGGGAGTAGTACACTGATCAAGCCTAAACTGACGGTGCGGTGTATTGTACCTGTGTAAATGTAAGACATTAATAAAAAATGTATATATTTATATATAATGTACGTATAACTTTGACTAAGAAATTGTTGTCTATACATGTAAGATGATTTGTGCTAGACTTATAAGTTAACCGATAAAAGACATCTAGTGAGATTTTCGTGTTCTATCTGGGAATGTAAAAGAAAGTATTTTTTGTCTGCATTTTTTTATTGGCTTCTAATATTCTTCAAAGGAGGTAGAAAACATTGATGGGGAAAGTAATTTGAGTAGATGCGAGTCGAGAAAGTGTATCGTATTCGGCGATATTTCATATAAGAGAAATATGCGTTCGATATCGACGTCACTTCTACGATCAGAAGTTATTATACGTTCTTGAAATAAAGAAGTGGGAGCACGATTAATACCAAAGTGCATTAATAAATACACGAATTAATTTACTTTCTAAATGTTAATTGTGAAACTAGGGGGCTTTACGGATATATGACGAATTGATCGGACTAGCGATTCAACATACATAAGACATACTATTTACAAAGAGATTCCCAAAATCAGTACCTACTGTTGGTTCTTAATGGCGCATGTATTCCTAGGTTCAAAAAGTTAAAATACTTAGGAGTTACTTTAGACTCTCGACGAACTTTTACTAGTCACGTAAACCGAGCTGTATTGTACAAAAACTCATGTTGCAAAATTATATGAAATGCTGTTACGTACAAAAATTCGACAGATTAGTTAATAAACCTTCCATTCGTTAATATTTTATTACAATTACAAATTTCACGGAAATGATTTAATTAACACAAATTGGTTACTTATGGCTAGCCTCCACATTCGCTATACTCGATACAAACTAATTTGTTATCTTATCATTCGTATTTAATAATCTTATGTCGTATACTTTTCAGACGCAGCATTTTTTTAATTTTTTTTTTTATTTGAATTTCATAATAAGTAGTTTTGTGTCACTTACACATTGAAAATTACTTCTTTATCCCATTTTTATCATTACAGATTTTTTAATAACATATCCACACTATTATGCTAATTCGATCTGTCCTATAAATGCAAAAGTTTCCAAGGTTCATTTAAAACATTAACTCGTATGAATATGTAAACAATTTTATTTTAATATACACAAAATACGAACGATAACATTAATTTATACGCGTAAAAATCGAAATAATTTTATTCATATATATATATACAATTTTATTCATATATATATATACAGTGCACAAATGGACATTTTATTTACATATACAATGCATAAATACACATTTTATTTACGAAATTTTTTGAAACAATTTTTTTTTTACTAGTAAAAAAACATAAATATACATCATATTTTTCGCATCGGACTCTAGTACGCGATTTACAACTTTATAAACATGCGTGCAACTTTCAGGTCTTGTTAGCCAAGTATTGTATAAGTCTGTTATTTTGTTTACTGTGGGGGTATTGAGGTCCTGTACCCAATATGTTCATATTCTGAGTCAATAATATCGGTGATGGCTAATTAGAAACTTGGGTGGAATTTTAATAAATCCATTATTTTATTCTTCGTGATTTTAGAAGATGTTGCATCATTTCGATACTCCATCGAGCTATTTACAAACATCCGTAAAATGTATAATTATCTTTAAGGACTAAACTAGATTTACTAAAATAAAATAAATATGTTATTAATAATAGTAGTAATACTGAAAATCGTACATTATTTAAAGAGATTACGGATCATGTTGTTGAAAATATTAGTAAAAAGTGAAATAAAAAAATCGATCCCATTAATTATCACAATTGCTGCGGGTACGTAAATATTTGAACACAGAAAACTTGCCAAACCGAACAATAACACTATATGAAACAGTCGATATTGCTAAGTAAATGAAAACGATCCTAATATTTTTTAACGTTAAAAGAATGGGTCAGTAAGCAGCATTCATTCTTTTTATCCAAGTAGTTTTTCAACTACCTATCCAACTTCCCAATTCTATGATTGCAGAAATAACAACGCACTTCAGTTATAACCTACACAATCGATACGAACGGGCCAACAAGGTTAAAAATTGGTTTTCAAACACACTAACTTCTAACCCACGCAATTGTGTAAGCAGGATCTGAAAGTGATATTACTATTGGGTTATTTAATACTATCGTTAGTGAAATTTTATGACTTAATTTGTTGTGTGGTGCATTTCGTAATTGTCCCATAATTATGTTAACTTCGTAGCTTAGTTTCTCGGGCTTTTTTTTTTATATTAAGCTACAAATGTTCTATATGTCGTTTTATGTACAAACAATAAACAAACGCTTCTTCTTCTAAGCAAGGGGTACATAAAATAAGTATAAGATTATCAATACATGCTGAAAAATCAGCAAATTAATTCCTAGATATACTAGAATAATTGAGTTACACGAACTTAATGACCGTTCTATATAAATTGACAAAATTTTTATAAATTACAGTAGAATTATGATAATTAAAATTTGAATATTGTAAGGCGGAAAGATATCTTTTAAGATGAATTCGAATAATTATATTCCAATTAGATCGGGTGCATAAAAGGAACTGAGTGATTTTTATATACCGATACTTTCATTTACGAATATCGAAGAAAGAGATGGTACAGGAAGTAGGGTACCGGCGGTTAATGTATCCCATTTTGATTTTCCTGTGTAGATGAGAGGGTAGTTGGACCAGTTATCATTACGATGATATGTGGTACAGTAGAACTCTTTTATCCTTCATCCTCGGGACCGGGCCTGCGACGAATAACTGAATATTCCATTATAAACAAATCACATATATATATATATAGTACTATATCAGATTGTAAATCGTTTAAGAAAGAACTTTTAGAAAAATATGTTTAATTGCGTGACATTTAAAGTATTGTACTTTTATTTAGAAGCAGCACGAAACAAAATGTGATGAAGAGAATATCCCGTTCTTACCTAAAGAATAACAATAATAATAATAATAATAATGAGAATAACAATAATAATACTTTTTCTGCTATAAAAATAACATTTATATTTAAGTAATAATAATAATAATTCAAATTAAAATTTTAATTAATTTCAAATGTAGCTTTTATTCACAGTAAATTATAATAAATTAAATTAAACATCTGCGCGTAATGCGTAAGTGGCAAAATATATAATCCTACCTATTCACGTCACAAATATGTCAATTTAACCCTTTCATTAGATATACATAATGACCTGATATTTAAGTATACTATATTAACATTTTTTCTACTCCTCGGCGACATACTATATCTTCACTCCCAATGGTCTTGTGGTGTCTTAGTGTTTCGTATAATCAGGAAGTTTATATTAGGTCGCGTACCTAATTTTAGAATTTTAGGATAAAAATTAACAAAGTTCCAATGAAAGGGTTAAATTTTCAATATCGAATTATTTTTCGACATCAACGAAACCGACAACCGAGTACTTCGCACTACAGAAAAAACTGCTGTTTCATGTCGCTTTTCGAAAAATAGCGTATTTTTTCGCATATTTAAGTCTATATTCATCGACGATTTGGAAGAGGAAACATTGCGGTATATACGTTATCTGCCTTTTTCGTGGTAGGAAGCAATAAACCAACAGAACGTATAAATGATTTTTATATCCGTGAATTGTATAAAGTTGTTGGAAAAATTTCGGTCGATACCTAAATGTACCATCGGCGAAATTATCTACCGTCGAATCTGATGAACATCGTCAACGTACAAGTCACTTTCTTGAATTTTGTAACTTCCAAATGTTTCCTTTATATTACATAAATGATATATTATCGCTTACATTTATTAATGTTGATGTATTGGAGAGTAGTGCATTTTATGAATTTAACAAAACAAAATAGAATCGAAATTAATCACTAAAAAATTTTTTATTACATAAACACGAAGCTTTTCGACTATGAAGTCATTTTCAAGCTATTGTTGTAACATTTTTAACAATAGCTTGAAACTTCATAGTCGAAAAGCTTCGTGTTTATGTAATAAAAAATTTTTTAGTGATTAACTTCGATTTTATTTTGTTTTGTTAAATACATTTATTAAGTTTTATTTTCATTCAAATTGTTTCTCTACGATTTTCCAACATTGACGAACACGCAGGTTTATACGCGGATGATATAGCAATATTTTGCAGCTCTTACAAACCAACTGCTATTAAAAATCAATCTTCTATCTCGAAGGCGAGCTTTTTAATAAATTACAATTAATACAAAATGAGTGGTTAAGATGCGTATTAAGTTCCCCAAGGTATGCCAGAATAGTGGACATTCGTGAATTAAATTTACTTTTTATTCGGGATTTGATTAGTTTTGCTGATGATACGGCATTATTGGCTGAATCTATAGAAGATCTGCGGCGAATACTAGATACAGTTACTACTGTAAGCCAGGAAATGGGAATCAATATAAACATGAAGAAAACAAAATTCATGGTAGCTTCCCGCCAATCAGTTACGGATAAAAAGTTATTTCTCAATTGGAATGAAATTAACGAGTAAATAAATATAAATATTTAGGCAGCTAAGAAATAGTGACCCGGGTGTAGGGATACAAGCTCGAATTAAAATGGCCGGAGACATGTTCATGAAATTCAAACACGTTCTTTGTAACCGATAATGAAGCTTAGATATCAAAAAGAAGGTTCTAGGATGTTACGTGTGGTCAGTACTTAAGATAACTGTTATGGTATAAGGTACTTAACTTTATGAACCCCTTGTTATATATATATATCTTAATGAAATAGATATAATCAACCGATCGTAAATAGACGTGTTGTGAACTTAGATTTAAATTAATATTTTACGTTTTTATATATTTAATTTTATTTATATATAGCTTGATAATGGCGTAGTTGCCGAAAAGCTTTGCTTAATAAATAAAGTTTAGTAATTTTAACTGTATTTTGTAATCAAGTATAAAAAATCACTACATTCCACAATCTAAACTTTATGAAAACATACTTAAACTACTTTATAACACGAGCATTGACTCAACACGGGGATTGCAATTATTATCTAAATAGATTTATGGAAAATAGATGAGTTAATAAAATAGATAGACCAATTCTGAAATCAGAAGTTGAATAGGCTATTAAGAAAATAAAAAATGAAAAACACCAGTTCCAGATGGTATTAACGCCGAGATGATTACGTTAATTGATGAGGAAAACTTAGATTTACTAGTTCAAGTTTGACAATAAACTAAAATTTAAACAACATATTAAATATTTAAATGAAAAATCGTTAAAACATATGCTAATATATGCCGCCTAGGTTCAAAGTTATGGAGAATAGGTTGTAATCAAAAAAGAATACTGTATATAGCTACAGTACAAAATCTGTATTTATATGCTTCTGGGATACATGGTAATTATATAAGTAAAACTGCATATAGAAGTATAATATCACATCGGAGAAAATTTTTACTTAATATCTGTGCTGGATACTGAACATCGAATAACGCATTACAAGTTATAACAAAAATAATACCGATCGATTTCGTGATAGAAGAAAAAATGCAGTCGTTAAATAAAAAAATACAGGAAGGTTATGTTATCATCAATTGAGAATGAAGAAATTTGGAAAGTTGTAAAAAAACACTTAGATTGGAAATATGCAAGAAGTGCCAGATGGGGCAACGTTGAAAATGTAAGATATACTTACAAAATAACACCTAATATAAATCGATATAATCAAAACAAGAAAACATATTTAAACTACTTTAGAACGCAAGCATTGACTCAACATAGGAATTGCAATTATTATCTAAATAGATTTAAAATATCAGAAGTGGATACATGTGATCAATGTAAAGTAGTAGAAAATATGGAACATATATTGCGCCACAGTCAAAAATATAATAACTGAATTACCAACAAAATGGACATTAATAAATGGGAAGATCAACTTGTTAATGATACGTTAAAGAAAAAGAATCAATTCAAAATTTAACTGCAAAAGGTGATGGATTATGAAAGTATTTTGATTTCTGGATTGTTATAATGATATTCATGTAATTATAGATAATTGCCGGTATTATGTTATTTCCTTTTTAAAAATTTCACACGTTATTATAATTGCGTATCAGAAAATTATTGTATATATACAGGAATGATTTAATACTTAAATTTGGAACTTGGAACATACGAACTTTAACGGATAGCGACAATGTACCAGAAAGAAGAACCGCTCATTTAGCGAAGGAGTTACGTAGATACGACATTGATATTGCAGCTATAAGTGAAACCAGATTACTTGGTGATGGAAACCTTTATGAGCCTGCAGGCGACTATGTGTTGTTTTGGCACGGCAATGCTCTTGGTGGCAAGCGCTTGCATGGAGTTGGTATAGCGCTGAAGCGTTGTTATGCGGATCATGTCATATCCTCACCAGAAAATCATGGATCAAGATTAATGAAGTTATGTCTACAACTAAATATAAGGACCAAAATACATGTTATTAGTGCATATGCGCCCACAATGGATGCGGAAGAAAATGATAAGGAGATTTTCTACTCAGACTTGTACAATCTCGTTAAGAGTGTTCCAAATAAAGAACGAGTATTTATACTTGGAGATTTCAATGCACGTGTAGGGAATGATGTGCATGTTTGGCCAAATGTTGTTGGTAAGCACGGTCTAAAAGGCGTAAATGATAACGGCAACCGTCTTCTCCAGTTCTGTGAAAGCCTTGGTCTAGTTATAACAAACACGATATTTGAGCTTAAGCCCATCTATAAAGGCACATGGATGCATCCAAGGTCAAGGCAATGGCATATGATAGATTTCATAATCGTGCGTTCTGAATATAAAAACTAGAGTTATGCGAGGCGCAGAATGTTCAACAGACCACATGCTTGTAAGATCAGTGATTTCGCTGACGAAGCAGAAGATTCATAAAAAATACTTAAAACCCAAATCTGCTCGATATAATGCTGATGCCTTAAGAAACGATAATAAGCGCAAAGAGGTAACGAAACTCATTGACCAAACTTTCAGTGCGTTGGAGATTGATTCTGCCCCGAATAGCAGTCAAGTTTGGGCTAAAATGAAGGAAGTAATACACCTCACTTGTTCCCGTGCGATAATGACATCTAAAAAGAAAAATCAGGACTGGTTTGTCGCAAATGATAAAGAAATTACTGACCTAATTGCGCGGAAAAGGCTAGCTTTCACTCAATGGCAGAATGATACAAGCAACGTAAGGCTGAAACAAAAATTTTCTGAAATAAAGGCTGAAGTTCAAAGGAAAACACGCTGGATGAAGAACAATTGGTGGCAAAACAAGGCACAAGAGATTCAAACATATGCAGATTCCGGCCGTTATAGGGAGTTCTTTTCAGCAGCTAAAGCAATATATGGACCTACACCGTATAGAATGCTTTGTTAAGGGATGAATATGGAAATATCATAAGTAATCATCATAGAATAGCGCAAAAATGGAAATGTCACTTTGAGAATTTATTAAATAATGATACTTGTGTGAACGAAGTGCAGAATTCTCAGCAACTCGCTGCTTTAGACGAGGATATATCCTTAAAAGAGGTTAAAGATGCATTAAAGCACATAAAAAATGGGAAAGCTGCCGGCCCAGATGGAGTGTTACCGGACATTCTAAAGTTGGAAAGCAGCAACCTGCTAAACGCGCTTCATAAATTATTTTCTATTATGTGGGAACAAGAATCTATGCCAACTGATTTCCAATTAGCTGCCATAGTGCCCATTTTTAAGAATAAGGGCGACAGGAGCGATTGTAACCACTACAGGGGAATTTCATTGCTTTCAACTGTGGGGAAATTATTTGCCAGGATTATGCTTAATCGTATTTTACCAATATTGGAACGAACCTTTCCTGAGACACAGAATGGATTTCGCAGTGGTCGTGGTACCATCGACTCAATATTCTCGCTTAGGCAGCTACAAGAAAAGTGCTTAGAACAAAATCGGGATCTTTTCATTGCATTTATTGATGTTAGTAAAGCCTTTGACTCGGTGCATAGGCAGCTATTGATGAAATGCATGGAGAAAATTGGCTGTCCGCCGAAATTTATTCGATTGCTTTCCCTTCTATATAACAACAATACAAGCATGGTGATGCTACGAGATGGCAATTCTGAATCATTTAAAGTTAGTACAGGAGTCAAGCAAGGGTGTGTGCTGGCCCCTGTGCTGTTTTCAGTGTATATGGCTTTCATACATATGATAGCAGTTAAAAAGCTGGGACCTGAAAAGATAGTAATGATCAGTAGGTTTAATGGCGGATTATTTAATGTACATCGATTACAAGCAGCTTCTAAATGCTCCAGAGTAGGAGTATTCGATTTCCAGTACGCAGATGATTGTGCTGTGGTCGCACACACCATACGGGAACTGCAGACTACTATCAAAATACTTGATGCAGTATACAACAGTTTTGGCCTAACAGTTTTGGCCTAACAGTTTTGGCCTAGCTATAAATAAGGGAAAACCAAATTACTTGTACAGGTAGCTCCCACAAACAAACGGCAAAATGTACACGTGTTGGAATTAGGTAATAGTGTAATAGAACAGGTGGAAAGTTTTAAATACCTTGGTAGTATGCTTAACAACAAGTTCAGCTTGGACACCGAGATTTGTAATAGAATGCAAGCTGCTTCAGCTGCAATGTATAAGCTTGATAGAAGGATATTTAATAATACACATATCTTATTGTCAACAAAACTAATAATGTACAAGTCCATTGTTTTACCGACACTACTTTATGGCTCAGAAACATGGGCCCCATATACGAAGAACATACGGTCGCTGGAAGCATTCCATCAGAGAGCGCTGCGCAGATTGCTACGTGTTCGTTGGCAGGACCGAGTGACGAATCGCGAAATTTTAACGCGGGCAAAATGCAAGTCTATTCGGATGCTGCTTTATAGTAATAGTTTGAGATGGACTGGACATGTAATCAGAATGAACGAGGAAAGACTTCCGAAGAAATTCCTTTATGGTCAGCTTCTGGTTGGTAAACGGCGCATTGGACGTCCTCGTTGGCGATATAAAGACTATTTGCATCGGATATTAAAGGAATGCGAAATTGATCGCAGGAGTTGGGAAAAGCTAGCGATGGATCGTACCATCTGGAGACAGACAATACGAGATGGTTTGCAGAAAGCGGATCAAAATGCTCGAGCTGCGGAAGAAAGGAAAAGAAATCGACGTAAAGGATTGATTGGAACGGTTCGAGTGGATAATATTAATAATGACGCTTTTACGTGCGATGCATGCGGAAAGGTGTGCGCCGCAAAAATTGGTTTGATTAGCCACCTCAGGACTCATAAATAATTGATGGTACTCCATACTCGGTTAACGAGTGGATAATTTAATTAATTAATTAATATATATATATATATATATATATATATATATATATATATATACGATGTATATATTTATGTTTATTTTATATTTTATTTTTCTATTTATATATATGTTAGTGTGTACAATGATGAAAAACTCAACATAATAGAAAACCAGTTATAAGGCCACTACGGTTTTTAGCCATGTGTCCTTTTGGTTGTTTCTTGAGTACATCTGAAAAAAAAAAATAAATAAAAATATCCTATTATACGTAATTTTACACCGTTATAGAAAAAAAGCTGAAATATTTCCTATAGTTAGGCTGCAAAGTTAACTCGTAATATTTTAAATATTCCGTATAATTTTGATAAATGCTAATATCCGCATTCTGAAATTTTTACTTTTCAGCTGGTTATATGTTTATATATATATATATATATATATATATATATATATATATATCACGACATGCCTATATCAACTCACTGCTGGGTATATGCATTTCTCAAACTTTTCCAACGACTCCTATGCCGCTCCGATTCAATTGATTCCTGCTCGTTTAACAACAGCATCTCACCACCTAGCCATATGCCTCCCTTGTAGACGTTCCAATTGGTCACATTTCATCCTCTTATCCTGCCAAATGTCCGGTCGATTGTCATTCTAGTCTGGTGATCGATTCCAGTGCGTTCACCAGTTTCGTCTGTTCCGTAATTCATGTAACCTTGTTGTGAGCCGTTGGGCTATTCCTAAATATATAATATATAGGTTTCATTGCACTTTTTTATCTTTCGTTCATTCTTCCTATACGAGTGTTTACTTATATAGTATTCGCATTGTAATTAGCCTTCATATTATACTTGCAAGAACACTGTTATTCGCATAAATTTTTCTATATAAAACTTTTCATTTTTATAAGTGTTCCTATTGCAATTAGCGTTAGTTACATTTGCTAAGAAATATACTGCTAGCAGTATTCCCACACGGGCGCGCGTGAAAATAATAAATATATCGCCGAAATTACTAAACTTTTAAAACTGATATTAGTAATTGTTTAACAGTCTTTCGTACGGTTAATTTTCGTCATTCGAGCGATTTAAGGGAAAGAACTCCTAATTCTCCGCGTTAAATATTTGATCCGATTTTAGTGCTATTTCTACCGAATAAGTAGGAATTGCGATTGAATTAAAAAAAAAATATAACAGCAAACCAGCGTTTGTACAAAAAGTTTACACGATTTGTCTTATTCTATTATATATATATATATATATATATATATATATATATATATATATATATATATATATATATATATATATTATTTTCGAATTTAAGTTCCGTCACAACATTCTGGGGAAACGAGTTAAGAATGCACTTTAGAAAGTGTTAAATTTATAATTCAAATCGTAAAATGTTTTCGTATGAACGATACGAACGCGCATTTTTAATTCTATTAAATCAACCGAAACTTTGGTTTAACATTTTGTAATGTAGTTCGTCTGTTTTCATATTACGTTTTTTGAAACAACTTTAGAATTTTTATGAATGTTACGTAACTTTTGAAAAAATTAAAAAAATTTTACGGTATTGTGGATGAAATATACGCGTACATGTAAATTCAATTTAAATGATAAACAAGAATTCGGATGAAACTAAATATATATGTAATATTCTTCACTACGTATTAGAAGTTACCTACGTCTTCGCTTGTGTAATTAATTTTTTAATACAATATAGTTGTCTCTTTCTTTTAACAATTTATATAAATATATATATCCGTCCGTTATTTCACGCCCTTAACGAAACAAAACGTGGCTTGTATTGCAGTCGAACTGGAAAACGTGTTGAATTTTAAACACGATTTGGCATAGATATCGCAGCTCCTACTTTTTGAAAGTTTAAATTATTGTTATTTCTCTGCTTTATTTGTGATATCGATGTGAAAGATATAGGCTATAAGCTGTGCGAATGTCATAATTATTGTTTTAATAGTTTTTGAAGTTAAATCCGAACAGACAGACAGACAGGACAAAAATTTTTAAAAATACATTTTTTGTTTGTGTCTGATAAAAATAGCCCAACCTAGTGATTATAATGAAAATATTCGCAAATCACAAACAGGCACTACAGTTTTTTTTCCCACGGCTTGGGCTGTGTAATTATTTTTAATAATACAATATCTCTGTCTCTTTATTTTATTATACTACGAAGGCAACTATTGCAGAAAGGGTCGTTTTAATATAATATCGTTGTTCCTTTCTTTTAACGGTTTTATATATTAGTATGGTATACGTATATATATATATATATATATATATATATATATATATATATATATATATATATCTGTCCCTTATATCGTCGACGGCTCTAACAAAACGTGGTTTTAATGGTGGGTGTTGGTAGTGGAGGTACATTATTTTACAGAGATATCGCTGTTTCCTACTTTTTGAAAGTGTTTAAATTGTTGCAATATCTGCCCTATTTGTGAAATAAATGTGAAGCAAAGCTGAGAACGAATCCAATAATACAGCCTATAAGCTGTGCGAATTTCATCATATTGTTTTAATGGTTTTTGAGTTAAATCGAAACAGACACTACAGTGTTATATAATTAGTATAGATACACATAGTATAGATTTTGTATCTTCGCAGGATTTTTCTTTCTTGGAAATTGTTCTATTTCGCATATTTTGATTTATTTTTTCCTAATAATGTTGTTATGGCGGTAAGATGTGTGAACTGATACTCAATATTGGATACTATTGTATTAATTTTTGATTTTATTCACGCAAATTTATTATGATTAATATACATTTTTTTGTAACATGACAATATTTATTCGTAAATAATATTCGATCGTAATGCGTTATATTAAATAGCATTTAAATAATTTCGACGGAGGTGATCTAGATAGATTTCTCTCGTCAGAAATCTATTTGGTCGATCGGCAGAGATGTTCTTTGCTATCTTTATATTATATTATACTTGAACGCGAGGATGACGTTGGACAACACAGAACCGCAAACTTATAAACGACGTCATTGGGGGGGTGGTCGGCCGTAAACAAAGGTTTTACTTGGTGACAATGTTTCTCGGACGCGATGCGATGGTAAATAGTTAATTAGGAGAGTTGACGACTTAACAACGCCTCTTTTTGTTGAAAAGTTGTGTTGTAGGTCTTTGAAAAAAACGTGTGGTCGGTACAAACGTACGGGGGTCACGTTGCCTGGTGGATAATACAGCTTATTATAACATCTTCGTTTGTTATTATTCGCAATTATGTAGAGTTGTTAAGATGTTTAAATATTTATTTATACCTCTTATAGGTGTTAGTACAATTTTATCTTTAAGCTTTGAAGTCAGTTTATTGTTTTGTATTTTTTCTCTTTTAACAAAGGGGGGACGCTTACATCCAGCAGTGAATCGACATAACTGTAATCCTAGGGTGACCTTTTAATTTATATATAATTCTAACGCACGCGAGAGTAATTGTAGCGATAGTACACAACACGGGTGGTAAAATGCGAGTCGGTGTGTGAGAATTTTACGATTATTAATTTCGACACATTGTACGCTGCGAAAACTTTCCCGATTAAGCTTAAACGGGGATGCAGGAGAAGTAATTGCGTTATCAATAAAAAAAAGTTTGTAATTTACGTAATAAATTTTGACAAATCAAGTATTTATTTGAAAACAAAAATGTCCTTCTTGCTGATATACAGCGAATGTGTTTAGCTTTATTACGGGCAATATTAACAAGAAAGCGATCTGCCCGATTCCTTCTTGACTTGTAGCTTTCTTAAAGTTTATCGATGCGAATTCAGTTCTTTAGTTAATTTCCGATACAAAATAAATATAGATTTCGTCTTATAGCTAACGGAGGAAGCTTCTTAATCAGTTTTATAATTATCATTTCGTAAATATTAAAAACCGTTATAAAAAATTGCGATATATTTTTCGCATCCCCGGCATAACGAATACGTTATAACGGTTTCAATCGTGCAATATGAAATTTCAACGTAAAATCGTATACATTTTATACAGCAAATTCCTAAGTGAAATGTAGATAATTTTTTTAGACATATTTCATAGATGATATATATCGAATATTGCGAATGAAAGGGTTAAATATTATTTCGCTTTCCGTATATATACAGAAAATTCCTAAGTGAAATGTAGATAATTTTTTTAGACATATTTCATAGATAATATATCGAATGATGAAAGGTCGTCGAATATTATTTCTATTTCTGTAAAGCAGCTTGCGACAAACAAGTTATAATAATGAATTGGCGAAAGTATCAACATTGATAAAATATCGTAGTCCAATTTAGTCTTCGTATACGAGACGACTGCAATAATATTTAACGCAATGCCCGAGGTAGTAATAATTCATCTTTGGAAATTATAAACGACGATGTAAACCTTTACTAATATTGTGCGGACCAGCCTTGGTAGATGAAGTAGAAGGAATTTCTTTATTAGCATCTATATTCGTTATTAGTTATTGTAACACGATAGATTTTTTCTTTATCTAAACTCCGTATGTTGTTTTAATAACTGTCGTGCGTTCGTGAAGGCTTTGAACGTACGTGTTTTTGTAGTGATTGTTTATGGGGAGTATAATATGTGGCTGTAACGTATAATCCATAAATAAGTAATACACGTATATACATACAACATTTTTGTATAATTGATCTATTTAATTTTTTATTCTTGTTTTACTTTAGTTTTTTTTTTTTTTTTTATTGGTTTTTCTTCCAATGCATCGCAATAAGTATTATCATTATTCGCTGCACACGTAACATTAACGAAATTTTTCGATCATGTAGTTTATAAAATTATATTTCATAAAAAAAAAAACAAAAAACTGGATTTGGATTTAGATTATTGTTATTACTATTATTACTTAAATAAAAATAGTATATATCAGGAAAATTGTACGTATTAAATAACTAAAGCGAAACAAAAATAAAGTATACAGTACAGATTAGGTAACTATAACAGGAACATTATATATAATTTAATCTACACACCTATCGCTTATAAGTTCATATATATATATATATATATATATATATATATATATATATATATATATATATATATATAAAAATAATAGTTTTAAAACTCGGGTGTTGGTCTGCAAGTGTATTTATATTTAAAGGCAACAGTAAGGATATGACAAAAGTAAGAACTATTACTGTGTAATGTATCATATATACAAGCTTAAAACTTAACAATATTATAATTTGTTTTATATTAAAAAGAGGAAAAAATATATATTAACGATCACAATGCTTGCCGGTGAATTTTTATAATATTATCATTAGTACTATTGATAAAAATGACAGCGATTATCATTATTTGAAAAATGTAGAATATAGTGATTAAAATGAAAATAAACAACGGAAAACAAGTTAAAATCACTAAAATTTTTCTTCATGAAAAATCACAAAGCTTTTCGGCTTTTTTACGCCATTATTAAGTGAGTATTTAAAAAAATAAAAAATATAAAGTGAAAAATATTAATTTAAGAGTTCACAAATATCAGCGAAATGAATAACAGTATTAACAAAACATTCTCCTTTTTTTTTCGCTTCTTAATTTATTTTTTTGTTAATAAAATCACGATGTTATTTTATTTCTTGTTTCATATAATTATTTCCTAATTCTGTTATAATTAATTGATATATTTCTTATTTATTTTTTATGATAATATCTTTTTGGTTAACATTTTTAGTTCACCATGTGTAAATGGCCTCTATTTCCGACTTAACCTATGTTATTTCTGCTTTATTTTTAACAATTTGTACCGCTTTACATTTATAATTAATAAGTGACTTTAATTATAATTAATAAGTGACTTTATCTACCATATCGTGGTTATCTGCCCGAAATTTGGTCAATATCGGTGCAATCAGCTGAAGAAAAATATACCGAATGTAAACAACCTCCTCCTTCTCACCAACTTCATAATAAATTCGAAACTGTGTAATAATATATAATTAATTCATATTTCGAGTAATAGCCTTATAGGCAATAACTACTCGTAAAAAAAAAAAAAAAAATAAATAAAAATAAGTGACTTTAGCACAATTAGGAATGATTTAGCGTAAATAGGAATGATATTATAATGTAAACACTTATATAGTAAAACCATATTTTGGTTCTTGTTTTTTTAATTTTAATCAGAGTTTTTAAATATTTAAATATTCTATTGATATCACTAAGTAAATATTTTATTCTTGAGATATTATATAATTCGTTGCTTGAATGGTCATTTGAAAAATGTGGAATGTAACGATTTTTATTAAAATAAACAAGAAAAACAAGTTAAAATCGCTAAAATTTTCTTTATGAAAAATCACAAAGCCTTTTGACTGTTAGGTCATTATCGACCGAATATTTAAATTGTAATCTTAAATTAATATTTTGAATGTTATTTAACTTTTTAAATATTCACCCGATAATATCCTAACAGCCTAAAAGTTTTTTGATTTTTCATAAAGAAAATTTTAGCGATTTTAACATGTTTTTTGTCGTTGTTTAGATTATCATTATTATTGCTATTATTATTTAAAAATATATATGTACTCCCGCACATACAGGCACACGTAGATATATATATATGTATATATATATATATACCTTTATATATAAAACATTTTTAATTACTCGGATAATAACCGGGGAGGATTGATCACCTATTTTGAAACCGTTTTTTTTCTGCGTTATTAAGTGTGCAAGTACCGAACGCGAATAATTTTTTGTTATGTCTATTATAAGTAATCCCCTTATATTCTTTTAACTAAAAGCGTCGATATATGGTATGATAGATTGTGTCAGGAGTATTTATCTCGCAGTACTAACAGTTTAGCCTGTTATTTAAATTGAATCTGTACAGATATTCGTTAAAGTTATCATATCCAGTTGAAATTAAGGTTATTATAACCGATCTTATTCAGGATATCGGGGGGGAAAACGAGTGGGCGATTCTCCAGTATTGCTTAAATCCCAGTGTGCTAGTCGAATATTGTGGATTCTAATAATTTGTTTAAAACTATTTCGATGCGCAAACAAGAGTCTATATCGGAAATTCCGAATTTATCCGGGTAAGTTATATTATTATTATTATTATTATTATTGCATGGAAATACGTCGTTATATTATAGCGTACACGCGATATTTTTGGATTAAACTAAGTTGTAGTCGGTGCTTTCGCAACCTGTTCACTCCTGAAAACGAAATTATAAACTTAAACTGACTTCTTCTTGTTCGATGATCTAACGGGTAACATCGTCAGAGTTTTTGTGCTATTACAACGTAACGCGAGCACGTAATAGACGTACGAAGATATTTTTCTAACGTTGCACCATGTAGTATAATATATGTGTACATTATGCATACGTTATGTATTATATATGTGCATACACGTATGTGTTTTCGCACGTATTTATATATATATATAGTTACGTCGGATTCAAGTCAAACGTTGGGTTAAGATCATTAGTGTCTTTTAAGTTGCGCAATCGAATCGATCAATCGAATCAGGTACGGCCGCTTTATTAACTGACCGTCTCACTCTCTCCGTGGATAACGGCACCCCGGGGCTTGATTATATTAATAAACGTAAAAGAGATCATCTGGTTTTTTAAATGAAGAAAATAGAGCGTATAGTAAAATTATCGCGTTTTACGAAGGGTCGACCGGCCTGCCCTAGTCCTACCTAATACGTCCTGTCACTGTTATTCTCGAGGAACGAACGGTAATAACCGTTATTATTAGGACGACCGGAATGAAACGCCCTACCTTCGGGGTATTTATTTACGTTAGCGAAACACGTTCGTCCGACTATATCCAGGACTCCTTCGTACTTAAAATTAATAAACCTTTTGTATATTTTACTATTATTACTAATAATAAAAATAATGTTATTATTACTAATAATATTATTTTTATTAATACTATCGTTATTATTATTATTATTATTATGAACTATTATTATTACGTTCGCTTGGATGCTGTTCGTATTTTGTTTTTCGTAATTAGGCGAATAAAGTATTATTCGGCGAATAGAGTTGCACGTTTTATATTTATTTTCGGCGGACTATTTGTTTCCGTTAACGGTACTTTACCTAATTTTGTAAATAAAACAAAATAATAAATAACGCAGTTTAATCGCTATAAAATTATTTTATTCGCGCAAAACTTTTCGACAGTTACGTCATTATCATGCGTGTACGCAATAAACGTTACGTATAAATTAACTCAAATATTTATATAACGACAACTCGTAATTTAATATATTCCACTAGCCCGAGGTAATTTTATTCTTTTGATTTATTTTTACATTAAATTTTATTTATAAAACAGATTTCAAAAATTAGCAAAACAAAATAAAAACGAAGTTAATCACTATAATATACTGACGTTAATGTCGAAAAGCTTTGCATTAATAAAGTAACTTTTATAGCGATTAGTTTTTATTTTGTTTCGTTAATTAAAAAAAAATCACTACTCTCCAATACGTCAACATTAATATAGGTTTCAAAAAATTCATTCTTCGTCAAAATTAATTTGAACCTTGACAGCTAGTTCAGGTTCCATTAACAATAAAAATAAAATACATCGGCCAGCGTTAGGAAGTGTCGAGAGAGAAACGAATCGGGCATCCGCACTCTTACCGCTTAAAGGCGAAATTGCTTACTAAGTGACTAGTTTGAATAATGAAAAATTGGATAATGCGCTAGTATTCATAAATAAACTGAAACAACAGAGACGTTTTGAAGGCAGAAAATACATTATCGAAATCGCAAGAACAATACGGAAGTAGTAATATTATTTATTTTGAGTGACGTACCGGTTATTCCTAGCGAAAATGTTATAGGTTAGATTGGTGAGTTAGCTGGAACTAAAATTGTGGAGACTGACGTAGATTGTTGGAAAACGCAAAGACAATTGTACCCGGATATAATAGTAAAGTTTTTGTAGAAGTATTACTAAACAATCGCTGTTAGGCGCTCATAACCGTTAACGTGTATCGCGATTTAGGATTTGGAGATAAAGGACCTAATTCTAAAATTTTTATTATCGAGCACTTAACGAGTCAAAATGTGAAGTTCCTTAATGCGGTAAAGATGTTCAAAAAAAATGATTACAAGTACGTTTGGAATAGGAACTTTTTCGTCAGCAGGAGAATGCTGTGGTTATCCCGGTTTATAACGCTGCTGATATCACCGATCTACTTAAAAATATAGGCTCCAAACTTGTTTGATCAGCTATATTATTATGACTTCTTTTTTTTTGAGTGTTAATACGAGTACCGGATGATATTTTGTATATGACGAATTATTATTATTTAATTTTTAAAGAACACCAAACGGTTACATGTAATAAGGTTTGAGGAAACAATATAGTTCTTGCCAAAGTGATAGGCTGGGTGAAAGAATTGTTAGGGAGCATTAAAAATTGAAAAATTCAACAGAGAGGATGGCTTCCGACTTGATCCAGCGTGTAGAACGGTGATTGGTCAATTGAGAACCAATCACATGTAGTTTTTTCTAGATAGTTAAGATAGTAGCTTTATGTCGGGGTTAGTTTAGTTCAGTTCTGATGATGGGCACGGCATGTTGCTTGAAACGTAAACTCGGGTTTATTAATATATCGTTTTACCTTTATTAATAAATCGTTTTTTTTTTTTTTTTTTTGTACGCGGTTATTCCGAAATTATCGTATCTAATTATTATTATTGTTGTTGTTCGAGGCACACAGAATGGTCTCGTTGCAAATTGTTTATTTATTTGGATTGTGTTATCGGTTGTTCTTAAGTTTTATCACAATTTTGATTTTGCTATGACTCGTGATTGTTACGAATGTAGTAGGATGTTTACTAGGTTGTCAGTATTTTTATGTGGGTCTACTATTTCTCAGGGTTAAATTCTGTTTTCCCCTTTTTCATTTCAATATCGTAAATATTTTCCTTCCTAGTACTGCGATTATTAGTTTAAGGAAGTTATTCGTGAAGAGTTTGACTTTAAAATTTTATGTGAAACTTATATATATATATATATATATATATATATATATATATATATATATATATATATAATCATTATAATATTCCTGGATATAGCATGATCGACCAGTGTAGAGATACTCGGAGATCTGGAGGAATAGTGATTTATATTAAATTGTAATATGAATTGCGTGATGTCTACAGGAAATTTAATTCATCCGCATTTTAAATTAGGAAATGGGAAAAATTTATCCCTGGTTGACAGATTCGTCTATGACTTTCTTTTTGTGTTTTTTGTGATGTAGCTGACTTAGCGATAGTAACTGGAGATTTAGATTTGTTTAAAAACAATATAAGCAATAATTACCTAAATTTAAACGGTTTCAGTAGTATAGTAAATCAAACTTCTTTTTTTCGAGATGAGGGATGATGTTTAGATCATATTTTTGTCAGAGGTCGATTAAACACTTTTATAAATTGTTACATTATTACTTTCTCTAAGATTAAATGGCTCGTTTGGTTATGCATGTAATGTTAAATTAAAACTTAATACGTATAAACATAATTTTAGTAAAACGATTTTTCGCAATAAATTGTATAAGTTAAAAATTATATATATATTCTAGTCCTGCGTCTATAGATGAAAAGTTTGAGCGGTTCATTGCAAATGTAACTGAACTCGTGAATAATTCTGTGCGTATAAATAGAGTAAATGATTTTTGTCGTCTCATTCCTACTTATATATTAATGACGGAGTCTGTAACGTAAATAATTGTCTGCCTAACGGCGGCTGCACTCCCTTATCATTCAGTTAACGAGTATGTTGTTGAGCTAATTGGTAGATTTTATATACTGTTGATATTCCACGGGTAGATTAGTGGAACGACAGTCTTCAGTTTTTTAAAAATAAGATTAATTTTATTAGAAAAAAACTTTCTAAATGTAAGAACTCCTTTGGTATATTTATTTATAAGAATGTGGTGAAGGAGTTAAGTAGGTGATATAATAAACTCGAGGTATTAAGGACCAAAGTCCAACATTGGATGGCCTTTGTTAGTTCGAGTTCTGCTTGAAGTAGTAGAACATATAAAATGCTATTTAAGCAAAGTATGTGATTTATTAGACCACTTTTTCCCTTAAAAAGTCGATATTCCCTTGGTGGTTCTTCCTGTTTGTGTTCCTTCTGTAATAAATCTGGACAATATTACGACTACAGTCAAAAATTTACGCAATAATGTTAACGTTTCATGCCAGGTTTGGTTCCTATCTTCATAGGTTCCGGCTTGCTAGTGGTCCTGTCTGCACCCCTCTTCAAACGTCTGAATCGCATACCATTATTTATTAGATCGGCAGCTAGTGGATTAGCGTGATGGTCAAGTCGTTGCTTATAATTCTGGCTAAGTGATCTGATGGTTTCCTATACCGTCATCTTTTTCTTTTCTTTTTTCATTAATTTCTGTACCAAGAAGTTCTTTGGATATAAGATATTATCCGTATTATTAGTTTTTTTCTTCTATTTTATTTAAATATGAGTAATACCTTTTAAACTTTAACTTACTATATTGTAAACTCTTTTTTTTTATAAGATTTTATGTTGACTTTTTCTCTGTTCTTAATATCTTTTAAACTTTAAATTACTTTGTAAAATTCTTTTTGTTATAAGATTTTATTTTATTTTCCTTTCATTTTTATGTATATTTAGTTAATGCGTATTATTGTTTGTTTGATGGAAGAGGGGAATACTCATCCCTTCTTCCATCGCAGTAAGCAAAAATAATATTAAAAAATAATGAGCAAAATTCAACTATCGTCACCGCAGACTTTAAGCAGGGTCGATTGAAAACTTTAAAATTGACGACGTAGTTTAAATTAGGAGAGCGGTTTCTTTTTGAACACGATGGGCACAAATCGAGATTTTTGGAAAAGACACGTGTCCAATAATTTCAGGTTGAAAGATGTACGCGACAGATAAGATCGTTATTATCTCTACAAAGTGAGCCTGTCATTAAACGCGTATATCTATTTATATAGTTGTAAGTTTTTCTTTATATATATATATATATATATATATATATATATATATATATATATATATATATATATATATATATATATGTATGTATGTATGTATTTAGCAAAATAAAATAAAATCGAAGTTAATCACTGAAAAATTTATTACATAAACACGAAGCTTTACGACTATGAAGTCGTTTTCAAGCTATTGTTAAAAATGTTACTGCTAAATTCATAAAATCACTACTCTCAAATACATCAACATTATATATATGTATATATATATATAATATATATATGTATAAATACATAATTTTATATAAATTGTGTCAAATCTATTATTAAGATGGGCTGTATGATCAAGAGTAAAGCTCGGTATATGTTAATATTACATTTTATGTGATTTTATGTAATTTATGGCAATTATGAAATATATATTTTTATTCATTCATTCAGTATTCACTATTGCACAATGCAAAATAATAATCATAGTAAATATATACGCGCCGTATAAGAAAGTACAACATTAGATATATATATACTTTTACATAAAACAATATTCACTATTGGACAACCAATAATAATAATAATAATAATAATATTAGTAATAATAATATAAATAATAATAATAATAATAATTATTATTATTAAATAATGTACGAGATATAAAATTCGTACACGTACGAATGCGTTTATTATTTTAAATAACCGAATTAAACGTCCGATTATTTCGTCAAATAAGCGTTTTATATATATATATATATATATATATATATATATATATATATATATATATATATATATATATATGGTACAGTTTTCTAATTGTCTTATTATTCACCGTCGAACATCGTGACTCACTTTTATTGCAGGTAATTTTTGAATACAAAATGGGCTAGCATCCGAGGTAGTAAAATTATACGCAAGATGAACGTGCAAATAATGTTTTATACTAAGACCGTAGTTAGTTAGCTTGTTAAAACATGTTTGTTACCTTGGAGGTAATCTTGAAGATAATAGACTAAATTTTCTGAACGTGTTAATCGTGCTATTGTGAAAGCTAACAAAAGCATATCTACCGTATAGTCGTTATTTAACAGAAAATCATTTTTTTAAATGTTAATAATAAATTAATTCGTATAAATCATTTCTAGTCGTCCCGTAATCGCGTACTGTCGTCCAGCTTGCCGAGTTTTGTTTTGAATATCAATTACTAATTATTATAAGACGAGTGTCTCGGATGTATGATAAATGTTCAGTAATACTACAGAATCGTCTATATGCATACCACTTGAAACATGCCTTATATTAAGGATCGTACGCTAAATTTAACGTATAGGTTCTGCAATGGCTGCTTACAGTCTCCATGATAATCGTTTAATTTCTATCGTCGGTAATTACTACCCTAGGCAACTTAAATTTACGTATAGTAAATAAGAAAACATAGGAGACTTATAACTTTTCGCAAACAAGGGACTCTTGTTTTACAATTTATTATTTTTTCTATATATACTTACTTTTTGCGTGTAACGTGTGTGTCCATTATTTGTTGTTTTGCTTTCGAATTGGGCCATCTAATGACCGCGTGAAAAAATTTATGTCAACTTCTTTCTCTCCAGCCAATACCATCCTCTGCGGATGTTCTTCTTTCTTTCATCCGTCCATGTTGCGCCAGTTTGTTTTCTCTGTTTTTCTTCTAAACCTTCGTCATTTTCAATTTCTTCTTTCTAAATAGTCGTCTACTTTGGATTTCTTTATCTATCTCCATTTCGTCTAAGTCCTTTTTATACAAACCAGCTTATTCTTGTATTCTGATGTTTATCAAACAAATCGAATATTTTTTCGGATAACCTTCCGGACTTCATCCTTTTAAGATGACCGTAAAATCCGACGACCCTTCTTTTAAGCGTAGTATCTCTATTTTTTTTTTTTTTTTACTATTTCCTATACTTCTTTATCAGTTCTTAATTTCCATTCATATCTCGGTCCGAGGATTTGTGGTTGATTATTTTTCTTTCTTTCTGTTCGATTGTATTAACGCTGTTGACTAAATTCGTTGTAAGGCATTCTGGCTTAATCACCGTATTAGAATGTCTTATTTTTTTCTTTTATAGACACCGATTTCTTGTTGTAGAAATTTTTCGTTAACCGAAATGTTGTTTCCATTTTTCTCACTCTTTCTATAATTTGTCCAACACATTTGGTTGTATCATTTCTCCGGGATACTTAAATTTTACGACTCTTCGAATTTTCCGGGATTTTGTTCTTATATATTTCAGAGCATCTGTAATGTTAGTTATATATTTCGTTGTTTCAAAAGGAATTTCTAACCTTGATTTTACCGTTTTTTCTTTTAAGATATCTACTTGTTTTATCGAATCTTCCACATTACCTGACGAAATTGCTAAATCGTCTACAAAGATTAATCGATTTCTACGTTCTTGCTCGTACCAAAACTAATTTTTCGAATACCTTCTTTCTTTGTTCTAATTCTCTAATTATCTTTTCTAATACACGGTTGAATATTATTTGCGATTCTCCTTGTCTTACTCCTTATTTTGAACGGGGTTTTTGATACTTCTCCTAAAAATTTAACTTTAGATACTGTGTTGGCAATGTTCGTTTAATGATGGAAATAAGTTTACTATCTACACCCAATTCGTCTAAAATAATATATTATTGTCTAAGAGTCATAAGCTTTCTTAAAGTCAACAAAAGTTACTATTATGTTTTTAGATCTCAGTCTCCTATATTTTTGGATTAATTTCAAATTTACTATCTGTTCTGGACAAGATGCTCCTTTTATAAACTCACCACGATGTTCTCCAAGCTGTTTGTCTATTTCATATTCCAATCTAATTTGCAACGTTTTTGAAAGAATTTTGTACGATACCGGTAGATGCTATATTTCTCGGTAATTATTAACAACCAATCAATTGATACTTTTTCTGATATGGTTCTTGATTTATTTTTGTAATATAGTAATTGCATCGAAATCTGCATTTTTCCACATTTCCGCAATTATGACATCCTCCCCCGCTGCTTTATTATTTTCCAACTCGTTAGTAATGTCTAATTCCACGTACATCTCCGACGCAACTGAGTTCGGAAATTCATATCTCGGATTTCTTTCGGAAATGTCTCCTTCGGTTGTTCGCAGTTTAGTAATTTATCAAAATATTTCGCTAGCGCTTCACAATTATCTCGATTGTTTAAACTTTCTTTATTTCTGAAGCATAAATCGAGTAGTTGATATAAATTATTCTTAAATGTACGATAGAATGATCTCGTATTATTTTTCTTAAAATCTTCTTCAAACTATAATAACGGCTGCTTCGTATACTTTCATTTTACTCCTCTTATAATTCGGGCGTTTCCGTCCGTTTAAAATTCACATAATCATCATTATTTTTAGTAGAATATCATTTTTGGCACATCTGGCTTCTTGTTTCGAATGCTTGTTCACAAATTTCATTCTACCAACTTTGCAATTTCTCTCGAGCGGTGCTACATCAAATACTACCGTGTTCACCAGTTTTGTTTTAACTGCAGTCCATTCTTCTGCTTTTATGATTTTCAACTTTTCCTGGAAGTCCATGCTCCTCGATTTCAGAATTTATATATCTATCCTTGTCACTTTTAGATCGTTGGCCTAATATTTTATTTTGTAGCAGAAATTTTAACTTAATTTCGGTCAGGTAATGGTGTCTGTTTCAATATTTGCTCCATTTCTATTCTTCACATTCATTATCTCCCTGTATTTCTGGTAAAAGATATAGCCACAACATCTATTTGGAGATTTTCTTTGCTTTCTTGGTAATTTTTAAAAATTTGGTAGGTTAAAACCTTGACATACCTCTGTCAACCTTTCTCTTCGTCTTTTATGTGCCATACTCAAGAGAGCGTAGGCGATCAGCAATGTGCCAACTAGATTTTACGTTGTCTCGCATCTGCCATTAATTCTACTGAAGATGCGCCGGTCAAATTTTTGATATTTTCCAGCCAATCTGTCCTCCTTCTTCCCGGACTTCTTTTTCCTTTTATCCTTCCTTGTATAATAATCTGCAAGATTTCATACTTTGCACCTGTAATGATATGGCCAATAACACATTTCTCCTTATAACAGTATTCCGTAATTGTCGGTCTGTACTCGCTTTCTTTAAGACATCTTTGAGTCAGCCTTTCACCATTTCTATTTGTCCTCCTACGTGCGGGATATTCGCCTACATTTTTTTTGTACTTTCTTTCTTTATCGAATTAAGCCTTAAAATTTCCTATTAATATTTTAATATAGGAATTTTTTTTTACATTTCATACACCGGAAGTTCCCAGAATTTTTCAACTTTTTCCTGATTTTTTTCGATTACCATTATTAATTGGACCATGATAATTTTGTCAACGTGCATATTTTATTTTGTACACCGTATATTCATAGATAGACGTTCGCTCGACGAGTAGAAGTTTGTAATTCAGATTAATATATATTTTTGTTCGCGATAAATCCTGTGTCCAAGATATGGTATTTTTGTTCCAGATACTTGAGCCTTTAAAGATGCGATACCCTTCCATCCATTATATCTTCATCCGTTAATTTTATTTCCTAATACGCTAGTTGTATTTGTCATTGCTTCATAAACTTTACTAGCTGTTTTAGTTTGCCGACTTTTAGTAAAGACTTTATTCCAAATAGATATTTTCGTTTTGATTTTAATTTTACCGTCAATGATTCCGATATTACTTTCCTTTATTCGTGCAGGCTCTCCACAATATGATTAGCCCGGCGAGGCCGCTTTTGCAACGGATGATTCCCTTTTCAGTTTATCTCTTGGAGTAGTTTTATGAATATATTTTTCCAACGTACACATCTTTTGAAATTTGCGTTGAGGAACTAATATATAATCGATTCATAATTTACACTGAGATTGTAAGCCCCAGCTGTGATTTCATCCGTTCCTAACATGGACGGATACCGTAACGTCAATAAGAAAGTAATAATGCAGAAATGAATAAACTTAATGGATAGTTAGACGTTTTATTAAAATTAAATTAACAACGAAGATAGGTCGGAATAAAAAGTGAAAATAGAATATGGACTAACAAAATAAAGATAATGGGATAGTCCAAACTCGCCACAAATTTATATCGAAAGGGAACCCGAATTACTTACCTTACAAAAGATAAAATTGCATGAGCTGAGGTTTTTGTTGTTTAAATGCTTAGGGAACTTACTAACAGAAATTCTATTTAAAATATGCTCAAAAACATTCGTATTACGAACATCTGATCAAATGACTGCATAATGTCGATTTAGGTCCAATTTATAAAAAAAAAAACAAAAAACTACAGGATAATATCTCTGAAGACGTATACAATCCGTATATCATACAACAAATATCACGGCATAGAGCGAAGGTTTTATGCCAGGAAAATGCGAAAGAGATAAAATTCTAAGTAGAAAATGTCGAAATTTTAAAGCTAAAGCTTACATATTTTTTTTTTGCAGATTATTATTATTTCTACTTGAAAAATAAGTTCGACAGGTATATTAAATCCAATTTTATTCAACGTGCGCGCACACGCACACGCACATAGGAGGAAAACTTATCAACAATGACGTCATCGCCGTAATTGCTTCGTCAAGACAAATCTCCAGACTCTTATCCAAAAGATTGTAATTTACAAGTAAAACAGCAAGTTCATATCTCACCGTTTTCTACTAATTCTCGTGAAAAGGCTGGTATTTACTTTTAAGTCCTCGATAATAACTTATTCGTATGCGTGGTACCGCTAGAAGGTTTCGATATATTTTAATCTCGAAGGTATATTTATACATTTGGCATCAGCTTTTTCGATGATCCGTGTTTCGGATGCGTTTGTCTCAGTAGGTATTATATCTTTGAAATGTACTACCGAACCAGAAACGCCTCCCACGGACTCGGAAAAGAACAAAAATCTATCAATATTATATGAAATTTGTCAGAAAATATGTGTAGGAGGTATAATGACGAGTCGATACTTCGATCATACTTATACGTCGAAGTGGTCTTGAAAAATTAATCTTGGAAAAAAGCCGAAAACGAAGGAAGACGCAGAATTAAGTAATTAATGAACCTTAGATCGATCGAATAAGCTATTCGATATAGTGAGAACAATGCATAACCAGATAGATTACATAAAATCGGAGTTTCATAATGTCACGATTCTCGAATTTAGCTTACGATGAATAAAGATAAGAAGATATTTCTGTTTACGCGTGGGTGTGATATAAGTAAAGTACACAAAATCGAACATTACACGTGATGTAGTACAAAAATAGGAAAAATTTTAAAATAAACGACAAAAAAAAACTATTTTAGTCAGCGCAATAATTGTTTCTATACAAGATGTTCAATTAATAGTTGCCAAAAAGGAAAATTCTCAGAAAATAATATACCGAAGTTTTTGGTAATCTAACTTCTAATTCTATATATTGTTGCTACAATTATTTTGCACGTACGTACACGTTAGATTAGTAAGCAATTTTTTATTTAAATATTATTTAAACGCGTCAATTAAGACGAAATAATTCCTTTAGAAAATAAATTTTAATAAATCTGTGGCGGCATCTAACGGAATAATGATAAAACTATGAGTTTTAATAAACGTAAATAGATAGCGCTTTCAATTCTAAACGAAAAAATTACTTTCGGCGGACTACGCTTTAAATTTTGGAATGGAAAAATAATTAAAAACAACAAAATATATTTGTTTATTAATAACGTACTACGTTTTTAAATAAATTATGTAGCGGATCACACCTTATCATAAACATCGCCTTATCACTATGGCTTACAGGATTTTAATTAGGTAACAGAATAAAATGCGCGACTATATGCAATGAAAAAACCATTAAACAAACGAAACAAGCGGAATATTAGGTAGCGTTGAAACTAACGATTAAATATGAAACTAATTGATATAACATAACAGTAATAATTCGAATAATATTAATAAGCGAATAGCTCGTTACAGTAAATTATGTTTAATGCTTATATTTTGTATATATAAACATTAGCTGTAATCGTAATTACTTATTAACGAGATAAACTATCATGTAAATCGTTGAAAAATTTACACGATATCTTAGGAACGTATGCCTTAACACGTGCTAATTTCAGAATGTTACGCATTATTTGAGTTTGACCGTGCATTCTTATCGTGTTTTGCACGTTCATATCTCTCGCGGTAAGATAATTAGTTGTAGCAGCAGCGTAGCCAGGGGGTGGTTTTGGGGGTCTGAACAATCAATCTGATAATAAAAAAATATATACTCGTTGTTAAATGCAGTTTTTCATCTGTTGAACGTATTTTGTTTTTGTTTTTATTTTCATTTATTTTATTTAAATTTCGTTGTTTTTAAAGTAAATAGTTTTGTAATATACAGGAGGTACTAGAAGAATTTTCTAGAAAAACGCGAAGAATAGATTTTAAATTTTAAATTTAGTTAAGTATTCCTTCAAAAAATATAAAATCATTATTTATCGTTTATTTTTTCGCAGAATTTATTGTATATATTGTAACCATCTCCCTCTGTCATCAATAACATACTATTAGTGTGTTCCAGTGACGTTAAATATTTCTTATTGCTTGTAATAGAATTACATATTCGACGTCTAATAAGTATAGAAATAAGTCTGCTGAGTTGGATTGCTTATTGGGATTTATCTTACTTGAGTTTTGGTTATTTACTTAAAGTTCAATTTAACTTGGATTTACTGGTATAATTTAGTTTTGTTTGAACCCACCTCTTCAACCAAGTTTGGCTACGCCACTGAGTTGTAGTACGAACGTTAATTACGAAGTATTTTAGTGTATACGTATTGCTTCTCGCATTTATCTCGCTTCATAAACTAATAAAAGTTTTTGTAATTCCCGTTAATCTGGAAAGACTTATGATTCATACACCGAAACCTAATCGACGGCGTGGCAAAGATAGAAACACTGTAACAACAGATGCTCCTCATAACGGTGTCCTAGATAACTCAGTTGATAAAAATCCTAATTATCTATCTAACAGCAACATTGTAAATGACGACATTACTAACAGCGGTTGCGGGGTGATAACACATACTCACCATATAGATAATCGTGCGCACGTGTACGCACTACTCTTATTCCCTGCAATGGACGTCGACGTTGTAAATTGCGTTCAGCCGAATAAACATCAGCGGCACGTAGTGAAAAATAAAAAATAAACAATAAAACAAGACACAAGTAGTTCTTCTGAGAATACTATTGTAGTTTAAATTATACATAATCGTTTAAATTACGTATAATCGTCTAAATTAGTCATAGTTTCATTATTATTATTATTATTATTATTATTATTATTATTATTATTATTATTATTATTATTATTATTATTATTATTAGTTGATTTTTTAGATCATCGTTGTCCGTGATCCCTAACGTAGCGGCGAGGGGGCTGTTAAAGTTTGAAGATAATGGGTATTTGTTAGATAAGCGCTTATTACGGGATAATTTTTATTCACTCGACTTAGGTCCTTTATATATTTCTAGAGCGAATATAGATGGAAAGTTTAAATGGTTTGTGTTTAGAATAAGTGAATGTATATTAAAAAGCAAGAAGATCAGGATTGTAAAAGGTTTTGGATGTAAACGATCGCCCTGGATAACGATCTTGTCAAGATGACTCGTTCCAAAAATGCTTTATGTAGACAAACTAGGTTACATCCAGTAGATATAAATTTATATCAAAAGTATAAAACTATGTCAAAGAAAGTTCAAGTTGAAGGCTAAATTTGAATAATATACTAGACTTTTGGATAAATATAAAGATAACCCGAAGAATTATTGGGGTATTGTAAATCAAGTTATTGGTAAACATAAATCAAATCAAATCAAAATCAAGCTTTATTTTTACTTTCTTATATATAACAGTTTACTACAATAACACGCTACAAATGCGCGATAACGCGCGAGTAGCAGTATAAACAATAGAATTTAAATATACGGTGTAATAAATTACCAAGCTTTTAAAATAATTATGCGATTGTTGATAAAAAACAAAAATAATAAATATGTTACAAATGTTGCACAAGTGTAATCTAATGTAATTTAGAATACAGGTGTACGTGCATATAATATTAAGCTAACCCTGGCATTTTGAAATACATACATACACACACACACACACCGCAGTACTCAACATATGAATACACATAAATTTGTAAAAAAACACTAACGTTAAAAACCAACGAAGTTCTATTTTACTTTTTATTTTTTATGTACCTCATTAAATGCTTGCGGCGTTTCTTAAAATTTTTTAAGTCGGTTTTTACAGTACCTTTATACATATCTTGAATTGTGGAGTGATACTTATTGAACTTCGGTATTTGTACCATCCCCTTTCGATTTGATTTCGTAAAGTACTCCATGATGGGCAACATATTGTAAGGATTATTCTTGAAGACATAGTCAAGTAATTGTGGTATGTCTCTCAAAAATAAAAGAAATACGGTATTGTGATTCTGATATTTTGGTCGAATGAAACGAAAATCTAGTTTCTGGTATATTTAATAATTACTTTAAACACAGTGTGGTGAAATTAGTTGATAGGTCCGGTGAGGATGTTCATAAAACGAACGGTGGAAAAAGACAGTTTTTAATTAATTCTTTTGCTTTCTCTGGATTTACCTCTGATGGTGTTAGGAATGCTATTTTATCATTACATAATCAGTTTTCTTTCGATTTTGATCAGTTGTCAATAATTGTTATTAAGGAACACTTGAATTTCTTTGTACCCCGCTTGACGTTTTTATTTAATGAATCATTTGCTTCAGGAAAATTCTCAGATACTTTGAAATTAAGTGTACAGACGTATATGTATTCTTTCATCGCTATCTAAAATTTTTGAAAAATGCGTTAAAAAATCATATTAACATTACTTAATGAGAATTAATTTTTTAGCTCTAATCAATTTGGTTTTCTACCTAATAGGAGTATAAATAAGGCTTATATTGCTGATAATTTGGTGGATGGCCGTTCTATACTAGCTGTTTATTTTGGTATTTTGATACTATTAACCATGAAATCCTTTTAAACAAGTTATATGCATGTGGATTCCGGGGAAATACTTATTTTTGGTTTAAATCATATGTAAGTAATAGAAAATATGTGACAAAAATAAATAATGTTTTTAGAGATAGTGCGCAGCAATGTTACGGTGTTTCTCAGGGAAGTGTTTTAGGTCCCCGTATTTATTTCTGATATATATATATATATATATATATATATATATATATATATATATATATATATATATATAAATGATCAATGTAGCTCGCATGTTACAGGAAAAATTTTAACTTATCCTGATGATACAGTAATGCTGGTTAGTTCGCGTTTCCCGAGAGTGCTTGAACAACTTGCGCAGGATGATGTGAATAAGGTTTTGATTGGTTAAAATTACGCCGCTTAGCAATTAATATAAATAAAACAAAATTTGTTGTGTATACGTATCGAAATCAGGATGCACTGAATGGTCTATCTTTGACCCTAAATAAAAATACTATAATAAACAGTGTATGTGAAGTAAAATATTTAGGCGTTGTAATAGATAAGTTATCTTGGAATAACCATATAGAATACATTAATATTATTAAACTCAGGAAGCTAAATTATTTATTGTACTATCTGAAGCAGTTCTAAAATTAAAAACAATTGCATCGGCTTTATCTTGCTTTGTATCAATTTATTTTATCATAATACACTGGAGTGGAGCTGCTGTGTACCATATATAACCTTTAGAAATTTTACAGAATTATTTGTGTAGATTAATAAGTGTGAAAAATGGTTCTGGTGATATTCTTAAACTGAAGCTCATTTATAAATTGCACTTACTCGAGTTTGTATTTAGAAATAAAGAAAGATTTAATATTCGGATTAGAGGTGGGGTAACGAGATCATCCATGCATGAGATTGCTGAAGTACCAAACTTTAACAAATATCATACACATGTGCAGGCACTTTATATGAGCCCTACATATTACAATACTGTACCTATAGACATAAGGAATAGTTTAAAAAATTATACTATTATTAGATATATTTATTAACTAATAATTGATTGTGTTCTTCTTTATATGTGCTTTGAATCGGAGTGTGTTATTAATAATTGTTCACATATAAGTTTGATAATAAGTATTTAGTTTTTCTTTTTGCAAGTGGAACTGTGCACGTTTAGTCGTTGTGTGTACCTAGTAAGTGTATGCGAAATTATATTTCGGTGTTAGGTATATATGTACGTTTGTACGTGCATTATGTCTCTTTTTCTGTCTTTATAAGTGTATGCTTTTTCCCGTATGTTTAAATGAATGTATGTGTGTATATTTATGTCTGAACATCTAGTATGTGTATGTAACGTGTAATGCTGTATAGTTATAGAGTGTATGTGTATATGAAATTTCGGTATTGTGATTTACTTTTTTTTTTTTTTTTTTTTTATATCCAGTAATAATGTAAACAGTTAACGGTGCTACGAGTATAGTATGTTAATTTTATTATGTATTCCGCGACTCGCGCAGAATTGTGCATCCGTGGAAATCTTATGTGTATTATTCTGTATCGTATAATTTTGAAATATTTAGAAATGAAATTGAATTATTATTATTTTGAATGTGTATACGTTATTACGCTTTTGTGTTTGCTAATATGTTTTTACATTTTTATGTTCACTGGGTGTAGTATTTAAATGAGTTTCGATGTTGATTTTATTTTTTTCGCTGACCGTTATTGATAATTTATCATTAATTTTTTAAATTTGAAGTTATATTTTGCGTTTAGTTATAAGCTGTTTACATTATTTTCTTCTATCCGATACTAGCGCATTCATGCTCAGAGCCGGTTTTCTTAAAAATTAATTTGACTGTACTTATTTTGAAATTAATACCAATAAAATTTGATTTTATTATTATTATTAGTATGAATACCAAAATTACCCATTGTTAAAAGTATTTTTTATATTACATAAGACAACGAAAAGGATACACAAAAAGAAACACTTAAAGCTTAATTTTAAATATATACACATGGGTGTCCTGCGAGGATATTGTTGTTATTCAACGACAATAAGTAAGCAATTGAGGGGGTAAATATTTAATTGTAAAATTTTATGAACAAATGCATCGCTCTGCCTCTGCTATATACGTCACAAGCAAAAATCACACGACTAGCATCAGCTATAGTTCCCGCACGCACAAGACGGTATACAGAGAGAGAGTAAGATTGTTGAAGTACATATGAAGGCAACTGTGGTTGGAACGAAATCTGATCAGGATGGAAAATAAAAGCCGAGCTGTGAAGCAATTGCGAGAATAGATGTGATAGTGAGATTAGGTTGGATAGATTTATAAAAGTTAAGTTGTCTTTTAGAGAACGCAGACTTCCATTGATGAGGAAGATCTGCATGAGCGGATGCAACTAAACAGGAACATGAAATACTCGGAATGAGAATGACTTGCGATACCCCGAGTTTAGCAGCCCGATTAAATACTTCATTTCCCTGGATACTCACATGGGCTGGAACCCGACCGAAAAATACAAGGACATGGTTATCGTATAAATACGATAAATTTTCTACAATGGTAAACAGAATATAGTCCCTATGATAGGTTTTAGCCTCTTCGGGGCTTTAAAAATCACATTTGTAGAGAATGGATGAATATTTGAAGGGAAAATTAGGTATAATAAGATCAGTATACGAGTTCTATCAGCTAATAAACATGGAATTTTTTGACGGATAAATGTCCAAATTCGTAATTTCACATTTAATAGTGTAAATCGCATATCATTCGAATTATGCGCAATCGTTTAAATTACATATCGTTTAGACATCTTTCAAATTACTCGAAATGAACGAACTGTGAAGTAGAATTTAGAATGATAATCGCGAAACGATTACGTTGTCCCCGATTGACAGGTTAAAAAAAAAATAGGAACTATCTCTGCGATTTAAGATTTTATATTTCATCGAAACAAAAATATACAAATTTATACGCTTACGAAATAAGTTACACATACGATTATAGACGGAATATATATATATGACGTACATATATTAATAATGATACAGAATTAACGAATTAAAGTAATAAAATACATAAAGTAGGTTAATGTTTTAAAATTAAGAAGACATTTTTGACTAGATTAATTTGGAAACAACACGAGGAAGGGAAGGAATAACCAACCTTTGTTTTTCTTTCTGTTGCACCAGGTGGTAACACTCTTGAAGATATGTTTTTTTGAGTGTATATATTATATATATATATATATATATATATATATATATATATATATAATATATATATATAATATATATATATATATAATATATATATATATATAATATATATATATAATATATATATATATATAATATATATATATATATATATATATACATAAAGTTATTTATTTAAGTATTTGACATCTGTCATAAACGTCTTTCGGTGGGTGGAGCAACTTTCGTCTTCGGCCAACAGTTCGAAATAGTAAAAGATAGATCGTAAATAAAGAAAAATAAGCAGCGATTAAATAAATAATCATTATATATATATATATATATATATATATATATATATATAAAATTTTAACACGATAATAATTTATCATGTGTTATAAGCGCCAGTCGTCAAAGTATATCCAGGTCCTCCGTTTCGATGATAACTTTCTCGGTAGAATTAAGTCTAGATTGACGAAGAGAAGCTATCGACGAACGGGCGCTATTGTTATTACTATTATAATCGGTCATCGTGATTAGACGTCCGTTGTGTTTCAGAATATTCTGTTGCAGCAATTGTTGCTGCTGTTGTTGCTCTCGAATTATAATCGATTCGTCCTCGCTTTTACGAGCGTTCCGGCGAGCGTTGGTGAATTCGTTCGAATTAAACGGAACGACAGTACGATAATATCCGCGGAAACAACAACAAGGCGGATAATGAGCGGTCAAAATTTTACGAAACGCTTCTCGAAATTCGGTATTAAAGATCGAATATATGATCGGATTAAATGCCGAATTTGAATATCCGAGCCAGGTTAGTACTTTAAACGCTATAACCGGTATACAAGTTTTACAGAAAGCCGCTATAATGTTAACGCAGAAAAACGGTACCCAACATAAAAGGAACGTGCCCATAATTACGCCGACCGTAATGGCCGCTTTATGATCGGATACGTGATAAGGCGACGATTGATGATGATGATGATGATGATGATGATGAATCGTCGTCATAGTCGGCGTACTACCGATAGCGGCCGTTGTTAACGGTCTGGTAACGGCTCGTATATTTTTAACGTGTTTCTGCGCGTAACAATATAATCGACAATAAATACCGAGCATCACTATGCACGGTATGTAAAAACTGACGCAAGACGACACTACGGCGTAGGTCGGCGTTAAATCTAAAGCGCAAGCCGGATACTCTGCGCCGGCTATGTTCACTTTAGGCGGCGGCGTGTTACGCGGTCTGTGCAATCCTAATGAAATCGGTAGGAACGATATTAACGCTGCTAATAACCAAACGCCGGCTATCGTCATCAAGGCAACGCGTTTAGTTATCCACCGACTGTACCTGAAATCGAAAATATAAACCGATTAGTAATCGATATAATAGTTGGGCGTGTCTGATCGAAATGAAATATTGAGTTTATATTCCTCGAAAATCGTGATTCACAATTCGCCTTTGCCTTAAAACGACTCTTTTTCTTAATCAACGGCATTTTCCTATTAGCCATACAAGTAGATCGTTTCTATCCAATTCGGTTGTTTGCTAGATCTAAATACCTAAGGTATATAACATTATGTCATCTTTGCTTTGACCTACCTACTGGTATTTTACCAGGAACTTGAAACGTATGCGCTACCGATATCAGTCAACCTCTGCCATGAGCTCGTAGTACGTGCCCGTACCACCTTAGTAGACTTATACGGGGTTTGCGTAGATTCGTTCATTTCGGATTCGATCGGATAAACGGACATTGACCATCTTAATATGCGCATTCCCCCACATGAAGAGCTTGTTCTTCACGCTTTGTTACCGGCCAGTACTTAACGCCATACAGCGCACACTGCTCTAATAATTGTCCTGTAAATTTTTGACTTCAGCCGAATTTTTTGTAATATTGCACACCTAAATTAAGTATTTTCTTAACTTTTATTAAATATTTCAGTTTTTCCTTTTATATTTTTTATAAACCGTATTTTATTTTCATGTTTTCTATTTTTACGTCCACTCGATAGCTGAAAAGATTTGTGGTCTTTTTATACATAAACAATTTTTGTAAAATCAACATTTATTCTTCTTATTATTCTAACTTTATTTCTAGCTACCGAGAAGCAACAGCATCAGATATCTAGGAGTACACTGAGATCACACACTAAGCAGGAAAATATGCAAAAAACAAGAAAACGACTAGACATCAAATTAAGATCTCTCTACTGGCTAATAGGGTATCTCATTCGACCTTCTCCTTAGCCAATAGAATATTAATATATAATGCAATAATAAAGCCAACATAGACTTATGCTTCACAAATATGGGGATGTGCGAAAAAAGACAAACAATGATATAACATTTTCAAAATAAAACGTTAAGACTGATATTTCCGTGGTGCGTTATCAATGAAGGTATTCATCGGGAATTTAAGGGAGTTTACATGGTCGACGAAACAATAGAGCAGCGGGTCCGGTGACAACGCGGCACAGAAATGAGTTAATCGCCGTCCTCTCGGACGTCACGTCAACCAGAATTGTAGATAATAATTTTCGACGTATTTATATAAATATTTTTGAGACATTTGACGTATTGAAATTTTTCATGTGCCATATAGTGGACATCGTGACCGAAATGGTTAAAAGCGGAAATACTTGTTAAAATAATACCGTTACCGTATGTTCGTTTGTCCTGCATTCACTGCCCTTCGACAAAAGTTTGCTATTGACTGCACGGATGTACATCCTCTTAGTAGGACAGTTGGAAGTTCCATTTTGCTGGCTGAACAGGTGATGACGATTAATAAATCAACCGTGGCCCCAATATCATCATAGAGTTTTGCAGTTTCTTTATAGTGTGGTCAAATGTCCTTTGTTTCTTGTACTTATTTATTTATTTCAACATCTAATTAAATTTTATATTTAACTATTATAATATTTAAATTTAATTATTTTTACACATTTGTCATAGCAATTTGTTATGATCTTTTTTTCTATCTCTTTATGAATTTTTTCTCCTTTTTTCTTTAATGTTTATATCATGAAGTTTTTTTTTTTTAAATATAAGATAATATCCGTATTATTAGTTTTTGTTTTATTTTATTAAGGTATGAGTAGTAGTTTTAAGTTACATTGTAAAGTTTTCTCCTTATAAGATTTTATTTTATTGTGCCTTTTTTTGTTCTTTGGATTTAAGGTAATATATCCATATTATCAGTTTTTACTTTTTTTTTTTAGGTATGAGTAATACTTTTTAAACTTTATGTTACGAGGTAAAGTCTTTTTGTTATAAGATTTTATTGTATTTTTTATGTTATATATATATATATATATACACATATATTTAGTTGATGCATAAACTCGTTATTCTTAGATTGATTGAAGAAGGGACTACATATACTCATCCCTTCTTCCATCGCAATAAATTAATTTGAAGTGTGGAGGTCTCTTCATTAGCGCTGAGACCTTCATCATATTATTTAAACTCCTTTATTTGTGTATGTTTTATAGTGGGTAAAAATCCCACACACTGATGTTGGCTCCCTTGCAGTGCATGATTGTATGCGCTGCATTAATAAAAAGTAAATTTTTTTATTTTATCATTGTCTATCAAAGATTTTCCCCTCACGCCAAAAAAAAAAAAATACGTTTCCGTATTGTTTATTACACGTACACCGAAATTGAAAATTTCTATATCAAAAATTGATAATGAATTACGATTAACGTTAAAATACGTACGAATAAATAATAATTTTAACAGATAGCGCTCTCTTTCGAGTAAATATCGAAATGTAAATTATTATGTTTGCCTGTAGATTTCGTTGTCGGTAACATTATTATTATATATTCGTTGGAAAATAGTTTTCGATAGAAATTTTAAATTCCGATATGAAGAACTAATCGAAAGAGAATTTCCGCAACCTGTATCGAAATAATGCGACACGAAATTACGATGATAACAGACATTGTTATTACTCAATTTAGACAGTAGCCCTAATAGAAATAAATAAATGCATCGCTTGTTTATTTTTGTCAACCTGAAGAATTTTCATCGTTATTATTATTATTGATAGGACGGGCGCGTACTCATGAACTTACAGACGTTCTAGATCAGATTTAAAAGGTTAAATGAGAGCAGGAATCGAAAAACATTGTACATACGGTCCTGAGATATAAGGAAGGTGGAAAGCTATGCTGGGTTCTCAGTGTTATGGGAACAGGACAAAGTGTTTAATTTGTGGGGAATGACCAGTTGTGTAATTCGTTAAAATAGGTATAAACGAGAGTTTGTGTCTTGGAGAAGGTAGGAATGGACAAGATTTGAGCAAGCTATTTGATGTGTGGTAAGAATTATACTTTTCTTCCTTGATCGGAAATGAAGGACGATACAATACCGTCAAGTGAATATAATGTACATACATATATCATTGTTCAAAGTTCAATTGCCACAGCGTCTGGTTCGATGTCTTCTGATTTCCTATCTGAGTATGGTTCGATGGAACAACAAATAGATTTCTTCTTACTGGTCAGGCGTTTTAGCGTTGGTATAAATAGACCTTCTTTAGGGATGCCAGGGTCAGTCTGTTCGAAGCCTTCTCGAAGTTAAGATGTGTTTCTGAATTGACGTGTATTTTCGTTGTCATTTTCATTCATGTATATATATATATATGTATGTATATATTTGTGTTATATGTATATATAAAAATTTTCGGTTCGTTTTACCTCAATTCTGTACATTTAATTATCTTGTTAATTTATCGGAAATAAACTGGTTGTTTTTACGCGGTTGTTAATCTCTCTTCAAATCAAAATCAGCTGAATTCTGTATAGCTGCATTATTTGCGTTTTTTGAAGATTTTTCTTACATAAACAATCATTCATCATCCGGTCCTGTTCCATGCTACTGTTTCTAGTTCATTGTATATTATACATTTCATAGCGTGTATTATTTGCCACAACTGTTCCTCTATCTTTCTCTCTACTTGGTATATTTTCCCTTGTATAATTTTGGTCTGCATTTCGCCATTCCTTATCATATTAGCCTATCATTTCGGCTTTCATTTTCTCGGTGGTATTCAATAAACTATTTCGAAAACGTCTTCGTTTTTTTGTTTTAAACCTTTTCGATCCATTTTAATTTTAACATTTTCTTTCGGAACCACATTTCTGCGCGTTCGTATGGATTTACTTGTTTTTAATATGCGTACGTATGTGAATTTATTTTTACGTTATTCTAATTTATTATAATTGATTTGAAATAATTAAAATAAAACGAAAATATGTGAAACGGATCTTTGAATTATTATCGTTAAAACATTTATTAGGAAAACTTTATTCTTGTGTCATCCATATTAGACGGAAATAATTTTATTTACGAACAAATCAGAAGCTGAAATGCAATGTCGAGTAATGGTAACATGGAATTAAGTACAGGATGATGAAAATAATTTTTGAAAATAACATTACGAACAATCTTAAGAACGCAGTTTTCAATAGTTGCTTGGTTCCGTCTTTGACTTACAGCTCCCAAACATGGGGTCGCTAACGTAAAATCTTGAAAACATCTTGAGAACCTAATAAAATAACTCAGGTTAATACTGAACGTCGAGAAACCAGGCGGAACTGAAGACTATTAAAGAAAAAATTAGTGGAAACAGAGATGTCGTAGCGTCAATAAAATGGAATTGAGGAGAATACGCCCTTAGATGGAAATATGTACGGTGGACGAAGAAATTAATGGAATGATTCTCCGCATATCGAGAGAGGAGAAAATCGAGACTGTATACCGATCCCAGGAAATTTTTAAAAAACAGAAGAGCCCTGCATAGAATATGGTCCATCATGAATAAAATTGGAAACAATTGGGACAGTCCTTCTTCACTCGGAGAAACCTAGAATAACGATTAAAAAAAAAAGGAAAAAACGATATTCTAGCTTCAACAGTAATAATAATAATATCAATAATTTATAATAATATTAAAATGTAGATAAATAGGTTTACTAAATAAAGGTTATTCATTCATTCGTTCGTCCGGTCATTCATATATATTTAAACGTATAAAACATTATATCGAATAGGTACTAATCGAATGTCCTATTTACCGTAAAGGATCCTTTATATGAATGTATCTGTCTAGCGATATGGCGCATAAATTCAAAATTGACGCTGTCGAGCACATGACGTCGAACGCGATCCAAGTATCGCAGAATTGCGGACCAAACATCCAATAACCGAGTAAATCGTTCACGACGGCGAACGTCATCACCAACGCCGCTACGAACAGATCGGCTATGGCCAGCGAGGCTAAGAATAAATTCCCGATTCTTCGCAAACCTCGATCGGTATATATGGCGGCGCAAACTAATATATTACCGGCTATCGATAGGAAAATCAACGATGAAAGAAAGGTACCTGCAGCCAACAAAAGATAAAATACGAAATTAAATGCATTACTACTTGGATAACGAAGTATCCCCCCAATCCCCGTGTGGAGCTTGGTGGTAATAGGGACCTGTTAGGATATTTATATCGAAAGGCTTACGTAATCCTTCCAGAAAAACAAAACTATGAACTGACTTTAATGAAGTTGCTCTTACATTGCGTTGTTTCTATGTTTATTTCCACACTTAACACATTTAGTTCTGTGAGCGTATAAAGCTCCGAAGGTGCTAAACTGTTGGCCTTTTTGGCATTTCATTTTCCATGCGCGGTGCTCCAATTTTAACATTACAGTGCAATATTTCTGTTTACGATTCCGCGTGTATAAAAATCAGGGCCATATAGTAGTTTTCTTTACTACATCGCCGGTAGAATATTTTTCTTAGTAACTAATTTTTTAATTATTACATTGATAACAGTTCTAGGTTCGCGATTCATATAAATAAGTTCTAACTTTATATCGTATGTCTTATAGTTTCATGCAATCCCCAATGAAAACAATATAGCCTTTTTGGGACTCTTCAACCGGTGAGTACGAAACTGCAGTCCATAGTGCTCTTGCGCTGAACTACTTATTAGAGCGTCAAAGATTTTTGTTTTATATAATTTTGCTCGTCGTTGCGATTAATTTTAACCGTATTATTAGTTAGTCTTTGCATAACTCTGGCCGGGTGGGTGGTGCTGCGCCTTTTTAAATATCTTCTGTTAATTTAATATTTTTAACGTCGCGAACAAAAATCGGACGTATACGTGTTTTATTATTTTTAATTCGCTATATGTATGTTTTTTTTTTTTTATCTATTACTCCATCCGTAATATCAGTTGAATCTGATGACACTTGTGATAATGTTATCGGTGAATTATTATTTTTCTAATACTAACGAAGTTAATCCGTTGCTGAAGCAGATCGGTGTAAATTTTACCTAGTCTGTTTTTAGGGACATCTACACCTTCATTTTCTTTATATTATTTTTTATGTTATGAAAAATTGCTGCTAATTTTTCAATTTTATCCAGCTTATAGTTCATTTCGACCGCTATTGATGAGAACTGTGTAAGATGTTTTAATTGTATACGCAAAAATAAGACAATCGATATATCGATTTAATATGTAGATTTTCAATAGAACTGTGTGTTATACAATAATTCTACAGAGTATGTGTATATATATATATATATATATATATATATATATATATATATATATATATATATATATATATATATATATATATATATATATATATATAGGAAACAGCAATATTTTTCTTCTGAATTGATCGCACGATAAGCGCGATAATAATAACAACTCGAAGGTATTATTATTTTTTGTTGTAATTTCGCTGGATAAATATTTTTCGAAAGATTTTTCAAAAACGAAGTACACGACCAAAAATAGAATAACATGCGTACATTTTTTGACGTCGTAATTAAAAACACGAATCGTAATTATTATGTTAGGTACTCACCGATTAATATCGTTCCAAATGTTCCCAATTCCGATTCAGTATCGTTAGACTGATGTTGAACTATTGAAACGTTATCTTTCGCGTAATTTAATGTTTCTTCCTATAGAACAGAATAGACCTTACGTGTTAGAAATAATAATAATAATGAAATCAAATAAAATTTATGTCAATTTCACAAAGTGATGATGAAAAGAAAAAATATAAAATAAAAATTATTACGAATCAAAAAATAAACAAAGTAAAGAAACAAAAAGAGGATAAATAATCGTTGAGAAAACAAAAGCACGTTCAAACCCTCGTATAGAGAGGCGCAATTAATCGCAGCACCTGCAGGCAATTGAACATTTTATCTGTACAGCAAAATACGTTATAGATGAATTTAAAGTTTCATTTCAACTTTTCTTACAAGTTTGATAATTAATTAGTTCATCATTTTTTCTCGTGTGTTGCAGCAGATGTTTTACAATGAATTTCCTTCGTGTTCTTTCGTAATTAATTAGGTAAGTTTTTAATTCCCTAGACAATTCATTGCGCTTCACTGTTCCAGCATAAATTGCCTGCAACCTCATTCCCGTCTGATCATGATGGGGCACTATCGTTTCGGTCAGACCTCCTGACCGAGTCTTTTCGTTATCCATTAATATGCGCCAAACTTATTTCAATTTTTAAACTGCGGAAAAATTAGCGCATATAAATTCGATACGGTTACTGTTTATTTTCTACATTTAAATTATCGTCCGTGATTATTCTGTAATCGGTTTTTTTTTTTTTTTTTTTGCGTTATCTCAACATCCTACCATGATGCAATATAGTCTGTACGCTAAGACCGGTTGCTATAACGCGAGATAATATTAAATAGTTACGCGAAAAGTATTGTTTTAAAAGATTCTTAATTTTTTAGAAATATGAAACGAACGAAAATGTTGTAGTTATTACGCAGTCGAGTTGAAATTTTGTTGACATCAGCCGGTCATCGGGTAGTAGGAAACGCGAATTTGCTGTTGTTTGTGTAACAAAGTAATTCAATTAAAAAAACACCAACAACGTCGACTTATATTAAGATAAAACGTCGTCCAAAAATACTAACTCGAGGTACGCACTAAATTATTGTATTATAGTATATTCATCCGGGGACCACCGCCTTAACGTGGGGGAGGGGTTTGCGTACTCCAAGGATTCCGATAGATATGACAGCGGTAGTGTATACTACCAGAATCCCAAGCTGGACAGGTCTCGGAGGAGGAATCAGACGAAGAGTGGTCCACTGGTTGTGGAAGCAGCGCAACCAGTACTGGCCGTGGGTGGAGAATAGAAGTTCTGAACAGCCATGGAGCAGATATTTAGCAAGCACGGAGCACATATTGCTGAAGTGGTTCTAAAACTGCGACGAGGAAAGCAACGGAAAACTACCTCATTATTTTTCAAGTTTACAGTTATGAAATCGCAAAAAATAGAAATACATATGCCAAGCGACCCGGCTAGCAATCGGCGCCGAAGTCAAGGTGGGGCTTATGGTGAGAAATATGCAACCACCCGCACAACAGTAGGTAACCAGGCTGTGTGTGAAAAATATGTGCCTGGAAAAAGAAGAAAAAAGAGATGATAATAAAACCAATTACGAACATATGAACTTGGAATATTATATGGAAAATTGGAAAATATAAAACTTGAAATGAAAAGACACCAAGTTGATATATTGGGAATATCAGAAACAAGAATGATCGGGAAGAATGATTTCTGATGATTACCGAATACTACACTCCGGGCAAGGTAATGGCAAAAATGGTGCAGGTCAGCGATAGAATAATACTAGTTAAAATAGAAACACTTCCGGTAATAACAACAATAATACAAGCGTATATGCCAACAAATGAATACACAGATGAACAAGTGGATGAAATATACGCTCAAATAGAAGATACAATAACATATGTGGATCCAAAAGAAAATTTAATAATACTAGGCGATTGGAACGCGATAGTAGGGAAAGAAAAAGAAGATGAATGCATGTGCAACTGGTGACTGGGCAAACGAAATAAGAGAGGAGAAATGGTAATAAACTTCTGCAAACAAAATGAATTGATAATAGGAAATACGCAACAGCATGAAAGGAGAATATATACCTGGAAAATGCCAGGGGATATAAGAAGATACCAGATAGACTATATTGTGGTAAGAAATAGATATAAAAACCAGATAAAACAGTGTAAAACATATCCAGGCGCCGACATAGACAGCGATCACAATCTGGTGTTAATGAAAACAGAACTGAAATATAAAAAAACGGATAGAAAAAGATTTGACCAAGTAAGGTGGAATATAATAAAACTGAAAAAGAATAATATACAAACTGCATATCAAAAAGAAATAATAGAATATTTAAGAAAACATAAAGATACGCATACAGGTAGTATTGATGAAAAATGGAATCAAATAAAAAAAAGCTATAACAGTAGCAGCGGAGAATGCACTAGGTAAGAGAAAAAAAATCTATAGAAAACCATGGATTACAGATGAAGTAATCGATTTAATGGAAAAAAAAAGAAAGTATAAAAATGTAAATACAAAAGAAAATTAATGTACAAAAAATATAGAAACAAAATAAATAGAGAAGCAAAAAAGGCGAAACAGGCTACTTAGAAGAGAAATGTAAAGAAGTGGAAGAAAGTATTCGAAAAGGAAATGTAAAAAGCGCATATAAAGAGATAAGATCACAATTTGGCAAATCAAGAACAAAAATAAATGGAATAGTAAATGGAAAACTAGTGATAAATGAAGAAGAAATAGCGGACAGGTGGAACAGATACATAGAAAGCTTATATAAAGGAGAACAAATCATAATAAATAAAAATGATAAGTTGTACCTAAATGAAAATATAACAGAAGATAATATAGGAGCACCAATAATGAGAGCAGAATTCGAAAAAGCATTAAGAGAACTGAAAACAGGAAAAGCTCCTGATATGACAACGTTAGTAGTGAACTATTAAATTACACTATTATTATCAGTAAATCGATCGGTCGTGTTTATTGTGTTGCTCGTTAATCGTAAATCGTTCTTATTTAACAAGTTACACGTGTCGATTTCTTTCTCTTTTTTTTTTTTTTTATTTCTTTTTCTTATCCTCGCGTTTTTCATTTTCGTATATAGTACACCAGCTTTACTCGTTTAGCCAGCTGATGAATGACTCGAGCGACGGGGGTCCGCCCCCGTCCGTAAGTATAGATAACTCGCTCATCAGTTCCCATAGCTTAAATAAAGAATTATATAATAGTAGTAATAATGGTGATGGCCGTATTACTATTAATAATAAGTCCAATTTATCTAATAACTATAGTAATAGTCGTAGTAATAATAGTAATATTAGTATTAGTGGTAGTAGTAGTATTGGTAGTGGTGATAACGTTAATAATGATGATCATAGTAGTAGTAATGATAATGATGGTAATAGTATGATCATCCCAAATAATAGTAGTAATAATAATTTTAATATTAATAACTCAACTATTAATTCACTATATGTGAAAAACGTTCATTCGGGCCCTTATATAGCTATTATATCGTCTTCTCGAGTTGCAAATAGTAATCTTGGCAATTACCATCCTTTGGCAATATGCAAATTATTAGCAAAATATCCCGGCGTTGAATATTTCCAACGTAACGGTATTAATAAAATTAAAGCAGTTTTTAATAGTCTGGAACATGCTAATATTTTTGTTGAACAGGTCAACAAAGAAAATGATATATCAGCTTTTATTCCAAATTCTCTTTTGTATAGATTTGGCGTGATTAGAGGTATTCCCACTAATATTTCAGACACAGAAATTTTTGAAAATATAGAAAGCTCTGTCCAAGTTGTAAGTATCAGACGTATCCACCGTCGCGCGGAAGGTTCGTTAATCCCAACGCAGACGGTTGAAATTAAATTCCTTGGTAATTCTCTACCAGAGTATGTCGCACTATATCGGTTGCGCTTAAAGGTAGATCCAAGTATTCGGCCGCCAAGACAGTGTGCGAATTGCTTGCGGTTCTCACACACTGCACAACAATGTCGATCCAAACCTAGGTGTTCATTTTGCCATGAGAGCCATTTATCCTCCAGTTGCTCAAATACAAATACTTCTGCCCCTTCATGCATTAACTGTATGGGAGCTCATATGGCCACTGACAAATCTTGTCCTATATATAAAGAACGTTTTCAAATCCAACAAATTATGTCTTATGATAACATTTCATTATCGGAAGCAATCCGTAAGAATAAATCAGGACACATTAGTGAGGCTTTCTCCTTTTCAGACATAGCAAAACGCCCATCTTCTTCTAATCAACGACATGCTCCAATACCTTCCACCCCCAATATTGACACTCGTCAAGTACGTTATTCTTCCCCTCAGTCATACTTTTTTCGTAAATCTCTTCAAAATCATACAGGTCCTTCACAGCCTGTGACACCCTCCTATCCAAATTATAAACACTTACTTTCATTTCCTTCTGGTAGAACATCGTCATCGCCATCCCTAACAGTTACTACCCAAAATAATGTTACTGGTGGTCCACCCTCTGATGATACAAAGTCACCCCCCATTAAAAAAGCTTCTATTTCATCTACTCCTCAATCCTCATCTTCTGCTAATCATAAATCTCAATCTAAAGCAAAAGAATCTAACAAATTCGTTTTTCCAAATTCTTCTAATAACACTCGTTCAGATACACGTAAAACTAAATTACCAAATAATATCAAATAACTCACCCACATAATTGACAATGTATTCAACCCTACGTATTTTACAATGGAACTGTCGCAGTATCTCAATAAATAAACCTAACCTTCAATCTTTTCTAGCAACTAATACTTTTGACATTATTTTACTTTCCGAGACATGGCTGAATCCAGATTCTAAATTTTCCTTTAACGGTTATTTCTGTATTCGAGATGATAGATCTGATGGTTATGGAGGAGCGGCTATTTTAATACGTAGTATCATCCCTCATTACCGTCATGATATTCGATCAATTTTAAATGGTAGTCACTGTAATGGTGTCTGCGCTTCTATCAAATACGACACTAAAGAATTATTTATACTTTCATTTTACTGCCCACCTTCCTCTTTTTTTAATACAAACTTATTTATGTCATTTATCAACAACATCTCATCCGATGCTTACATTTTTTGTGGTGGGGATTTTAATGCATTGCATTCTTCTTGGGGTTGTAATAGGTGCAACCTCTCTGCCCAAAATATTATAAACATTATTAATCATTCTAATTTAGTACTATTAAACGATGGAAGTCATACCACAGTTCCTTCGCTAAATAGATCAGCAAACGCTTTGGATCTAACACTTGTCTCCAGTAATTTATCATTGAATAGTACCTGGAGCGTTATTAATAATCCTCTGGGTAGTAACCATTTACCAATTGACACCTCAATTATTTTCCAGCATACTAGGATGGTGAATAATAAAAATTCATTCTTCCCTTCTTGGAATTTCCCTCACAAAAATACTGTAGATTTCACAAATTTCCTAGATTCATTATGCATTCCATTACTAGATAATTCGTGCTTTAATACCACTGTATACGATCAATTTGTCAAACATTTACATACTGCTTTAGATTCTTATGCCACTCGGAGGTCGGCTAGAGTGAACAAATTTCGTAAACCTATTTGGTGGGATCCTTCGTGCACACCATTGTTACAAAAACAAAGTGCATATTTTAAACGTTTCCGTAGAAGCAAACTAATTTCAGATTACTTTGCTTATAAGAATCAGGAAGCCATTACGAGACGGTTCCTTTTATCTAAAAAAAGGGAATCTTGGAAGCAATTTGTAAGTTCGATTAATCGTAACACTTCTGTATCTTATGTTTGGAATAAGGCAAAATCATTTGCTGAACACCTCTCCACGAATAACACATGCAAATCATACAATTTTGACTGGTATGAAGAATTTGTCAATACAGTAGCCCCGAATTATGTTCCAAACTTGCACGAACTTTCTCCTTCTTATTCACCCAGTCATAATAATACTCAAACTATACTATCTGATGCAATTACTTTACCCGAACTTATGAGTTCACTTTCCTTTAATAAAAAATCCTCTCCTGGTTGTGACGGAATCACATATACTATACTCAACCATCTCCCCTCTTCTGCAACTACAATTTTGTTAAACTGTTTTAATAATTTCTTCCAGACTGCAAACTTTCCAGATGAATGGACCAAGTTCCTTATAATTCCTATTAAAAAATCTCATTCAATATCTTCAGAATCACCTTCTTACCGCCCAATTTCTCTTGCCTCGTGTTTACGTAAAACCTTTGAAAGGATACTTAAAAATAGATTAGTATGGTGGCTTGAAAACCGCAATCTATTTCCATTAGGAATATTTGGCTTCCGAAACAACCTAAGTTCATTAAACTGTATAGCTCATTTATTATCAGACATTTATAAATCCTTTTTATCAAAAAAAATATTTAATCTCGTGTTTCTTAGATATTAATAAGGCCTTTGATTCCATTTCTATTCCCATCTTACATAACAGATTAACAGATTTGGGAATTCCTTTGGGTTTCGCCAATGTTTGCTGCAGGTTGTTTACAAATCGTACACTACTTTTCGTGCATCCTTCCTCTGAACCTATAGTTCGACATGCATATGTTGGACTTCCACAAGGTTCTATACTCAGTCCAGTTCTTTTTAATATATACATTCTTCCGTTATTTCAACTTCAACGAGCATCAAATCTTCATATCTTATCGTACGCTGATGACTTCGTCATATACTGTGATCACCACTGCCATGCTGAGGGTGTCAGTTTACTGAACAATTTTTTATATTGTTTTTCTATGGCTCTAGCTGATTTGGGACTTTCTCTCGCGCTTAATAAATGCTCCTCTGTAGTTTTTTCTTATAAACAACCAAGCCCCGCTATTACAGGATTATCTCACGCTAGCCATACTATTCCTTTCTGTACTTCGCATCGGTATTTAGGTATAATTTTGGATAGAACGCTTAACTGGAATTTACATATACAATATACTTACGCAAAAGCTTTTAAACGCATAGGTCTTATTAAGTCGCTTAGTCATACTATTTGGGGAGGAGATCCATTAACGTTAATTTTACTTTATAAATCCTTTATTCGTTCGGTGTTTGAGTATGGTAGTTTCTTTTATGGTAATGCTTCGTCAAATTCTTTGGATCCTCTAAATAAATTGCAAAATTCTTGCCTCCGTTACTGTTTGGGAGCATTTCTCACTACTCCAATTGCTGCTTTAGAAGTGGAATCTAATACCCCTCCTCTTCACATCCGCAGAAACCTCTTAGCAGACCAGTTTGTTGTAAAAAGTTTCACAACTACATATCAGTCAGCATATAATAACTTCTTATTTATTTATAACAAATGGAGGTTCTCACCATATAAACTTCCTATTCTCTGTAAATCTTCTAAACGATTCTCCAATTATCGCAACTTAATTATTCCTTTGTCACCCTCTCCTTATTTTTCCGATCCATTCTCTATTAATAATATAAAATTAGAAATAAATTTAGAAACCTTTCATAGGTCTAAATATCCTCCTACTGGTTTTAATACTTCTATTTTAAATAATTTACTGACAACTCACTGGACGGGCTTCCTTCCGATTTATACAGATGGTTCCAAGGCTAATAATAAAGTTGGTGCAGCATTCGTAGTTCCTTCTTTAAACATTATTAAGAAATTCGTTTTATTACGTTTTTCTTCGATTTTTACAGCTGAAGCTATGGCAATATACCAAGCGTTAAGATACGTTTATCAACAACGTCCAGCTTCATCAGTTCTTATTCTTACCGATTCGAAAACCTGTTTAACCGCTCTAAAATCTCTCTCATTTAATCCCCGTGCATCGCCTTATTTATATAAAATCCGAATTTTGGTTTCCTCACTGTTAGAATCTGGTATTTCTGTTAGGTTCTCCTGGATTCCTGGACATTCTGGCATATTTGGCAATACTGTTGCTGATGCGGAAGCCAAGTCCGCTTCGAATAGCGGTGTGCTTATTCCTTATACACCTTTAACAGATCTTTTGTGTCTCATTAAATTTGCTCATAAAGAATATTGGAATAATATTTGGTCCAATCCTTATCTAGCTCCATATTACAGATCGATTCAACCTCTAATACCCATAAAATCATGGTTTACTGATATAAAAGTACCAAGTAACATACTTCGATGTTTCATTACTACTTTATGTAGATTACGTTTTGGAAAAAATCGTCTTCCATCGTCCCTATACCGATGCAATCTTATAAATTCTCCTTTTTGCCCTCATCCTTCCGATGACAACAAAATAGCAGATGCGGATCATGTATTTTTTGAATGTTCTTACTACAGCTCTCAACAATCTTTATTATATAATCAAATTATATCTCTCCAAGTACCATTGCCAATAAATATGTCTTACTTACTTACTATTAATCGCATTCATGTATATTTAGCTATTTATAATTATATTACATCAACTAATATTAATGTTTAACATATCCATTTTAATAATTTTATATCAATCTGGGTGAAAAATCCTGTGCCCATTAAAAAAAAAAAAATAAAAAAAAAAAATAAAAAAAAAAAAAAAAAAAAAAAAAATTACACTTGATGAAAATACAAATAACAAGATGTATGATTTAATAAAAGAAATATATGAAAAAACTGAGCTCCCTGTAGACTTTAATATAAGCAAGATAATGCTAATTCCTAAAAAGAACGGTACAGCAAAATGTGAAGAACATAGAATGATTAATCTGCTTCCACACGCGTCAAAAATCATAACAAAAATCTTGCTCAATAGAATAAGTAATAAAATAGACCAAGAATTAAGTGAAGAACAGTATGGTTTTAGAAAGGGAAAAGGAACAAGAGAAGCAATTTTAGGATTAAGACTGATCATCGAAAAAAGAATAGAAATAGACAAATCGATATATTTGGCTTTCGTAGACCTAGAAAAGGCTTTCAACAGATGTAATTGGAATCTGCTAAAAAGCGCATTGAAAAAACTTAATATCAATGAAAGAGAAATAAAGCTTATAGATACTCTACACCGAAAACAAATAGCGAAATTTAATATAAAAGACACAGAAAGAGAAGCAAGAATAAGGAAGGGAGTAAGACAGGGATGTAGCCTGTCACCTACTCTTTTCAATGCATATTTAGATCGAGCAATAAAACAATGGAAGGAGAAAGATAACAATGGAATAACTGTTGGTGGAATGAAAGTAAATATCTTTATGTTCGCAGATGATATAGTTGTGATTACAGAAAGCGAGAAAGATTTAAATAATTCTTTGCAGAAAATGAATAAAATTTTAAAGTTATATAATATGCACATAAATAAAAATAAGACCAAGGTTATGAGATGCAGCAAAAAAGTTAGTATAACAACAGACGGAGGAATAATAGAGCAAGTTAAAAAACAAATATATTTAGGCGGTCTCATAACAGACGATGGTAAAAGTGGACGAGATATAAAGGAAAGAATCGCAATGGCGAAGCAAGCCTTTATGAAAAAGAAAGGACTACTGACATCAAAAAATATCAAAACAGATATAAAGAAAAATTTTATTAAAACATTTGTATGGAGTATACTACTTTATGGATCAGAAAGTTGGACGATTGATCAAACAAAGCAAAAAAAAATAGAAGCATTGGAAATCTGATGTTGGAGAAGAATGGAGAAGATAAAATGGACAGATAAGATAAACAACGAAAAAGTCTTTAATTTAATTAGCGAAGAAAGAAATCTGATGAAGAAACTAAAAGAAAGAAGAAATAAATGAATCGGTCATGTACTCGGACATAATCAGTATTTAACGCAGATAGTTGAAGGACCGTTAGAAGGGAAAAGAAAAACAGGAAGGCCGAGGCAGAATTATATTAAACACATACAAAAAATATATAAAAGCATCGTGTTATGGAAACATGAAGAAAATGGCAATTTCCAGAAAATTCTGAAAGATAACATAACTGTCCACCAATCTTAGTTTAAGATTGAGGAATGGAGAAGAAGAAGTATATTCACTTATTGTACTAGCTCTCGAGGTACACATTAAATTCCCCTACTACAACATATCCATTTATTATACTAACTCTCAAGGTACACACTAAATTCTTGCACTACAACATATCCGCTTGTTATGCTCACTCGAGGTACACACTAAATTATTGTTACTACAGCGTATCCGCTTATTATTCCATTCATTTTTATAATGTACCTTTTCTACTTGTTATCACGAGCTAAATTGTATATGCATGTTTCCCTCCTCTGAAATCGAGCGTGCATAATTTTTATACAATAATACGAAATACTTGTATAAATCTAAATAGATAGAAACAACGAATCGACCATCTTCTACGTATTATCTGCAATGTAAGAATTATGACGAAATAATACATCATCCAGTTCTGTACACGGTAAGAAACCGAATTGATTCACGCAAAAATAATTTACCCCTTTTAAAATAATTCGACATAATTTTTTCTTTACGTATATTTGTCAAATATATTAGATAAAATTCGAAACTTCCAACTTGTCGTCTCTACTTTTATAAATTGTTGTATTAATGTTTAATTTTAAAATTTCCTACCACCGGCTTTCATAGATTCCAATAAGTAATTAACTGGCTAACGAAATAATATACGCTATCCGGAATGAACGTAATACAGATATTGTCAAGGCCGAACGAAACTTTACCCTGTGTTTAGTAAAAATTTTCTGTTAACACGCTCAACGAATTAAAATATATAAAATGATTATAAGGCCAATACTTTTAAGTACTTCTAACCTTTCCAAGTTACAGCGACTTCAGAATCAGTATTGCGGAATAATACTTAAATTACCGATATATGTGCTAGAATAGATTTTTTTTTTTTTTTTATGTACCATTTGTAAAAACTATGAAATATGAATATGGCAGGAGAGGATAATCATAATAAAAGGAATCATATAAAAAGAGAAAAGGAAAAATTACTCCCAAAACAAAAACCAACACTTAGATTAGAATATGATTAATACTAATGAATTTAAATAAAACAATCCAAACACGAACATCCAAACATATCAAGGAGAGGATACAGTAGCAAACCCGTACGTCTATGTTCAAAGCAGCCACAGAATAGATCTTATGCGTACGACTTTGAATTTATCCTACATATCTGAAGTAATAAAACAACATACAATACGTTTTTTCGACTCTTGCGTCGGCAGAAAATATTTCATAATCAGTCAAAAAGGGGACTACAGCAGAACTTCTTTGCAGTTAAAATATAAGAAATATAAACGCAAGAGGATCAAACATATATTACTCTAATGTATCATCGGCATCTCTCATATTTATAACGTATATGATATTTATTTCATTCTATCTTGAACATAATGTAGTCGTGTGTAATTAGTATACAGGTTTTTGATTTTTCCTGTAATCTATTTTATTGCATTATTGTATATGGTTATTACACTCGTTGTGTACGCAGTAAGAAATCTGTTTTCGGGATGAGCACCTTTTTTTATTTGTGTACTTTTACGTTATAGTTAATTATGTTTTTCGAAATACACTTTTTATTTATTTATTATTTAAATTTTTTGACCGAGTACGGTGGGTAACGAATTTCCTATTCCGCGAAGAATTTGAATAATTACGTCGGGATATAACGAAGTAATAATAATCGAATCAAATCAAATTTATTTCACATAATTAAAAAGTTTCTAATATTAAATACGACCAAATAATATTAATACTATACCGACCGATAAAGGTAAAGTCGATTTATTTAATATTAAAAGTCTTATTCGGGTTGACGAATTTACTTACGAAATAAAATTCCGTCAAACATCAGTAAGTTGCTCGACCGACTTCGGAGTCCTACTATTTCAAAAATTTAGATTCACCTTATACAATTTTAGGATCTTTAATTGTTCGTCCTAAATTTCTTTCAAAGGTATAGCGGTAGCAGTTAAATTAGTTACTTTTAGCGTTTATTTATAGTTTAAAGTTTTTACAATAGCGTCGACGTTTCCCCTGGGTAATGTATAAGTTACAAATGGTTAATAACATCGTTGTTGTTGCAAGTAACTCGTTCAGTGTAGAAACGTTTTAGGAATTTACGCATTTTTCGTTAACAGAATTTTAAGGAAGTCGCCATTTCTTATATAAACTTTTAATAACGTTTCCGGTTAAGTGCAATGTATACACATGTATCATTCAAGTTAGGCGCATGTACCCACTATATATAGGTGTGTATATATATATATATACATAATATATAAATATATATACATATTTGTATATATGTGCACACACGTATGTATGTGTATGTTGAAGTGGTTCATAATGAATTGTTTTGAATTAGTTTAGCTCCTATTTATCTTTATATGAAACCGCTCATATATATATATATATATATATATATATATATATATATATATATATATATATATATATATATGTATATAAACATAAAACATTTAGATTATGCACATATACATATTGTAGGGCGCTTTCTCTCTCTCTCTCTCTCTCACTATATATATTTCTTTATATATATATGTACATATATATCTATCTATCTATCTATATATATATATATGTATGTATATGTAGTATGCTTATTCATAGATATACATATATATACATATGAAAATGAATATATATATATATATATATATATATATGTACGTATGTATGTGTAATGAAGTGTGTGGTGTTTTAAATTAGTTCGGCTTCCCATTTATCTTTATATGAGATCGCTGTTGAATGTATTCAGGACGAATATCAAATATACAACTTTAGCTCCTAACTGAATTCTGTAAGCATGAATGAAGAAAGATTTATTACTCCGTGTTTTGTAATTCAAAAAATTAATTCCGTGTGTTGTTTTATTTACATACATATACATATATAAACATACATATATACACATGCACATATATTGTGTATAATTGAAAAGGGGCGAAACGTAACGTTTCTCATCCCACGTTCTATTCAAGACGGTACTCGAGCTGTGGCAAACTGTTATTATTATTAATTCTGTGTTAATTCCGTTAAATTATTCGGAACATACGTTGTACGTAGTAATGTTTTAACTTATTAGACTGGGAATTCCGTTATTAAAACCGTTCGAATGTAAAACAACGTGTAAATTTCATTTAACAAATTTAATTTCGGAAATTCGTACGTGTTTTTTTTTCTTATTTAATCTTCTTTTTTTTTTTTTTTTTTTTTTTTTTGAGTGCCATCTCCGTTAACAAAGGTTGGCTACAACTTTCGAATATTTTCTTCTGTCCCTAGCTAAATGTGTTAGTTCAACGGCCGATTTTTCTGTCCATTGCTCCAAGTTTTTTATCCATGACATCCATCTTCTACCTCTGGATCGCTGGCCTCCTATCGTCCCTTTCAATATTGTTTGTAATATCTCGTATTTCTAATCACGCATAATATGCCCTAACTATGCTGTTTTTCTCTTTTTTTATAATTGCCAGTAGCTCTTAGTTTTGACCCATGGGTTTTAAGACATCTGTGTTCGATATGTGATCGACGAAGCTATTTTTAGCGCTGAAAATCCACATTTCTAATGCCTGGAGCCGGTTTAACGTTGCTTTCTTCAGCGTCCATACGGTAGCACTGAGTATACGTACCATTTCACCACTCTATACCACATATATATGAAGACTGAGGTTTTTATTACTGAATAGGGGCGTTAATTTTTGAAACATACCAAAAATCGTTATCTCCTCAGTAAGAATCCGTTGCCTTGCGGTCAGGATATTTATCCAAAGGCTAAGGAAGTAAACACTGACAGAAAACAAAACTTAAATCCAGAAGCGTCTGCCTCCTGTGGGGCGGCTATCTGGCCAACGTCCGTTCTCCAGATTAGGAGCGGTTAAACTCTGGGACTTACAATGCCAGTTTTAACGCTGAATTGGTATTTGCTTAATAATTAAATACTGATTCCCCCCCTAAATCATTAAACAATGCATGATAGCAAATCATTCTCATATACATACTCCAGGAGGTACTCTGAAAGGAAAATCCTACATTGTGAATAACAGTGTTACCAGGCAATCATATTCTGGGGAGGCTGGACTAACATGCAGTGTTAGCAATGACAAAAAATTAAAAACTAAGAAGAAATATTTCTTTGACACGTTGTATATGAATTCCTTATTAAGAGTAGGAAGATTAAAACAATTGATTAACGTTATGGAAGAAAATAAAATTCAAATACTGGCTGTACAAGAAACAAGATTTACGGATAAAGACATAATCGATTCAGAAGGTCATAGAATCTTTAAAAGTATGAAGGGGAAAAATCCGATGAATAAAGGAATACCTTATCTCGGAATAGCCTTCATTGTTCACGTAGAAATTCTTGATTCATTAAAATATTTTTACTCGATCAATGAGAAACTATCAATTTTAACTTTCTGCTGCGGAAATAAAACCTATACGTTAATAAATTGCCATGCACCTATAAATGAAGACAATAGAAAAAATCCATCAAAAGTAGAACATTTTTGGGCAATCTTAGACCAAGAGATGGCTAAAATTTCTGTAAAAAATGTGAAAATATTATTCGGCGATTTTAATGCTCAAGTGGGTAAGGAGAAGAAGTTCCAAAAAATGGTGGGAAATTTCCACACGTTGGGACTTACTTCTTCAAATCATTATTAATAATGGACCATGAAATTATTATTATTATTTTTTTTTTAAATGGCAGTTCCTTTACAGCTTACCAAAGGTGATACTGTGGGGACTGTCTACATCTTAATTAAGCATGCTGACTTCTCTAGAAATGTCGCTATGTGGGGAATAATTGTAGATTATCCAGATGTAGAAGGGACGATACATTATACGTGTAATACTCGTAGAACGTAGCAAGACCAGGTAAAGCTCCGAACGCAACGGCGCCACAGCAGAGCATTAAAAAAAGACATGATTCGGGTTTCAGACTGCCTGTTCAGAATGGAGGGGACTGAAGGGACTTTCTCTAAACTGCATACGGAAAAGACGGTCAGGCAACAAATGATGTCCAAATCGCAATCTACTGATGAGTACAATTCCCTTAAGACTAATCTTCTTAAAGAGATAGAACCACGGGATTTTTGGAGAGACGGCTGGAGCTGATAGTTTCATAAATCTTCTTTACGAATGCAGTATACATTTATTGCAGTGTACAAATATATATGTATACATATTTACCTACCTATATATATTTACATTCTCATAAATCGTATACCAGAGTTTAGTTATTGTTTGTAGTTCGTTTTATATATTTTACATTTACAATTTTTATTTCATATTTTTATCGTACGGTTAAAGTTTGCACGCACACACAAAGGCGTGCACACATATACACAACACACGAAAATATATACAACCTGTATGTGTAAAAACGTCATAAACAATTTTGATAGAGGGTAATATGGCTAGAATATATATAAATATTGACACTGGCTATCAATAGGACACAATGGTTGCAGCGACAAGGTACTGTCTTTAGTGAATGAAAAAATACGCGTAAGTTTATTTTTCCATACTATATATATTATCATTTTCATTTTACAGAGCCCGCCGGAAAAAACCATAATGACAGTGTACTCGAGATACATAGCCCTACTTAAAACGGTGGTGCAATGAACAATCTTGCATGTTTCGTCGAATATGAAAAGTCGTTTGGCGGAGTGCAGCACACTAAATTAATGCAAATATTACAAAATAATTAAAGAACCATACCTGGAACAATATGGAAATGTTAGAATAAAAAACCAACCGTCCGTTGAAACATGTCAAATAAAGAAAGATGTAAGACAAGAAGACTTTTCTACGTTTATACAGAATATGAAAAATGCAAGTATAAACAATTCCAGTTTTTAAAGATTAATAGGCACTTAATAGGACATACCAGCTGCACAGATGACAAAGTTTCGATTTCACCTTCTACCCATGAAATTCAGACTATATTAAATAAGTCAAATAAGGATGGAAGGAAATTAGGTATGGAAATAAACGTCAGTAAAAACCAAAATTAATTGAACTCGCACAAATATCTGACAAACAAGTGAAAATAAAGATAGGAAATTACACAATCGAATCGATTCAGGAATTCAGCTATTTTGGTCCTCTGTTCAAGACAGATGGCTGAGACATAAAGGAAATCCGGTGTTGCGCGTTGTAGCGGCGTGAAATAACCGTTTCATAATTTACAGACAGAACTAACAGATCGAAAGTTAAGAAGGGTTACCGAGATAAAAGTAAATCAGTGCCGCGTAATATCTAAAGTACGCTTCAGAGTATTACTGAATGTAGAAATCGTTAAACGGCTAAACACATTCGAAATGTGGACGTCGCGATGAATACCGTGGATGGCGAAAATAATGAATATATACACCAGAAAATTGTAATCAAGATGACAGATACTGAGAGGTAAAAGAAAGTTTGCAGAACCATAAGATTTGGAAAGATAGAATATTCTTGCTTTCAATGCGAGACTAGAAGCTAAACTACCGATAGTGGAATTAAGAAGCATGGAAATTATAACAACAGGTTTCGGGTAACCGGCAACTGTATGAAACAATAGACGCAGCCGTTAAAAGAGAAATATGGTTTCAATTCAAAATTGTTGTATGCGCTATCTTTTGCCATAAAGATGCAACCAATGGTGATGGCATATAATAAACTGGCGTACATGAATAAATTCGGTAAGTAGTGGACCAGGCAGTATATCGGACTTGATGGCGGCAAAACACATTTGTTCATGAAGATCAGTAGTATCACAATGCTCAGAACGAGCTACGATGATGATTTATTTATTTATTTATTTATTCGTATGTTTCCGGATACAAATAAAAGCCATTTTACTTAATTAATTCTACAGATTAATATCCAGTTTCTTGATGCATTTTTCGATTGATCAGTCTCCAACCGTTATTTATAGCTCGCATTTGACATTCCATTAGTATATGATTGACTGTTTGGTCTTTATCTCCGCAGTCGCATATTGCGTTGTTCCCGATCCCCCATATATTTTTCCGCATCTTTCATGTTTCATCCTAATGCGATTCAGTCTAGTCTACAAATTTCTTGGTAGATCAAATCCTGATGGTTCGAGTATCGGTTTTTGAATTAGTTTACGTTTGTCTGGATTGTCATCAGACCAGTTGTGTGTCCATGCCTGATTTACGTCGAATTTTTCGGAAATTAGTTGAGCCGCGAATTTATGCGCCGGTTTCCTTGATTGAAGTCGCTCTGCTACATTTCGTGTCTAGATGTATCGTAACGGCTTCGTTGTTATTATATTTTATCCATTCTTTTACTCCAGCCTTTTTTCTTCGGATATCCGGCGGCAATATATTACTCAGAAGTGGTAGCCATGCGACCGGAGTTTACTTGTACCAGTTATAATTCTGATCACTTGAGCTCGACGTTAATTTTCTTAACGTGGGCGCTGTTGAGCCATGCTGGAACTGCGATGATGATGATCGTAAAATTAATTTTTAGAATTTTTAGAATTTTTAGGGATTGATCGATGTAAAATTTAAGTTTTGGAAGAAACAATAATAAATATTAAATCGTAATAGTAAAGCAGAAACGATCAGAAGGTGTGTTTCATTTCTGCGGGAAAAATAAACTTTCCTACATAGAAAGTGGATTGAAGTTGTCAAGTTTTCACCGTTAGCTCTTCATTAATACCTTCCTTTTTTTTCTATATATTAAAAAAATAATAATAATAATAAAATAGCGCGATGCCGTATGATTGACGAAATATAAACTAAAATTCTGGCTAAGACGTTACCGAATAGGTCGTGTCGTGGTCTTTCTTTTTTTTATATGTTTTATATGGAAGAAAAAGGATAAACAGATTGCGCACGAGTGTGCAATATCGTTTTATTAAAATGTTCGTTTTTTTGACATGAAAGACAGCGACGACTTTAGAAACGTGTACAAAGTTTTCAGTTTCTTTACTAGCCCGAAAAGTGGATAAACAGGCGGATGACGTACAATACCGAAGGGCGTTTTCCAGGATGTTTATTTATAGCAAGCGGAAAATCTGACGGAATTTCACATGGGTTAACGTTTTTAATAAAATTTCAATATAATAAGAATATAAATATATTAATGGCTTCAACGACTGTAATAATAATAATTTAAATTAAAGCAACTTTACGTTTAACACTTAATAGTAATATTTTTTTATTATTTATTATTTTTTTTAAATATAACATAATCTTATTGTAGTAATTAAAAAAGAAATGAAATCAAGAAAAGAGCATTTCACTGAACAGTTCTTCCGCACTCTTCCTCACTTCTTGAATATAATGTATAATTATATTTATTTAGATAGAAGTAACACACCTTTGGTTTCTGTATTCGCAAAATTTATTGTTTTCCGTGTAATGCTCCTTGAACCATCAAACCTTGTCTATTTGCTCGAGCGCCGAACATTTATAAATATGAACGATTATATTCTAGAAATGAATGAACTACATTTTTTTTCCCTACACACCAATCAGTAGGTCAAAGATAAAAAATCATCATTCCTACAATGCTTACAAAAGATGATGTAGATCTCTAAATGACAAAATTAAATTTGAAGAAGTTAGGCAATTCTATAAATCTTACGACAGTGGTAAAACCAAGTCTGCTCTACCAATTTCTAAGGTAATTTTTCCATCTAAAACTTCTGTAAATGAAATATTAAAAATTAGAGAAAATTGCTATTTCTTCATCACTTCGGAAAAATTTCGCAATACAAACTCCGTTTTACAATGTTATAACTGTCACGTTTTTGATCATGTTACATATAATTGTAGGATGATCCCTGCATGTACGCACTGTAGGGAAATCATGCAAGTCAGGATTGAAATCAAAAGATTACCCGTGCTAAATAATCCTCGTCCTGTCAGTTTCAAGGAATATCCACGTATCTAGAGGCAATAATAAATAATAGAATACATCCTACACATTTTTCAGATTGCAGTCAAACTCAAAATTTCTCATTACGCTTTGAGCGGTGCCTATTCTTTTGCTGATATCGCTGCCAGAAGAAGTAGTACTAATAGAATAATAATAATAACAAGTATATTTCAGCTTAATAAATTAATTACAATTCCCATTTATGTACACATACCGAGCTTACATACATACTGTGCGATATTCGATTTAATATTAATACTAATATAGGAATAAGAAAATAAAAACAACTGCAGGGAAAAAATACAAATAAAAACCCTGCTTATACTAATTTATCTATTTAATGTATAGTGATATATATATATAGTGAAATACATAACGCATCTTCTTATACATATCCATATATTCGTGTACATAATTCTTATTATATAACTTAAGATAATAAACAAAATTTAATGTATAGCGTGGTTTCGAGCTAGGTAATCATGCAGTTTAGAGAAGCGCATGCTTAATTCTTTTATGTTTATACTTTTTGTATTGTAGTTGGAGTGATTGTCGTGTGTAATTGCCGATTTTCCTTATTACGGCATGCGGGTTAGTACTACACTTTACATAGAATTTGTTGGACCGGCTACTTACAGCTTCAGATATGTATGGATGCTTTAAAGTGTGCATTTCTAATACACTCTCATGTAAATTGGAGCATAATTCGTAGACACTTATTTTGGAATGTTTGTAATTTGTTCAAAGTTGTCTCGCTTACGCTGCACCAGATTGGACAGGAATATAATAGTAATGGCAAAAAATAAGTTTTATAAATTAAATATTTGTCGGCTGTACTCATTTTTGATTTCTTATTGAATATAGGAAATCATTTATATAGTCTCGTATGGGCTTTTTCAATAGTGTGATTAATGCGCTTTGAAAATGTCAGGTTTTTATCAAGTATAAGACCGAGATATTTAACGTATGATTTCCAGTATAGCTGTTCATTGGATATTTTTATTAAATGTTCTGTTTGAGGTCTACGTTTAGTAAAAAGTATGGTCTCGGTTTTTTGGTTGTTGATTTTGATTTTCCATTTATTATAATATTTGTATAGTTTATTATAACTATCCATAAGTCTTTTTTTTGTATGGTGTCAATCCGGTAAGAAGAAGTAAACACTGCAGTATCATCTGCATATAACGCAGTGTTCGTGCCCTTTATATTTGGTAGATCATTTATATACAATATATACAGAAAAGGCCTAAGAATACTACCCTGTGGAACGCCGGAGGAGTTTAGTTTGAGGTTAGGATATGTATTACTTAATTTTACTGTAAAAAGTCTAGCGTATAAATAGGATTTTATGATCAATATAAGATATTTAGGAAGTCCGTACTGTATCATTTTATAAATGATGCCATTGTGCCATGCACTATCGAAATCTTTTTCTATGTCTAACAGTAATAGCCCGGTGTATTTATTTTGATTAAACTGATCAGCGATACGATCTGTAAGGCGGGCTAGTTGCATAACCGTTGATAGGTGATTTCTAAACCCAAACTGCGTTTCATTTAAGATATTTCGCTCATTGGAATAAGATTTTAATCTTTGTAAAATCACTTTTTCCCATATTTTACTGACATTGCTGATTAGACTTATTGGTCTTATGTACTAGCGAACTATCTTTGCCTGGTTTGGTAATAGAAATGATGCTAGATGTTTTCCATATTTTAGGATAATATCCTAATAACACGATTGCATTTATAATATTAGTCAGATAGACTACTACTTTTATTAGTCGTAGTATAGTAAAATGGTAATAGCAATAGTGTTTAATAATAATAATAATAATAATAGTAATATGAAATATCAAATAAAGAAAGATTAGGCTGCTTAAAACATAAGATAAGAAGGTGTCTGCAACAATACGAAAATATTAATAAAATGGTGCATTAGTACATAATAATAATTAAATCAATGAAGAAAGGAAAAACAAAATTTAACGCGAACGAAATAAATAGAAAAAAACAAAGGATGGCCTGTTACTTCAAACGGTGATAAACTGAAATGAGAAAAACAAATATATGGGGCTGGGCTGTTAATTGTGAGTGTAAATGCGAGTGACTGAGGAATAAAGAGTGCGCGCGCGCGTGTGTGCGAATGAAGGAATAAAAATAAATTATATATACTAAAATAAAATATTATAAAATAAGGTTAATTAGATTATAAGACAAATTGTACATTTTGCTCAGGTGGAATGCGAGAGAAAGTGAATACATACGCTTCAATTCAGTCAACAAGCAACTGCTTGACGGAATATAATAAATTATAAAGATATGTGTGGGAGTGCGGATGTGCATGTATCGATTTTTGTTTATTTTACAAAAATAATAATAAAAATAAATGTATTAATAATATCAATAGCGACTACAATAATAGTAATAATAGTGAGAATAATAAATTTTCAGAAAAGGATTTAAAATAAGGGTATCTAATCAGGTGGACGTGTTGTCTAATTAACAATAGTTGTAGAATTCATAATATGAGTATATGAGCACAATGTCTCGACTGTATTCTAAATAATGTTCTAAGAATGACTAAATGGAATACGAATTCAATTAAGAATAAAAATCCGCTTATTAAGCCTAATAACACTGATATTGTCTGTTTAAATGAAACCAAAGTTAATATATAAATGCTCTCATAATTTGATGAATCCATCATTTATGATTGGATGAAACTAAGTAATTATGTGTGTCCATGTGTATGCACATATTACATTGTGTATGCGTATATGTAGTTGTATGTGTTTTATAATATGTATATTGGTTTCTTTTTATATATATATATATATATTTTTTTAAATGAACATGTTCTTTTCAGAATGAAATCAATCGCATAGGCTTCAATGTTTTTTTTTTGGGAGTTTTTTCCTTGCATACAATATTATATTTTTCTTTTATATAATTTGTTATTTTATGCTCTTATAATTTTATTTTAAACGCTAACGTTAAGGACGTTTTTTTACCCACCCTCCGATACGTTTTCACTTCTATATACGTGTATACATATTTACCATGTTGTAAATATGTTTATTATTGGTGAATAAAGTAGTTCCTCTTCTTCTAAAAAGGTAAGTTCCGGCGAATCTGTTCCATCTTAATACATTCTACAACAATCGCTGTGTGCTATTTTGAATATTTTCAAACACGTCTGGATGTTTCCGTAGTCCGTCGTAAACTGCTTTACAAAATAATCTGGTACTAGATGTTTGTTAGATAAACCTTCTATTCAATGAACCATGTGTTACGTGTTCGGTATCCTACTTGGTCATTATCATATTAATCCTGCTACTTGGCTAAACGAGATTGAAGAACTGTGGTTCTAAGTTATTTTAATTTTATTACAACAGCGGATACTGGGTCCAAAATTTTCTCCGTTTTCGTTCTCTCTCTCTCTCTCTCTCTCTCTCTCCCTGTATATATATATATATATATATGTGTGTGTGTGTGTGTGTGTTCATATTGATACATATTAAAAAAGAAATAAAAATGAAAACATTCGGATTGTTCTTATACTTAAAAGGATTCGACGATGTTGTAGCCGAGTCTATTGTTTATTTTAATTATAATCTATTTTTTCGATATTATATAAGAAAAAAGTTTTTGGTTTATTCCTACTACCAAAAGGAGATTCGTATCAGTATTTAGAGAAATAAACGAAAGAACGAGCTTAACTATGTCTGTAAGAAGAAGAAACTGATCGGTATCCAAATAAGCTGTTGGCCTCTTACTTCTTGAACAGAGTTGATAAGAAACATCACTAACGTACGAATCAACAAGATGGATTACCAGTTAACATAGTAGTCGGGGCGAAAGAGGTAATTGGAAAACTATACAAGCCGAAAGTATTTCTCGTATATAGGAGTAAAATATACGGAATTAAAAATGAAAAAGTGTAACTGCCCAGAACCGTCTGATGACGTTGTGCGTAATATATGGTGCAAAAAAGTATTTAACTGTAAATAGCACAAAATTAAAAATTCATTTCGGATGCCAATTAAATATATACATATATATCAAATGAAGTCAGAAAAGAAATCCGATCATTGTAAAATGGGAAATCTCCAGGCGGTGATAATACTAGGGGATAATGGGATTGATATTTAATGAAGGTTGTATAATTATATTGAGTGTAGCGGAGAATGATCGAAAGATTGGTACAAATCAGTATCGATACCGATTCGTAAGGAAGGTGACAACAGAATATCGAACAATCGTTTTAATATGGCACGCAGGCAAGATACTACTAAAGATTTTGAATGAGCGGCTGAAGTACCGATTGAACAAACTCGTTTCTTTGTCGGGCGCGAAACGCGAGAACGATAATATTTAATATACGAATGATAATAGAGATATATAAATATATATAACACATTATTCCTGAAGTATTACGCGTTGTTGATTATACGAAGGCTTAACGGGAACTTGATAAGAGTTGAAAATTTACACATGGGAACGTTTGACCAAAAAATTACGACGTTTCAGTTATTTTTCGATTTCTTACGCGCTCACAAATAAAATTGAACTATATGTATATTTGTAGAACAGTTTTTGTATTAAACATTCAATTAATCAATTAATTTATAATAATTAATCGAAAACTAGTTTTTTTTTTTATTTAAGAACAATTTTTCAATTAATTATTATAAATTAATCGATTAATTAAATTTTTAATACAAAAAAAAAACAACGGTTTTCTACAATGTTCCTTGTCTTAGCAAATTAATAGATTTAATTAATAAATTAATTGATATTGAAACTATTTCTCCATGATACAATCAAGTGGAAAATGTTTGGTAACGATTGGTAGCGATAGGATTTTCAAAAAATGTCTACAAGAAGAAACCGCTTGTCTTTATATCATAATATAATATATATGTATATGTCGTAGGAATAGCCGAGTGGCTAAGAGCATGGACTTCTATACGGAGGATACCGGGTTCGAATAGGATCGACGCCGCAAAAATATCATCCTTAGAAAATAAAAATATAAATAGTCGTAATATTCTCGCGTACACAGCACCATATGCGCGCTAGTAATCATATGGTACACTACAAAAATACGCGGGGCTCAGTTCTCGTGGGTATGTGTATTTGTGTTAGCGTCATATTATAATTGCTTTGTATGCTATTTACACCATACAACAAAATATGTATAGATAAGCAGTCGCATAAATTGCCCACCAACCTAGCGGTTGAGGATAAATGATGATCATTATATATATATATAGATAGATATAAACACGATATGATTAGTTTATATCAGTATACTCAGTCGTATAAAGACAAACGGGATACGATATAATTTGGTTTTTAATGGCAAAAATGTAAATTAAGGTGAATAGGTTGCCCGAACGAATTAAAAAAGAAACGTTCAACGAAAAATTCGCCATAAAATTATAAAAAAAAAATTTATTGAAAAATAAATTTTAAAACGAAGTTCGGATTTTTCTCTTTTTTATTTATTTTTATTTTTATTTTATTTTTTTTTTGTCGTTCGTTTATCGTAATATTTCCAGTTCGGGCGTTGATTTGTCGATGAATTTTTGGAAATCGTAATTTTTTCCTTTTACATATTTGACAGATTCGCCGCGAATATAGCGAAAAGTAACCGATGGATAATTTTATTTAATTTATTTTTCGCCTATTTTTAAACGAGTAATTAAGAGATTGTGATTAATCGAGGTGGGAAAATATTATTTTAGCCTCACTAAAAGTAGTTATGCAGTAGTGTTAGTGGTAGTATTATTATTATTAGTAGCAGTAATAGCGATTGTTCATGAACTAGTGTAGTAGTAGTGTAGTAGTGTAATATTAAGTAGTGGTATTGAAAACTAGTAAAATTAGTAGCGATATTTTAATTAGTGATAGTATAATGTCGATGTACTGGTGGTAATAGTAATAATTTATTAACCATAATATTAAGAATTAGTAGTTTAGTAGTGGTAATAGGGGATTGTTTGCACAGCGGCTTGCGTGTAGTCCTGGGAATGGTCTAGTTGGTAAATTTGGGCGATTTTTCGACGTTAATTAATTATATACTCGTCTCGTCCAAAGAGCAAAAAAAATTCCATTACCGCAACTTTTTAAACCTTCGCGCCTAAAAGATTTTTTTTTGATAATCGATTCGTTCCATCATTTTTTCTCGGTTTACACAGCAATCATTTATAAACACACATACACACACATACACACACATACACCGTCTTGTTTAATAAAAATCTACTACCCCGATTACGTTTTAAACGTTACGGCCGTTTAAATTCCCACATCTATCTTCGTCTTATTTTCCAGCTTTTAATCAGAGACTCCGAATATTATTTATTTACATTTTCTCTTCGTTATTTTTATTCCGAAATAATAAAAATTATTATTTTTAAAATTATTTATTTACATTTTTTTATTTATTTTTTCTTATTAGGCATTTTTTTTACGCGTCATTCGATGTTCATCTCCTATTTTCAATAATAACGAAATGAGGAAAACATTTGATTTAAAATTGGACTATTCGATTTTTATTTACTTATATATATATATATATATATATATGTATGTATGAACTGTTGAAAAATTGACAAAAAAAAAATATGTACCTCAATCTATATATAAAAAAATGTCTGTATTGTTGGACGTTGGTCAAGCGTTCGATAAAGTTTGGAATGACGGCTTGTTACATAAAATAAAATGCCAATTTCCTCTTCGGGTATTCAGAATAGGAGTGCCTCAGGGTTGCTTTGCTATTATACCTCGTATACACTGCTGATATTCCCACTCTGCCTAGCGTTGGAATTGCTACATTCGCAGATGACACGGCTATTCCGTGTTCTCAGATGAGTGTCCGATAAAGACAAATACGTGTCTATAACTAGCAATTGACGAAGTACTATCGGACTGGTTTATGACACGGTGCACCAAAATAAATGAAAACAAATCGATACACACAACTAATCGGAGATTAAATGCTAGTAATGTAATGTCGAACGATATAATATTATTCCAGGTAAAAGACGGAGACGGATATTTCGGAATAAAGAGCTAACGTGGAAGAGAATCATAGCCTACTGAAATACGCATTAAAATGAAACAAATGTAACGGCTTTTAGGGAGAAAGCCGGAATTAGCAGTTGAAAATAGCTGTTGCTCTGCAACCAGGTCGTTAAAATCTATCTGGAAATAGGGGTGTCAGCAGTGAATTGCAAATGCGCCGTGGTATGTGACTAATCAAACTATACATACAAACCCAAAGATAAATTACATAAAGGATGTGCAAACAGCAAAAAAACACGCTGCAAGACTCGAGTCGCATCTAAATAATATGGCAGTTGTACTGTTAGATTGGCATTCGTAGATTGAAGAAGACTAAATCGTTCGATCTAGTGTAAAATATACATTCTGTATACATATTTAACGAGACCCTGTTACTGGACATGATTTTTTAGCAGGTCATCTTACACTAAGATATGAAACTTGCTTAATAGCCTACGGAGCTAGTTGTAAATTGACAAATGAAACGAAAAAAAAAATTAATCTATGCACCAAACATTTATCGTACTAAATTAATTTTTAACTTATGGAAAACCGTCTGGTAATAAAATGAAAATAATAAATAAACTCATTTATATATATATATATATATATATATATATTAATGTACATACATTATCCTTTTTTTTTTTTTTTTTTTTTTTTGTAAAATCGTGTTTTTTAGCAAAATATATTTAGATAATAATCGCTAACTATATTTAAATAACGTTACGTACGTACTATTTTAATCGTGTAGAATTTCGTTTTATAAATTTCCAGTGTCATAACCTAATTTTACTTATCATGAAAATATTTATCCTTTTTTTTGGAAATATTTTTCCTTATTACCGACTCGTGCACGGTAAAAAGCAAATTTTCAAGCTTTCTCGAACGGTTAATGCGATCTAGTTGAAATTTTCAACGTACACTTAGACAAGTTTTCGAGAAAAAAAAATTGTCTAAATTTTCAAAATTTTATCGAGGTGTACTCGGATTCAATTCAAAATTCGTAATTTCCACACGTGCCATTTTTAATTACTTAATAAATAACGGGTATGTAAAAATTTCATTCAAATCGTTAGATGCGTTTCCGAGATATCCTCATTTATCTTCATTTATTCTCAACCGCTAGGTTGCCGGGCAATTTATACCGTTTCTTACCTATACATATTTTGTTATACAGTGTGAGTAGCCTACAAAGAAATCATAATATGACTTTAGCGCGGTGGAGCATACACACACATATCCGGAATAACTGCTTGTAATAGCCTCGCGTATTTTTGTGGTGTACTATATTGTTATTAGCGCGCATACTTGTTGTGCGTGCTGCTTTACACTGCCTTTCACGCGAGAATATCGGGATTATTTCTATTTTTATTTTCACGATAATAATTTTTCCGCCGTCGATCGCGTTCCAACTCGGTATTTTATCCGTATGGGGATGTTCGTGCTCTAACCACTCGGCTGTTGCAACGACTTATATATAATTGGATATTGTAGATAGATGATTAATGAAGAATTCTAAATAACGATGAAATCACGACACCAAAATTGAAGGTGCGGCGTTAGACAGAAATTACAACAATGTTTGCAGATGACACGGTAATCGAGTGATTCAAATCTTACTATCGCCACTAAATACCTCCAGAACCACCTACAACAGTTGAAAAATTAGTTTAAATTATGAAACATTACAGTTAATGAGATAAAGTCGAATTACCGGCTGTTGACGTTGAACCGAAAAATTCGTAAATAAACCGATACGGTTAAATGGAAGAACGATCCCACTGTCAAACGAAGTGCAATATCTGTAACTACATCCGGATGAACGTACGGAAAGGTCGTATTCCAGCCAAACGAAAACAACTAGACCTCAAACTACCAAGTTTAAACTGGCTACGAATACGCACGACTGTCCATAGATAACAAAGTTCTATAAAGCTATACTAAAACCGATATGTATGCATGGAATCTAAATCTTTCTAATTACTTCATCGAGGTGTTCGATCTGTAGATGTTCGTGGTAGTGTATATTTTTTACGTAATTGCGTTCAGAATGTTTCCTTAAAACCCTTATTTCGGAAACGGTGTATATTATTTCTATCGCTTCCGTTTAGTGCATCCCCCGTAACTCTATATCGCGTAGATCCGGACGAGTTTCGAATAACGGACAATGCCTACTGATCATCCGATACAGTTTTTTATATCTTATTTCCAACTCGCCTCTCTTTTTACCTGAACTTTCCAACGATTCTAATTTCATACCTAGATATTTCCAGCAGATGATTTTTCTTTCGGCCTAAAAAGATCGGCAAAGTTCGTACCGTTCTCAATTTTTCGGCTCGTCGAATTAATCGTTCCGAGAATTTTTTTTTTGTGTTTTTTTTTTTTAGGATTTAAACGAATTTTTCTTCTTAATATTCTAAAGAGAGTAAGCTTAGTTATGGAAAGGAACAAAATCTGCCAGTAGTAACGACGGTTATTTCCATAATAATAGAGAGCGATATATGCAATTTAGAGCGCCGGGGAAAATAGGCAACAAAAAGCCACTCGTATATCAAATTTAAACTTCCCCATTCGCCTGTTGAAACGAACGCGTATATAAATGAATATAATGCTCGTTCGTTCGGCGTGGTTTTTTGTAGCGGGCGTTCGGAATAATTACCATCCGAATGAAAAGACTACTAAACTAACGATATAAGAAGAACATAACGGATATACGATGAATAGACTTTGACAAAAGGAATCCGACACTATAATTCACCACCCAAGAACGACATCCGCAGGAATAACAATAAACTACACCGTCTGCGTAGTCCATCTCCTCGACGACGAACAAGGATCTTGTTAATGGATCCGACTGCGACGAAAGATACGATACAGACCGTGAAAGAACGAGAACTATATATATATTCCTTATTATCTATTGTCATTGGAGGACGGTACTATTTGAGATAGACGTTTACTATTATTTCTGGGTTATTACGCCAAGTCGCTAATTGCGTTTTCTTTTAAAATTGATATACTTACTAACTAATCGTCTATTCGACTTCTGCGTATACGGGTCGGTTTAACTCTTTTCATTAGTAACGTATACACGTAGATGGGCTGGCCTGGGTTCGCGGTAATTAATGTGGGCGTTCCGCGACTGATAATCTGTAATTATTCGCAGGTTGGGTCGACGTCATACTGGAGTTGAACCAATTTTTTTTTTAATATCGGTCTATTCGGACGAGTAACGAATTGCCTGGGATATACCGGGTATCGCATCAATATACGAACCGCATCACGTACATGCCATGTAACGATCAAAACTGTAATATATACAGGTAGTCGTCCGTATGGAATATTTAACGAATATTATGTTGAAAATTAAATTATATTAAAAAAAATGTTATAAAAAAATAAAGGTGTCGCCTCATTTGTTTTACTTTAACGGTGATAATTTAGAATACAAAATTTCGACAATCATTGAACTAATGGAGTAAAAAATATTCATCTACAAAATCCTTGAACAAATAATATTGAAGCGGTTGAATCCTATTTTAGAAGTGGAGCATGTTGTTCTTGAGCACCAATTTGGATTCAGGAAAGAAATACTCGACCATTAGATACACCGAATTGTGTATATTATTCAAGAGAGTCTTGAAGCTAAGAAAGTATGCACGGGTGTGTTCTTAGATCTCAAACAAGCTTAAAAAAGGTAGTAGACATTTTTAATACATGATCTTTCAACAAAGGTTAGTTTCGATTGCTCGTGCATTTTCATCATATTACTATATATGCGAGCCTATACATCTAATGCATCTATTCTGAATTAACTGAAGTCTCTTGTGGCTAGAGTTGCTAATAGAATTCCACACTGGACAGGCATCTCTAATGAGCGATTTATATATTATTAATTTATTATTAACATTTAGGAAAGATTTGCGCTTAAAGAAGGGATAAATGGTACAAATTGCTCGATGTGTTTTAATTAACAAGTAATCTAAATGCTTGTTAAAAGTTAACCTTTTATCCAATATAACTCCTAATTATTTTATTTCGTCTGACCATTCTACACTTACATCGTTAATCATTAAGGTAGTAGGTAGAAGTAGCCTCCTACGAGTAAACAGTATTGTCTGAGTTTTGGCAGGGTTAATGGCTATCTGCCACTATCTACTCCTAGCTGTAATTTATTCTTTACTGCCCTCGGGATGTAAGAACTAGAAAATAATGCTGTATCATCTGCATCTACTTCTATGTTATTTGTTATAGGGATATCGTATAAGTAGAAGGTGAATAGAAATGGACCGTGAATACGGGAGGATAATACATCATTTATAAACACATAGAATGATCTATTACTTAAATAGCTTAAAACAAGCATAATTAGATATTTCGGAAATTTACATTCGATCATTTTATATATGATATCATTGTGCTAAGTAGTATAAAATGTTTTGGCCACGACAAATAAAACCATCCCCGTATGTTTATTACAGTTAAAATTGTGAGTAATATGTTCTGCTATTCTAGCGATTTGATGAGTTGTAAAGTGTTCAGGACGAAAATCAAACTGTACTTTTGGTAATAAATTGTTTTCGTCCGAGAAAGCACGTAATCTTTTTAGTATGATTTTTTCAACAATCTTACCGAGATTACTCAACAAGCTTATAGACCGAATGTTATCTGGTGATAAAGAATCTTTTCCAGGTTTCGGAAGAGTTATGTTTTTTTCTACTTTCTATTGACAATATTAGTGAGTTGTATAATAGTCTTGAAGGGTAGATTTTTATGATAAATGTTATCATCTCCGACAGATGCTATGTTATCACCTCCGACAGATGCTATGTTATCATCTCCGACAGATGCTTGTTTTTGAAGGATTGAATATGTTGGAGCACCTCCTTTGGAGAAGTGAGTAGTTGTTGGGATAGATATTTAAGTTATATATTTTTTGATCACTAGACTTATTTTATTATTCTGATAATTGGTCGAGAAATTGGCATTACCATTATGAGCGCTGAAATAATATCCTGACAAAAATTCTGTTTTATCCGTATCTGAATACACATACCTATTAAGAACATTGTCGTAAAGCGGTGGGAATGCTTCAGTATGTTGACTGTATCGTTTGCAAACCCTCCAAAGACTGTTATCATTGGTAGAGAGTTGGGAAAAGGTTTTAGCAACTTTATCGTTTAAATTTTTATTCAATAAATTTTGCACCAGCTTGGTGAAGAAATTTAGTAGTTTTTTTTAGAGGAATGACGTTTTGTATACATTCTACGAAGTTTATTTTTAAGCCCGATGATAGCAATAATGAATGCTGGCATAGATTTATATAGAAATTTGGCTCGACTCTCTGATTAAATTTGTAAGGTCGCTGCGGTTGCTATCAATATCAGTAGGGTTTTTTATAGAGTGAACTAATTTAATATTATTAAATGTGTAATTTTTAAATTTTGCCCAGTTAGCATTAGTGTAGTCAAGAATTACTTTTTTTGTGGGTTATGTTTACTGTTAGCGTAGATGATTGTACCTATAGGGTTGTGATCGGGCGACAAAAAATTTATGGAAATGTTAGTAGCAATGTTTATCTTTTTAACCAGTACTAAATCTAAAGCACCTGGTCTATAACCCTGTGGTGGGAAATATGTGTGTTCAAGCGGAGCCGGTATATGCAGCTCAGTTTGTACTGCGGTATTAAGAAGTACGTTACTGGCAGGGTTATTAATGAAACAATTCCAAAGTTTGGTTTTCGCATTTAAATCGCCAATTATAATCACTCGACGATTAGTTTTAGTCAACGAAGAAATGTCGTCATGCAACTTTGGATTGTGCCTTAGGGGCTTATATACAGCAAACAGAGATATAACGGAATAATCATTACAGAGAGTTCTATTAGAAGTATTTTTACGATTATATAGATAGATATTAACGCCTTTGTACGCAATGTAAACAAAGAACATTTAAAATATCGTAAATCTTTTTATTTATTATTAAAGCAACCCGACCGATTTTTCGAGATAGATCGTTGCGATGACAGTTAAAACCAGGAAAGCTGAGCTCGATATTATTGTCGAGCTTAGTTTCCGAGAGCGCAATTATGTCAACCTTATTTTCGACTGCAAAATGATATAGCTCACTATGTTTGTTGATTATGGAATTACAATTCCAAGCAATTAATTTCAACTTATTATTAGTACTCATCAGACATTAAATATAATGAGCGGCGAATATTTCTAATATGATGCTAACTTTTGTGAGCGTATCGCTGTTTCTACATAATTTTAATCGAGTAATTGTTTCACGTCAATGAATTTAGTAATATTTGGTTCCTTAAAACTTAATATAAAAGATGTATCTGATACATTGGACTGAGCATCGATATTATTTTCGACAGTTGCTGCCATGCGAGTGAAGCGTATATTCTACTCTTAACGCTATTTAAATTAGTATTGTTAACATTATTTTTATTATTGTTATTGTACTTATTATTATTACTCACTATTACCCTTACTAGAGTGACAGCAATGTTACTCCAACTTTCCTGTCCATTATTAACTAAATTAGGTCTATGGGAAATAGAAGAAGAACGACTTGGCTGCGACCGCCTTCTAGCCCTGACAGATTCATTTATTTTTTGAAATGTCTTGCATTTCGAAGAGTTAGCGAGGTGATAACCGGAGCAATTCGCGCACTTAAACGACTGTTGTCATGTGCACGCGCTGCCAGGGTGATTCGAACCACACTTAAGACACCCGACACCTTTGACACCTGTAGAACCGGATTATTTCATCTCTACGGATATATTTTTTCCTATTTAATGCTGCAACAGGATAATGTTTTGATGCCTACGCATTTGGCCGAAAAGTGATCAAGTACACTTGGTATAAGTGCACCGCAGACTCATGACAATACGGGAACGTGAGATGTCAGTTCTTCTTCCATTTTCTTTTCGGTAAACGAGGATGGTCATCCCTTCAATTCCATCCTGGTGAGTTTGCGCTCCTTAGACAGGTACATATTGATGATGATTATTTTTAAGATAAGTTATAACTATAAAGTGTTTACGATTATAGTAGTTTTATCTTTAAAATTACGCAGTTTAAAATTATTCGCAAGGAGTGACTTGATATTTATTATCAACGATCTTACATTAGATATACTGTTATTCAATAATACGATCGGCCGGTATTTACCAGTAAAACGTTAACGGTGTTGGATGTTTCATGAATATTCGGCTGATTATCAGCAGCAACATCGTCTACCGATTGTATAGCTTTAAATTGATTTCTGGTATAGATAACAATCGAATCCTCGTTTCTTTGTTTGTTCGGCTAACTGTTACCGTTATGGTTGCCAGCAGCATGTCATTTAATGTCGTTATCTACGGCTAGAATTTGAGCATCGATTTCATTATCATCATCATTATAAATTTCAAACCTCGTATCGTCGATCAGTCGGAAGCGGGGAAATCGGTTTTCAAGAGAAGTGCCTTCGCGTCCTCTTTAATATTATGTGGCGAACGTGCGACGAACATGTTCGCGCTCCCTCGTAACCGCTATACTATTCTACACAGATCACACCACGACTTAAGCGAACACGAAAAAAACAATAAACTCACGTGAAGCGACCAAGGTAGTTGTTTTTTAGTTGATAATAACGTGATGTACAGCGTTATTAGCTATTGGTAAAGACAATAGCGAAACTTCGAAGAAATTATAAAAAACCCGATTGCACGTTGGAAACTGGCTGAGACGTTGGACGAAAGTATATGCACGCAGGTCGATTTTACTCTGCGAAATTTTACGTATCAACCGTTAAAAATAAATGGGATGATTATTAGCCAAAAAAAAAGATGTTAAATACTTAGGCGTATATTTAGATGTAAAATTGACATGGCAGAAGCATATTAGCCAAAAAAGAAAACAGTTAGTGCTTCTTGGCAGGTACTTCAATTTGTCACTAGAAAACAAACTTCTAGTTTATAAAATAATTATAAAGCCTGTTTGGACATACGGTGTAATGTTATGGGGTTGTGCAAAGACTCAACCTTTACATCCAGACTTAATATTCCATAAGATCAGTGCTGTAAAACAATATGTAAGCCGTTTGGAAACACACTCAAACGTATTGGCGATCAATCTACTTGACACTAGTTTAATTATTCGTAGGTTAAAACGCAGTGGATCGTTTGATCTGGTCTAATTTCTCAGTGGGGTCTATCGCTGCATGCTAACCCCCGACAAGTTATTTCGCGTTTCAGACAAATTGTTGGATAGCTACCTGGCCAGTTGTAATTTTAAAATTAAAAAAAAAAACAGAGTGGGAGAAGTAATGACCACACTAAAAGGTGCGGATTCGCGTTTGAATTAGTTTTCTTGTATATTTAAAAAGGTCATAAATATAAATTAGTTACCACTCTTGAACTTCCTATAGCTAACCGATTTCGTATATACAAGCAGTTGATGGATAATATTTTTGGTAAAAGTTAAGGAAAGTTCATTTGTAATATTATACTTAGGGCGTAAATCTGAAAACAGGAGACAAGTAAACGTGAAATGTTCGATATCATCAACAGAACCAGATGAACTAGAGCTGCAAAAGATGAAAACTGGACCGTTGAAACGATCGAACCTATACAAATAGGCACCAAATTTGCCACGGTCAGAGAGCACTCGCGTGTTGTAGAAAAGACCGAAGTTATTTTTGAAAGAATATTTGTGCATTATATATCGTAATATACTCGAACTTGAGGAACCATACTACCCGTAAGTACCTTAAACACCTCGTGTAAGTATGTAATCATGGTCCACAATTGCACGCAAAAAATAATAGTAATAATAATAATAACCTGATCAAATATTTTCAAATAGAAGTTCCAATATAAAGATTTCGTAAAATTTATCCTACATTCGAAATATTTCGGTTGAATGATATAGATTTTATTATTAAATTAAAGAACAATTTTTATATATATATATATATATATATATATATATATATATATATATATATATATATATATACTTTACATTAATATTATGCACTTTTATTTTGTTATATTTTTAAAAAATAATCGTCAGAAAAGTAAATACATTATTCGCGTGATTAAACATCGTTGCTAGTAATTCGCCATTAAATTTGAAACTTGTCTAGGATTTTCTACATTTTTAACATTTTATTAAATATGTCCGGTACCCCTTAATTATTTTCTTCAAACTACGTATACGTACTTACATATATTTATATGTATATATATATATATATATGTGTGTATGTGTTTACTCATGGAAAGATAATATTGGATCAAGAAGGAAAAAGCTTTTCATTGAAAAAAGGAGTTAAACAAGGGGAGGGACCCCTTGTCACCAGTCTTATTTAACGCGGTTTTGGAACAACTATTTAGGAATCTATCATGGAAACAATATGGAATAAACATCAATAGTACATATTTAACAAATTTACGTTCCGCAGATGATATGACACTTATAGCTTCCACGGTTGAACAATTGCAGACGATGCTTAACGAACTAGAAGAAATTGCAATAAATAACAAAAAAAAAACGAATTATTAACTAAAGCACATGGCAAAATGTGATTAACTAGAACAAATTAATATGGGCTGAAGAAGTTATATACGTTGGGCAACTAATTTCATTTAAATACAAAATAGACAAGGAAATAGAAGAATAGCAATCGGATGGAAAAAGTAATGGTCATTGAAGGAAATTTTTAATAAGAAAATGAGTCCATCATTAAAAGCACAAGTATTTAATAGATGTATATCATACCGGCGATTACTTATGGATCACAAAAATGGTCATATAATATTAAGCAAATAATAAAGTTACAAATTGTGCAGCGAGCGATGGAAAGGAAAATGTTAGGGGTTACAAAATTTGATAGAATAAACAACAAGGCATTATGAGCACAGTCAAGGACAATGGACATGGTCATGTTATGCGGAAACAAGCAGGTACCTGGACCAGATAACGTATGGAACGGATTCCGCTGGACAGGAAAAAGAAAATTCAAAGACCAAAAAGACGATGGAAAGACGACATTGTTAAATATGCTGGAGTCAATTGGTTGCGGAAAGCAAAAGATAGAACAATCTGGAAGAAAATGGGTGTTGGATATGTTTCTTCAAAGTAAAAAAAACAACAATGGAATCCTCAATTTGGGCTTTCATTATTATCATTCATTTTAATTATTTTAAGCATGCATTTTTTTGCGTATTTAAATGAAATAAAGCCTTTATTATTATTATTATTATTATATATATGTATGCATATATATAGTCCATGCATCAATCAGTAAAAATAAATGAGGTTAAGGAATTTTCATACCTGGAAGTATTATCACCCAGGTTGAAAAAAGTGTAACAGGGACATAAGAACGACAATAATACAGTGGAAGACATTTGCGAAAAAGGAATCAATTGTAACTTCACAGTCAAAACCGATTCGCAAAAGGAAAAGATTCGTAGAATGTTTTGTCTTCAGTGTCGCATTGTGCGGATGCGAAACGTGGATATTATCAACTGTAGGCAAACAAAATTTAAGTGCATTCGAAATGTGGTGCCTAAGAAGAATGCTAAAAATCAAATGGACTGATAAAATATCTAATGAAGAGGTCCTACAGAGAGAGCCGGATCATGATTGTCACGCACAGTAGCTGCAAGAAGAGACCGATTGATCGGACACGTATTAAGGAACGACTAAAAACGATAATATGAGGAAAAGTGTACGAAATGAACCCAATAGGAAGACCTCGCAGAAGGGATATGCAGCAAATTAAGGAAGACGTGGGGTGCCGCAGCTACTGGGAACTGAGGAAACTGACAGAAAAGAGGAAAGAATGGCACGATGCTACAAACGAATCTTCCGATTGATGATAAATGATGATGACGATATAGTCGTCTAGCATACTCGTGACTGAATTTCAGCCACATTTCTATTTGTGCCTGTGCATGCGATATTAATTTTACTTTGTGGGTTGTTTACTAAGCTGCACAGCGAAAATTAAAAAACCGATTGAAGCACTAGATCGCTGTTATCTTATCCGTTGCTATCGATTTTGATCTTCTTCTTTCATTTTCTTCTTTGCATTACTCGACGGATAATACGCATTGCTTGCGATCTAATTCCAACTTTTTTACCAACGATCGTTAGTTAGTTGGATTACTTTTTTTTTGTGTGTGTGTTTTCAGCGATGACATGTAACGCAAGCGAGGACGATCCAACGATATCTGTCTATTTTTTACACGCCATATAGTATCTTTTTCGGCATTCGATCCTCTCCCATTCTAACCGTCATGCCCTATCCGTTTGTCTCGTTTTTCGTGGTATCATTTACCCTACTGAAGCGGATGATGTAGTGTATTCAGTATTGTATTCATTTGGCAGATCATCCTTTCCTCTAAAGATTTTTCGGAGGAATCTTAAATGCGCCGTTTTCAGTTTGTTTTTTCATTATTGGCCATATCACGCCTTCATAAAGTATTATAGGAACCAACACTGCGTATATATATATATATATATATATATATATATATATATATATATATATATATATATATATATATGTGTGTATTAATTGAAACCTATTTCTCCACTTTAGAGGCCCGTTTAAAATTTATTCGCGAAAATATTTCTTCTAATATATATGTATCTTTGATTTATTTAAAACTCATCGCTTTTTTAATCAACGTTCTTAATCCGTAAACAGTAGAGGATTAAGTTGATCAGATTTCTTTCTGTTTTATACTTTTGAAGAAGAAAAGTAAAAGCGTCGGAGCAAGGTAAAATGGCGTGCGAATAAAACGAGATAGAAAATAAAAAATCTACTCTTTCTCTTAGAAAATAGTTGAAGCGTGATCTTCACCTTCTTTCGTCGATGCTTAAGCATTAAGGTGTGTGGTAAACCGTGAAATCCTTTGTGGTTTCTCCATTGAAACGGTTATTTAACTTGGAAACTTCGCCTCGGTATAATACGTTTACCGCGAAAGAGTTTTCAGCGTGTTATCCCGCCTATGTTAAAGCGATCGTCGACGAACTATGTTGAGAAAAATATGAAGATCAACAAAACTAAAAGAAGAAAATAAAGTTAAAACTGCAAAGATTATAAGAAAAAAAAAGGAAAGAGATACTTGTAAATGTTCAACACTCGGAAAAAAGAGATTAGTACGTACATACGTAGATATACATACGTATGTATCTTTATATGTAGATATGTATCTTTATAGGTAGATTTGTAATTTCCCGTTCTACTATAGGTTATTTACTTTGAAAACTTTCTTCAGCGTACAAAAATCTAAAACTTCGACCTGTTCACTTTAATACGTTATTGTACGCGATTTATCTTCTTACCCGGTAATATCGTCATCGAGATAAAAGTTTTAGCTATTAGGACTGTGCTACTTTCGTAGAATAAAATTCTGAAAATCGGTTAAGTGTTACCACGACTAATTCGTAAAATATTGTTCGCGCTGTAAAATTTACTATCGGACGTTTTATTTCCGAAGATGGTATATCCTGATTTATTTATCGACTTATTTCACCTATGTATTAAATTCTTTACTATTTTATTCACCTGTATATACGGTATCTGGCGACAGTTTTATCGATTAGTTTTCTACCGATATTTAAATTCGCTTTAGTCATTATAAAATGGGCTCAGCCGTACACGAATCTAAACGCATCATATATTACATAAAAGTACAAACAGGGCAAGGAAGAATAATATTAAATGTAAGATGGTGACGAAATAATTGGATATATGTAAAAAGACCGGACTTCGTAACATGGTGAAATAGATGACCAAACGGAAGTGCGCTTGAACAGGGAACATAGCCGGAGGGAAGAATAACAGATGGATAAAATGAGCGTTTGTATTTTGGCCGCTTAGTAAGAGAACAATGACAGTCCGTTTATTCTAGTTGGTATGAACTCTGGTAGCGAGGAAGAACTAGAAAGCTTAGAACTGGAACAAATTGAAGAGATTGGAGTAAACCTACGTCCAATATAAAAATGATTTTCTACGTGTGGGTCATACAGTCATATCATATAGCGACATTTCTAGAGAAGTCAGTATCTTTGATTAAGATGTAGATAGTCCCTACAATATCACGTTGGATTAGCTGTAAAGGCACCTCCATTATGCAATTATCTATATACCCCGTAAGCTGCAACCAACAAACTGCCATCTATGCGGATATTTAATATGATCAACAATCATGCACTTAATTTACAACTGCCAAACACACCATATACAGAAGAAGAAGAAGAAAGAAAATATCATCGATTTAAATTGTAAACATAAAATATAATACATTGTATACCAAGTCCGCAGAATTGCCCTTAGTAGCTAATATGATAATAATAACAAAGTGCAACATATAAAAGCAAGGACGATGAGCGAAAATCTTTAATGTAAAAATGATGATAGAATCCAGCTGAATTAAATTTAAACAGAAAGAATGAACCACCGCGCACAGAACAATCAATTTATTTCGTATAAAAGTTGATGAAATGTATAAAAATTATGGAAAACAAAAGACGAACATTTCTATATGTGCAATACACATAAAGGAAAAATACAACGAAACAAGAAAAACGAAGGTCACTTTTGAAACACGTGTTTTCAGATGACTTTGAACACACTGAAAACGAGCATCGTCACAAATGGTTTTATTCATACCAGGCTTTTCATGTTTCATGTCTAAGGTGACCTGCAAGAAGAAATCTTATTGGTTAGATAATTAATTAGAAGTCGTCCAAGCAGAAGCTGCAGGAGATAATCTGATTAGTGATAACGTAACTTGCAGAGAGAAATCTTATTAGGTAAGATAATGAGTCAGAAGCAGCTGAATCGGAAGCCGCAGGGGCAACCTCTCTGATAACGAGTAGACTGTGGTCAAACTTTTCAAACAAATGATATAATACAGTGAAAAAAAAACTGCTACAATAAAATAGAAAGAAAAAGAAATACAAAAAGCACGCAATTAAATTGAAAAATAGATCAACGCAGCGATTATAATGAAAATACTGACAAATCGAAGATTTCATAACGTACATATTTATATGCATAATATTTATATGTTATTATTTCAGGAACAACTCTTTTTTAATTATTATTATTATTTTTTTTTAATATATAAATAACATAATTACAACTGGCCGAGAGGCCATCTAGCAATTTTTATAAAATGCGAAGTAACGTGAGAGGGGTCAACATCCATTAGTGCTCCCCAAAGAATTCCAGTAGAAATTAGGATAAATCAAACGTCCTGATTCGTTTTAATCGGCGTATCTGAATAGTGTTATCTAATAAATTGATGGCCAGTGTATTTGTATGCAAGCGCCTTTTATACTGCTCAACCGCGTGTTGAGACTTCGTCTTTAACATAAGGAACGAGAAGGTCACGATGTAAAGTATAATTCGAAACATACCAAGGAGTAGCAATAAGTAACCTAATGATCTTATTTTGGAACCGCTGTATCATATTTATATGGCTATTTTTTGCCACGGGCTTTAACATTATTTTATAAATTAAAAGCTTATTTTCAAGAGAAAGACTGGAGTGTCTGCCAAGAAGCCAGTACAGCTGCTTTAATTTTATGTCGATATGTTTTCTTTTCTGCTCGACATGTCTGCTCCACGTTAATTTACTGTCAAGATGCATCCCCAGATACTTAACATAATTCTGTTGAGAGATTAATTCCGCATTTAATGTAGTGGGTGGACAGGTTAAGTTTCGCAAAGTAAATGTGACCTGCGTGCACTTACTTTCGTTAACTGCAATACGCCGTCAAAACCAGGTTTCGATTTTTATTAAAGACCGCTGCAGAGTTTCGTGGTTTTGCTCTTTGGCTACAGCTAAAATGGCTGTATCGTCCGCAAACGTGGAAGTTATAACATCGTCACTAACTGGAAAATCAGCCGTAAACAATAGATAAAGCACCGGACCCAAAACACTCCCTTGAGGCACGCCAGCGAAAATATTATTCGAATTTTACTTGGCATGTACGATCCTCAAGGTACGATTTAAGAAGAAGGATGTACGGATGAGGAAGAATTTTTTTAAGTTTATATAATAGATGCCGTCCTTATCAAAGGCTTGCCTGACATCTAGGAACACACCGAGACATACTTGCTTGGCATCAAAGCCTTCTTGTATCGTATGTACAATTCAGTGCACCTGTTCGATAGTCGAGTGCTTCTTGCGGAATCCAAACTGATGATCGGGAATAATATTCTCCGATTCTAGGATAGGATTTAACCGCTTTAATATGATTTTTTCAAGCACTTTTGACAAGATAGGTAATAAGGAAATCGGTCTATATGATGTGACCAAGTCCGGTGCCTTCTCCGATTTAGATATTACAACTATTTATTTTTATATTTTCCTCTGTCATGGAAACTTTTTTAATATCTGTAAGATTTTTTGTTGTATTTTTAGAATTCAAAACATATACACCCTCACATTCCTATATTAATATGTTATCTCTCGAAGTATAATATATAAATTTTTTTTTATATGACCCGGCTACACGTACCATGTCTATTCCAATGGTTCTAGATTGTTATTATATGGCGGATGTTTGGTATGTGTTCCTTTACTAATGTACATGTAGTATATACGTTAAGGTTTATATTGTATTTATTAATTTGTTAAAGATTATTCGTCCGTTTATTTCGACTAAGATTGTGTGAATGGGATGTGAATGATGTATGTTTTAATGAGTGTGAGACTTGTGAATGCGTGTAGTTTTTTTCAGTTTAATAGGTGGCAGCCTGGTGAATGTGTTCAATGTATTTTTTTTTTTTTTGTATTTTATTTTTTATTTTTTACTTTTAATTTTATAATTCAGAAAAAAATTATTTATTGTATTATTTTATTTATAAGCCTACACTATAATTGGCTTCCAGCTGTTGTGTGGCTTCATTAAATAAATAAATAAATAAATATTTGAAAATCAAGAAAATCAAATGAAAATTATAGTGTTATATATACACTTATGTATATAAATAATATTTATATCCATATACACTCATATTTACATACCTGGCGTTGAATTTCTCGACTATAATTTCTTTTAAGCGTAGAAGTTTTTTTCGGTGAAAATGTTTTCATTTCAAAACGGGCGTCGTTAAGTGGGCACCGTGCGCATTGGTTCGGGGCACAAAATAACCAAATTGAAACTAAAATATAAATAAAAATTTTCGGTAACAATCGCAGCGGTCATATTAATCAACGGCCGGAACGAGATTCCTAATTTGTTTTTAACACTGCGTATAAAATACTTATCATTATTATTATTATTTTTTAATAGCATTATCATCATCATTGTACTTTACAGGTTGGCGTCGTTTATTTCTTTTTAAAAGTTTTTTAATTTTCTCTCGGAATAGAATTCGTGTTGTAAAATTCGCAGTTATAAGCAACACACATGCGCACAAACACATGTAAACACTCGAGTACGAATAAAATACTTAGCCATAGATCAGACTAACAATTCGTATAAGCTTGTTTTTTTTCTTCATTGTTATTCGCATTATAATGAGAAGACAAATCGAAAAAAGTAAAGTAGGGGCTTTTAATTTTAAAGCCATAACGCGCAGATTTATCTAAGGATTGTATTTTATTATTATAATTTTTTCGTTTCCATTAATGCACACACCTTTTACAACGTAAATTACGAGTCGTTCTGATATACATACCCGAGCATAAACTTTTATACATATATGTATTATATATATATATATGTATACGTGTTGCGCGAATTAAAGCGGATTTAATTTTTAGAGCTGTTTAAGAGTAGATTTAGTTTAAAATATAGTTCTCTAGTGCGTAACCTACTTTAAATGCAAATTACAGGTTTGTGTTTCGGATTTGTACGCGTTTACGGTTAAAGAGTTACTCCAACGAGATGCCGAGTAATACATATTTCGCGAATCTACTAAATAAATCTGACTGAGTTTTTAAACACAGACGTGTTCATTTTTTCCAAGCTGCGGAATAGTTGAACGAGTAAGCTAAAAACAACACCGGTGTGAAATAGACGGAGATATTTGAAATAATGATAGGTCATCTTGGAATAAACTATTTCGAAACGATTTTTTTATATAATAAATACCAAAAAGTTTACGATAGGTTAAATTTAAGGCGACAATCCAATTAATTTTATCGCCATTATAAACTCTCCATTTACATAATTATCTAATCCCCACCGGATGAAAGTGTAATTAAAGACTCACTTGCTTCTCTCCATTCCATGGCTTAAAATCTAAAGACACATTAATTACCCCTATGGTTAATCTCGCCGAAGGCAACTGCATCTTAACATACTTATGGGTACCGGCAAAGGTAGACGTGGCCGAACGGCCAGCAATCTACTTCCCCGTAGACGCAGATGTCACGCAGCTACTGCGAATGAAAAGGCTATTCCGACAAGAAACAGAATTCTTAACAAATCATTTTAAAATCGATAAAATCATCGATCGAACCGCAAGATGTGTCTCGGACTTTACAGTAACTCCGTTTGAGGATTGGTCACATTTCTCTGACTCTTAATGACGTCTTCAACAGGACTACAATCTGTTCTTTCTGTTTCCAACAATGTTATTATTCTTCAGTCCATCATATACTTATTGTGTACCAAATTTACAACATCCCGCTCATCGCTCGATCTAAATTTTTCTTATACAAAAGATCTCCTCTAATATCCGGCAACAGTTTGACCTATATTAAATCTAACCAGATCGCCGCGCGATAATTTAATCAACAGAGTGTGTACACGCTGTAATAACCTGTTAGAGTTACACACGGCTCGTAGAAAAACTTACATTCACCGATATCTATAATTTTAAACTTGAACGATAATATATCTCTAAATGAAATTAACGTTTTCTTCTTAATATAATAAATTATAATTTTTCTCTATTTACTAATTCCGTTAAAATTTAAAACTATCCTTCCCCAATCTTCGCAGGATATAAACATACGATTTTCTGTTTTTGCTAATTTTTTAAAACTGTCACGACCTGTCATAAATTGCGCATTATAAAATAGTTACCGAGAGTCTGTCGTTCGAATTAAGGAAATACCGATAATGCGTTACGCGTGTTCTACATGATTATTGCTTTCAATAACATTTATTTACTATGAGTTTGAGCTGTTTCGCGTTAATTATTTTTTTTTACGAATTTTCTATTTATACATCTCGCTCGATTAAATTCACGTATTGTTTTCGATAAAAAAAAAATATATCGATATATGTTTACGTATTTTTCACATAGAATGCCAAGGGGCTAATTCAGCCTAAAAATTAACTTGACTATCTTCTCCTCGAAAAAAGATTATAGTTTCGGTTTGGGTGATACATTTTACGCCACCGTCATACATATATATTGAACTTAAATCTGTACCATTATACGCCCGATTCATGAAGCCCAAGGAGGAGCAGTAATCATCGAAGAACGAATTGAAGAATATCAACACGAATATTCAAATCACCGGTGGTGGTAGTAATATTCGACAATATATTGCTAACCTGGATATTGGATAACTGAAGACGAGTTTACAGACTATTTTTTTTTCACTAGGTAACCGATTTATAGCTGGAGATGATTTTAATTCAAAACACACACACACACTAGAGATGAAGGACTGAATAATGTTGCATATTCCGCAAATGTAATGACATTTGTCCCATGCAATAGATGACATTTTGTAGATTTTACAGCCGCTTCCCACAACCCACCAAAATGTGATAAGGCGGATTAAAATGCCAATCCAAGCTTTCAGCAGCAGCAAACGTTTGTAACTCATCGTTATTCAATTTAAGATAATTACGTGTCCCTACGAAATTAGTACCATTATCCGAAAGCATTTTTAATGGTTTACCTCTACGCGTGATGAATCAAAGCTTCAATGAATTTACATGTTAATTCTGATACAATTTCTATGTGAACCGCTTTAATAGCAAGGCACACAAAAATAGCAATATATTTTTTATTGTATTTAATCGAGCGGTGTCTAACGCATTTACAAACAAATGTGCCAGCAAAATCGACTCCAGTGTTAGCAAGAGGTCGAAAAATTCTGACTCTTTCTGAAGGCAGCTGTCCCATCAACTGTTGGCTTATCTTTGCTTTTATACATTGTACACAACTTCGAATTGTATATTTTACTACTGAAGTAAAACCACCGATAAACAAATAATTAGCAGCTATGTATGATTTGATAAACGACCGTCCTGCGTGATAATATTTTTCATCTACGTACCTCGCAAAAATCCGACAAAAATGTGACTGAGCCGGTAAAATAACTGGATGTCGTTTCTCATATGATAACGACGAATTTCAAATGCGACCGCCGACACGAAGTACGTTTTCTTGATCGATAAAAGCCGATAGTGATCTTAACCTACTGCGTTTTCCTCAACAACATGTTCTTGCGTAATCGATTAATATCTTCTGAGAATGCGATCCGTTGTACAAATAACCGTCATTAAGGTTATTCGAAATTATTAATTGTAACAGATTCATAAGATTCACTATCCTTACGACGATGAATAAATCGCAACATATAAAACGCGAAGTAACCGAGTATAAGATGAAAAATGTTAAACAAAATTGGCATCTATCATAACGTTACACGCAGAATTCAACTTTCTTTTCTCTAATATGGTAGTGAATTTTTGATATGAATCAGTTACATCGTTAATCGATTTTAGTAAGAATCGAGGGTCACTGCACCACAGTTTTGACTCTACCAGGTTACTAATTGACATACCGCGAGTTGCTAAATCAGCAGTATTATTACAAGATTGAAGATGTTTCGACGTAAACGTATTGGTTAAACTCGGTATTTCAAAAACCCGATTTGCCACAAATGTAGTCCAGTGACTCGGGGATTTAGCTAACCATGCCAATACGATCGTAGAGTCAGTCCATAAAATCATCTTCTTAGGTACCACGTGTAAAGCCGATAAGATTTTTGATAATAACCGCGACAATAACAACGCACCGCATAATTCCAAACTTGGCAATGAGATGCTCTTTAACGAAGCAACACGAGTTTTAGCACATAATAACCGAATATGGTAGATTTTACATACAGTGCCGCACTATAAGCTACTTCTGAAGCATCTGAAAAAACGATGCAACTTCTCGATAAATTCTTCAAAGCATTTTCGCGGAATTTGAACATTTTGGATTAACTTTAAATCTTCGCAAAAACAAATGCCGGATCAGTTATAGGATCATCCCATTCTAGATGTATGTTGCATCAGTATTTTTCCACGAATAATATAAGGACTCACAATACCAAGCGGATCAAATAACTTAGCAATATTCGATAAAACTGTTCTTTCGGTAATGCATAAAAATTCACAATCAAAACCGTTATTTGAATCAAAATACAAAGTGTCTGAATCAATTCGCCAACCTACACCGAGTGTAAAAACATTATTCTTATCATTCGAGGTAAGACGGACATTATTTGCACGATCATCTAACGGGATTGTGTTCAATGCTCTCATATCATTAGAAACCCATTTACGAATTCGCATCCCTGCTGAAGCTAACGCTTTTCGTAATTCCATCTGCAATGCTATAGCCGCGTCCAAAGATTCAGCTCCACCAATAAAATCATCCATATAGAAGTTGTAATTCAATGCCTTTGAACCGAATGTATATGTAGATTTAACGTCCACACTTAACTGCTGATGTGTCTTAGTAGCCAAATAACTAGCCGGGTTATTATATATTGATGTTACAATTGGTTAGGAATTTTTAAAGAAGGAGGAAAATACAGGAGTCATTAGAAAAAATTAAGGAAGTGATAGAGAAAGGAGGACGATGACCGATGGATATTAAGGAATTCAGGAGTGCGAGTTGGTCAGGTGTGTGAAAACTGCAATTGAAAAGGATGTGGTTTTCATGGGTGATAATTTGTGAATCGGCTGGATGGGAACAATATGGAGAACTGGAAATCCCAATACGAAACATGTGAGCCGGAAGACGATTGTGTCCAGAACGTAAACGGGTGATGGTTGTAATAAATTTTCGGAAGTTAAGGTGTATGTTGGACAAATTAAAGTATCAGGAAGTAGGTGATGTGGCCAGATAATATCTAGGGGTGGAAGAACTAACTAGTCACGATGACCACTCGTAGGATATATCCATGTTGTCAAGAGATATCAGGTCTGTGGTGGAAATTGCCGGCACCGGAGAGCCGAAGAAATTGGCTTCCTTGGCCAGAGTGTCGGCAACCTCATTGCCATAAATTCCGGAATGGAATCCAGACGTATGATATTAAGATGCCGCGGCTGAATAGTAAATAAGTCAATTGTCGCACTGCCAAGGGAAGATAATTGGAATTAGGTTGAAAGGAGGAATGTTTCAATGCGAGGAGAAAACTTAGGGAGTTCGAAAAGGATATATTTACGATCTGAAGGATGTACCAAAATCATTCGATACATCTTCTCAATATATCACCAACCAAAGCTATACCGAAGGTTCGAAAACGAATTAAATGATTGAACAGATCTTCCTGTACTTTGGGTCCCATTGCAAGTACATTCAACGACTTGCCTCCTCGAACGGGTTGACTAGCGTCAAAAACTACACGTAGTTTAGTAGTCGAACTTCTCTTCTTAAATACCGGATGATGAGGCAGTATATATAAAGATTCGTCATTAGTGACGGTCATATAATGTACATACTCTTTCATGAAATTATTATAATTTTTTCGTAATACAATATCTGTATATAAACGTTTTTCTAATAAATGTAAACGATGTTCCGCTATGCAAACCGACTTGTTAAATTTTGGTTATTCTAAATGGTAACCGAACTATATAACGTCCATCATCATTTCTAACTGTTGTTTTTTCATGCAAAGTCTCACAGTGTAGTGTTTCTCTTCAATTAATTGAGTTCTATCAGCGCTAACTTCTTCGATCTCCCAAAACTTTTCTAAATAATACATCAGGCTTGTATTACATGACAGTTAAACCCTTTGCGAATGTTTCATTTGCGATACTGATCCCGATAATAACCAGCCGAACTGCGATAACTGCAAAATGGGATCACCCATGGGACCAATAACTGTTTTGTTCAGTAACAAGTTGTAAAATTGTTCGGCACCTAGCAACAAATCGATTTCACACGGTTCATTGAAACGAGAATCCGCGAGAAATTTATCACGAATATATTCTCAATTAGGGTTATTATGCGAAATCCAGAATGCAAAACTGGGGAGGTTGTCGATATACGATCAAGTACAACAGCGGAGATATTCAATTTGAAATCACAATATTCAGAGTTGATGTTACAATTTGCAATCGCGTTTGCAGATGTTGTGCGACATCCAACACCTGATATCGCTATATTTTTACTAACAGTTTTTAATTTTAAAAAACGCGACAATTTATAAAATTTTCTTGTGAAGCGTTATCTAAGAGAGCTCGAGTTTCACGCACCACCCCGCGATTGTCCCTAATAAGAACTATCGCTGTTGATAACAGTACATTAGACAAATTTTACTTATCACGCTCTCGAGCGAATCTTTGTCTTTATTTTCGACAGACGATTTTTGAGAACTCATCGTACTTTCCTTTACTTTCCTAAAATGCAACAACGAATTGTGTTTACCCTGACAGGTATTACAATTTATCGGAAAAGTACAATCAGCTATTCGATGATTAGCTTTAAAGCATCTGATACAAAGTTTATTCTCCTTTATGACTTCGAAACGCTTACACTCGTAGACAAAAATTTTTTACAACGAAAAAGTCCGTGTGTTTCGTTACATGCAACACACCTATGATGCGTTTGTACAATGAAAGATTGAGATTTCAAATTATTTCTATTCTTAGCAGATTGTAAAATCCTACTGGAGATGGCCGAACACGAATTTTCTAATGCGGCACAGCGTGAACTTGGAAAGGCGAACAAACTCGTCAACGTCGGGTATTCTACCGTTTTTAACGGCATTTCAAAAGCATTTTTACTTTCAACATCTAACCGTTCCAATAGTAAAAAGACTACTAAATTATCAAAACTATTATTAGCGTTTCTAGGGCACGCGTGTTCTCAATAAAGGTGTCTACTAACGCTCTTAGACGTCGACAATCACTGAGATGAACAACCGAACTTTCGACTAATCTTTTAAAATGCGCATTAATTATCTTCCTAGGTTGTCCGTAACGGTTTTCTAATATCGACCATGCTTCCTTATAATTATCGTTACTTAGCGGCAGATCTCGTATGACGTGTTTTGCCTCACCAGCTAAACAGGATTTTAGATCCTGTAATTTTTCAATATTTGATATATTACTTTTCTCGACTGCAATTTTAAATGAATCAGCGAAACTAGTCCAAAAAAGATAATCACCGTTAAATTTTGGTAATTCTAACGATGCTAGTCTAGAGGAGCATTCAGAATTCGATATTATCGTTCCTGCAGAATTTTTTCTAACAATCGTGAACAGAAAACTCTACATTCTAAATCGATTTTTTCAATTTCTTCTCGATCGTCCATCCATTTTTCAATCACAACTTCTAATTATCTTATCACGAATGCTATCATATTTTTCAACCGATTCTCTAAATACCTCTGAATGAATCTTTACTTTCGTCACGATGAACCCTTCTTTTACGAACTGCTTTATTTTATCTCTGCCATTAGCAATACTTCTCTTTGCCGCTCACAATTGTCTTTCGTTTGCTTCCATTTTATTAAATTATATCAATAAATAACGCTGAACAATACTATTAACAAATCGGAACGAACTCATCTACGAACAACGAGAGATGTTACCACGACGAAAATATTGTCAAATGTTGCTAATGATTATTACGGTGTTAGCCGTGTTTTATAACTAAACAAAAATCCGGCCCGGAGATGACCATGTAAATACTAAAAACACGTATACGAACGATACAAAACGAAATATTTTAAAACGTGTAATATCAACGAAAAAGTGGATTGTATAATACGAAACGATACAACAATAGTCGCGACCAGTCTAATATATACGATAACAATAACTATTATAAGTTTACGCACACACGCATACCAAACATAAACGCACATAACCTGGGTTTCCCTCCCACACACACATACATACAGTAAATTACATTCGACATCAACCGTTCTTATCTGCATAAAGTGCAGGAACATTCCGTCGGCTATATGGAAGTAAATGTTTTTAAATTGCTAAATACTATAGGAGAAGAGTACTGGAAAACTTAAGCAGCAAATCAAAATTTTGCTAATTGAGCAAAACATGATGGCAGAAGTATAACACGAAGGATATGTTAGGAAAAATAAAACTAAGAAAAAAAAGGTAAGTGTAGGAGAAAATGGATAGACACTTTACAACCACAATGCTGCTACAAAAATTACGATAGATATAAAAAAATGAAACAAGTACATGTGAGTAGGAAAGACAAATGTGAGTATGGATGTGGGAAAATGGGAGATAGGGGAAATGCGAGAGTACGAACGTAAATAATATCATCATCATCATCATCATGTTGCGTCTCCTTCAAAATCAAGGATATTGGTATTTTCATCTTTTCCTGAATCTTGCTGCAGCTACTACTTCCCTGACTTTGTTGAATCCAGTGTTTGATGTTATATATTCGAATCTTTTCCTTCCTCTTGATCTTTGTCCAAGTATTTTTCCTTGTGCTACCAACATAAACAGCCCCTCTTCTCGAAGTTTATGACCTATATATTTCAATTTTCTTTTCATGATATCTTGTACTATCATCAGCCTGTCTATGTTGCATTTCTTTAACACGTTTTTGTTGGAAATGAAGTCCTTCCATGATATCCTTAACAATCGTCGATAAGTCCACATTTCGAACGCGTCCAACATCATTCTGCACTTTGCGTTAATAATCCAAGTTTCGGCCGCATATTTTAGCACAGGCCACACGTAACGTTGTACAATTCTTTTCCTTAGTTCCATTGACAACTTCCTGTTCTTCAAAACGGTTTCCAGGTTCATGAAAGCTTGTTTTGCCATTGCGATTCTTGCTCTTATTTCTTTGATATCCCTTCCATCATTTGTAATTATTGTTCCCAAATATTTAAATTCGGTTACATTTTCTATCCATTTGTTGTTGATTTTTATTTTTATTTTGGGGTCACTACTGCTAGTCTTTGTAAATTTCATTATTTTGGTTTTTCCTGTATTTATCTTCATACCAAATTTATTTCCTTCATTGTTGATTGCATCCAGCATCTTCTGCATCTGTCCCTCTGTTCCTGCAATTAAAACCTTGTCATCCGCATAGCTTATGCTGTTGACTACTTTTCCGTTTATTTTAAAGCCAGTTTTCTGTAACACGTCATTCTTCATTATTTCTTCAACATATGCGTTGAACAAACGTGGCGACAACGGGCATCCTTTACACCCTTCTGTATTTTGATCCTTCTCTCAGAGTATTTATTTTTGATTTTAATATTCGCTGACTGTTCCCAGTAAATATTTTTAATTATCTTGATATCATTTTGATCAAGCTCGTATTTTTTTGTAGGATATTTATTAGTTTTGCATGTCCAACCCTATCAAACGCTTTTTCGTAGTCTAAAAAGCAAGCTATGATTCCTTTGTTCGCATTTATAGCACGTTGGACGATTAACTTCAGCAGCGCTATGGCATCCCTTGTCCCTCTGTTTGCTACAAACCCATATTGTGTTTCACTTAACTGTGCATCTATTTTCTTTTCTATTCTCGAATTTATTATGCTTAATAATATCTTCAGTGTATGGCTCATTAAAGCTATCGTTCGATGTTTTGAACATGATTGTGAGCAGCCTTTTTTAGGAATTGGTATGATGTTGTTCATTTTAAAATCTTCCGGTAATAAACCATCTTTATAAATCTGATTGAAGATATCTAGCAATTGCTTTTTTGCTTTGATCCCACTGCATTTCAGCATTTCTGCGGTTATTCCATCTTCTCCGCTTGCTTTATTTTTTCTAGCTTTTCGTATCGCGTTATTCAATTTTCATCTTCACCGTGTCTGGTCTGGTATCATCTTTATACAGCTCCGCGATATATTCCGTCCATGTATCAAGTATTTCTTCTTCGTCAATGCACTGTTTCCCTTTCTTGTTTTTTTTTATATTCATTATCCCATTCGTTGCTTTGTTTTTATGTTGTTTCATCATTGCCTTTATTTTTGCATGCATTTCTCTGCTGCTGTTTCTTTTTTCGAGATCTTCTATCTTCTTACATTTTTCTATATACCAGTTATTTTTTGCCTCAATGCATTTCTTCATTATCTGTTTGCTTGTTTTTCGATACGTAATGCCTATGTCTATCTTTTAATTTCCTACGCTGATTCATCATGTTCAATATTTCATCCGTTATCCAGGGTTTATTCCTGCGCACGTTTTCTGTTCTTAGGTTGTTTTCTGCAACCAACAGGACTTTTGCTTTCCATTTCTTCCATTTATCTTCAATACTTCCATCTTTCGTGTATTTGGTGTCCATTTTCCTATCGAGTTCTTCCCTAAATTCTTCCGCTACTGCTGGATTATCCAAAATCTTGACATTCCACTTCTTGTTGCATTTACTGCGCCCCATTATCGTCTTCAGCACAATTTTACATTTGGCCATAAGCAGGTTGTGGTCTGAATCGCAATCGGCACCTGGATAAGTATGACAGTTTTTGACTGTGTTCTTATATCTGTCAAAATTATATATATATATATATATATATATATATATATATATATATATATATATATATATATATATATATATATATATATAAGAATAAATAAATAAGTAGAATACAAGTTGGAATTGTTAAATCTGTCGACAGGCATATCAAAAATTGTAAAAATTATTTTAAGGAGTACATGAGAGTTGTGCACGTATATCATTATTATAAGAGAATATATGTTTTAAGAAAATATATAAAACTCACAAATTAAATGTGTATAAGATTATTCGAACACACTTGTACATTGCATATATATTATATTAACGCGTTTATTCGTGTCCTGTTCGTACTAATAAACATACACTCATTAATCGATCATTAATTTATACATATATACATATATGATTCGAATACAATGTAATAGCATTGTCATGGGTTTGTTAAACGTCCGAAACGTATAGTTTTAATTTATAATACAATCGGATATATTATAAAAATGTATTCTATTATATATAAATATTCACACGTTTATCACATTACTCGTGGAGAGTGAATGAATACACGTGTTTATGAATATTAATAGAACGCTATATACGCACATAAAATATACGTCTATAAATACTCAGTATTTCAGTCGTAAAGCGCGCAACAATTTTTTTTTTTTAATTTGGTTTTTGACCAACACACTTGCAGCTACTTGTGATTTGTGTTTCGTTTTTGCAAATAAGTACCGTTGGAATTTATATTTTTACGTATCAGAATATCAAGTTTTAAATATTAAACTTCGAAGTCGTCCAATACTGTTTACCTTGTTTCGATGAATCAAGAAAATTTTTAACAATTTTTATTAATTTTTTCGTAATTTTTCAAACTATTCTTAATTTCAATAAGATAAATCATTATATATCCCACATAAAGTAATTTGTATCTTGGTATGAAATTTAGCGTATCGCACTAATGTTACTCTATTTGTATCGGCCGCTTTACTGTTCCTAAGGCAACTGTCTTAAATTTACTTTTTTTTTTTTTTTCTCTCTCATAAACTTGATTTTTTTATTAAAAATAAATAAATTTTAATGTTTAAAAAAAAATTAACACAAAAATTAAAAAACGATCCAAAAACTTGATTTCTTTATAAAAAACTTAAAAATTAATATTTTTGAAAAAAAAAGTCATTACAAAAATCAAAACCAATTAATTTTAACGTTTATTTTTAAAGAAAAATAATTGATCAAAATTCAAATCCCAGAAAAAACCCCAAACTGTTTAATTTACCGATTTATTTATTCCTCCAATAGATATTTACTTATGTAATTTAACATATATATATATATATATATATATATATATATATATATATATATATATATATATATCCCCGGGGGTACCTTTGTACCTTCCAGGATCCGGAGCTCTAACCGAAACGGGGCACGTCCACAGGTGTTGGATAGTGGAACGGCCTACATATATGTAGGTTAGCTGCGAATAAGACGTCAGTCGAATAAGCAGTCGCGAACCAAGAGCGGCTACGGTGAAAAGCCTCAGGCAGGCGATTCCAGTAGTGACAGGGGTAGGAGACACGAGGATGCCGATGCGCAACTTCAGGAACCGCGTATTAAAAGTCTGCATAAATTCTATGACTGTCTCTAAAAGCCTTACAGTGCTACCTCCTCAGTAGCAATCCGCTGTCTTCTAGCATTTCGTTAAATCCAAAGGCTGGGGTGTCTCCCCGAAATAGTGGCAATCCTTCATACTTCTTTCCATTCTTATTCCTTTCCTATAATCTTCTTCCTCCTTTCCATTTTTTATCCCTTTCCTATAATCCTGTTTCTACTTTATAGCCTACGAGGAATCGTTCCGTTCTTGATATACCAGTCGTCTTGGATAATCTATGGTAGAACGGATATAGCAGCATGGTTGCTGTTTGCGATCCAGCTACCGTGTTCCCTCATGCGCTGCTATCTTTCACTCCATTCTACAAAAATGATAATTTATTTAACAATTGTGAAAGTATAGCAAATGAAGAAAAAAGGCTGGATCCATGGGGCAAGTTTTAATCGGCTTGTCGGGTAGTGGACGGTCTACTGTGGCAACACAGAATGACTTGAGTCCTCACATGCCTATTGGGCGTGGAACTCTCCAGGAGAGGACACATTTCCGATTTGATAATAAAGCACGTTTATCGAAGGTGACTGGGTAAAAATGGATTTTCGCCGCATGGAACGTAAGTCGTTGCTAAACAACAAGGATTTACCAATCAGAAGACTGCGGTTACATTACAAGAATGAAGAAAATACAAAGTGGATATTGCTGCTTTAAGCGAAACCAGGCTAGCAGGTGAGGGTAAACTCATTGAAGATGTGGCAGGATAGACTCTGTATCCTACGGTACATGTCAAAAAACATGAACGAGGCGTGGGAATTTCTGTTAGTACGCAGATAACAGCCTACATGCTTCAAGGAAGTGTCTTAGGTTCGGTGATTTACTTAATTTACTCTGCCGATTTCCCAGTTGATAATAATGTGATAACGGATACGTTTGCCGACGAAACAGCATTAGTAGCTGTTGGCAAAGACAATAGCAAAACTTTTAATAAACTACGAAAAACTCTCTTCAAAAGTGATGTCTGGGAACGACAATTTCGGATCGTATTTTAACCTTTTTTTTTTTTTAAATATAATATCGTCAGGTATTTGTTTATATTACGGTTCCGACATCGATTCGATTGGGCATTTTCTATTTGAATGTGTATTTGACGAAGATGTTCGTAGAATTAGCAGTTTTGGTGGCTCGCTTGTGAATGATCAATAGTAATAAATAACTCGGTAGGATTAAATATTTATCATATCAAGTAGTTCTATCGTTATGATAGCTTTACATAGACGTATAAGTTAAAAATAAGTTAAATATATATTTTTTTTTTATTGTAATTGTTAATATAATACAATCTTATCTATGAGATAAATAAGTATTAATTATAAAATAGAACCCATAACTTTAGATATTTATATATATATGTACAGTTACATACATACGAACTATAAACTAATATAAGTCGTGCGATATTATTCGCTATTAAATCTAACTATTATAAATCATGTGGTTTTGTTCGTTGAAGGCGTCTTAATTCACAATTCCGATTGATTAAATCTGATGCTTCAGGATTTAGATGTTGGTGAAGTCGGTTTGTATGTTTCTTTGCGAAGCAGCGAATTACATCGTCGACCCACGGAATGTTTAAGTCCGAATGTATGTCACGATTTCGTTGGTACCAGTGAGCCGTTGTGATAGTCCGCAAACAGCTGTTTTGAGCTCGCTGAATAATCAAACGATTGCTCTGCTTTGTACAGCCCCATAGCTGGATGCCGTATGTCCAGATCGGGGTAATCAACTGGTTATATATTAAAACTTTGTTAAATAAACTGAGTTTTGAATACCGCCCTAACACCCAGTCTATTTCCCGTAACTTATGAGAAATTTGTTTTTTTTTTCATCTTGACATGCACCTTCCCAGACGTGAGTCTAGATGCATGCCAAGGTACTTGGCTGAATCTGCCTTGGGGACTGCAATGCCATCAATATATACTGGTAAATAGGTATATCGTCTGAGAGTGAATATGACATGAACTGATTTCTGGTGATTAACTAAAATTTTCCAAACACGCATCCATTTACTAATTTTGTGTATGGCTCGTTACAGGTTAGTTGTTGCACTTTCTATTGTATCACCAACTGACAGAATAGCAGTATCATCAGCAAATGTGGCAATACAGGTTTCTTTAGTTGGCGGTATATCTGCTGTGTATAACAGGTACAAGGTAGGTCCAAGGACACTACATTGGATACGGTAACGATATAGCCTCTGCCAGAGAGACCTGAAAGCTTCTCTCTGCAAGGTAGGATTCGAATAATTGACACATATTTCTTGGAAGGATTGTACTAATTTTGTAAATTAGTCCTTCATGCCATACCTTGTCGAAAGGCTTGCGATACGTATAGAAACACTGTTGCACAATATTTCTTTTCCTCCATAGCACGTTCAATGGTCGTAGTTACCCGATGTAACTGATCGATCGTAGAGTGCTTATGCCTAAATCCAAATTGATGATTCGGAAGAGCAACAAGGGGCTTTAATCGTTTCAACGGCAGTTTTTCAAATAATTTAGATATAGACGGTAAAAGTGAAATTAGCCTATATGATGTCATATGTTCTAATGGTTTTCCCGGTTTTGGAATCATAATAACTTGCGCGATTTTGAAACATTTAGGAATGTGTCTCAACCGGTAGCATGTGTTGAATAGATACGTTAGCATGACGGTCTCCTTACGAGAAAGTTGTTTAAGAACTGCTGGCGAAATGTTGTCTATACCAGGTGCTTTCTTTGGATTTATGTTTGTATCGATTTCCATAGCTACTTCATATGGAGTAATGGGTTTTATTACGATGCCTGGTTGGTATATTTTAGATAAATTTATGCTCGTCTGTATAACGTGAGGCTGAAAAACTGACGCGAGATATTGCGCAAACAGTTCAGCTTTCTCATCCTCTTTTCGTATCCATTGTCCATTATCATTTCGAATTGGAGCTATCTGAATTTGTGGTCGTTTAAAACGCCTTGTTGCTTTCCATAAGGAATAATCTTTATTTGCGTCCGCACTAAAATTTTTTAAGAATTCTGAAACGTTATTCTGTTTGAATTCAGAAGTTAAATAATGATGTGACTAGAGTAATCTATTGCAGCTAATAACAAATAAATACGTTAATACTGCTGATTAGTTGACTGTGTTATTCACCGCATTCTCTATAGCAGTATTTTATAATTAAATCTGTTATTTCACTTTGCTATTTTTTTTCTAATATTGTACATCTAGCTTTAATTCTAGATTTTCATTTTATTTTTAAAATATATTTTTCATATTTTTGTATTTTATTTGTTTCGGATTACGGGAATAAATAGTTGCGAAACCCCGTGTAAGGATTTATCGTAATTATCGAAAGTTACGTGCATTATTATTATTAATATTATTATTATTATTATTAATATCATTAATATTATTATCTTTATTATGAAAGAAAATATGGTTTCTCTTCTTAATATCTTTCTTCCACGTTTTGAAGTAAATAAATTGGTCGTTAACAAATTTAATCATGGCCGAGTAATAGCGAATAACGAATAATAATTTTGTTAGTTAACTGAACAATATTTAACGAAACGATGATGATGTTAATTAAAGATAAAGAACTTTTGATAAAATATTTTCAGCTTCTCGAAAGTTAAATTTGTAATTAACTCTTAACGGATCAACATCGACTAAAACGTGCAACCTAGGTAACCGGAAAGTCTTTGTATTTATGTATCTGTAGGTGTGGGCGTCTACTCAATTACAATTTATGAGAGGCTTATAGACGAAAGAAACAAAAATTAACTAAAATTCTACGTGTTTATAATACATACATACATATATATATATATATATATATATATATATATATATATATATATATATACATATATATATATATATATTTATATATATATATATATATATATATATATATATATATAAATATAAAATTACAAATACAAAAGTTAATGTTACAGAATGAAGGAAAACTTGAACGGTTTCGACTCGTGTAAGTTATAAATAAACAGTAGGTGTTGTGAAGTAACTAACGTGTGTCCTGTGCGTTAGCGTTTTTTCGGGTTTTCTCTCTTTCTGGTCTGCTGTTTTCCACTTTCCTAATCTAGGCTTAATTTGATACAAGTGTGTATGCGCACATTGGGTCAATGTTTGATATGATGTTTTAATTGTTTGTGAAAGGACTGCATGTAAATCGGTAATATGCGTTGATTTCATTGTTTTTAGATTTGTAGGAGACGTTTTAACTATTCTATCGATGTTTTCATTCCCGGTTATTCCTGAATGAGCTGGTATCCATAGTTCATGGTTCTCGGATATAATGCTATTGATTATGTGTTTTAGGTTGAAAGTAGCTGTATTTGTGTTTTTGATGTCTGATACTGACTCAGGCAAATGATATACTTGGGATTGGTTGGATGTAAGGTAGGCCGATGAGGTTTGGTTTATAGACTAGGTGCATCAGTGTGTATGTGTGTATGATCACCATACTTTTCTTCCAGAATGTTGTAGAATTTTGATTTGTGAATATTTGTAGGTGTTAAGTGTTTTTTATATTTTTCCAGTTATATGTTTATCGTGATTGAAACCTTTATCCAAGGTGGTAGTTTTGGAGCGTGGCTTGTTTTGATTTGTGATAATTGATGTTGAAGTTTTGCTAATGTATTGTTAACGCGTTCTGATAGGGGTTTAGATGCATTTGGTTTGTTTAAGAATGTATGATGAAATTTATTCCTTCGTAAGGACTGAGATATCGGATTGGATGGTGTGCAAATTGATTTTGTGTAATATTTTAGCGCTAGTATTTGTCTTCTGTATAGGAGTGGTAATATGTTTGCGTGTAGAGCTGTGTTTGAGGTAGTGTGAAAGGCTGTCAAAGCAATTCTAAGACCTAAATTTTGAACAGAATTGAGTTTTTTAGTGTGGAACAAGTGGCACTATCGTATATTATATAGGCGTAGTCTAATCTGCTTAGCACGTAGAATTTGTATAACTGTATTATTGTTTTTCGATCAGATCCCCACGATGAATTATTTAACATCCTGAGTATATTTATTTTTTTTCAAACATCTAATTTTTAGTTTGATTACGTATTCCTTCCAGTTAAGTTTCGGGTTCAATGTTAGTCCTAGTATCTGAAGCGAATCTGCCTTTTCTATTTGTATTCATGTTTAATGGTATAATTGTATTTCGTTTTTTACTGAATGTTATGTGCTTAGTTTTTGATGTGGAGAAAGTAAATTCTTGAGATTTGGCCCAATTATTTAAGTTATTTATTGTATTTTGTAATAAAAGTTCTACAAATTTTGAGTCTCGGTTTGAGTAGTATATTGATAGATCGTCAGCGTAGATTCAGTAGCTTACTGGAGATGGTATATGTTGTTTAATATTAGTCATGGCTATAATGAATAGCGTAGGGCTGATTACGGTTCTCTGGAGGGTACCATTTTCTTGAATTTTGGTGTCTGATAACATGTAATTTATTTTTAGTCGAAATTTCCGGCTGTATAAAAAATTGCGAATAAATATCGGTAAATTTCCTCTAAATCCCGACTGATGTAAAGCCAGAAGAATTCTTTGTTTCCAGAGTTTATCGAAAGCTTTTTCTAAGTCAAAGCTAACAACAGTTGTGTAATTTTATTTTCTATTAATTTATTCTGTATGTCTGTTGTAAGTTTGACTAATAAATCCTGAACGCTTCTGTGTTTCCTGAAACCGAACTGTAAGGGATCGAAGAGTTCTGAGCTTTCTAACTGCCATAGCAATCTATTATTAACAATTCTTTCGAGTAACTTGCATAAGGTGTTTGTGAAAGAAATCGGTCTGTAGCTAGTAGTCGGGTCTAATACATTTTTGATTTGTTTTAGTATCGGAATAAGATGAGCCACTCTACATGCCTCTGGAAACGAGGAGTTTGCCATATTAAAACATGTAAAAACGCGAATATTTGGCATTATATTAAAAAGTTATAATAATATTTAATAAATTTACCGGAACAAATGCCCTCTCCATTTATGAAAGTAAAAATTCTAATAATATAAACAGGTAAATAATAAATAGACAAGATATAAATAGTATTAATGGAAAAATCAGACAAAAAACCATCACAAATGAAAAGCGGTAATTTAAAAAATAATAAATATAAGTTTAAAATATGTAATATCATTTATAAATAATGGAAACGAAAGTAAACAAATTATAACGTTATGAGAATAATACATTATGTTTAATGCGTCGATGCTTATACTTCGTATATCTAATACTTAGTTCCCTGGAATCGTAATTTCTTATTGCTGGAAGTAAATTATTACGGTGCGCCCTACAACTGAGTTTTTGGGATAGTTTGAGGATATAGTCTTTTACATATGGTATCTGTAGAGCACTATGCATATATGAAATTTCATTGTATAACATTGAGGATACATCTAAGCCATCGATTTTGAACTAACTGCAGTCTATTAAAACTAGCTTTTGAGGCTGAAGACCAAACTGGACAAGAATGTGTTAAAATAGGCCAAATGATTGACTTCCAGATTATTAGTTTATTATTAATATTTAAGTGAGAATTAGAGAATAATGATAACGCAGATTTATAATCGGTTATTATTTCTCGTTAATGAAGGATATTTTGAAAATTACCATAAAAACTGTATCATTTTGTATTCGCCTCTTTCTCGTAAACGACGAAATAACTCCGGATGATTTAGTGGAGTTGCGAAAAGCACGAATACCGCGAATTTGGATTTCGTGTTAATCCGCAAAATTCTAATGACTAGTTTAATCTTTGATGATTATCGACTGTGTACGGATTAAAAATTAAATGAAGTATCTATTATTTATTATTTATTTATTTATTTACGTGTCATGTGTAGCAGGTGACGCGGAAATGGGTTTACAAAATTGTAAAAGGGAGTATAAATTAAAATAATTTCAATAAATCGTAATGCTCCAAAGAATTAAATAATCTGTTAACTGTTTGCTGATGATTGCACAACAGATTGCTAAAATTTGACGGTATTCGATAATGTCCTCGATAACGGTTATAAATTGGACATTTAATCAGTAGATGTTCGATCGATAATTGACAACTGCATAAGGAACACTGCGGCTCTTGTTGGTTGTTTAGTAGATACGAGTGTGTAACCGATTCGCAGTTTGCGTAACATTACTTCTCGGTTTCTGCTTATAATTGTTTTTTTCTGCAGTCAGATTCTGCCAATCGTTTTGTTCCACACGTTATTAATAAAATGACGATTGAGCTGATGTTTAAAATCAATAGACCGAATCGCTTCATTAGATGGCTGTATTGATCGTTCTTTCGGAGCCCTGTACGTAGCACTGCAAAGACAGAGATCAAGCTCCTGACCAATGTTGGTATTTCGATATTTAATTGTTGCGAAATAGACATCATATAGTGGCTCGATGAGTCGTGTCTTATTTGTACACTTTAGGTTGGCAAAAGCTAAGATGGTTAAATAATTCCGCTGTAAATCTACACTCCGTTGCATCGCATAGTAAGCTCGGTATTGGAGAAGATCGAAAAGCATCAGTTGATAATGTTCAAGCTGTATGATGATGGATTGCGTTTAAATTTTTCAGCAACGATTTACCAGCGGAAAAAGTCGCCAAACGGACGGAACCGACTAAATATTTTGGCTTTGGGTAGAAATAGTATCTTATTTTCAGAAACTACTCGAAGGTTCAAAACCATTTAGTTTGACGCAAAAATGATAGAAATTGAACTGATTAAAATATATATATTTGTGTATACACCTACATATATATATATATATATATATATATATATAATTGTTCCCAAACGTGTTCGATATCACAAAAACCCGGAAAGTTCAATACTGAACATCGAGAAACCAGACAAAATTAAATTAAGGACAATAAAGACGTCTTTCCGTGCTTCCGGCACGATAAACTGATGATAGTCCTAAGACATATGGCAGTTGATAACGGGGATTTGAAAATAATAAGATGCTGCAATAACCGTAAATAGTGAAAATATTCAAAAAAGCGTATAGATATAAACTAGGGGTTTTATCCGCCTCTGCTACCCAAGGGGGTTGCTACCCAACGGGAGTAGTGCCTATTTTTGGGAAGCTGTTGGGGATTAACTGTGATTAAATACCGTTCAAATAGTGCAGGGGCTCTGACGAGTAAAACAAAAAAAGTTTCACCCAAATTCGACTAAAATTCGCCAAACCCGCCCTTTGAATGGGCTCCGCAAGTGGGAAGTCTACATAAAACAAAAATATCGTTAATTTATATATATTTTTCCTGAAATTTGCCATCGGATAAAACCAAATTCGTCGACTGCAGTTGCTGTTGAACTTAAGACACGCCCGCCCCTATAAAACGTTATTTATGTACGCGCGTGTTATATATATAAATTAAATTCGTCGAATACCCCATTCTTAAGCGATTTATCGCGCAAAAAACCTAATATATATTGATGATTTATATATAACCCCCTATCTATCATAGGGGCCGTAACAATTTGCTCGACGAGTATTCGCTATAAAAATACGCGAATACCGTCGTTAGACGCGTATTTTTGATCGCCCGTAACTTTCGTTGGAATTATTTTCTCAAATTGCTAATAGTTCACGAATTATTGCGAAAAATCGAAATTTGCAAGAAATCGAAAGGGGGTCCCCTTTTGAAATTTTCGAGTTCGGTTTGAAATCTCGATTTACGTGCGAGCAGTCTTCAATAATACGAAACAATTATTAGGTGACCGATTACTTTGTGTTAAGATAAGGCAAGATATAGTTCGATATTACATTCGACCAATTTTGTAATACGACATTGAAACTATACGTCCAAATAAAAAACATTTGAACCGATATGAAGTTGTGGAAATATGGTTCTATGGAAGAATGCTGAAGATACTTTGGGCGGCAAAGGTGTCCAATAAAGATGTCTTAAAGAATTTCGATACAGACCGACAGTTACGGAATATCATTATAAGGAGAAATGGGTCATACCTCGGTTATATCATGAGGGGGAGTTAAAGTAGATTATCAGATAGAAGGAAAAAGAAGTCCGGGAAGAAGGAGGACATATCGGCTGGAAAATATTGTAAATGTAACAGTAGTAAACAATATCTGATGTGCAGACGGCACCATTTTAATATCGAATAGTATGAAAGAATTACAGAAATTTGTGGATGTTTTCGTAACAACGTGCAAAGAAGATGGATTGAATCTAAATATTTTCAAAACAAAGTGCACGGTAATAAATAGGAAAACAGAACCATGGTAACCACAAACGGCTGATGGAGGAACAATAGGTAAAATAAAGAATATCGAGTACCTGGATAACAACAAAAGTGAACAATGAGATAAGACCAGAGGAATAAAAATCCGAACTCCGTATTGAGAAAGCCCCTTTTTTAAGCTGAGGGTTATAGTATGTTGTAAGAACATGAATATAGAACTAAAAATAAGACTGGTAAAATGCTACGTATTCTCGGTACTGCTGTATGGTGTTGAAAGTTGGACTTGAACGAAGACGTTAGAGAAAAAAGTAGATGCCTTTAAAATGTGTGGATATATCGCTGAATTCTTAAGGTAAAATGGACTGACCAGATAAGAAACTGTGAAATACTAATTCGTTTAAATAAAAGCAAAGATAAAGTAAATTGATATATATTGGGCATATAATGCGCCACTCGAATACGATATAATACGTTACATGTTCTTATACAAGGGATGATCGCGGGGAAGAGACCGCTGGGAAGAAGAACAACAACATGGGTGCATGGAGCAGTGGCACAACGTAAATACAGTTGAACTGTTCCGGAATGCATTAGACAGACAAAGAATTGGAAAAATGTTATTCGGTAAGGGACATGGGATCACGATGATGATGATGATATATACATATATATCAATAAGCATTTATTTATGTAAATATAATGTACACACATACTATGTATATGTATATATATATATATATATATATATATATATATATATATATATATATATATATATATATATATTCAATTCAATTCAATTCAATAAAGTATATTTATGTTTTTATACATCAGCAAATAATAAGTAAATAAAAAAATGCGCATACCGAGCAGCGTTAACGCTCTTACTACGCGTCTTAGGAAATAGTGTACAAAGAAATCTTAAAATTTATTTTATAATTATACAATAATTATACAGGGAAAAACATACAACTAAAAACCCTGCGTAGCCGAAAATAGAGAAATTAATTAAATATAGTTTGATCTTAATAGTACAATAAGGATATGGGTAAAATTATACAAAAAATTATATTAAGGTTAAACAAATAAATAAGAGGATAGAAGAGAGAAATACTGATACAACAGATTACATGAGGATAGAGACTTATTAATAACGACTTAAGTAGTTCGACAATCTGGTGCTAGAGAAGTGAATGTTTAATTCTTTTGTGTTTATATTTTTTATATTTTCTGGTCAGCGAGTCGCGAGTATAGTTTCCAATTCGCTGTACGATAGGGTAATGGCTAGTCAGGCATTTGCTGTAGAACCTATCTGCTTTTTCCTGTACTAGCTCAGGAATAGTACGCTGATGAAAAGCTGCATGCGTGTCAGTTATCTTAGTATAGTAAGGGGCATTAAGTACAATACGCAGACATTTATTTTGAACAATTTGTAATTTATTTAAGGTGGAATTACTAACACCGGACCAAATTGGGCAAGAGTATAATAATATCGGCAGTATGTATGCTTTATATATTATTAGTTTATATATATATATATATATATATATGTGTGTGTGTGTAAGTTCTGAAAAAACGTTAGTAAACGTGGAGGTGGGGAAGAAATTTTGAAAACAACATTTGGTTGATAATGTTAATGATTTCTACTCCGCTAATTAAACTACTTTTTAATCGATAATTTATTTTCACTTCGTTAATAATTGCCGTTTTAATTTCCCCGTTCTCGTTTTATTTTCGTCAATTTAATTTTTTTAATTACCATAATATTTTCTCACTTAGCATTTTATTTATTCGCGATACAGATTTATTCATTTTCTCAACCTGTTTTGTATAATTTTTATTGTTCCCCCTTAATTTATTTCATTCCAGTTCCTTTCTACTTGTAATTCTATACTTTAAAATATAAGGCACGTGTACACACACTATATCGCGTGTAAAATTATGACTTGAATTTTATAATTACGAAACGTAAAAAAAAAAAAATCAAAAATAAAAACTATTACAAACGTAAATTCGCTTATAATTTTTGTAAAATATTATTACTAGGTCGATCCGAAATTATATATTATTAGGCTTTTTTTTTTTTTTTTTTTAATTACAATCATATATTTTGGTAACATTGTATGTATAAAGGTGCAAAGGACCGGAGGAGAATTATATATCAATTAAACTACACATATATCGACTGTATATTCATAAATAAATAAGTATTTCAAATTTGTGTGCGAGGTCCTTTGCAAGTGTACTTATATTTGTGGGCAACAGTTAGGATATAACGTAGTCCCAACAATTACCGTGCAGTATATCATATGTACAAACTTAAGACTAAAGAATATTATAAATTATTTTATATTAAAAAATGGGGAAAAAATCTTTATATAAATAATTACAATTGTTGCAAACATTTATTGTTATATTTACAAACTTAATTTTTAAACATGTAATGAGTGCAGTATCAGAAGATTGATCAGTTGCTCCAGATATTGGTTTCACGGTTGAATTAGTTTTATTATTTTTTTATTTATTTATTTATTTCTTTTTTATTTTTGTAAGATAAGAGCTAGCTCGTGATATTAAATTTATGTCGCATTGCACTTTCAGAGAACTTGAGGAATGCTGAATGATTATTGCTGTTTAAATGAAGGGACTGCATGTTTCCTACTTTATACTTAAATCGCTGATTAGCAAAAGCAGCACATTCATAGATAAAATGTCCAAGGTCATCTATAATATCTCCCGAACAACAGGTACACCCTGGAACATTAACTAAATGGAACCTGTATAAATAAGCTGCAAACTTGCCATGGTCAGATAAGACCTGAGAGCTGTAGAAGTTAATATTTAACTTTTGTTAGGTTACGTTAAAAAAAAAGGTAAATTATCTGCAACTATGTATTACTAAGCTGCGCTAAAGGTAAATTATCTAAAACTGTTTATTACTAGGTTGTGCTAAAGATACAAGTATTTAAAAAAAAAAATCTAGTTGTTCAGAATAAAATCTTATAGAAAGTTATTTATTTTTTTATTTATTTAATGAAACCACACAACAACTAACAGCCAATTATAGGCTTATAAATAAAATAATACAATGAATAATTTTTTCTGAATTATAAAATTAAAAGTAAAAAAAAAATAAAATACAAAAAAAAATACATTGAACACGTTCACCAGCCTCACAACCATTAAACACACTAGAAAAACTACACGCACAACGACTAGTCCAATTAGAAATGAAAATTCGTACCTATACGACCGAATTTGTTTACACTCGTTTCGGATAGATTTATTTAATTGTTCCGAAGCGAAGGAAAGAATAAAATTAAGCTATTCTCGGAATTCACCGATGAAATTGGCCACGCGATCCGATCGGCGAATTAAATTTCTGAAAAGCGTTTTACCCGATTGGTACGATGTCACTTCCACGTCGTGTTGTCGCTTTAAGCTTGTTTAGTTATGCAGTCGCACTTTATCGCGTGGAAACTTCGTAGATTTAATCCGATTTGTTATTCCATCCGAAGAATATGCCTTATAAATGTTGAACGCAGTAAATATAGCCGGTGTAACATTTTCCACCCTGTTGTAATACACGACATCGTGATGGGTATGTGTGTGTGTATCCGGTTAATTCCTTTAGAAGTTTAGAATTTCGATGAAACTAAGAGCGCTGGTAAATTGTTTCACTCTACTACTTCTACTTGTGGTTAGTACATATACACTACACACAAAAACATATATATATATATTCAAAAGTTTTGAATATAAAGTAGTCGTTAAATGGGATTAAGAAATAACGTTATGAAGTATATATAAGCGATTTGTAAAATAAGATAGTTCACACATTGAAAATATCTTCCTAACTGCCGAGAACGTGCGGTATTAAATTTGAATTTATGTATTTTCAGAAAGAATAAACATTCTGGGTCGACACGCTTCAACGGAATATATCTGTGACGTATATTAAATCTTTCCAGTTCGATGAATTATACGAATTTCACTTTCCCCGTAGATTCGCTGTTGCGTCTTCATCTATATTTTTCATTCTGCACAAAATATCGCGTATAAATCGATTTATAAGCGTACGTTCTCTTAAACGAAGTATGCGCGGACTTAAATAGCGATATCGTAATCACGATATGTCTATATTAATCCACTGCTGGATGTAGGCATTGAATTTATTTCACGTTTGAAAGGCCCTTCACCTTCCCCGAGCTGGCGTACCTCAACTTGGAACGAGTCTCTTTATGTTTATACCACCGACCCGTTCCTTCCAAAGACATAGACGTCTTTCCAGCCAGATGACCTGGTGGCGCAATTGGGGAGTTGCGAAGCTGTCAACTGTCCAAACTAATCACCTACCATTGTCTCGGGTCCGAAGCCGAGCTGGTAATTAGCGACAGGTATCATTCAGTGAAACTCTCGCTAAAAGTCACTGCGCCCCAACAAGAAGCACAGAGTTTGCGGCCCTGTGCTGCTGTACAGTACAAACTTCATCTCCACTTTCGAGTGCGATTCCATAAAGGAAGCACAGAAGATCTCGGCCGATAGAGTAGATTTCTGACGGAAGAAATCCGTCTACCTCTCCGCCAGCACACCAGTAATTTGTTGATACCAGCCGAAGACAATTTCCCTGGTTGAATTGCTCGGTGACAAGTACGTTCGGGCATATCTGCTTGTGCGTTCAACAAGTAACTGACCGTACCGGCTCCACAGACACACTGACGAGACGTAGGAAGAGAGAAACGTTGCTAGTAGTATGCAAATAGACCGTGACGTGTTCCGAAACATGTCAACGCCCTAAAGGGCACAAACCATTCGTATTTTTCTCGTTCAATTACACTCAGTCTTGACAGCACTGTCATATCTCTTTGAAGGGCAAGTTGATGTCGATTAAAAAAACCCTTAGAGGGGCAGAAAATTATATGCATGATTTTTGTTCTAATTTTAGCATCATTTATAACCTATAATATAAAAAAAAAAATATTTATAATAATTATTGAAAATATGGGCCTGCACAAAGTGGTTTTGTAACCACTGTCCCACATAAATGTTTTTTTTTTTGTCATTTACAAAATAATTAAATACAATAACTTCTTGTGTGTAAACGAGTATATTTGTGATTATAAAAGATATAAGAATAAAAAAAATTGTAAAACATAAAATAATGCATAATTATTTTTGAAAATAAGGATAAATACAAAGTAGAAATATTTTTAAAACAGCAAATACGTTATCAAAATCGTTTCATTTCGAATGGAAATTATTAAAACAGGGTTTTCCTCTACGTAAACACAAGTCTACATTGCAGGTGTTACATCCACCGGCTGATTTTTAGTACTGCGTGCTGCGCACCTACCTGGCGAATCCATGTGCACTGGCTGATGTTTACTAGCGTTTAATTGTATACTATGATCTATTTTATGTTTTTCATTCAAGCCACTTACTGTTGAAGTTCTTGATTCTGCAAGTTGAACTATTTTTGTTGCTAAAAGAGCTTTATATATTTCTAGTCGGAAATCTTTATTAGAATATTGCGTTATATCTAACTGTTCGTGAATAATGAACGAATTTATTACGCAGCAATCGATGAAATGCCAAAACAATCGCATCCACAAGTTTTTACACTTTCTATCAATATTATAATCATTCTTCAACCTATCAAACTTGTCTACGAAGTTCATGCTTATGTTGTAATCTTTTACCGCTAATGGACACATAAAAATTCCTTTCTTCCCATTTTTTTGTTTCCTTTTTGCTGATCATCCTTTGTGTTGCATATAGGTTCGTTTGGAACACTATGTGATTAATAACTTCATCACTTATAAATAAAGAAAATAGTTTATACGGATTTAGTGACTCTATTTCTTTTATACGGCTAATCACACCACAGCATTCGTTAAATTCTGTAATAGGATTGATTTTAAAGCTTGTTTTCCAGATAATATTATTACTTACTGGTACAGGGTATGTACTTACTACTAGTTCATCGGATATCTGTGTACCTGAACTGTCATCAAAATCCAAATCTGCATCACTGTCGCTGTTATCAGAATCGTTTACAACACTTTCTCAACTGGAAGGAATTTCATCATAAACTAAGCGAAAAATATCTTCATCAGACAACTTTATTTTCGGCATGTTCTTCCGGGGCAGCGGTTACACGATGAAACCACCAATAAAAAGAAGTTATTCCGGATAAAATTTTAAAAACCAATTAAAAATAGTTAATATTGTAATTATAAGTAATTTATGAAATATTATTTATAAGTGATATACTCAAAAAACACGTTTACGCGCAAAGATTAACTTTTTAAAAAACAGCATAGCGACAATACACCAGATGGAACGAAGAACGACTGTCGTATAGTCATATATGCAGCCGTCGTTAAAAAAAACATTAGAAACGTTTCAAGGTCATTTACCCGTCTAAACTAGTCAAACAAGGTGGTTACGCGGCGTAGCTGCTGCCACAGAATGCACAATAACTCATAATATTGGTGGTGTGTAACCGCTGCCCATAAAATATCATTTCACTGGTGGTTTCACCGTGTGACCACAGCCTTTCAAAGAGATATTCCATCCAAGACTCTTGCCATCTCACGAGTGCAACGCCATAAACTTTATTACGCAGGGACATGCTCGTTTAGCGGCCCTTTGTATAGGTGTTTTCTGTAACAGATTTGGTAAGCTACACGCGCAAACCAAGCTGCTGACTTTATACGCTCTCGCTCGTTAATTATATTAATTAATGTTTTAATATTTTATATTTAATTAACATTTAATTTCCCCTTCCTTTGAGAATCTTTATTTCTATTTTAAGAAGTTTTTTTTTGCTTGGATATAATTTAATATACATTTGATTTGGCTGCTTTGTATTTTATTTTGTTCCAATTAAGTATGAGTAATGCCTTTTTAATTATAAAATAGGTCTTATTTTAACTTTTCTTTCATTTTTCTTTCATTTTTCTTTCATTTTTCTTTCATTTTTCTTTCATTTTTCTTTCATTTTTCTTTCATTTTTTATTAGATATAGTTTTTGTACGAACTCGTTACTTTTTATTTGATGGAAGAAGGGACTATGTACTCTCATCCCTTCTTTCGTCGCTATAACTTTATTTTAAGTGCGGAAGCCTTTACAATTGTGCAATGGCCTTCATATTCTCATTAATCTCCTTTTTCTTCAATTGAGGGAGGGGTTTTTAGTGGGTAAAAATTCCACGCACTGATTTTGGTTTCCAAGCAGTGGATTTTTGAATAAAAAAATTTATTTATCAGTGTCTTTTTCCTTCAAAACAAAAATAAAAATTAAAAGTAATTATCAATTCTAATAACGAAGAATGTAATAATAGTAAAATTTATGGAAAATCTATAACTGTTGGCACGCGTCAGCTTGACGGGACAAAAAAGTTTTAATCCCAGTGTTACGACGTGTACATGAAGTGATATATATATATATATGTGTGTGTGTGTGTGTGAGCCTCGTTTAAAGTTCTGACCGGACGGGCTGAGTTCATATCCCATTAGGGCCAACAATTTTTCGTCACGAATAATAATCTCTAGAAAATTCAGCTAACTATTCGACTGATCGGTAAATAAGTACCAGTTCGGTTACAACAGTCGCAGGAGGGCGGTAGCTAACCACTATATATTGGCACGCCAGAGATCGTTGTTTTGACCTGTTCACCATCAATATGGAGGTTGATAAAACTTACTTATTTTACATAGTATATGTAATTTATAATTTAATTTTATATATATATATATCAAACAAAAAATAAAAACAATGTTAATCACTATAAAATTTATTTTAACAAAGTTTTTCGACTTTCACGTCATTTTCAAACCATACAAAAATAAATTTTATAGTGATTAACATTGTTTTTATTTTGTTTTGTTAATTCATAAAATCAGTACTCTCCAATACAACATCATCATATATATGTATATATATATATAATCGTTACCTCCTCAGTAACAACCCGCTGCCTTGCGGTTAGGATATTGATCCTAAGGCTAAGGGAGTCAACCCTAACAGAAAACAAAACCGCTGCCTTGTGGTTAGGGTCTTTACCCAAAGGCTAAGGGAGTAAACCCTGACAGAAAATCATGCGGAAGGCAACGAAAAACCACCGCATTACTTTTTTCAAGGAAACCACAATGAAAGTTAAAATGTACAGAAATATGTTGCCATGCGATCCGGTTGGCGACCGGCGTTCTGATTTCCGGGGTCGGAATGTGAAATATGAGACCGGCCATGCGGGAAGGATAAACCAGCTTCCTCATGGAAAATGTGCTACTGGAAGTATAAATGTTAAAAATTTTGCGAAGATAAAAACTAAAATTGCAACGTGGAACGTTAGAGGTCTATTACAAATCGGCAAACTAAGTATTATTGAAATGGAATTTCGAAGACTACAAATAGAAATATGTGGCTTATCGGAGACCCACTATAGGAAGACCGGTCATTTTTCAACAGAAAATGGTTTTATATACTGCTCGAGTAGAGACTCATCAAGCAATAGCGGAGTAGCTATATGGGTCTCAAAGAAGTTGAATAATATGGTGACTGGATATATAACAATAAGTGAGAGAGTTATGGCAATTAGGATAGATGCCAAACCGGCTCCTATTAATCTCGTACAGGTATACGCTCCTACAACTACAGCATGCGAAGAGGAAATAGAAACGTTTTATGCGGAACTAGAAAATCTTATGAAAAATATTCCTACTCGGGAAATTACGATAATAATGGGTGATATGAACGCAAAAATTGGAAATATATATGATAAACAACTGCGAAATACAGTTGGTAAATTTGGAATTGGTAAAAGGAATGAGAGAGGTGAAAGATTACTTCAATTTGCATTGGATAATAGTATGAGTATAATGAATACCATGTTTAAACACCATGTTAGAAGGCTTAGTACATGGATATCACCTGGGGATCGTTATAGAAACCAAATCGATTATTTCCTACTGAAGAAAAGGTGGAAAACATTGTTGTGGTTTATCCAAGTGCCGAATGCGGATCAGATCACAGGATATTGGCTATGACTTTTTGCGTAAAGCTAAAAAAGACGTTCCTTAGATCAAATAGAACTAAATTGGAAATTACGAAACCTCTAGCATTCAAACAAGCTCTAGGAGTATGGGTAAAAGAAGATGCACATATAAAAACCAACGATGTAAATAGATTATGGTGCACTTTCAAAAATAATACCATTAAGGCCTTAGCGAAATCGCAACCACGTGAAAGGCATAAAAAGCGGAAGCCTTGGATATCGGAGGAAACCTTTAAATTAATTGAAGAAAGAAGAAAATTAAGAAGTATATTGCAGGCAAATGAAAACAAAATAGCTGAAATAAATAGGAAAATACGCAACTATTGTCGTAAAGATAAAAATGTATATTATGAAACTGTTTGTAAAGAAATACAAGAACATGCCGAAAGAAATGAACCGCGTGATTTATATAAAAAAATGCAAATGATCACCCGTGATTTCAAAGTGAGAAACTGGGCAGTAGAAAATGAGGATGGTTGTATTAAACACGACAAAAATGAAGTTGCAGAAGTATGGAGAAATTATTGTCAAAAGCTGTATTGTACTACAAATAAAAACAAAACTGGTATAATGAATCCATTAGAGTTATCAGAACCACCTATTCTAGAAAAGGAAATTGAAGAAGCGATTAGGAACATAAAAAGGAAGAAAGCGACTGGATACGACGGGATATCTGTCGATATAATTAAAGAAATGGGCCACATTGGAGTACAGAAGATTCACGAAATATGTAACAGAATATGGTCTACTGCAGAATGGCCAGAAGAATGGTGTAGAACTATATATATACCTATTTTCAAGAAAGGTCAATCCTCGAAATGCGAAAATTATAGAACCATATCACTCATACCACATGCCAGTAAAGTAATGCTAAAAATTCTTCAAAATAGACTGGCGGGATTCGTAAAAAAACAAATTCCGGACGAACAAGCAGGTTTTGTTAAGGGAAGAGGATGCCGCGAACAGATACTGAATGTGCGGCAACTAATCGAAAAGGCCCTCGAATACAACACTCCGATGATTTTATGCTTTGTTGACTATGCAAAGGCATTTGATAGTGTTATTTGGGAAAAGATGTGGCCCGCTCTAATTGAAATGGGAATTCCAAAACACCTGGTTTACATTATTAGTAGATTATATGATCATAATAAAAATATAGTGCGCATTGACGGGCACATAGAATCAAAAGAATTCACCGCACAAAAAGGAGTGAGGCAAGGCTGTATTCTTTCTCCGATGTTATTTAATCTATATGGAGAACATGTTATGCGTCAAATACTAGATGGATGGAATGGCGGTTTCCCTATTGGAGGCAGGAAAATAAATAATTTGCGTTTTGCTGACGACACAGCACTAATAGCCAACAGTGTTAGTGAGATGAAAATTCTTATGAAACGACTGGTTAAAGTAAGCAAGCATTATGGCTTAAAACTGAATAAAGAAAAAACAAAATTAATGATAATTGATGCGAAAAAATCAATAAATAAAACTGAAAAATGTATAGATGGATATCAAACGGTACGGGAATTTATATATTTGGGATCATTAATAGAAGACGTAGGTGGCTCTACAAATGAAATAAAACGCAGAATTCAGTTAGCACGAAGTGCTATGAGTAGATTAAATAAAATATGGAAAGACACATCCATCACAAATGCAGTGAAAATGAAACTTGCACAGTGTTTAATATTTTCAATATTTATGTATGCGTCGGAAACTTGGACGTTGAAAGTGATCGATAAAAAACGCATAGACAGTTTTGAAATGTGGGTTTGGGGACGGATGCTGAGAGTACCCTGGACAGCTAAACAAACAAATGTATCAATATTAAACAGGCTTAAAATTACAAAAAGATTAACCAGCCATGTCCAAATGAAAATAATGAAATTTTTCGGTCATGTTATGCGGCGACAGAATTCTATCGAGCGATTAATTATAGAGGGAAAGACGCCCGGAAAACGACCTCGAGGACGAGTCTACACCAGATGGACCGATTCCATAAGGAAAGCAACAGGGAAATCGTTCGTGGAATGTGCGCGAGAAACCGAAAACCGGAATAGATGGCGTACATTAGTACAAGAAGCAGTAACATGAATTGTGGTCACGATATCCCTTCGGGGGATTACGACTATTGATGATGATATATATATATATATATATACCTGTTATGTGTACGAGGTATTTATATATAATTAAGCATTCATTCCTTTAGTTATTATTAGAAGGGAATATGTGTACATACCCATATTTATATATACATATCAAATATTTTATACATGTATATATGTATATATATATATATATATATATATATATATATATATATATATATATATATATATTGTTGCATTTTTCCCCTACTTCTGCTATCGAAACAATATCATCGGCATATCGTATAAAAGCTTTCATTATTATCTTAATTACCTAAATGCGATATTGATAGAAAAATCTAAAATGAAAACAAATGCAGATAAAACAAAAGTAATGATCTTTGCAAGTGACGTCGCAAAAGATATTGACATACTCCTCAATGGAAACCGAATATCTCGAGTAAAAGAATTTTCATATCTTGGCAGTTTAATTACGTTCAACGAACGAATAGAAAATGAAGTAAGAAAAAGAATAGCGCAGGCTAAAAATGTTTTTATTAAAAACAGAACGCTTATTACATCGAGAAATATTTCATTGCGCATAAGGAAGCTGTTCGTTAAAACTTTTATCTGATGCGTTGCACTGTACGGCTGTGAAACACAGAAAGATTAAAATTTCACGCTTTTGAAGTTTGGTGCTATCGAAGGATGCTGAGAATATCATGAATGGATAAAATCACAAATAAGGAGGTATTCAAAAGAATAGAAGAACCACCAGAGATAATAAACACGATTGAAAAGGGAAGAAACAGTAAAATCGCTTATAAAATCAGACATTGAGAATGGCTAAAAAACTTAATAGAAAAAGTAAATGGGAAAATAAGAAGAGGAAGATCAAGAACCCGATTTATGGACGCTACAATAAAAGAACAGAGTTATGTGAACATAAGCATCGCAGGCTGAAACATAATTTGGTTTAGCCTGTTAAATATTAATAATTGTTAATATTTGTTTTAATAGTATTAAGTATTTTTATTTATTATCATTATCATTTTATTTATCGCTAATTTCAACGGTACTGCTTTGCATATTTTCGCAGGTTTTTTTTTTAGCATTAATTTTTCCTGCATTTAGTATATACTTAAGTTGAATCTTCATTCGTTAAAAATTCATGTTTCTTCTCTTACGTTTATTGTTACTGTGGTAAGTTTTTATTTGTAACGGTACACAGTTTTAAAAATTTCTGTTTGTTTTAATTTGTAATTTATGTGAAATATACGTTTTCTTCTTCTTCTTCTTCTTCTTGAAGATAAAGAAGCAGTCATTTCCAGGAAATTATTTGTTTACCTGCAGGCCATGTTGTCCACCAACCTAGCGGTTGAGGAGAAATGATGATGATGATATATATATATTTCCCCCCGGAGGTACCTTTGTACCTTCCCGGATCCGGAGCTCTAACCGGAACGGGGCGCGTCCACAGGTGGTGGATAGTGGAACGGCCTACAGATATGTAGGTTAGCTGCGAATAAGACGTCAGTCGAATAAGCAGTCGCGAACCAAGAGCGGCTACTGGTGGAAATCCTCATGCAGGCCATTCCAGTAGTGACAGGGTAGGAGACAGTGAATTTTATTTCACTTAGAAGGCCCTCCACCTTCCCCGAGCCGGTTTATACCACCGACCCGTTCCTTCCAAAGACCTACAGCTTTCCAGCCAGATGATCTGGTGGCGCGATTGAGGAGTCGTGGTAGCCGTCAACTGTCCAACTATTCACCTACCGGTATATTTCTCAGGGTCCGAATGGTAAAAACGACTACTATCATTCAGTGAAACTCTAGAGGAGAACCACTGTCCCCCAACATTTGTCAGGTACTAGATGAATTTGTCTTGGGTGAAGAGTTTGCGGCCCTAATCGCTGGCTGTACAGCGCAAACTTTATCTCCCCTTTCGAGCGCTATTCTATAGAGGACGCGCAGGAGATCTAGGCCGGTGCACCAGATAGATTTCTGACGGAAGAAATCTGTCCAGCTCACGGCCGGCACACCAATAATTTGAAGGTATCGACCGAACACAATTTCCTTGGTCGAAGTTACTCGGCGGCAAGATCCTCTAGGCACATCTGTTTGTTCGTTCAACAGGTGAGAGACCGTGCACTCACCAGCTCCGCACACACACTGCCGAGGCATTTCCCGAAGAGAGAAACGTTGCTCGTAGCATGCGAACGGACCGTGCAGCGTACCGAAACATGTTAACGCTAGGGTAGGAGACATGATGCAGATGCGCAACTTGAAGAACTGCGTATTAAAAGTGTGCATAAATCCTATGACTGTCTCTCCCTCGGCGAGATTTGGCTGCCGTAAAAGCCTTACAGTGCTAGCTCCTCAGTGGCAATCCGCTGCCTTGCGGCTAGGATTTCGTTAAATCCAAAGGCTAGGGTGTCGCACCGAAATAGTGGCAATCGTTAATTCTCCTTTCCATTCTTATTCCTTTTCTATAATCTTCCTCCTCCTTTCCATTCTCATTCCTTTTCTATAATCTTCCTCCTCCTTTCCATTTTTATCCCTTTCCTATAACCCTGTTCTAACTTTCTAAAAAGGCGAAACATCAAGCCTGATTTGCCGATAAAGCAGGAGAAATCAAAATATTATTGGACAATAAGAAACAGGTATCTAGTCTGATAAAACGAACAAAATTAACCATGATGCCTTTAAAAAAAGCAAAGTCTCGAGCGCAATGAGAGACCAGAAGGCTCCAAGATGAATGGTGGAAAAGTAAATCAAGCGAAATCCAGACTCTAGCCGATGACAGTGACGCATGCGGATTATATAGTACGATATAAGCTATTAAGAGACAGGATGTAATGAACAGATGGGAGCAGTACTTCTAACTGCTGCTAAATCATGATTCCAAAGTTAGCCTGGACCTATTGCACAGGACGCTAGTAGAAGAGGAAATCAAAAAATTAGACGAGTCAACAAGTATGGATGAAATGTGCGAAGGCAAAGCTTGAAAAACAGCAAATCTCCAGGACTTGACGGCATATCTGCGAACATCTTTAAAACTGGAGAATTGTACATTGTGAGCTGGTTGTATGTCCTTTACCATAAGATATGGGATGAAGAAAAATGTCCTCAAGACTTCAAAGATGTAGCTATAATACCTATATGCAAAAATAAAGGTGACAAGGCTGATTGCTCAAACTACAGAGGCATAGCTCAAATCTTACTGGAAAGGCTGAAGTTACTAATTAACTACTTACTACTAGAAAATCCGTTTGGGTTCCGATAAAATCGAAGTGTAGTTGATATGATGTTTTTGCTGAGACAACTAAATGAAAAAAGCCGAAAACTGACTTTATACATGGCATTCATCGATGTTAGAAAGGCATTCGATTCGATCAACAGAAAAGTGATATGGGAATGCCTCAAAGCGGTAGGCCGTCCACCGAAAATACTATGCCTTTTAAAACAGCTACATAATCAAACCAGAACAGCCATCATATGTGATGCTGGATTAAGCAAACCAGTTGGCATAAATACGGGAGTTATCTTTAAAACTGGAGGAATGGACACTGCGAGCTGGTTGTATGTCTTTTACCATAAGATATGGGATGAAAAAAATGTGCTCAGGATCGTTTGTCAACTCGACGGTCGTGGGTTCGAAACCAATACGCGACGTAAAAAGTTTTTCATCATTATTTAATTCTCAATTATCATGAAGAAGGCAGTGCCATCCCACCCGGTGTAACATCATATGCGCGTGCACCTGGTATAAATAGTGCCTTGAATGCTAGCTCATTTTGTACGTAAATATAAACATACAATAGCTGGCCACGACGTTCGGCAACGAATAATACAACGATGATTATATATATATATATAAAACAGAGTTCTTAAATCTCGAACCGTTGGGGTTGTATTATCTTTGACATGTTTTCTGCACAACATTTTTATACATAGTTATGTTAAGGCAGTAGTGGTTAATGTTACTTTATTACGAACATTTATCCTGTGTTTCACACATGTATATGATTATAAATATATCATTATATATATATATATATATGTATGCATATGATATACATTACATACAATGTTCATTTGTATATACGTGATGTATTTAAATTGCACACAAGTGTGTATTTCGCTTTAAGTATTTGTTATTCCGCCAAAATCATCGGTGTGTTATGATTTGATTCAACAGAAAAAATTATTATAACACGATAACTTTCTTTTAACATTTTAATGGGAGCATTCCTCGAGCATACCGTACAAACTATGAAAATACAAAATAATAACGTCGCCACTAGTTTAATAACAGTGATAGCATTTACGGAAATAATGATGGACAATGTAAAACTTGTAAATGGTAGTAATAATAATAATCAATCAATCACTGAATATAATTTCAGGAGAATAAAGTTATAAAAGTAGACGATAGATATCTGACGCTCGCAAATGCGCATCGTATGCACTAGTTAAATTTGAATTAGTCATTTATCCTGTAATACTAGAATAAACGACAAAATATTTGGAATGTAAAGTATAAAATACAGTATTTTCTTCCTAAAACTCATATAGGAACATAAACAGCGATATGTCTATATATTATATATACAGGTGTATAAATCAATACATAAAACTAGTGTGCTAGCATATAATACAAATGTGAACGTATTAAATATGTCTTGTGAAATTAAACAGTTAAAATGAAAAAGCTCGTATAGGAACACGAAAAATGATATAGATCTATATATAATATACACAGGTGAACAAGTTAATACATATAAAGTCAGTGTGCTAGCTTATAATAGAAGTGTCAGTGTGCTAATTTTTATATTAAATATAATATGCGAAGTTAAAAAGTAATTGTTTAGATTAATACATAAAACCAGTGTGCCAGCTTATAATAGAAATACGAATATGCCGATTCTATATTAAATATACAATAATAATAATTATTATTATTATTATTTATATTATTTTCGTTTTTATTATTAGTAGTATTATTACTATTACAAGAGTAATATAACAAATGGTCGACATATATTTCAGGATACTACATGAGTACACGAAGGATACAGTAATTCGTGGCGGAAGAGCGGTGGTTATCAAAAGATACATATTGTTTTGACAATGATAAATAACGCGATATTTCATATGAGAAAGTTTCCTGTTATAAGCACGTCTCTTCGTGCACACACGTTATATTATTATGATCATTACTATTATTGTTATTATCGTTATTACTGTCATCAATATTATTATGCCATTATTGCACGAACGAAAATAGTCCTGTTCGGTCTACATTTCCTTTTCAATTCCTATATACTTGTGTCAGTCCGTTTCTTATTTCTATCATCTTTTAACTTCACTGCAGAATTTTCTCGGTTACTTTACCGGTGAAATAAATTTGCTCTTAAACCCTTCAATAATACAAGTGTGTACATACGATATATAGTTATTACTTAATTTAATTGAGGTTTAATAAATGTTACGTAGTGTTCTCAGCCGTTCGTGTGTGAAATATATTAGCCCAGTCGCGAATGGAGTAATTTTGTAAACATGTAAGACAGATTGTGAATTAAAAACCATTAAAAATTATTACGATTACGAATCCGTAACAGGCTACAAAATCACCGTGAACCTTTTTCCCGAACGAGTAAATAGACACAAACGTAATAATTCGATTATTTATAAAAAATTACAATTGCCCACGCATACACATATACACGCACTCGTTACACTGAAAAGTACTTACATAATCTTACACGCGAGCAGAAATATATGGTAAAGTGTATACGTATGGAAACATAATAATAATAATTTTATCAATAACTCAAATTAGCTACTCACGAATCAAAACACCGTTCTCGCAGTAATAACGAGCACGTAAAACTGCTGAAGGTCCACACCCAACCGAAGGACATAGAAATATCTGCTTTGAAGATGTATCCAACATGGAAGAGTTTTAAGTAATGAGAGTGAAATATTCGCTATTAACGCGACGATTGCGCACGAGTTATGTCAAAAAATTTAACATGAAAATTTTTCATCTCTTATACAACAGTGCATAAATCAACATTAAACAAAAGATTCTAATCTACGTGGTCCGGATAATAATTAAACGAAGAAGTAAATGTTTTGAAAAAATCAGCCACATCTGTAATATATACTCGTTGTAAAATGTATCCCAAATTATCGAACAATATTCTGAGATCGAACAAGAGCTTTTATAAAGAGTGTTTAATGTTCTCGAATCACAGAATAATTTTAAGTTTCTTATGACGAATTCAAAGACTGAGTAAGCGTGTAATATGTAACTCAAGGTACTATGAAGGTATATTCCAAGATTACAAATATGACCGACCCAACTTTCGGTCGAAAGAATCAGAGACCTACGCCACGTAGCAAGCCTATCTGAAAGTTTTTAGAGATTAGAAACCAGTCAATGAGTATGCCTGCAAATAACAGATTCATTCGTCAGCAGCGTGGGTTGCGATTGCATACATTGTCTCACAATACATTAATCAGTTAACTGAATAGTGTTTACACAGATTTTTTTACTGTTCCTACAAGTACGCACTGGTTTCGGGTGTTCCTCGATGCTCTAATCTCGCATCTCTACTATTTACTATTTTTGAGAACGATATATGCGATAGTTTAAATTCGAAATTCTTAATATTAGTAGATGACATGAAAATGTGTAGATACTCGTTAACTGATCGCTTAGCTTTTCAAAGAGTCTTAAATAACCATACTTTGTGGTGTAACGAGTGTTGGTGGTAATATGAATAAAGTTACATTTAATTAAAATCTTGATAATAATACTGTTATTAGGGTCATTCCTGTTCGTGATAAGTATACACCATGATTGAGTTACTCTGTACATATAAACCATATTACACGTTTACTCAGTTCTTGGGTTCGTCATAATAAACTCGAAATTATTGAGGATCCGAGAATATTAAATACTGTACATAAAGCTCAGTTAGAATATTGCTCGATAATTTTGGATACATTTTCTACATATGTGGAAATGATTCCGATTAAGTTTTTGAAATATGTATTTTTTTATTATTTTAACACGATCTCTTTTATGTAACGTTTTGATTTATGTACTGTTGTATAAAAGATGGAAAATTTCCAAGTCACAATTTTTACATTTACTTGCGTGCAATGATTTCGTTAATGATGAATATTTCACTCCGCAAAATTATTTACCTACTACACATATAAGATGAATACTAAAATGAATACACTTTCCGTCCGTATAACTCATTACAGAAAACTCATCCACGTTCGAGTGTATTCAAATATTTATATGATTGGTTGAGTTAAACTTCAATTTCATGTGCTCGTTATTACTGTGAGAAAGATGTTGACATTGGTTCGGCGGTGGCTTTTAAGTTATTGATTTTATAATTTTCAATTATTCTTATATTTTTTCATACAAAAATACGTTTGAAATTTTCTTTACTGTATACCACTATACTCATGTACGTTCATGTATAGGATTGTGCAAGTGCCTGTATGTGTATGTGTGCATGTGTGGACAATTGTAATTTATTTTCTGCTTACGTGCGCACATTCCAATGTGTACTGTCAGCGACTGTGTTTATGTGCAATTGTATACGTGTTTTCATTTAAATATTACTTTAATAATTTAACATCAATTTTAATAAAAATTTTCTTCTTCAATTCAGTTCTATATTAATTCTTCTTCTTCTTTTTCGTTGATAACCGTGCCGTGTACTGCTACTAAGGCCAGAGGCACGGGAGGAATTTATATTAACGGGTAGATTCTGGATGAATGAAGGAAGGCAAGGAGTCTAGATTCGGATGTAGGAGAATGCTGTAAAATATTTGGGAGGGAGTTTGGAAGGTTTGCGATTGTACGTTCGGAGGAATATAACGGACAGGTAATAAGCAAGTGAGGAATAGTTAAAGGAATATTGCATGCGGTTCATTTCGGTTGGTCACTATTAGTAAATAAGTGCTTGTGAGTAAGCAGTGTGTGGCCTGAGCGTACACGGCACAGGACTACTTCGTTTCTCCTGTTTGAGTTTAGACATGTAGTTAACTTTATCGACGTTGTATTGCTGCAGGTTTGAAAATCCTTCGTTTGCTCTATCGGATAATTTAGATCGTATGGTGCGAAGGAAGTCCTTCGTTGGAATTGGTATAGCTGATATTAGACACGTTTCTTTTGCGGTTGCATCTGCACTGTCGTGGAATCCAGAGGAGAATAATTTTTCCGGTAAACTCCGATGCGTTGGCTAAGATGGATTTTGCCAAAGGATGTTGGTGGTGTGATCTGTTTTGGAGACTTTTAATGGAGCTCAAGGAATCGGTGCAGATAACAGCATTGTTTTTTAGTTCTTCAATAACCACATCGACGGCAATTGAAATTGCGTACAGCTCTGTAGAAAGAACGCTGAAGTTTTGTGGAAGCGGAAATCGAATGACATTGTTTGAATGTACAACTGCGCAACCGCAGTGGTTGTCTCTTTTGGCACCGTCCGTGTATAGGATGTTGTAATGATTGAAATCGTTTATTAAATTTTCAAAGGAGAAATGTAGACGACTTTGAGAAGTAGGACAACATAGTTCCAGGAGAGAGGTATCGAAGGAAAAAGGATGGGACGAGACCGGCGGTATTGGGAAAATGATGTTGCTGTAGAAGTTAGGTAATGAGGTGCATATTTTATTGTGTAGGATGGATTTGACTTTATACTGGAGCGTGGATTTTAAGTATGGTCGAGTAAGAACAGAAGGTAGAGAAGTTATGGGCATGGGGAGGTTAGGAGTTGTATGAATATAAGTGTGGAATTTTAGGAGTAAATAGGCTTGTTGTAGGTCTGGAGGATATTCTTGTGCTTCATAAAACACATTGTTTATGAGTGTCGACGGAAGAGCGCCTAAAACTAACCTTAGAGCTGAGTGGTGAATTGGATTCAATAATGTTAATACTGATTGCTTAGCTGATGAATAAACCGGGAAACCATAATTATTCTCAAAAGTGATGTTTTATCTGCGTCGTATGTTGTGTGAGATAGCTTCCTGAGAAGGTTTAATTTCGGTTTTCAAGTGGTTGATGTGCATTCTCCAATTTAATTTTTCGTCCAATATCAGACATAAATATTTGGTGGATGATGTAGTATTCT